>OX453003.1:16821676-17446676 GCA_949699075.1 Asteroscopus sphinx | reverse complement strand
GCACGATACTATGCATTTTAGTAGCAATGAAGATAGTTTAAAATACTGTGTAAACAATGATAAAAATCATTGTGAGCAACTGAAACTGCTCGCCGCTTCGCTGCCGGCCACTGCCATCTCGGAGTGAATAGAGCCTTATGCGTGCGGTTCCTTTATGCGGCATTCGCTCCATTAAGCGCATTTCAATTTATACGCACTTATTTTACTATATAAAAGCAATTACTACGCATTGATGGTTACGTTGAACGCAGCGGCAATAGCAGTGTGAGACGCAATGCTTCCAAAGATAATATAATCACTACGTTTTAACTGCGTCAAGCGCACATAAAAATATCCTTGTCGTACACAGATTAAGTTGTCGTATTGTCGTATGAAGTATCCTTGTTTATTGCGTGAAGCGTTTCCGTTCATTTTTAAATGCAGCCTGTAACGCAGCGTTGTCCATATAAAAAAAGATTGCTCCATATAGTTATAACCCAAAGCAATAAAGACAATGCGCTTCACGCAGCGTTTAACATAAGTAGGTTCCTAGTTAAGCGTTTAATGCAAAAATAATACAATCTCTTCCGCGACGCAGATAGAGGAACCGTAGACGCGGCCAACCTACCAAAGAGCCAACCTACCAACATGTTATTTAAATAACTGAAAACCTCTTAAGGAGGGGTCATTGTATTGTATTGTTTGTGTTCACATGAATCGCCAAAATGTAGGGATCAGTTGATTATTTTTTGGCGATTTCAGGGTTCGTCCCATTGTAAAAGATGTTCATACTGATTAGTACAATGACCCCTTTTTAGTTATTTCAATAATACGTTGTTGTCTTGTTAGCTACTTTATACAACGTGTATCAGAAATGCGTGGTCATATTTGAAGAGCTTATTCAGGGGATACTATCGATCAACCTTTACTATGGGACCAACCCTGAAATCGCGAAAAAAATATCCGCTGATCCTTAGCTTTTGTTGAGCGACATCGATGATTTAAAGTTGTTCTATGCTATGCCCTGAATGAGCTCTTCAAATATGACCACGCATTTCTGATACACGTTATATATGAGCTGTTGAGTATTATGTTCTGTAGATCCGAGACCGCTTACGCTTAGGAACCGCGCGCTTTAGGACACTCAAGAATATCAAAAGAATGCTCTGGGCCGCGTTCAGTATTATCGTCCGAACTCCGACGTCGTCAGATGACGCTCGGAGCGTTCCTTGGGCGTTCCATCATCATTTCAACCGAAAGACGTCCACTGCTGGACACAGACCTCCACATAGGAGTGTTTTACTAAAGACGTAGCTAAATGATCCTAGCAATCAGGCCATATTAAAAAGCATAGCAGTGAGCTAGAGTGAGCTGCTATTGTTTTCTCATTTTTACAAACACAAACGCATAATATGAGTGAGGGAGAGAGAAACCTGTCCTTTCCTTACGAAAAATGCATTTTGCTAGCGTATTTTTTTTAACCAATGCTCAAATTTGTCGTACGTAATTTAAAACTTCGCATGCGTAGCATCTCTACTTGGTCTGTGAACTTCGCTATCGTACGGTCGACCGCACGTCGGTGGTAACACTTTGACATTAGCAGCATCTTTATTTCGTAAGCAGTAAGGGCGGTTTTCGAATTGACGTGTTACCACTGTCATGCAGTCGACTGTACATCGTACCACAGACCAAGTAGAGATGCTACGCATCATCGTACCAATGGCTAAATTATCATACGCCCCCATAATTGTCGTACGGGCTAGCAACACTGAACCACATTTTTTTTTTAAATGTATTATGGCCTGGTTGCTAAGACCTTTAAGCCAAGTCATTTATTTGTTATATATGTGAGTAGTTTTATGGCCTGGTTGCTTAGACCCTCCAGCCAAGTCTTTAGTTTACTCACTTTAGTAAAGTGATGGAAACTTTACCAGGTTTTTGAGCGGATGATGAGAAAATACGAAAGTCGCGTTTTTCAACTTTGTACCATTTACCCACACTTGTACACGTTAACGAGCACTTAACATTTAATAATCCACCATTATTACACATTAACACTCGAAGAAACACAAATTTAGGAAATAATACAAAATCCACAACACGATCTTTCCGGATTTTCCCGCCAACCTCTGAACCACAGATTACTAACCAGTGTTGCCAAGTCTAGCCCAGTCCAAATGGCCAATTTGGTGCTAAGTAGAAGTACCCTAAATTCACCTAATTTTTTGATAAGTAGCCTAAAATCGTCTAATTAATAATCGGGTAGTCTATAAAAATATTTTTTTACGAAATAATTTTTAAATTTAGCAGGATAAAATTGAAAACAAAGTTTCTTATACAGTTCTGATGATATCAAATATTACATGTACGTGGGACACTCAGAAAGTTTTGCGAAACTAAAAAAAAATGTTCTATACGTACATATATTTTTATCAAATCTTTTCAAAGTACTTTCCACCAGCCTCTATACAAAGATTCATGCGCCTAAACCAGTTTTCAAAACACTTTTTCCAGTCCGCCGCAGACACCTCGTTTACAGCCTGCTCGAACGCAGCCAGCGCATCTTCCGGCGACGAAAATTGTATCCCTTTGAGCTGATTTTTTATTTTTGGGAATAAAAAGAAGTCACACGGTGCTAGATCAGGGCTGTAAGGAGGGTGACCCAGGAGTTTGACTGGCGTGCTGTCCAGGAAGTCCCTCGTTTTGAGTGCGGTGTGCGCAGGTGCATTGTCGTGGTGGATCAGTAGCCCGCGGAGCCCTGTGTTTGGTCGCTTGTTGCTTATAACAGAGAAAACTTCTGGCAAACATTTGGTAGTATACCATTCGGCATTAATGCTTCTTTGATCCCGTAAGGGAATTGATACCAAGTGGCCAGTCAAATTAAAAAAGCTAGCGATCAAAATCTTACCCCCGCTTCTAGATCGCTTCACTTTGGTAGGCGTTGGCTCATTTTGAAACACCCAAACAGTCGACTGGCGCTTGGTTTCTGGGTCGTATTGATAAATCCAGGACTCATCACCTGTAACGATGTCGTAAACACGCCGAGACGAGCCTGCTTCAAATTTGTTAAGCATATCACGGCACCATTCCACCCGGGCCTGCTTCTGAGCATCGGTGAGGTTGTGCGGCACCCAGCGTGATACTATCCTCCTCACGCGAAGATGGCTGTGTAGAATCTCGTGAACGCTTCCCGATCCAATCTTCAATATGTGTTGAATCTCCTGATATGTAATTCGCCTATTGTCTTGGATTAAATTTTTCACTGCTAGCACGTTTTCTTCGGTAACAGCCGTCAAAGGGCGACCGCTTCTTTCGTCATCCCCCAAAGTTGGTCGACCGCGCTTGAATTCGTTATACCAACGATACACGGTTGCCTTGGAAGGGCCTTCATCCATGAATGCCATTTGAAGTCTATCGTACGATTCATCCGGTTTCAGGCGACACTTGAAATCGTATAAAATCATAGCTCTAAAATGTTCCCGGCGCAGATCCATATTTCAGTGAGACACAATACTTTGAATTAACTCGCAAAAAATGTGGAGGGAAATTTTGAAATTGGAACTTACTTATTTTTACTTATAAATAATCATATTTTCGAAAAACATTATAACTGGCCAGTCTCCCATATATAAAAACTTTTTTTCGCAATACTTTCTGAGGGGCCTGGTATTTACAAGTGAAAACAAAAATTTATTTAATTTATTATTTTAACGCATTAACGCATGTGAAGCGAATTCTTTAGCGAAGTATTTCCAAATGAGTTGTGTCCTTACGCATGAATATTGATTCCGATAACGTAGCTCACAGGAACAACAGGGTTTTTGTTACATATTGTATAAGCTTTAAAAACACAATAATCTTGCATTAGGGCTTCAGACAGCGTGCTGGTGACGTCGCGCAATTTTGGTCACCACGACTCGCAGCGACTTGTTCCAACGCGCATGCATCAGTGCACAGATTAATGATATATGTAGCATCAGTGTGCTGCATTGAATTAAGAAACCTAGTATGATCGCTCCACAGACCGAGGCTTACTGGTCTGTGGATCGCTCTGAATAACTGAACGACCAAAGTACGTTCCGGGCCAAAGATAATATAATACGTTTATTCCGGGCCGTCCGGGCGTCGTCGGACGATAATACTGAACGCGGCCCTGAGCGTCGTCGTCCGACCACGTTGGGGGCGGTATAACTGAACGCAGCCATATGGATTCTATTATTATATAGGCTTACGGCCAACGACTTCTTACGGCCAAAATTAATATACTGTTTATCAACGATTTGCCCTAAAATGTATGGAGCTTATGTCAGATTTCTATCTCTAGAAGGGCAAATCGTGGATAGATAGGATATTAATTTTGGCCGTTAGGGTGGTATGCCACTGGTCACTGGTCAACTTTGTCCAATCCAATTTATTTGATGATGATGTTTTATTATTTCAGTCCGTGTGGTGCCGGACTTAAAGAATAGCACCACCCTTATCTCTTCTCATGGGTGTCGTAAAAGGCGACTAAGGGATTCACCAGAGTATGGGCAGCAGCGTTCTCTGAGTATTTAACCAACCAGCTGCGATCGCCAACCCGCCTGCCAAGCGTGGCGATTATGGCATATACATACATACATACATATTATCACGCCTGTTTCCCATTGGGGTAGGCAGACACTATGGATTTCCACCTGCTACGATCCTGACACACCTCTTTCGCTTCATCTACGAGGTTAATCCTCGTCATGCATGCTCGTCGGTTTAGAGAACTCTTAACCTGGCATTTTTTGAGAACATCCGCGATTTGATTATGGCATATTTGATTATGGCATATCCCCCCCTTAATTGGGGGAGGCCTGTGTCCAGTAGTGGGCGTCTTTCGGCTGAAATGATGATGATGATGATGATGTTTTATTATAAAACATTGATCATCAAATAAATTCAGAGCGATCATACAAACGAACGCCCAAGCATGAAGCAACGCTTCGAGCGTCGTCCGACGACGTTGAGCGATATAAGTGAACGCGGCCCGGGCACATCTCGATTCTCGATGTCTTTGACTGACTGGACAAATGTCATTAATGTCATAATTTGTTAGTTGTTAGAGTAGCAGTTGAAGACGCTTGTTTTCATGTAATTTATTATTGTAAAGTTACACCGTACATATATTGTTCTAAAGATTTATAACAGTTTTTTTTATAGAATTTATCGACGCTATGACGGCCGCTGATAATGAGTATCCGAAGGCTTCAAGTAAGTAATTTAATATGGGCACGCCCTTACAATTTGAATCAGTACGTACGTTTCATGTTTGTGTCCTACTCATATATCTTAATAATATCCTAGATAATAGATAGATCCGTGTAAAAATTGTAAAACACCTTGTTTAGAAATAATATTGTAAATAATTTACAGATGCCACTCTCATCGGCGCTAGTATTACTTATATTGCTGGCCTGTTTCTTCTTCTTTCGTTCGCCGGCCCGTACTGGATCGAGTCCTATCCCGAAATGTTCTCAAGCTTCAAACACATGGGCCTATGGGAATACTGTTTTGATCGTTTTCGGTTCCCTTCCTATCAGTTCGACAAGCTGTTTCACGGCTGCCATTACATCTTTAGTCAGGTAACATAATTTCATCTAAGACTTAACTAAGACTGCCGATCTGTGGCCAACAGACTATGATTTAAATAATTATGGACTATGATTTAAATAATTATGAATGGAATGTTTAGTAAAAATATCTAAATCAGTCAATGAAACTATGGATGCTAAGGTATAGCAAAGCTGTTTGTGAAATTTTATGAACAAATCAACACTATCTAAAGACAAGCTGCTATGTAAATGATGTCAATAATAGACTTAGTGGTTTTTACATAGTGTTGAAATATTATTATCAATAAACTTCATATTGTTACTTTGTTCACATTGTCAGAATATTAAGTTGAGTTAAATTTCATATAAAACATGCTATATTTAGTTAAAAGTTAATGTTAATTATTTTAGGAGTTCTATGTGATCCGTGAATGGTTGCTGCCTGGCTGGCTGATGGCTGTGCAGTCATTTGTTACAATGGCTCTGATAATGTCTCTCACATCTCAAGTGTTGCTTGCATGTGTGATAGTAAGATTTCCACTACGCACTGTGTTACGTTATGAATGGATTTTCGTCACTTCTGCTTTTATTATGGTGGCTGTTTCAAGTAAGTATAGGAAATCAATTATTTAGATTTATGACTGTATTAAACAATACTTTACACATAATAATAGTATTTATATAATAAAGTATTAATTAGACCTTTATTTCCTTGTAGGTGTGTTTCTGTTTCTTGCAGTAGCCATTTTTGGTGGTAACTGTTACAATCGTGACTGGCTGTTGTACCCTTCATTCAATGTGCTGTCATGGTCTTATGCTTTTGCTGTGGTTGCCTTCGTGTTATTTGGTAAGAATAACCCTCCTTCCTCCAGTGTCAAAATGGATTTTACACAAAATTAGACTATATTTTTATTTCACTAATGCTTAACTTCAAGTTAGTTATACGGGTTAGAAATGTGTAACTCCTTATGCTGTCAACTTCCGCAGAGTTAGTATCCCTAAACCGGTTTTATATTCAACATGGGGTCTGTTTCATATCAGCTGATTGTTGTAGTATTACAAAAAAAAAAGTTGTCCCACCATCAAGAGAGCCCCTTGGCCTGAAAGGATCTTTTGTTTGTGCAGATGTGCATGAAGGTAATTATTGTTTCATGCTGCACCGTTTTTATTAGTTTCTGGTTGTGACAGATGGTACCCTGCCAAATAAAATATAGACCCAGATCTTATTGCGAAAGTGAGGACATTGTTACTTTTTAATTTAATTGGTATCTGTTGACATTATTTTTACACTGGAGAAATGGAATCGGAGTTATCCAGAGGGGTAAAATTATCCTTGTAATAGTTACACTAGTTGAGGTAGACAATTATGAAATCGGGAAGCAAATGAGTGAAAGTGTTGATTAAATTTATTATATTTCTATTTAGGTGCTGCAGCAATCCTCTTATATTTGGAGTCCCGCAAGCTTTATGAATTACGTTCGGAAGCTAAGAACCTGGTGGCTCAAATGCAACACAGCCAGCCAGAACATGCGTTACATCAGTTGCGTGACCAGTTGCAGCAACAACGTCAGTTGGGTTACATGTAAACTTTGCAAATATGATTATTTTACAAATATTATGAATTTTGAACACATAAGCTTTTGACACATGAACTTCAAGTAGATTCAACACACTAACTACCAGCTAAGTCGCGCCTCCCCATCAGTAAAAAAATATTATTAGCTGAGTACATAATTTATCGAAAATTCGGTTTTACCAATTGAAGTTACTGTAGTTTAATCAGAAACTATTAACTCTAATATATAGTTTGGTGTGGTTGTTTATAGAAAAAAATACGATTACTATAAAATACTATCTACAACTACAGCAAACTATAATTTACAGAGTTAATAGTTTCTGATTTAACTACAGTATCTTAACTTCAATTGGTAAAACTGAATATTCGATAAATTATGTACACAGCAAGTAATTATTTTTTACTGATGGGGGCGCCACTTAGCTACTAGTAGCGCTTTAATTAATTAATTAATAATTTGATTCTCCGAGTAGTTTCTATTGCAAATTAGTGTATACTGATATTGATTGTATTGTCTTGTTACAAGCATTTGGCAATTATACTGTTTACATACACACACTATACACACACTCACACCACCCACATTGGTTTTATCCTCTGTTTTAATTCTATTGGGTTTTGACATTTTGTGTAAAGAAGTTGGAATCTCAAGAAAATTATAATTTTATTGGCATTGTTTGTTCTTTCCAAGTATTTTTTACTAAATTGTGGACAACAATGTGATTAGGTTAATTGGTTCTTTTCTTATGTTTAGATGTACTTATTGATGATATTGTGTACAGGAGAAGGGCTCCTGGTAGATTTTAAATCCTTAAAATTTCCAAGTATTTTTATAATGTATTCAAGGCGATGGTTACAACTTGTACTTTGCAAAAAAAAATACAGTTAGCTTGTAAGTTACAAGCTACTAAACACTACTAAATACTATATGTATAGTTTTTTTTTGTAATAGTTTTGTGTATAGGTTCATAAAACTGTTTTTACAGCATATGTGTATTTAAATAAGGATTAAATGGTAAAAACAACTTAAAACCGATAAAATGTATATAGCGATTTTTGAAGGCAATAGGAAAGAAAAGAAAGAAGAAAGAAAAGAAGGCATTTTTGTAGTCAAGCTTATTTTTGGCTAACTTTATGACAATCTCGTAGTATTCTTTTTTCGGGTCATTTAGTTTACACTCGTTATTGTTAAATAAATATGATCTTATACTTAGTTACTTATGATGAACATTGACTTGTTTTCAGTATTTCAATAAATTCTGATATGTGAACTTCTAAGAAAGTATTTCTCAGTATCCTTATATTTATTTTAATTATTATTTCTATGTAAGTTTTTTTATTTTCTTTTATACCTATAGGAGTAGTCTTGTATGTTTAAGTTACTTTAATCATAGTGTTTCTTTAACAAAAGATATTCTACTAAAACGATTTTAGGTTTTCTAATGAAGTAATTAATCTGTAATAGTATGCAAGTGCCTTGTAGAAAAAGTTTTTTGTTTACGAAATATTTGTATATTATTATTAAATATAACATATCCGTCCGAAAATTAATCTCATTTAATAAAGCCATTCCAAGGATGAGCACTGATTGTACTGATAATTTTAAAGAATAAAAATATATTTTAGGTACACAATGTTTTGTTTGTATCTGTCCTTTAATTTTCTCGTCATAAGGAGAGGGTTTCCGAAACGAAACGCTCGCTCACAGTCAGCCGCTAGGGTACGCCGCAACAATGGCGGTATGGGCCCTTTACGGCGGAGTGGTTGGAGAGGCGCCTTGGAGCCCTCACCTGTAACGTAGTGACTATTTTCTCTGGGCTATCCTACCTATCGGCTGACTCAATATTCTCGGCGCACAGTCGCTTCAAGAAGTATCAGTGTCGCTTAGGCTGGAAGACGACGCCAGAGTGTCATCATCGGGGAGAGCCCAGCTTGGGCCCGGCATTTTCATTTGTGTTCATGATTCAACTTTATTACATTGACAAGTCTGAAGTTTTATGTGGTATAATTTTGTTTACAAACTTTATTTGGTAAGGAAAAAATTGAGGTTTGAAGAAAAAGTAGCTTAAAACGCTGATTTCTTGTGTTTTTTGTATAAAACCAACCGTTGAAATCGAATCGATTACGAAGTACGAAACCCTGCCAAAACTTACAGGATGACTTTCACTCAAGCCATTTGATATATAAGTTAGGGGGACTTGGTTGAGGAAATTTCCAACCTCATTTGTCCGAGTACCTATACAGTGAAACTGACTTCTCCTTGCGGTCCCATAAACGGCGCTCCCCAACCGCTTCAAAACGGTCCCCTAGGGACTCGAAAGTATTAGTATTAGGTATTGAAATTGCTCAGTAAGAAGTAAGTGAAATTTTTTGTGTCTTCCGCATTGAGTAGGTATGTGCGTGCAGCTCAGAATTTAGAAACATGGCAGCTTACTTCCTCAATATTGTCTGACCATTTGGTCTGAAAAAACGAGATAGGCACCTTCTAAGGCAGGTTCGTGCATTTTGTCTTATTATAATCTTGTGGACTAACCTGGTTTTTCAAGTCGATGACAAATGGTCAGGATGTGGTCTATTGTAGGTTGAGGAACGTTGCCGTCAAGAATGACTATTGGAGCTTTTTCTAGTACATGAATGTGCTTATTTACCTGTAAATAATAAAAAATACATTTAGGGAGGGTGGGTAAAGGTTCTTTCTTACTTAAGGCTTTAACTGTCATCCTACGATACGACGCGCGATTACGTTGACGTCTACAGCCTTACAGCTCTTACAGCCCTTAACAATATGTATAATAATAAATAAATAAATATTTATGGGACATTTTTTACACAGCACCATCTTCTAGTCAAAACTAAACAGAGCTTGTGTTATGGGTAGTTGGGTACAGTCGACAGCATGACAGTGGTAACATCAATTCACAAACTACCCTTACTGCTAACGAAATAAAGATGCTGTCAATGTCAAAGTGTTACCACCGACGTGCGGTTGACCGTACTACACAATGGATATAATACTTATATACATTTTTTTTTGGTAAATACCTACATGCTTATAATAATACATAAGAAACACCCAGACCAACACAAAAACTTATGTTCATCACATAAATATTTGTGTCCTGTGGGAATGAAACCCACGACCTCGTGAACAGCTGTCCGACACTTGAACCTCTAGACCCTATGGTCTAGAGGTTCGTCATCATAGAAAGAAAGAAAGAAAGAAAGTTTTTTTTTTTTTTTTTTTTTTTTTTCATAGATGTTGATACAATTGTATATATATAGTATATAAGTATTATATCCATTGTCTAGTACCCATAGTACAAGCTCTGCTTAGTTTGGGACTGGATGCTACTGTGTAAAAAAATGTCCCAATCTATCTAGGTACCTATCGGATTCAATAAGGAAAACAAAAGATAAACAAAACACTACTCACTTTAACGCTTTTGTTTTCCGCGTTATTGATGTCGAAGACCGATCGTAGGATTGGGCAGATGATAGTGTGCCTGGGCATTTCGTGAAACGGGGCTCCTTCATGGATAAATAGGTGTGAATGAATTATATTATTCCTTGAGAAGCTCGTGGCTAAAAGTCACCGCATCAACTCGGCCTATAGCAGTCATAGGCTGGACATCCTCTACCAAGTTGCGCCACAACACTCGGTCCTCTGCCTTCCGCATCCAGTCCCCCCCCAGCCACGTTCTTCAGGTCGTCGGTCCACCTGGCGGGGGCCGCCCTACGCTGCGTTTGCCGATTCACGTTCTCCACACAAGGACTCGGAAAAAAAGTCACCACACTCACTGCAAGATCATTGACGTGCGACGCGAGGTAAAGCTTCTACCGCGGGCAATCCGAGCATGCTTAACCTTTCTCTCTGGCTGATGGTGATGTACCTACTTTGCATGCATATTATTCCGTATAGTTCTACTTACAAGATCAGTTGTGATATGATTGTGTAGGGCCATGTCGCCTAGACCGATCAGGCATTCCCCGCGAGAGTCCATCACTGCAGCATATGACGGGGTGCGAGCGTTCTGTACTACACAATCTATAAATGAAATATTTGTTGTATCATTTATGTGTAGATAACATTTGAATCTACTTAATTATCTCACAGGTTTACTGTACCATGTAGTAGTAGTAGTTAGTGTAGGTACCTACTACAGGTAGATTGTAGCAAGAGCTGGGAAATACATTACTTTTGTGAGAATAAAATAAACTCATCTACCGTCATTACCAATCATTATATCATTTAACAAAAAGTTGAACGAATTCTTGGTTTATGTGAATAAAAATTATATGAAAAAAGGATTAATAACAGAATGGTGTGTCTATAATGAGCGCCATAGAACAAATAATGTCGCTGAAAGCAAGAACGCTAAGTAATATAAACAAAAAAGTAATTAAAAACTACGTAACGTTATTAAAGGTGCTCATGGAAATTGAAAATGATATGAACACAACCGCAGTGGAACCAATCGGTCGGCCAAAATTTGAACTCCAAAAAGATAGATGAGTTTATTTTATTCTCACAAATACAATTAATTAACCATCAAATTAATGTTGGTAATTTTTTACATAGAATGCGATAAACTCTTACCAACATTTATTTCATGGTTAATTCACTAACAGTATTAATACTTCATTAATACAGTGACTTTTTACTTACTAAACACAAAATATTGGATTTCATTTGTATTTTTATTTAGCCTATTTTGGTAAGTAATTTCATCAGTGGGTCCACAAGGAACGGCAAAGAGTATTCCTCATGGGCCCACTGCTGAGTGGGACCACGAGGAACGGCAAAGAGTATTCCTTTTGGGCCCACTGCTTAGTGGGACCATGAGGAACAACATTTCCTCGTGGTCCCACCAGTGGGGCAAAGTAGTGGGACCACGAGGAACGACCCACTTATAACTTCAGAAGAAAAGCTACGAAATAAGGTCCAGGCTCCGGCGTAGCACTATTTATTTATCTTTACACACCTGGTATACATAAAATAATCAGCTCGTTACTGTCCCACTGCTGGGAACGGGCCTCTTTTCAATGCGAGAAGGGTCAAGCCTTAGTCCACCACGCTGGCCTAGTGCGGGTTGATGGAATACACTGTCGAGAACTGTATAGAGCACTCAGGTGTGCAGTTTTCCTCACGATGTTTTCCTTCAAGTCAAATTCTGATCTGCACTTGAATTCGAAAAGTCAGAGGTGCGGGCCGGGCAGAGCTCGACTTCCGACCCTCCTGCATAGAAGTCAACCGTTCAACCACTAGGCTATCATTAATAAATAATTTTCGTTTTTATTTAAATACACAATTCGTAATTCGGTTATAGAACCCAGGACTAATTGACTGTGTTACGTGCCAACTTACTTTGTCAATCGTGCAATGGTAAATAAGTAGTGCTACGGCATAGGCCGTAGCTTGTATTCGTAGGGAATACTTTTTTCCTAATGTGTTTTTAGGGTTCCGAAGTCCTACAAGGAACCCTTATAGTTTCGTCATGTCCGTTCGTCTGTCCGTCTGTCCGTCTGTCCTAATCCTTTACAGCTTAATAACTTCTACAGTTATAAACATAAGTAAATGAAATTTTGTTAAAAAATAGTCTGCATATTAAGTCTCAATTTTAAAAGAATAAAAAAATAGTTTTTACGTTCTTTAGGGGTGGCGCCTATACATGTGAAATGGGGAAAAAATATTTTTTTTCGCTGCACCCCATCGTGTGGGGTATCATTGAATAGGTCTACTAAAATGAAGGTAATGTTTCATACACCACTTTTTTATCAGGTGTACCATCTGCGAAATATAGCCCGCCAAAGTGGCTTGCAATGTGTCCCCCCCCTGCCATTTCTCAACTAAGCAACGTAGAAACTTATAATCTTCCACATTGATAGACCTTTGTGAAAACTCTCTTTTAAAATTATTTCGAGTATAATGTGATTATATTTTTTTGAGTTATAGACAGAAAACTGAAAAATACTTAAAACGTCCTAGTTCAAAGATCATTGACCTTAGAGAAAAATTATCCTGGCAAATAATGCTCCTTTAGCTATGACATCAATCAGACTTCTTAAATTTGGCTTCTTGAATTTATCGCTAGATGGCGCTACTAACAACACGCTCTGAGTCGCGAATGCTGCCGATTATTGCAAAAACTAAAATAGCCATGATTAATATTCGATTTGATTCGTTTGTACACCTACTTAAGGAACCCTATAATACTGAGCATGGCCCGACATGCTCTTGGCCGGTTTTTTTTTTTTTTTACTAGTCTGTCCATGGTATTAGAGCTCTCGCAGGCTACAGACTAAAGTGTCGGCTGATAGTTGGGTGATATAATTTTGATATGGGAAATTGGGTCTGCCGGTGTGCACACTCCCGTATGTTCGTATAGGCCGACTGTAGTCTGCCGGGGAGCTTAATAGTATGTATGTACCGTCTAGTAGCAAGCCTGGTGCTATGCTGGCTAGATATTCCCCATCGGCATCGTCGCCGACGGCGGTGAGGAGCTTGGTGCGGCCGCCGCGCAGCCTCCACAGCGCCTCGGCCATGTTGCGCGCCACACCACCGCCGCCCTGTTCCGTGCCACACGCGTGCGTGCTGCCGTCTAGCTGAAATGTTAGAAATAATTATTAATTATATATATACATTGAATAATATATATTGAATATAATGCGTGCAATAAATTCTTCCATTAGCTGAGGCTGAGGGGTACTGCAATCCGAAAGACCAAGGCGGCTATTGGCTATGGCTAATCACTAACGCGGCACTTTTGACGGCTCATGTAAGTGGTCGAAACTGATTTGAAGATTTCAAACAGCAAATAGTGGCGACCTGCAGTAGTGAAATTTCATAGATGTGTGACAGACATCGGTCGCCTGTTATGAGGCGTCTATGCGGTTATGGTCGATAATAGGGCGCTAGCTGACTTAGGGTTAGGGCCTGTTTCTCCACCTGCTGATAAGTGCTGGTTATCTTATCTGGCAGATAATTCCATGCAAATCTTGTTCTATTTTCGAATTTATCTAGCTGTTAGTGCCTATCAGGAGCTGGTGAAACAGGCCCTGAAGAACTTGTATTGGTAATAATTGCTATTCAAATCCAGGCTGGATTCTCTTTTTTTCATCATCAACCTTTTCTCAAATACTTTTGTGTTATCTTCTAAACTAAACAAATGCAGCTTTAAGGCCTCGCATTAACCAATAGTAAATTTGTGTTATAATACCCTAGTTACTAAATTTATTTTGAATACCTACATTATTCTCTTGCGATGTACGTTTCAGTACAATAGGCCTACATAGCTGTACTGAAGGAAATGTTTTGTATGTGAATTTTTATTTTAAGGCTGTTCATGACGGGACCGCAAGGATTAGGAATTATGTGGGCAGTACCAACAAAAAGGGTAGTGCTGTGGAAGGTACTGGGTATAATATAGAAATAAAGTAAGAAAAAAATCAACAACAATAAATTTAAAAAAATTAAAACTACAGTAACTGGTAAGTTTACTGTAAAGGGCAGCGAAGAATGTCAACAATAATTTGACCTACAGTAACTTACTGTTGGCCTCTTATAAAAAGGACGGTATTGTCCGTATTGTTCGACAGGAATTCTGGTGTTAACCCGCTTTTATGAGACCTCCGCAAATGCAAAGATTGGTTGATTATTTGCCGGAAGCCACACGGCCTCTAAAATCAAATTTCATTTAAAAAACCGGCCAAGTGCGAGTCAGACTCAGGGTTCAGTACCACCCATCGACCTGATACCCCATAAAAACTGATTTCATTTACGAGAGATCATCAAAAGACATCAACGCCAGTAAACGAAATATGAATTTTTGCATTTCTTTCTTACGCAGGTACGACCATATAAATCTATGTTTGCCCTATTTTTAGTATTTGTTGTTAAACGACATAGTATGCACTATAATCAAACCAAGTTTGACGCTGGTATGTATTACCGTTTTAAAGATAGAGCAGCAAAATAACGTTGAAAAAAATGCATGTTTTTCGAGGTTTCTTGTATGGGAATTAATTACCTTTGGGCTTAGTCTTTTTAGGGTTCCGCAGTCCTACAAGGAACCCTTATAGTTTCGTCATGTCCGTCCGTCTGTCCGTCTGTCCGTCTATCCGTCTGTCCGTCTGTCCTAATCATTTACAGCTTAATAACTTCTACAGTTATAAACATAAGTAAATGAAATTTTGTTAAAAAATGGTTTAGATATAGATCTCAATTTTAAAAGAATAAAAAAATCTTGATTACGTATTTTAGGGGTGGCGCCCATAAAGGTGAAATGGGGATGAAAATTTTTTTTTCGCTGCACCTCCTCCTTTGGGGTATCATTGAATAGGTCTACTGAAATGAAGGTAATGTTTCATACATCACTTTTTTATCAGGTGCACCATCTGCGAAATATAGCCCACCAAAGTGGCTCACAATGTGTCCCCCCCTGCCATTTCCAAACTATGCAACGTAGAAACTTGTAATCTTCCACGTTGATAGACTTTTATAAAAACTCTCTTTTAAAATTATTTCGAGTATAATGTGATTATAAGTTTTTGAGTTATAGTGACAAAACTGAAAAATACTTAAGACGTCCTAGTTCATAGGTTATTGACCTTAGATAAAAATGATCTAAGCAAATAATGCTCCTTTAGTTACTTTCTATTTAAAAAAATCACAAAAAGAAACTTTGTGTTATAATGGTAACACAAAGTAACAGCGCCACCTAGTGCTAAATTTAAGAAGTGTGTCATATCAATATATCATATATCAATATATGACACACTTCTTAATGATTGATTTCATTAGTACCTATATCTCATAATCGCCCACCGCTATCTTTAACTAGTATTGTGATTACACAAAGGCGCGCCACTAACGCAGTGCAGGTCGGTTGGCATCAGGTGCGGCGGTGGTGGCCGGTCGACCGGTCAGTGGGCTGGCGGTGCCGGCGCATGCCGTTAACCGCATTGATGCTATCAGCGACCGGCAGGCATGCCGCCGGCCGCAGTACGCCACTGCATTATGTGATCCATTTGTTTTTGCGCAACGATTTATGCTACGCTAATGTTTTTATGGTTGAATTTATTCAATTATATTTGTTGCTGCGGAATTTTCAGGTCTCCGTGTCCCATATATTTTCTTGACTGACATTGTTTCGTGTGAAGCGAATGGCTTTTGAATATTATTTTTTAAGAACGATTTAGGTGGATCGATGCCAGAACTGGTTGATTATTTAGATTTATGTGGGACCTAGATTGATGCAATGAATTTTAAATAAGAATGAATTTTATTAAGTCAGAATTTGGATAATCTATTGTATTTAAGTCTTATGTACCTGTACCTACATTTCTGATTTAACCTACTATTGCTGTGAAGGTTTCGAAACTTAAGAGCCGTATTACCATAGAGGAAATGAATAATCAAGTATTCCGTGCGTATTACAATGAAGTCAGTTAGAAACAAGAAATCTGCGTTTTAAGCTACTTTTTGGCGTCGTAGATCTCAGTAATAGCACAGATAATATAATACTATACTAGAACTTCATGGTAGTAATAAATGTGGTTTTTTTTTAATTTTGATAGTGAAATATGATAGTTTTATTTATGTGTGGAAAGCGCAGGACCGGCCGTTGTGGCGATGCTTGGGGGAGGCCTATGTCCAGCAGTGGACGTCTTTTGGCTGAAATGATGATGATGATGATGATACATAGACTATGGACTGGATGGTATACCTACCTATGTTATGATTGAATTAAATCAATATCAAGTATATCAATCAATCAACTCAGCCTATAGCAGTCCACTGTTGGACGTAGGCCTCTCCCAAATTGCGCCACAACACTCGGTCCTCTGTATCATCAAGTATCAAGTATAGCTTATTAGTTATTGTCCATATTGCCTGTATATCGGCTATTATGTTAATAACTCGCTATTATTTACACACGCAGCTCAATGATTAGTTGGATATACATGAATTGTTTCGCGAGTTTAGATTGAATATTAAATGCTTGATTTGTATCTTGATATTATCCATTCTTAGAGATCACCCCGCCTACCGCCTATGCCCAATATTGCCCAAATTCTGGGTGTCTTAAAAGGAAAGCCGAAAAAATCTTTAATTAGTTTACTTCAGTGAATTTGTCTCAGTCATTAACCTACATTATTCTCACACAATTCTTTCCAATTAATCATGCAACAAATCATTCTACTATTATTATTTGAAAAGAGTATATCCATGGAGTTTATTGCCGGCTCTTCTCCATAGGTCCAACTTTTTTGAACCGTGCAACTAGATTCATAATTTGACGTTTTGAAAGTGCATATAGTGCTTATTCGAAATAAAAACTTTTGACTTTGACTTTGAACCAAAAAAAAATTTTGAAACTCAGTTTGGTTATTATGGTTAAATTCCGTACATCAGCAGATTGTGAATAGGTTAGGTAGGTCTCGATTACTTTCCGTGAATCAGTAGTCCCTGCACGACATTCTTCACCATTTCAGCTACCAACTGGGAAACTTACAGTGACTCTAAAAGCATGTAATTTTGTGATTTAGAAAAAAATAACTATCCCAATCAATTCTCCTCATGATTCTGAACAAACAAGTTTCTCAAATTGCGTAAATAAAAAGTAACGTTGTAGTTATAGTAGCACCGTCATGACAACCTATATTGTTATCACCAAGCATGCAATGGTACACTTGCGCCAACGCAAACGCTTGCCTTTCATGTGGAGGTTCCGAGTTCGATCTCGGCTCGAACTTCTGACTTTTGTCAAGAAGTCATGTGCTAATTTGATATCTCTATCACTTGCGTTACCGGAGAACGCTTCTCGTTCAGAGAGGAACGTGAGCAAATATTGCACACGTAAAAGTTCCAAAAAGTTTTCGATGGTTAGTATCCGTTGTATGTTCCGAAAATCCGCATAAGGCGACCGTGTTCGACTGAACGAGCTCTAGGTTTATACTCTTCCCATTCTAAGAAGATACCGTGCTCAGAAGTGGGATAGCAATGTTCTGATCATGCTAAGACTGCATCATTTGTACAAAAATCGCTCATTAAAGTAAAGTTTACCTGTTGCTGGAAGGTAAGCTGTTAAATAAAAGTGTAAATAGACCCAAAACGAGATCGAAAAAATACCTCATATTTCGTTATACAAGGTCATATGCCAATTATGCCATTATGGTATTATGAAGGTGAGTATTGAATACTATAGTCGTTAATCGTGTAACTACTATATCCACCCTAAACCGACAAATATCCGGATGGGACGTTCCGGGAGAGTTGAACTCGGCTCCCATATTATTAACAGCTAAGTACACGACCACTCAACCCGAGATTTCTCTCTCTGTAGCAACTCGGAGTTTGGCACTTTGTCCGGTAAACGGCAATATGTCGCCATCATAGGGGATTTGACATTATAATTAGTCAACAAATCTGCAGAATACAATAGCTACACCGCTGCCTAAATATTTGTGTCATCCGAGTCTTTCCATCCGTCATCATCATAATCAGCCTCCACAACTCCACTACTGGCCTCGTATTTGGCATACCAACCACCTCAATCTTTAAATCCCATTCCCTACTAGCTTGTTATTTTTGAAAAGCTATCCACACAATTGTGACTCGTAAATATACTTAGTTAGTGCGACGTTCGTAATAAGTCATTTCTAATAGTTAATAGTTTTTAACCTAATTACATGTGGAGAACTAATTATTATTTATATTTTATCAGAAATTATTGAATAAAGGGATATGCCAAGATTATTTTTACTAAATAAGACAAGAGAGAAAAAACAAACTTTATTGTTACTTATCTATCTCCTCAATATGATCTAGCGATTGGTTTTCAAATCACTAATTGTAAAATAATGTAACATACGCAAACAGTACTTCAACTGTGTTTAAAGTATTAAGTAAGCATTGCTACCTATATCGATTAAGAAATTATGTGGAAAATAAAATATGAATAAACCCTTGATACAGTAATGTCAAAGCGTTCAGTTAGTTAGACAGCCACGCCTCCCACTTGCCACGTTATCATTACGCTGAGGCCCGCACTTTATATTCCCACAAAAAGAAGGCAGGAGAATAAATGCGAGGTCACTTAAGTGTTTGTCAAGTATCGAGACGTGGCTGAAAACGTATTGGAGAATATCTGTATTTTTGCAATGAACTGTTGAATTTTTATAAACGATTTTGCAATGTGGGAGGGCGCTGGGAAGGCGGCGGTATCGAGCGTGGGCGCGCCGCCCTAGCGGGACAGAAGCCCTACAGTTGAGTCCGCGGAGACGCAGAGCGCGCACGCCCGACGCCGCGCCGACCGCTCGCACCGCTCACACCGCTCAGTCCGCTCAGCGCACACCGGTGCACACGACAGTAGCGCCACGCACACACGGCGACCCGCACACCGACTGCACGTGTATGCACATACCGCGACACGACGCGAGCTGCTCCAATACAAACCTTGTTGAGTAAACGTCACGTGTAACCTTCGTTTTCTATAATAATAATTGGCTCAGCAAAAAAGATTGAAAATTGATAGTGTGACAGTAAATAACATGATACGTGTCAGAAAAACAGTGTTTATCGTATAAATTGGGCGGCGGCGGCGAAACGTCTACGATATGCTACGAGGTAACTAACACAATTTTTTATTTATTGTAACGTTTTCATTAGTATACTACAGTTAGCAAAATTGAGGTAACTAATACCTAGCTAATCTCTCGGAGGCATTAATGCGACTAATAACTTAATTACATTAGGTAAGTCAAAATCTGGTTCTGCTTAATTAAATGGTATAGGTACGGCAAGTTTAATGCCGGTCGAAATATCATATCGGTAATTTACAAATACACGCCAGAATAAATAAATAAATGTTTATGTTGTTAATACAATTTAACAAGAAAATATTAACAAAAATAAAGTAGTTAATTTATTTAAAATGGCTAACAAATTGGTAGTTACGCGCAATTGGTCCTACGAATAGGCGTAATAGTCATGAATTTTACACAAGAAAAAACACCAGCGGTAACGCTTTCCAGTAAAACTACGTTAATGATACACTTTACCGTAAGAAATCATATTATTATTGACAATCATGACAACTTGATAACTATGGGAAACAAAATGCTGTAGCGACAAGCGGGCGTTGTAAAACGTAAACTCACCCCGGGGACGTCTTGGGAACGAGGATCCAGGTAAAGGGATTACAGTTTTCCATGCGGAGGTATTGGATTGGATACATTTGGTTATGTTACAAGATTTTATGTATTGCCATTCTAATTTCTACTATTCCCAAACATTATGTAGATATTAAAATAATAGCTGTAGTCCGATAATAAAAAAATTAACTCTTTGTTTGACCCCATAAGAGTGCAAATTTTATAAATCCTTTCTTAGCGAGCTGTAGTATCTGTAGAGTATCTACATGCTAATTCAGTATTAAATAAATGGTTCAGCAGATTTCGTGAAGAGTCAGGAAAGTGAGAAGATTTCACAAATAGATCAGGTCTGGTCGTAGAAATTTCTTTGAAATAAGCTGTACCTTTGTACTAAATACTTTTAATTCTGTCTCCTTTCATATATTGTGTGTACATAAATTATAAATAAGTAAATAAAAAATAAATAGATAAAGTATTGGTTAGCTACGTATCTACGTTATGATATTGCTGCAAACAACGAAGTGCTAGACATACAAAATGAAACTTAGATATGTACGTAAGTAAGAAATTCGGTAAATCTGTCTCCAACAGAAAGGATAAGCTTAACTGGGAACCACTGAAATTACGTCTCTTTTTAGGACACAATGGACTGTCCTATACCTATTGAAAGACACATCAAACGGATGATTCAATCGGGCGTAGAGCTGTATGTATTTTAAAAAACTATTTAAATGGAAGAGTTGGAAGGGGAAAGAGGTTCGTCAGGATCGTAGCAGGTGGAAATCCATAGTCTCAGCCTACCTCAATGAGAAACAGGCGTGATAATATGTATTTATGTTATGTATCTAAAATATCTTTTACATATACTAAAATACTGCGTGCGTATCTGAAGTTTGTCCTTTAAAATGTGTTTAAACGTAAATAGAGTCCAAAAATGTTAGTGAACCTATTGAATGTCACAAAACATTAATTAAAATCTATTGAATAACCTACCAATTTATTCACCGATATTTTGTGAAAATATCGTATAGAATCATTAATTATCAATCATCATCAGTGACATAGTAAAAAATTACTATGTCTGTGATCATCATATGGTCATTTAAGGAGGTCAATGTCGACAGTTACAGGTTACCTAATATATATATATATTGACAACTAGAGGTTGCCAGCGGCTTCGCCCGCGTGGAGTAGCTTATGTTCTTCTCCGGGTTCCATCCAGACTAGGAAGTAACCGATGAACGTACAGAGTTACTTTCGATATTTATGATATTAGTATGGATGGATTCAAAACGAGTGAAAACTTTGGACGGAAATCCTGCTCAGTAGGTACACACGGCTACACATCAAGCTGTAAATTTCCAGTATAAGCTGACCTCGCATTGTATAGGTTTTCCTTACAACGCGAGGTCAGCCTATACTGGTTTTGTACAGCTTGATGTGTAGCCGTGTGTACTCATAAATAGATGTCGAATAGTTTAAAATTATTTGGATACATTGCTCCTGTGAGAATGATTATTTTAATACGGTTAATATTGCATTTAATATGCAGATAAATCTGGCAAATATCCGCAGGGTGGCTTATTCAATAAACCATTAAGGGTGCAGGGCAGGCATGGGCAAATAATTCGAATGATTTATTTACGATGTCCCTCGCTCGGTTACGCCTTTCCATAAATTAGAGGCTTTACGCCAGCGGTCTTATTTCATTATTAAATTATATAGGACCTGTAGGTGATATAATGTCCAACCCAAATATGTTTTATAAAGGTTGTTGGGATTTTTAATTAAAGCTATATTTATTTTTGGTATTTCTATATGAGTCGTAAAAAAATACTGATTTCAATATGATGAGATGGATACAACGTTGTACAAAAAAGAAAATGCTTAAGTATAAGGTTCCTCAATAAGGTTTCCAGATACACAGATTAAGACATCAATCAATGATGATCTTGTCTAAATATATTCGAATTTGGTTGTAGTCATCACAACCAAACTCGAATATATTTGGATCACCCCCTTTCGCAGTCTGATTTACAGTAAGGCTGTTTTTTGTATTCTTAATAAAAACTACCACAAACTCTAGGATACGTGCATTCAAGTGTTTTTGCCATACCTATTATTGGAATCAAGTGTAACAGCTCACAAATAGGACCCATAAATCACTAGATTTTAATCCGTGGTGCTAGGCAGCTGGGTTTATCCCAGTTGCAAACATAAATTTTTCTTGCGCTTATTGCCTTTTACTCTCGGTCTTCCGCTTGAAACGGAGGGAAGTGGAAACAAATTTTCTTCCTACTCCGCTTAATTTCTTTTCTGATTAATTTCGTTGCGGGTTTCAAGACAGTTCAATCATTTCCCCGGGATGCGCCGAGCTTCATTGTTTCGGCGTTCTTTTGGTTGGTCGCCATTGTAGATCCTGGCTTACAGGAGTTGTAGTGGTTGGGAAAGAGAGGGGGCTTGTGCCAAAAAAAATACTCTAGGACATTTTCTCTATCGAGGGTGCGAACACAAATCTCGTATACACAAATAACACAAACACCCAAACATATGTTTGTTATACCAGTATCATACTGTTATTAGTAGTTAAACTATTTGAATGCGTGGACATCTTCTTTCAACAACACTGAAAAAAATAGTTTTGTGTCGAGTAACACAAATTTTTGCTGCTAGTAAAATAAAAAAGGTGACTAATAAACTGACGCTATTAGAAGCTAGCTAGTTAGAGATGTGGCAGCAAATCAGTTAAGCTATTAAAAAAAAATGGTTTCTAATAATTAAAATTTGGCAATTTTTGATTGGCATATCCCCCCATTTGCGGGAGGCCTTTGTCCAGCAGTGGACGTTTTTCGGCTGAAATGATGAATTTTTGAAGTAGCTAAACTAGTCAGCAATTTTTTTTCAGTGAAGGAAACATCATTGTTTACGGATTTACACCGAATTACGCTACTTTGTTGAACAACATTAATCTGGTATCAAGTGCAGGTAGTTGTAAGACAGGTGTTAATGGCGCTATTTCCAGGGAATCCATAAAATAACCGTTATTTTCGTAATTCCACTGACAAGAAACAGACCACTTTACTTGTAATAGATAAATAGCTCAACATTAATACAGATTTTATGCAATTTGTAATGTCGTATCTGTGTGTTTTATAAAGGTAACCGCTTAACATCAGGTAGGCCTTTAGCTCGTTTCGCCATCCTAAACTATAAAAAAAAAATCAAAAAAAAATACAGCATATTTATTTTTGGAGTGCGGTAAATTTGCATATTTGTTCGGTATCGTTCCTTATCGCTACCCCCGTCAGGAATGAAGTAATCCTAAACATTCATAAAATCATTAAATTGGTTTTTCTGACGTTTCGAAAGCTTTGCAGCGTTCGTGGGCGCACGCAAATTGTACGGTAGATTAAAATAATTCTTAGAAATATCTGTAAAGACGCTTGTCATCTTAGTCTTCCTGCGACAATGAACGCTGCAAAAGCTTTCGAAATGTCAGGAAAAACCAATTTAAATAATATACACGATGTAATCCGGTTAAACTTGTTTTATTATAATCAATTTTGATTTGGATTTTGTTCAAGGTCTAAATGATAACATATTATTTTGATTTGATTTTCAGTTTTAACAGTGCAACTAGAGCCTGACCTTTCAAAAGTGCCTGTAATTAGGTTTATTTGAAATAAAAAAAACATTGAAATTGGAATTGAGTTTAGACTCTGTTTACATTTGCTTCGATATTATAAAAATACTGGGAACTACTCAAATAAAAAAAATCATCCTAAACAATAAGATGTTAAGGATTTTACATACATTACGATTTTGAGTGATTCATCAACCTGCTATAAATACTGATATAAAATTAATAGTTTTTGTAAGTTTTTTTACTTGTTTACGGTTTGTTTATTATTAAAAGTTTGACGTATAGTTAAATGCGTAAAAAACTGGTTCTGTTCAGTATACTTACAGAAATAGCTGTTCATAAGGGCGTAGTTATAAATTAAACTTCTTTGTTATTGTTAGCTGTTCTGCCATGAACTACTTTTTGTTTGTGTTTTTAACAGTTTCGTGCGTAGTTAATAATATGTTCATTCTTGTCCGTTTTTTCAAGTGTTCTTGCTTTATATAACGTATTTATTAAAGCATAAAGGTGAATATACTTACAAGGCAAATGTGAAATTGACAGATTTTCATACGTTACTGTAATTTTCGGTCTCGGATGAAGGTTTTCGGTACGGTATTTTTGTTTCTAGTTTCCTAGTCAAGTCATGTCATGGCTTAACTTATCCAGAAATAGAAAAGCAGTTATGAAAGACACAATGACTCTATTTTATTTTTGTAATAATAAGAGTTAGTAAAATTTTGTATCCCAAATATAATATTATCCTACTAATATTATGAATGTGAAGCTTTGTGAAGATATTTGTGACTCAATCTGAAACGGCTGAACGGATTTCGATGAAATTTGGCACACAGATAGACCATAACCTGGATTTACATAAAGGCTACTTTAAATCTCGGGAAAATAAACAGTTCCCGAGGGATGTATACCTAGAAATATACCTTAACACTAGTATGTATGTACCATAAATCGTGCAAATAGATGTTTCTTTCATTCTTTCTGTGAATTTGTTTCGATAATATAAAAAATACTGGGAGTTCCTAGTATTTAACTACTCGTATTTTAAAGTATTCGTAAACAATCAGTTATGATATTACTATCCCTTTATTAATGCTTTTAGTTATTTAGTTTGCACACAACAGAATCAGCACCAATATGAAGTTATTTGCTGTGTATTATGTACGTGTGTAACAAAGGTATCATGTTGAGGGAAGTTGCTGAAGCCCCCAGTTTACTTATTCAGGCATCCATGATTCCTCGCAATGAAACCGAGCGAGGAGCGTAACTCCCAGAGGCTCGTCACTAACAAAACTCTATTATTGAATACGCTGGCTGCTCTGGAATGTAAGAAAATTTGTGTTTCTGCTACCTACTTCCTTGGAACGGAATTCTTTGCTTTGTAATGTTAAATTCAACTTGCGGTGATCGTAAAGTATAGTATAGCGCGGTTGCGGTTTCCGCAACTCCACGTTAAAGCGCGTTTTTTGCGTACGGGTGGGAACTTACTCGATCTACCCCAACTCCTCAAAAAAGGCCAGCAACGCCTTGGTGTTATTAGTGATCTCTCTGAGAGTACCTGGGTTGCCGAAATACTTGGCCCTGTATGTGGTGACCTCAGGGCAGTTTAGAACTTGCTGTTTTGTTGAGCTGTTTTGCTCTTTGGATTTTTATTTATACCTATGTAAGAGGAAGTAAGGATGACTTCAATAGTGGTATTTTGATATATTTACTTTGTTATTAAAGCTGTTGTTGGAGAATGTTTTATTAAGTATTAAGTTACATTCTTTTAGTTTTAGGTTCATAACATATTTCGCGTGCGTAGGTACGGTCAACTGCACATAAATAGATAGATAGAATGGTTGTAATGACAATTTTACTTGCGATTCATGCGTGGCAACTTTCGAACAAACTACGCCTCCCATATTGACGTCATTAATTTTTAAAAATTTGCTTTAATCAAATGTACTTTACAGCTTTTGTTTCTGCAGTTAGAAACAGCACAATAAGGAATTTTTGCGGGTTTTTGTTACAGTATTTATAGAAATAAAACTTTTTAACAAAAAATTGAACCAACGAAAACAGAAACTGAAAAGCGAAAAATAACTAATTATGAGTCGGCGCCAAACGAACTTTTAACAAGCAAAGTGCGTGTAAGTTGCAAGTGGCCGAGCGGAGAACGCATTTTTGGAAAGTTATTGTTTATCGTTGAAAATTTCACGTTGTATTTGATGTGACGTTGTTTTTATTATTTATTTAAAGTAATTTAATGATCTTCGTTGATTGGTTGTTTGGCGCCGACTCATTATTAGTTATTTTTCGCTTTTCAGTTTCTGTTTTCGTCGGTTAAATTTTTTGTTAAAAAGTTTTATTTTTCATTTTTTTGTGGTTTTAATCTAACTCCAGGTCTCCATTATGTCGTAGTGTCTAGAACTATATTTATGTGTGTCAAGTTTCAACAGAATCGGTTAACAGGTAAGAATTCAGTGGGTGAACAAACACTCATCCCCTGTTTTACTACCCTTAGGGGTGGATTTTGATTTTGAAATTTAAATGGGACCAACTTCGAGATATAACCTATCCATTAAAAAAAGAATCATCAAAATCGGACCACTCTGTAAAAAGTTATGCGTGGTCATACATTAAAAAAAAATTAAAAAAAAATATACGCGTCGAATTGAGAACCTCCTCCTTTTTTTCGTCGGTTAAAAAGTCATAAGGCGTACTGAGAAAGGCTTTGAAATACCCTGCACTACGGTGCAGTGTTGGCACGTGCGCCCTGCCCACATTTCCATTCTATCTATTTCTGTGGTCAATTGCATATCATGGTAAATAATCCATTATAAGCGGAACTGGCATAAGTATGTAAGTTTAATACAAGACAAGTTCTGCTTGTACTGGTTTTGTACCACTGCCAATTGCCACCTGCGCGGGACATATTATACACTGTATTTGCGTACACGCACAAGTGTGTGCGCAAACGCAGATGTACTCTCTACTCACTCTCATAATCCGATGGGACGGCAATCAGACACGACCGGAGAGAGATCAGGCGCAGGACCGACGGCTGTACGTGCTCTCCGGGGCACAGGGGTGTAGCACCGCCAACTTCCTGACTCCATGCAGCTACTGAGATTTTTTTTGGACAAAAAATCACAATAACTCTTTTTGTCCAACCCGGGAATCGAACCTAGGACCTCACGCTTAGCAGTCGCGTTTGCGACCACTAGACCAACGAGGCAGTCAAGAGGCAGCCAGTCAGTCATCATCCTGCTTGCCTTTTCCCAACTATGTTGGGGGTCGGCTTTCAGTCTAACCAGATGCAGCTGAACATTAGTATTTTACACGGAGCGACTGCCATCACACCCCTGCAACTCAGTTACTGGGTAATACCAATGTGTGGTAATACTAAAATTCGGAGGTTAGACCAGTTGTCAGACTTTCAGGCTGCTGACTACCTATAGTAACGACTGCCATACATATTCATATGACAACTGGGACCGACAGCTTAAAGTGCTCTCCGAGGCACGGAGGGGTCTCGATGTGTAACGAAATAGTCACCCATTCACGGACTGACCACGGCAAGGGCAGCTTAACTTCGCAGATCGTTCAATCCGCGCGGTTTCTAATTCGCCACGAGCCCCTCTGTCAGTAAGTCAACATAACATAACATTACGCCTGTATTTTTATTTTTTGTAATAGTACACCCACATTTCGCCAGTTATGTTATAGCCCCATGTAATAAGGGGCGAGCCTATTGCCATTGACCGGGCACAAATCCAGACTCCGCCGGGCTGCTATTACTGAGAATTTACTAATAAAAAAAACCAATAATACTTAAGTAAGTCAACGACTTCAAATAAATCGATGCAGTCAGTACAAATATGCGGTCAACATAGAACAAATTAAAATCTTCAGCGGCCATTAAGTATACTAAAATAGAAATAATTATTTCATGGTCTACAATAAAGCCTAGCATCGATGCCATTGGCAATATTCCTGGAGTTAATTTGGCACCGTAAAAAGTTCACACCACATTAAGTCTGACGTAGTTTTGGCCGCTCGCCATAGCACCACGATCCAGTAGGGACGTGGTTATTATTTTTAAATGCTAATCAAATGCACGTTCAAATGCCACACCATTGTAAAGTTTCCGACTATTCCCTATGCAAATATTAGCAGATTTATTCATAGTGCAATTACTTAAAGCTACGCGATATCACATGAATTTATTAACTGGCAAGTTTTGGCACTGCATTGTTTTCCTTTTACCACAGATCTCACAATTAGATTTACTTTTTTGAAAAAAAAACTGGGTAGGCCTTATTTTGGACTACAGCTGCCAGGGGTTTGTTTCATGAATTTCCATCGCGCTGAACTAACTTACATCATCACTGCAAATGTTAACTGGGTGAGTCATACGTAACGACCACTAGGAAAGTCTGCTCTACTATGATATACAGGGTAATTGATTACCTGAAACCTCTTAGCACTAACTTATGACCTTGAACAAAGTTTGTTCTACGACTTTTCATAATTCGAAACTTTTTTTTTCATACAAAAATATGAAAATACTCTGTAGTTTGCATATTCTAGACGGCCGGCGGGGGATCGCATCGGCGGGGCTGCGTGGCTAATACAAACGCACTTGGGCTTTTGGCATGCTATAGTATACCGTATACTATAGCATAACATGCCAAAAGCCCATATACGCAATATTTACACACTTCAATAAAACAAAACAAAAATGATTTTTTGCCTAACCTGCTGCCTAATTGCATAACTCACTCGCGATCGCATTCATTCGGATTTCAATGTTCATTGCTCTGTGTGTTTTGACAATCCATCATATTGACAACTACGTACCACGCAATGAATATTGCTGTAATTTCAAAATGAAAGCTTATGTCAATGTGAATGCATTACACAATTACCCCACTGTTTACTTTTGGCCATAGTCGTAGAAGAAACGTTATTCATAGGATCGTGATGCGATGTTAGTACCTAGAGGTTTCGGGTATTTTTTTAATTATCCTGTATACTTTAACTGTGTACTACTAAGTCTTACAAAAGATGTTTAACGGCTTCCACAAAGTATTAATGCCGTTCTATAGATTTTCTCAATACTTGAAGTTGTATCTATACAACTTTAATACTAAATAAATTTAATAGTATTTTTTGAGATTGAGAAACCCACTATAAAACCGACTTTATGTTTAGAAAACACAGAATTTCTAAAAAATCATCACTATTCCATAGTAAAAAAAAAAAACTCGATGGACGTAGATTAGGCCTGGGAGTACTCCGAGTACTACTTAAGTATTCCATTCTATTTTTCCCCGGGGTGTTGTTGGATAACAATTGAAGTCTCTACGATAGAACTCGTACAACGTTGGAAATGGTCAAATGAGAAGGTCAGAGTGAATGACGTCAGAACCATGATACTGAGGAAAGGACGATGACAACTTTTGTTAGGGAGCTTGCCAAGTTCTTATGACCAGAAGCTACTTATAGCGCATTTTAAACCTTAACAAACCTGGATTCAAGATATGTTACTGTTTCATAATTTAAAGCAGCTAATACGCACCTCTTTCGCTTCATCTAGGTACATTCATAAACCAAAGAAGAAGAAGATTAAATGAGAGAAAAAAAGAGAGAGAGTTTTGTTGGTTAAGAATTGTGACTAATAAAAAAAAACCCACCGAATATATAACCTCCTCCTTTTTAGGGTTCCGAAGTCCTACAAGGAACCCTTATAGTTTCGTCATGTCCGTCCGTCTGTCCGTCTGTCCGTCTGTCCTAATCCTTTACAACTTAATAACTTCTACAGTTATAAACATAAGTGAATGAAATTTTGTTAAAAAATAGTCTGCATATAGATCTCAATTTTAAAAGAATAAAAAAATAGTTTTTACGTTCTTTAGGGGTGGCGCCCATACGTGTGAAATGGGGAAAAAAAAAAAATTTTATATTATATCATTGAATAGGTCTACTAAAATGAAGGTAATGTTTCATACATCACTTTTTTATCAGGTGTACCATCTGCGAAATATAGCGCGCCAAAGTGGCTTGCAATGTGTCCCCCCCCCTGCCATTTCTAAACTATGCAACGTAGAAACTTATAATCTTCCACATTGATAGACCTTTGTGAAAACTCTCTTTTAAAATTATTTCGAGTATAATGTGATTATAATTTTTTGAGTTATAGACAGAAAACTGAAAAATACTTAAAACGTCCTAGTTCAAAGGTCATTGACCTTAGAGAAAAATTATCATGACAAATAATGCTCCTTTAGCTACTTTCTATTTGAAAAAATCACAAAAAGTAACTTTGACATCAATCAGACTTCTTAAATTTGGCTTCTTGAATTTATCGCTAGATGGCGCTACTAACAACACGCTCTGAGTCGCGAATGCTGCCGATTATTGCAAAAACTAAAATAGCCATGATTAATATTCGATTTGATTCGTTTGTACACCTACTTAAGGAACCCTATAATACTGAGCATGGCCCGACATGCTCTTGGCCGGTTTTTTTAAGTCGGTTAAAAAGCAAACAGAGCCACTCAAATGTTTAATAATAAAAGTAAAGGGCATTATCTGGATATCTAAAGACAGTTTTAGCTTTTCTATACTATACTAAGATTTGTTTGTAATAGATAAACTCTGAAACTACTGAACTGATTTAATAATTTTTTCAGCATTAGAAAGCTATTTTATCAAGAAGTAACATATGCTATATTTTATTTCAGTAATAATAATAGTCACAAACTGAATTCCACGCGGGCAAAGCCACAACACAGCTAGTACGAAATAAAAAGTTAGCTATACACCAGGCGCGTGCATTGCATATAGGCAATTAGGCAATACCTAGTGCCTTCTTCATCCAAATTCAATAGTGGTGTAAATTATTATACTTTTTTCAGAGTAGGTACGATGATTATTTATCTTAAAATAGACCTATTAATGCTAAATTAATCTTCATACATAAAAAAATCAATAACTTATACCACAATTAAATTCAAGTGAAGTAGGCCAATGCACGCCACTGCTATACACATAACATAACATCACGCCTGTATTCCCCGAAGGGGTAGGCAGAGGTCTATAGTACACCCTCATTTCGCCAGTTATGTTATAAGTCCCATGTAATAGGAGGCGAGCCTATTGCCATTAATCGGGCACAAATCCAGACTCAGGGCTGCTACAGAGAATTTCCTAAAGAAAAACCCAATAACACATACACACATACCTACTATTTATCTTTTTTATACTAACAAAAAGTTTGAGACAATTGATACAGTTTTTAAATGCCGCCCGCTCTAATCTCCAAGAATTCAAGTCCGCCTTAGAAGTAAAAGTATATTATTATGCGTCTAAACCTAGGGCAGGCAAAAAACTGAAACTGTCTGAATTGTCTAACATAAAAAAAAGGCTTTTTTGCTACGGAATCCAGTGGCATGACATCAAAATGGCTTTTAATGGGCAAGTCTATGGTAGTACGCAGTATATTTTTGCCTATCCTTGCGGAATCTCAGGCTTGACCTTGACGGATAATATTTATCACTATACAGGCCATGAAAAAACCAGGAAAAGTGAGCTGAACCCGATGATTTATGTGTGGGCTCGTAGTAAACACGGCGGGTCGTTATCAAGCCCCAGTAAGTGCGGCGTGATTGGCGGAGAGGCTGAGCGGCGCGATGTGGCCTGGCACGCTGCCACCTCGCCCCGCTGAGTCTGCACTCGGTGCCACTTCACGGCTCCATCCAAATGCTTACATACCATTGTTCGCTGTAAAAACTAGTTTGTTCTAATTTAACTATGTAGGGGAATGGGTTTATCCTTCGGAGTAAATGTCTTGTGTAACCTCCTTTGCATTTTGCTCGATGAAGATTTGATTAGAAACTGAATTTTAATATGGTTGTTTGAGTTAATTGGAGGATTTGAATTAAGAATGGAATGAAGCGCTAGTCAGCAAGTTGCATAGTTTTAATGTGTCGTGGCCAGTCGTGGGTACTATCTTTTGCGTACCAATGCACATACGTAAATAATATGTAGTACCATATGTACTGTTGTACCTGCAGCTTCATCCACGTAAAAAAAGATAATAATTATATCCCTTTTCCAAAAACCAGGAACGTTTGCCTTCCATGCAAGAGGGTCGGAGTTCGAACCCGGCTCGCACCTCTGACTTTTCGGGTTGATGTGCGGATCAAAATTGATTATCATTTGCTATAACGGTGAAGAAAAACATTGTGAAGAAATCTGCACACCTAAGAGTACTCTATAAAGTTCTCTATGGTGTGTGAGTGCCACCGACTCGCATTAGACAAGCATCGTGGACTACCTAAGTATTGAATCCATCTCATTCTGAGAAGAGGCCTGTGCCTAGAAGTGGTACAATTAGGCTGGTAATGTATCCCTCTTCCCAAACAGAAACTTACATCCCTCTCCTGTTATCTAATTACCTTTCTAATTCAAAATTGTAATTCAATACAGACATATGCTCACTCACTTTTGCATTAACGTTAAATAAGGACATCTGCAAAATTACTCGTTGGAAGTACAAAACTTTTACTCCGCTAATTCGCATTTCATGCTATCAAATAACCTGCAACTCACAAGCCGGAACAGAATTTAATATATTGCTTTCATGTAATAGCTGCGAACGTTTGAAGTAGGAAATTGCATGGTGCGCGGCCGCGATGCGGGATTTCGATAATAATTATGTACAAGGAACATATTGGGTCGATACCTCACATTTACTCGTAATATAACATAGTAATTGCTACATTGAGCCCTGACAGGTTATGAATGTTACGTAAATACGTTCAGATTTCGTGCCCCATTTACTTTAAGTACGCCCTTTATGTTATTTGGCGATGTATTTATTTATTTCTCACGTTGTTGGTTTGATGGGAAGTACGTTTTCGTTTCACTCATTTGTTTCTTTTACTTTATTCTATTGTTACTATCATGCTTGATTAATAGTCGTAATAATAAGTCCATTATTGCTTGGCACGAGCACTTTCTCTGAATGAGAAAGTGTAGACCTTAGAATACCACATAAGCATGGTGTGGATTGGCAGACTACTCACTTCACATTCATATACCATCTAATATAACTTTGTTTTTGGAGTTATTATTATTATTACTCACTATTCCCTCACTCTCATAATCCGATGGGACGGCAATTCGATACGACCGGAGAGAGATCAGGTGCAGGACAGACAGCTTTACGTGCTCTCCGAGGCACGGGGTGTAGCACTGCCAACTTACTGACTCCGGGATGCTAATAAAAAAAAATCTTGACAGAAAAATCCCAATAACACTTTTTGCCTGACTCGGGAATCGAACCTAGGACCTCACGCTTAGCAGTCGCGCTTGCCACCACTAGACCAACGAGACAGTGTGTGTTTGCGCACACACTTGTGCACTATAATATGTCCCGCGCAGATCTCCCGGCTAGTCTCCGTTGAGATAAGCCGCCGTGACCGAAATTCGGCCGGGAGGACATTATTATTATTATTTGTTTAGATTTCTTTACAGTGTTTTCCTTATTGATAATGATTAGCGAAAGGGATGATCAGAAGGCGAAGGGTAACAATATAATAAAGTAAAAGAAACAAATGAGTGAAATGAAATTCAAAGAAAGAAAGAAATAAAGTTATTATTTATCTGTCGTATACCAGGGGTATCCATAATTTATAATACCATTGCGTGCCCCACGGCTGCGCAAGATAGGCCTAGTACAGCAAAATTATGTCAGATAGCTAGTTTTCAACTAAACCTATGTGAATAGTGAATAATAGTGACGATGTAAATTATTTCTACGAATGTATGATTGTAAGTAGGTAGGCACTTTTAGGTGCGGGCCACTTTCTAACTCAGATCGGGTTCAGATCTTCTTGCATGGAAGACAAACGTTCAACGGTGTATTGTTGCCGATAGAAGGCTTTAATTGACTTCGGTTTGTAGAACCTTAATCACGACCTACGTTTTTCTTTTTTCCTTTATTATTTCTTTGTGTCAGAGCACTCCAGTTGATTTCCATACATTAATACGTAAAAGCATCTTGGCTCTGAGAAAATTTGAAAAGAGAATGCAGCATTGCTGTGTGGTGTGGGCCTAAACTTTTGCAATTACAAACCTGCGTAGGTACAGCGAACTTCAACCATCACGTAAAAGTTATTAAAAGCGCAGTATTTTTTAATAACGAGTAGCTTTATTGCTAACATTTCTTTGACTTTTACAGTTTCATTTTATTGTTGATGTATTTTTTAAGACGTACTTTATCTTTTACATTGGAAGTATACTGGGGCTTAAAGACGTTCTTTAAAACGTAGTTCGTCTAGTCTTGCAGTAGGTGTGTACTTTTTAAGTTTTCAGAATTTTCTGCACAGAAAAGTATCTTGATATAATACGCTTAGTGGATATTCAAAATTATAGTTCAGACCTTGGACGAATAAAAAAGGCAACCGGAATCTCGCTAAACAAAAAGTGAAGCACCAATCGTAAGATGGCTCGCTTAATTGTACGGGCTGACACGCACACATTCACAATCATAGTAAGACAAAAGCCGCGATTACGCAATAAATCTCGTGTGACGGTAGTCATTGTGGTAGTGTCACAAATAAAATTCAATATATATCTGGTGTGTTAAAATTCTGTCGAAATTGTAGTGGATTTAGGAAAAAACGAAGTGCTTCAACCTTTTCTTAGCGAGATTCCGTCCGCCATTTTTTATTCGCCCGAGCTTCAGACGAACATTATTTAAAAGATGATACAGGTCTAGCGGCAATGAGAGAAGAACCGTTACCTGAGGGCAAACATGTAACGAGTCTTTCAGTTTCACAGGTCGCTTTACAGTTAACGGTTACTTGACGTGGCTCTCAAACAAAACACGCCGACCCTCGTTACTATGTGTAAGACGAGCATTACACGTTGACAACATAGTTATAAGTATAATACGTATGCACACCGCATTGTGGTTAGACTGGTTAGAAGAGACGATCGGGTGCAGACGCCGCCAATCGATATTACGTTATCGTGATTGACTCGGACGGACGGTGGAGGGGGCACGGACTAAACAATAGACGATCGTCTTGCAGCGGCTCACGGCTTTGATAACTGGCATTGACCTGATGTCAACAAGAAAATAGGTTAGGGGCGGTCCGATGACGCGCCTTCCCATGCCCTCGAAACACCCGCAAAAAACATTCCGTCATTTAGCTTCTTGTCACTTGAACTGCGCCACTCAGCCGCTGAGTGGAGCCTGATTGTGAGCGTTACTGATGAGATTTTAACGCTTGTTGGCGCTTCAATCTTTTAAGCTGATTTAGCTTTAAGCAGCTAGTTGTGGTTTCATGAAAATTATTTGTTGTACTTAAACAGCTTCTTTGGTTGAACAGGAGTCGATGATATAAACCTTTCAATCACAGCTTTCGATGATATAATTTGAAGTAGTTATGTTATGTTGAAGGGGTTATGTTTTTATTGACTCAACATGAAATCACTAACATAACATTTTATGTTATGTTATGTTAGTGATTTCATGTTGAGTCAATAAAAACATAACCCCTTTTAAGGGTGTTTGACGAATGAATCTTGCTAAACAGAAAGTTTAGTGTTTGTTTCGATAGTGATTTTTGTAAGTTGTAGTAAAGAGGTACTTAGGTATAATAGTTGAAAATCGAATTGTAGAAAAACGGATTCACAGTGGCATAAAACCTACATCACTAAATTTCCTTCATCAACGAATGGTATTAAAATTAACGAATATTTAATTTAGTGAAGTAACTAGGTACTGCGTAAAATTATAAAAATCACGTTTTCCTTTGGTTATAAATCTTATAACAAGATAAAGTCATTGCCAGTATAAAGATAAAGTCTAAAAAAATGAGACTGACTTTAAAACAGTCTATAAAGATTTCAGGACTCTTATTAAAAACGTTGAAGTCGTTCCGAGGGGAAAGTTTTTCTTAACTAGGCTTTGAAAGCTCTTTGAACGGGCCGACATGCAAAGCGCGATAATCGAGGGATTCACAAAGAGAAATTAGTCAGAAAGTTGACCGTTCGCTTGTACTGACATTTTGTTTTGAATTTTATTGAAGAAGACAAACGAGCGATTAGGTCACCTGATGGTATGCAATCCTCGCCGCCCATGGAAATTCGCAACACCAGTCACCGATGCGATGCCGTCCTTTTAAAAAGACATCTCTGTTGTTGAAGGCTCCCATGTCAAATTTGTTCGGGAAAACTCACAGATTTGCTGTACGAGGCAAAAGAATGACGTGAGAAAAGCTTTTATCATTCATCATCATCATCATTTCAGCCAAAAGACGTCCACTGCTGGAAATAGGCCTCCCCCAAAAAGGGGGTATATGTCATAATCGCCACGCTTGGGAGGCGGGTTGGCGATCGCAGTTGGTTGGTAAATACTCAGAGAACGCTGCTGCCCATCCTCTGTTGAATCCCTTAGTCACCTTTTACGACACCCATGAGAAGATATAGGGTGGTGCAATTCTTTACGTTCGGCATCACACGGAACATCATCAATCATTAGATCATTAATCTGTGATGAAACCTACAGTATTTGGCCGTCAGCTAACTAACATAAACAAATAAATAGGAGTTCACCATAAATGACTTTTGTGAATGTTTTCTTTTTCGGGCTGCTTACAGTTTTACTCAGAGTGATTGCTCTATGTCATCCAAAAAATCGTCAGGGAAAACATACTTTCTCAATTTAATAATATAAGTGTTCAGGATACGGCCGGCCGCCTATTCCATTGATCGTCTCTCACAATCACATCAGTGGATAGGGTGATCGATTCTACTCGGTCAAAACCAGATCAAAGGTCAAAAAGATCACACGAAAACTGGTTTTAGTTTTTCTCTTACAATATGCCTTTTTTCATTCTGAAAGTCTGATATATAAAATACAATGGCAATATTTTCTTTTATCAACCACAAATAAACACGCAGCAAAAATGACGTAATAAATAAGGTTTTTTAACGTTAGTCATCGCGATAACGTCGCTCTGGCAATGATAAATATCCATTGTAATTAAAACGTTGTCAATAAATATTTAAAATGCGACTTAAGTTCTTACTGCGATCCGTCTATATCTTTCGTAACGATTGTATAAAAACTGTTTTAAGGTAAATCAGTGAGGGTTTTCTCCCTTTGCGTCTAATAATAAACACTACAAAAATAGGAACGAGCGTCACTAAACGGTGAATTTTCGTTGGTTTTGGAAACGAAAAGGTGTCATTGTACTCATCATTATGAACAACTTTTACTATGGGACAAACCCTAAAATCGCGAAAATGAAATCGAAAGTTCCCTATATTTTGTCGATTTATGTAAACACAAATTATGTAGGGATCAGCAGATTTTTCACTGAGTATTGCTGTTTTTTTGCATTTAAAATTAAGACAGAAACGAATTTAATGAGTAAAAATCAATACTAAACCCATGGTAACATGTTGCCCAATTGATTAAGTTAAAAAAAAAAAATTGTTATTCATTTAGGTACTTTTCAACATAAATGTGCGAAACTTAAATATGCCTTGTAATGGGAAAAGTTGGAGAATAAAAGCTTTAAATGTACGCGAATAAAATTAATATATTTATAGTAGTTCTCTGGGGTGCACACTGGGGATAGTTTCGATCCAATCTTATTATGAGTTGGTAACTTTCTGTTCCGAGTGGTTCGGGGCAGCTATTATGACTGTCTCAGGCTGAATTTCTCTGATAACGCTCGGTGACTTAATTCGATAATCAGCTTTTGGATTCGTGCAATGTTTTCGTGTTAGAGATAAATTAATAATTGTTTTGTTTTTCGGTCAAATGTAGTTGAAACTTGAGTTAATAACTTGCGGTTGCTTTATTCAAAATTGTAATCATCATCCTCTTAAGTCGTAGGCACGTATGTACTAATAATATTAAGACCGTTATGCTTCAGAAGGAAGCTGCAGAGCGAGATCGGGAGAGGGCTGATACCGCTCGGAGGAGGCGCCGGGGAGGCAACCGCCCTGGTGCAAAGCCCAGATAGGGCGAAGGGCCGCATCCCCTGCCACCACATCTGGCAGGGGACCTTCGGGATCGTGGACGCTAAGAGTGGGGGGACTCGAGGCGTCTATTAAGCAACCCTGGGGAGGTCAGCAGTACGTGGTGGTCGCGTGCTTCTGTGGAGGAAAAATATTGTTTTACCGGGACGTGCCTAATGCATAGCACTAGAGGAGCACCGGCGCGATCCAATGGAGTTCCCGGTGCTCCTTGATTTTGTGCAGAGGAAGGCCACCGTGTGGTTTTAGTCGGTAAGAGTCCGACACACCCCTCCACCATCCCCTGACGGAGGGTATCCATGAGGATATCCACCCGTAAACAAAAAAAAAGGTACTAATAATATGATTTGAATGTTAACAATTTTGTATTATAAGTTTATACACCTTATTGTGTAGGCGTGCTTTTTTTCGGTATTTAGTGATGTGTCACGTTATTTGTAAATTGTCGGATTGTATATTTTTAGATATCTATTCACAGTGCGGAGGCTCCAACAAATTTACATTATTCATAGGGTGACTTGCCAGTCCACAGTAAATATTGTTTTACAAATCTTGGCAGGTATCATGGCGATATTTATCCATGGCAAAATATTCTATGGAGTAGAAAAATAAATTGTTACATCAGTAAATACTTTGCAGAAACACGAATACTTTGTACGTTGTTTGTTTGTTCACGGTAGCTTAGCGGTTAAGGCACTGGTGTATTGAACCAGGAGTTACAGGTTTGAATCCTGCTCGTGAACTATCTTTTATATCTTTATTTTGTAGAATTTGAATCAACATTAGTTTACCTATGTAGTATTCCGGAAAGTTCGAGTTTTATGGTTAGTTTTTTTACTATACTTTATACTAAAGAATTTAATTAGAATGTTGTAGTACAAGTTTTTATTTTATTGTACGATTTTTTACCCTAGTATTGGGTTCAGTATGCTTTATTTTAAATGCTTTTTTATATTTTTCTAGAGTTTGTTTGCTATGGAGCGAGCTATGCTTGGAGTTTCTTTGAAAGATAAAATCCGTAACGAGATTATCCGGAGAAGAACCGGAGTGACCGACATAGCTTGTAGGATCAGTAAGCTGAAGTGGCAGTGGGCTGGCCATGTCTGTCGAAGGACCGATGGCCGTTGGAGCAGACGAGTCCTTGAGTGGAGACCGCGTATCGGCAAACGCAGCGTAGGGCGCCCCCCTGCCAGGTGGACCGACGACCTAAAGAACGTGGCTGGGGGGGACTGGATGCGGAAGGCAGAGGACCGAGCGTTGTGGCGCAATTTGGGAGAGGCCTATGTCCAGCAGTGGACTGCGATAGGCTGAGTTGAGAGTTTGTTCAAACATTAAAAACATTAATTGGCTGGCTAGATTTTGTAAAACAAAGGACTGCGTGTTTTACGAGATAAATGATGAGATACTGCGGGGTCAGGATTAGAACCCCGGACCTTTGAAAGGAAAGCCGTAACATTAGCCACGATAAAACGTACCCGAAATGTAATGACGCAAGATAAAAAACAAAAGGATCACATTTTTAGCTTTAAGCTTCAAACAGAGAAGTTGACAAAAAATTCCACTGCTGGTTTATTAACACATTTTTTTAATTCGAGCATGAACGCTAGTTCATTTGTTAAGGAAGTTTTTTCCGTTGTTTTCGATTACTGGTGAGTCGTGATTGTAGGTTAACCTAGAAGATAATTTTATACACACACTATTAAATTGTAAATTTATTTACAACTAAATAAATAAAAAAACCGGCCAAGTGTGAGTCGGACTCACGCAGTAAGGGTTCCGTACCACCCATCGACCTGATACCCCATAGAAACTGATTTTATTCGTAAATCGTGGATAGATTGGATATTAATTTTGGTGGTTAGTAATTCTGAACAAACTACTTTCAGTATATGTGTTTTCTGTTACACGTATAGGTACGTTTACATTGTTCAGGTAAAGAACGAAAACTAATAATTTAATCCGGTATTTAATGTGCCAACATCGAACTACAGAAAAAGTGAGTCATCGTTAAGTAGTTATACATACGGCTACGTTACTTATATCTTTCGGTTTGTTTTTAGTTTCAAGTCTTTAGATGTTTTTGTTCTAATAAATCACAGATTGCCCACGGGAAATCAACTAACCGACGAACGGACGTTTCATATTGGGGAACCGCGACATAAACATACACAATATAATATGTGTTTGTACACATGTATTATGTGTTGTACCTATTGTACATACATACGTGGGTATACAAACGTTTTATTACTACTAAGATTACTCTTTTACGTAGGTTTTGTTGTGTAATAGTGGTGTGACTACTGCAATTGAAATATCGTAAACACCGTTATCGATAAAGTTAAAATAGCTGACCATTTTGTGTCTCGTTGTTCTTGAAATACTGACGATCAGCATATGTTTATGTTTTTATGAAAACGTCCACGACAAATCTTACAAGAGTATAGTAACATAAACTTACTTTGTAAGCCGAAAAATTTGTGTTTTATGCCAGGTTAACAAAACTGTCTCGTTTTACAAAATTATTTTAAACATGGAATTTGTTTTCGCACGCGCCGTCGCCCGTCTCAGCCATTGAGCTGTTATTACTATGGTCTCAGCAGATGTTTACTTTTATAGGCCGGGAAACGTGTCACGGAATATTTAGCAGAATTATCACTTAACAAATTAATACCATTGCGTCTCAGGAAGTAAATTGACTAAAGCAATAAGTTTGTTCCGGTACGGTAGAAGACTTGTTTTTCTTAAATTTTAGTGAATAAAAACGCGTTGACTTGAGAACCTCCTCCTGTTTTGAAGTAGTTTAAAAAAGAAAGAAGTCTTTATTACCTACCATAGACGAATGAAAAAAGGCGGACGGAATCTCCCTATGAAAAGATTGAAGCACTTCATTTTTAGGGTTCCGTACCCAAAGGGTGCTAACGGGACCCTATTACTCTCGCTACGCTGTCCGTCCGTCCGTCCGTCTGGCAGTCACAAGGCTGCATCTTTGTAACGGTAATAGATAACCAGATAAAATTTTCACAGAATATGTGTTACTATAGTGTCTATCCCGACAAATACTAAAAATAAAAAAGGTTAAACCGGTAAACCGAAGGGGTCCCCATTCGGTTTACCCATACAAGAAAAAAAAATCGTATTTCTAACACTGTACGTTGATGTCATTTGATGAATTCTCGTAAATTTAATCAGTTTCTATGGGGTATCAGGCCGATGCGCGATGGGTGGTACGGAACCTTACTGCGTGCGTCCGACACGTACTTGGCCGGTTTTTCTTTTGTTTTATCTCGTTGTATTTACTGTAGCCTACTCCAGAAGGTACAGGCTACAATAAAGTTGGGTTATTGGAAGGTTACTTATTACAATTGTTCACGTTTTAATTGATTGATTGATTAGTTTATTAATAGTATTTTTATTGTTTAAAAGCCTGTCCTGTGAAAATTATGATATCCAGCCGCACGTAGTATGGTGAGATTTGAAGGCCAACTCTATCATTGTTAAGAAAATGATATGTTTTTCAGGACCTCTGGCACTATTAAAAAAAGTTCATTCAATAAAACATTCTGGATACAGAAAATGACGTAAATCATAGCCCACAGTTGGGTTCTTGTGACGATCAATCACAACAGCTTGACAATGAAAAACTGCCGCAGCGCTTTATAAAATGTGCTATCAATCTAGCCGCGGGCAGCTTGCACCAGGAAATAAGCCATTCACCGCGCTAAATCAATGACATAGCTCACTTGATAGCCGTCGCTTTTTTGCAGAAATTGGTACATTGACGACATCTTATTAAACTTAACGTCTTGATTAAATACCAACTTTGTCTATTTTATGTATCCGATTGCAATATGAGCGTCTATTTGCAACGATTAAATGTTGGTTACTACCACAGATAATATAATACTATTTACTACAGTCTGAGGAGTACAGCTTACCTTGCTGATCGCTATGCAAACAGTCAGATATTTGTCTATGCTACTTTAATATTAATGATTCTGTGCCATACCAATCCAAATAATGAAAAAATGTGTACGCCCTGAGTAAAATTTTAATAAAGAAGACCTAAAATCGGCAATGAAATATAACAAGTTTTGTACAAGATAAAAACTCGTATTAATTCCTCCGTAGTAAAGTGCTCGATGCGCGTTTTAGTGCGCCGAAAGTAAAAGCCGGCAAAATGGGTAGTAAAGAGGCATGTAAAAAAATAACAATTATACTCAAGCGTAAAACTGTAATAGGATTTTTAATTCTGTCTTCCGCACCGGCCGGACTCAATGGCTCACTTGTCCGCTGGAGTAGCCCGCTTTATTGGCCCACAGATGACGTTTTCACTTTTTAACCATCGTTTCACGCACCCTTACAAAAAGGGTTTACGAGGCCTGCTTGCATTTTTTATGTTGATTAACTACTTCGCTCATTCACTGTTCCCTTGTTTTCTTCGCCAACAAGACGCGCGTTTTAAATGTAGTCTCCGCACATGCCTTAAAATTGTAGAGAAGTTTAACAGCTAAGTTATATACATACTCGTATATAGCTGTGAGTTATTCTGCTCGGGGTTTGCGTCTAGACTTGTATCTCTCCGCCTTTTCGGTGTTTTTTCTTTCTTCTCAATTCGTCTAAATTCAAACATGTCACACAAGAAATTTCACTTAAGTAATCGAACAGAGATGCTTTAAATGCAATATATACACGGTGTTACGTTTCTCGTAGTCCAAACGACAACCATTGATAAATGGTTCCAAGGGCTATCAAAATCATCCCCATGTATGTTCCGCGAAAATCGACAGTTTTCGAGAAAATCGCAATTTCAGTATTTGTCTCATATTGCCTACAAAAATTTATTGTGTGCCCAAACTATTAATTAATAATGGACGTAAAATTTTAAGGCGCAATGCACACAGAAGAGACATGGCATGGACTAGACGTAGACGTGATACGAATATCACTCTAAAGTGTCCCGCCCGCGTCCACACCCCGTCCACGCCCTGTCACCTCTGTGTGCATTGCACCATTTAATAACATGCAATGGACGAGTAAAGGACGAGCGTCCGTGCCTCGTCCGTGTCCATTGTCCGCGTCTTGTCACCTCTGTGTGCATGGCGGCGTAAGCATCTCAGTTGTTTAAAATCATGAAAAAATATCACATCCAGTATTAATAGCTTGGACGCAACATCAACTTTTATAGGCATTATTAGACAAATATTGAAATTGCGATTTTCTAGAAAATTAGATTTTCGCGGAAAATAAATGGGGTTGTTTTCGATAACCCTTGGTACTTTCATCAATGGTTTTCGTTTGAACCACGAGAAACGTGACAAGATGGTTCTAGATGTCAGCAAAATTTTGTTTTACTGACATCGTAAAGAAGCTTCCTTCATAACATTTATGAAACATAGTAGAAATAATAACGCAGTATCATCTGTGTCAACAACACAGTAAACTTTGCAGTATAACTTTCCGCTGCTCGTTGTTTGAGTCTGCATATTAATATTTGTTCAAAGGTAGGAAATATCCATAGAAATCGTTCCACACTACAGTTAAACTCAAACTTTGTATTTAATACAAAAACTGAATATCAATTTGTTAATTAAAATCATGGAATAGCATTTCCGAGTATTCAGTGAATAAGATTGACATTTTCAGTAAAAGTTTGATAACGGGGCTTACGAGGCCGAAGTGAAATCGATCTATGAAAAATTTACGGTTTCGCAGTTTTGTTTCTTTTATTTAATTTTTCAATCTAACATCAGACCTCGCAGTGACACTTCGAAAATTAGTTTTGTACCATGAATAATGAGTGGAATTATATTTTATGTGAAAGGAAACACGCGGCATTTCTGTTTATGGATGCGTGTTGTTAGTGTTACGATGTACTCGTATTGTGATTATTGGTAATTGTGACGTAGCGTACGTGTCAATCAAAGTGCTATCGAAAAAATCGACGAATTCGATATTTAAGGCAGATTCATATGTAACACTAACACTCATGTATCTTCTCAATGTTAAAATATATTATATAGACTACATAAGAGACTCGTTTGAACTAGTTAGGTGTTAACAGGTTTTATAACGTTAGTTTAGGCATTATCTAATCCTACAATTCGTACCTATAAAAAAAGATCAGATTTAGGACATACAAACCGTATAACCGTAAATATAGTATATTATAGTTTACTCAAAAAATTACTAGGCAAAGTAGGGCTTGTGGGCCAAGTTAGGGCAGTTTACGGTACTTTAAGTTTTGCAAAATGATATTTATGTTACATGAAACTTACCTGATAGTAAATCGAAGTAAACCTGTTTTAAAAACTGATTTATGTATCAACTTGTGGAAATACGTATGAACATTGAAAACATTGTTAGTCACGACATCCGTACATTAGGAACACATTAGAGATCATTGTTTTTGAATCACGGCAAACGTGTACGGCTGATAGCTTAATACGGAAATTCCAAATTAAAAGTTTGCCTTAACTAATGATATGCGTGTAAATAATAAATAACTTTATAAAATAGTGCTTACTTCTGGATCGTTGTAGATAGAAGTTATGTTTTTGTTCGAGCTTGAGTGTTCGTATCAGGAACATTGAAATAAAAGAGTGGACTGTAGGTTACAATTTGTAATACTTGGAACATAGATAAACTTAGAACAAAATAACGTAGTATCACCGTCGTGGTAAGAAATGAAGTGCGGGGCGGCGCAGGCGCTGCACCGATGCCGGCACGCCGCCCGCCCGCGCCCCCCTCAGCCGCCGCGAAGACCCGACGCGCGTCGCCTCAGCCACCGCGCTCCTCCAGCCCGCCATGGGCATGCCGTGCATAGACAGTTTTTATTTGTTTGTGTAGCTTAAGGAATCAAATGGTGTCTACTTAAATGGAGATCTAGAGGCCCTAATTCACGTAATTTCATGACGCGCCGATCAAGTTGCAGTGACGCTGCAGTCCGTATCTAACAGCGACCGCCGAAGATAAAATAATAAGAAAAACGTTTTGATCAAACTCAACTGTAACTGCATTGCAACCGCACTTCTTTAGTTACGTGAATTGGCCTATAGGCTTGGCACATTACACTACTACGTACTATACATACATATTACAACGTTCCTTTTTGCTAATGCAATTTGTGAAACTAGTTTGTTCAGAATAACTAGGGAAATCGCATGTGGTCGTTTTTATACCATGTTACATTTAAAGAAAAATATGTTTAGAAACTTAATTTGGTTATTATGGTTAAATTCAGTATACAGCAGCGGATTATGAACAGGTCCTTAAGATCCAAGAAGTTCGGCTCGATTCGTTTTCGTACATCGGGTAGTTCCTGAACGACATTCTTCACTTTCTACTCTACCTACTAGGGAACTAATAGTAACTCTAGCATGTAATTTTGTGTTAAGCAACTATCCCAATCGATTCTCCTTGTGATTCAGAACAAACCAGTTTCTCAAATTACGAGAAAGTAACGTTGTAATAAGTAATACCTGCTTGAGTGATGCTTATTACTTAAGGGTGGTATAACATAACCAGCCCATTACTCTCCCACTACTGGGCACGGGTCTCCTGTGTGCAGGTTTCCTCACGATGTTTTCCTTCACCGTTAAAGCAAGTGATAATCGAGTATAAATCCGCACATGAATTCGAAAAGTCAGAGGTGCGGCCCGGGATCGAACTCACACCCTCCTGCATAGAAGGCAAGCGTTCAACCACTAGGCTATCACTGTATAAGGGTGGTATGCCATTTGTTTTTTTTTTGTCCAATCGAATTTATTTGATTATCAGTGTTAAAATACATACAACATTTTATGAAAATCATCCAATTTCATTGTACAAAGTCACATTAGACAAAGAAGTTTGACGAGTGGTATACCACCCTATCTTTTTGCCGGTTCTGCCAGGAAAAGAGCGTGTTAGTACTGTAGAGAGATGAATCCATCGTCCATTTACTACACGATTTATTTCTCAAGTCTTCCAGCTACATCTCAATAAAAGGACACTACTCGTAAAAGTATTGAATGATGACAGTTTTATGACGACGATTTGCAGATTGCAGTAAAATACAATAAAACCGAAAGGCGAAATACTACGAGATAGTTCATTTCAAACGTCAAAATGGAAAAGCGCTGTCAGCGGTTGCTAGTGGCTGGATTAGAAAATGTGGAATGAATGTAAAGGCAGCTGCAGCAGGCAGATACATGGTTTTATTTGGAACGAGGTTTGCGCCGTCACTCACGTGTTACTTTTTTATTGCCTCGCTCTTTACATAATGGTTTGATGGCGTCTGTTCTATGTAGATGTCGGAACTGGTGCAATATAAAGTAGAAATTGACTGTCGGAATTTTGCTGTTGTTTTCGATTTACTTGGGGATCAGTGAAAGGGTGAATTACGCATTGCTGTGTATTATTTTATTGCTTATATTACTTATAGGCACAATAGATTCCTTTTCATCATCCCACAGATTTCGTGTGGTTGGTTGTGGCAATTAATCATTTTTCTTTCTTTTTTTATATTTTTAAATTTATTCGGTATATAATTCCTCACAAAAATGCAACGGTACCTCCCGTACTGTAAATATGGTTAAGTTTTTCTTTGGCCGATTGTACATACCTATTAAAGAAGAACAACTTATCTTGAACGATAATGACAGCCCCACAAGTAGGTAGTACGTTTATAAGATTTCCTGTATAACAAATTGTAATTCTCGGGGACAGCCATATTTAGGGCGAGTTGATTTTCAGCGCCGGAAACTCGGCCATGTTGCGTGGACTGAGTAGCGGAAAAGGCGAAACCTCACATCCGGTCAAGGCAGCTCGTTATATTTTCCTTTTTCTTTCTTAACAAGTACTTTGTCAAGCAACGTAGTGTGAACTAGTCGGGCAGTTGCTTGGTTCCTCTAGCTGGAATATGTTCCCTATGGCGTACTTACATGTACAGTTACGATCCTTCCCGGTGATACATTTTGTCGACAAAGTCCCTTGAAGGAATCCTACTACATTACACGTACATACGGCTGCCGCCGAACATTGAGTGCAACCGATTTTAGCCTTAGTGGTGATTCACCGGAACGTTTACTGATAGTACATAGTATGTACTATCAGTAAACGTTCCGGTGAAAATATTATTTATTATTAGGTAATTTTACTGTCTATGATTTTAAAACAGAAAGGCTTACAAATAAAAAAAACATTCTCAAATACAATACCGGATCAGTATAAAACTGATAGTTTGTTAGCGAGTTCTGTTGTGTTCCAGATATAAACAATTGGGACCGTTGTCATAAAAGTTAATAAAGCTATAAGGTCAGGCTAGTAAAATCCCCGCTGCACGCCCCCGCCGCCGCCGCGCCGTTCCAACTTCATACATTTTTTGTTCGCGTCTCAGTCCGACTGTTTCATATTGAAATTGCTTTCGCAACTGTTCCTTTGTAAATTATTAAGTATTTGGACGGTGCTATTTTTGAGAAAAAAGGAATGCTCAATAATAACCAATAGTTACTTTGTTGCGAAACACGACGATTTTGCAAGAATTACAAAAGAAAGAAACCGAACTTTTTATTGGATGGAAATGGATAATAACTGTTGGCTGAGTAAAAATTATACCATTATAAAGAAACTATTACACTGAGTATAAAACAATAAAAAATATGGAACACGAAACATATTAACACATAAGTAATAATAACTAATACGTGTATAAAGTGCCCTTCAATTACAAACAGCGCGATAAGATCTGTCCATAGTTAATAAGTCGGTGCATACTAATGTGTGCGGGCCTATCATCATCATCAGCCTATATTAGTCCACTGCTGGACATAGGCCTCTCCAATGGCACGCCACTGACATCGATCCTCGGCCACTCGTATCCAGTTGCTACCAGCCACCTTGCCAATATCATCGCTCCACCGAGCCTGAGGGCGTCCTACCCTACGTTTACCGATTCGCGGTCTCCACTCAAGAACCCGTCCACCGCAGCGGCCATTGGTTCTTTGGCGAATGTGGCCAGCTGTCCTGTAGGCTATGTCAACAATCTTGTTTCGGATTCGATCCTTCAGAGAAATTCCGAGCATAGCCCTTTCCATAGTACGCTGAGCTACCACCTTAAGTTTGTGGAACAACCGTACCGTGAGGTACCGTACCGTAATGCGTGCCTATAAATCTGTAAAATTCACAGCGACATCAAATTGAAAAGAAAGTGTCAAGTAAGTTTTATTGGGACCATGGTATCGTTGTAAAATTTACGAGGGTGGCTCGGTTGCGCTATAAAGTGTATTTTGTGGGCGGTAAGGTGAGACATGGAATAGTGAGTACATGGAGTGATGATGTCTAAACGTTCTGAGCAAGCTCGTCACATGAATGAGCATTTTAGGTACGTACATCGAATAGGTTACCTATTCGTTTGTTCGTATTGTTTGTATTCAAAACAAGCTATTCATTAATCTCGGGAACTGAAAATGTTAAACCAATCCATTTTATAAACGTTTCTATTCATTAGTAATTGTAGATCGTCATCTTGTTTAAATAATACGTTGTAAGACGCATCACTGGCGTCCGTCCAATGCATCAAGCTGAGAGTCAAGCTCTTTGCCGCAGCTACGATACTCATCTGGTTAATTTTTTATGATCATTTTATGTTACCATTATTATAAATTTTATAAATTTTGAAGATACTTTTATAGTATTTATCTACTCTCATATCCTAAAATTCGAATTATGAACTCGAAAGTAATGTCATAATGACATACTTTACGCACATGCACCTGTAATGAATTTAATTTTTTTTATTACGATACACTTTGCTGAACAAAACAATGCTGTAATTTAACTTTTTTTCCATAACCGCACACTTTAGCCTACCTAACTAAGGAGTTTTTAATGGCACTTCGACCCAACCAAGGAGTTTTCATACCTTTTTTTAGCAGTCGTACAGTTTGGCACCAATGAGTACACAAAATTCAGGGTGGCGCCACTAGTCATACATTGAAAAATTTTATCGTTTAAAATCGCGTTTTTGGATTGTCATATTTATTATTTAAGTGTTTACAGGCATATTTTTTTATTTAAGTGTTTACAGGCATATTTTTTGTATGATAAAACAGAGATTGACGGAATCCTGACAAGGATAGAAAATTAGTTCCGATTATAATGTTTTCGCCAGACTATATTTTATTATATGTGTAGGCGCGCGCCAGGGCGCGTGCGCGGCCGCGCGCTATGGCCTACTGGATTTGGTCATCATCATTCATCATTTCAGCCGTAAGACGTCCACTGCTGGACACAGGCCTCCCCCAAGCATATATTGGGGGGATTTGGTCATCGTTACTTGTAAATTTATTGTAACTGTTTACGTTATTATTATGGTTTTGTATGTCTAAAGTTTTATTCTGGGCAAAAATATCTGACTACAGCAGTGATACTGAACTGAGGAGAATATGACCCCGCCTGAATTTCTGGATGCAGCAACGTAAAAGACGAACAATCTTTTACCAGAAAAATCAAGAAAAACTACGACAATGTTACCAAGATTTTGAATTTGGTATTTTATTTAAAATTGTATGAGTTTAGATAAAATAGTGTATGAAACTGACATAACTAGGTATTAAAACACTCGTGTGATACTATTAAAAACCTCGCCTACGGCTTGGTTTTTAAACTCACGCTCGTGTTTTAATAACCCCTGTTATGCAACAGTTTCATGAACTACTATTTTATGTACCTACTGCATGTCTTAATTGTTGTGGTGCAAAATTTTTTTTTTCTGAAGTTATTTTCCACGCACTATACATTTGCTCAATTTGATTCAACTAATTTTAAAGCGAAACGTGCGTATAAATACTTCATTTACGTATTACTCCGTGTGACAAGGTAGCCATATTGCGTGTGACAGGAACCCAAGACCCGTGACCCGCCACCTGTAATTACAAACACAAACCTCTACCTGTGTACAAATAGTTTAATGAAAGGGTGTTAAGTTACGTCACCTCCTAGTTGGTACCTTCAGCCCCTGATGAGTTAATACTGACAAATTACGAAGTTATTACACGAATTTGTTTTACCGCTTATGTTTTAATTTCATGTCATTTTTTAGTTGGTATTTTCGTTCTCGCAAACGCCAGGTTAATATCATCCTAAACCGACGAGCGTGCATGAGAAGGTTAATGAATGAAGATGAAACAAAAGTAGTGTGTCAGGATCGTAGTGGGTGGAAATCTATAGTCTCTGCCTACCCCAATGGGAAACAGGCGTCATAGTATGTTATTACCTACCTATGTTTTGACAACAGTCTGTAGATATACAACCTTATTCTTAGTTTATACTAAACTTCTTAAGGGGTCATTGTACTCATCATTATGAACAACTTTTACTATGGGACCAACCCTTAAATCGCGAAAACTATATCAGCTGATCCCTAAATTTCATTTCGCGTTCCCTAAATCAGTTGATTTTTTTTCGCGATTTCGGGTTTGGTGCTACCATTGAAATATTCTATAGCTGGTATCACACATAACGCACACACGGATCAATGGGTGACGCAGCGCGCGTGTAAAACTACAGTAGTGACGCTTACTTGTGTGTGTAGTTCGCACCTTAGCGCTTTAAATCTGGCCCGTCGCTTTTGTTGCAATCGCAGCGCAACACTCTATCGGGACAAGTTAATAATCAAAGGGAGTCAAGTTCGTCCCGCCATCTCCTATTGGGCCTGCCGCGTTGTCGTTTGCTGCTATCTGGAGCCCACTGTGTGGTTGTTTTCTCCGGCATGCGGCAGATGTGCTCAGCCCAGTTCCGCTTAAGCTTGGCAGATATTTGGCCTGCATCAGCAATTTGTGTTTTGGAATGCAGTATAGTTTCTTACACGATCAGTACGAAGAATAATATAAATGCAATTTCATTTGTTTCTGATCTAATTTAATGAAACCTCTAACTTTTCTCATCGTACAGTCGACAACACGTCAATAGTAACAGTTTGTCTTTATTTGTGTTTGTCTGGGTGTTGTTTATATATTATAAGTATGTATTTACAAAAAAAATGTATATAAGTATTACATCCATTGTACAAGAACTGCTTAGTTAGGGACTTTGATTGTGCTGTGTAAAAATGTCCTAAAATATTAATAAAAAATATTAATAATATAATATTAAAATATATAATATAATATTAATAATTGTTAGTCTGATGAAAGAGACTAGACTCCACGACACGGGGAATCCTAGTGTGGAGGCTAGTGTTCCAAGTATTGTAACTCTCGCCATTCAAGAGAAGGGTGCGGCCGATGATGCCGCACGGGGAGAAGGGGCTCGCCTACTAGTGGTGAGCCGGGACCTGCCGGGGATGGTTGGATGACTATAAGTTTCCCACGCCCCCGGCCAATGGTTGGAAGAGGAACACCGTGGTGGTTTTAGTCGGTAAGAGTCCGACACTGGCTCCGCCATCCCCGGGCGGAGTGCGTCGATGAGGATTTCCCCACGTAAAAAAAAAAAAAAAAAGTATTGTAACTCTGCTTTTGATCAATAAAGATTTTTTTATTTTTTATATTTTTTTATTTTTTATTTATATATTTTTTTTACTTATTTTATTTATTTATTTCGTAAGCAGTAAAGGTGGTTTTCGTAGTTCAAGTTTTACCACTGACGTATGGCCAACTGCATGTACTATTAGATACATTAGAGGGACGACGTTTGCATAGTTTTCCATTCATAAGCAGTATTTTCCGATATTCAAACCCATTTTTAGTAGGTACTCTAGGTCCTTAAGTTGCGGTTCGCTCCAGAAAATCTATCTGGAGCGTGACATCGTTTTATGACTTTTCAGTTAAGATATTATTATTGGAATATCAATCATAGTGGTGGGAGCTTTGACTTATCTGTTACTAGAAGGTCGCCCGTAGCTTCCCCCGCGTGGATGTCGTTTATCGCGCATCCCTCGGAAACTGTTTATCTTCCCGGGATAAATAGTACATTATGATACAAGTGAACTAAGCTGTTCATTATACTTCTCATTACGCCTTCGCCTTCGGCTCGGGCTGCAATCCAGCCGAGAGTATAACGGAAAATGCTCACTCGTTTGATACGACGTTTTTCAACACGCTTGTGAGGAAAAAAAACACGAATTAACATATTTTAGGGTGGTATGCCACTGGTCAAATTTGTTTGTCCAATAGAATTTCTTGAATCGAAACTCTTTGCTGAGATTTAAAATTAAACTGTACAGTAAAAAGCACTAGTGCGATAACGTAAAGTAAAAATCACTGGTGTGATAACGTAAAGTAAAAAGCACGCGTTCGTTATAACTGACTATACCTGAAATTAGTGCAAAAAGAGCCACTTTATGAGCAAGTGTGTTGAAAACCATGTTATGATTGGTTCTTCGTGATTTTTTTAAAATTTAGACGACATAAAAAAAAGTTTGTCGGTTTTAACAGCGACTAAAGGGTACACCGCCACACAAGTGCGTCAATAACGGATGATATTATGGTATGCCTTATCGCGATATCTGTTCTCTGTATATTTTGTATTAGGACTTTGGGATGCGATGTCCCAACAGATTACATGCGTCACAGTACAAAATCTACTAAAACCAGATATGTCTGGTATATATGCTTTAGCAATAACGTATGTGATAATATGGACCGATATTAACGCACCTGTGTGGGTATTTGTACAGAGTTAATACACATTTCCATCGCAACTCGATATTTGTGTTATAGAAGTAGAACAAATAGGAGAAGCGTGTTCCGAGTCTAACTCGAGTCTCGCGGGAGGGGGAGGGCACCATCCTCCTCTCAAATTATTCATTAACTTAGACGAGCACTTTGTGCGTTCACTATAACTGTTTGTGGTTGGATAACATTACTACTTCTAGCTTAGATTTCTTTAGTATTTTTTAGTTAAGAAAAAGCTTTTCGTGTTTTTATTGTTAATGTTTACCCTATCTGGCGGTCTTTATTTACTTTTTAGACTAATTCGTAATAATAGAATGTGTGAAATCTGAGAAAATATCATTGAAAGTCAGTGATGTTTAGAAATGTAAAATCGGTCTTACCCAGTTTCCCAACCTTCATCGTTGTCTGTTTTATATTCTACTATTCTACCCTTTATTTGTCTGCATGGCTAGTTGCTAAAGTATCTTTCTGTTCGTTTTTCCAGACAGCAGCCGTCCTCACCGGACGAGCAGCTCGCCACAATGGAGCTCATTATCTTGCGCCAGCTTCGACTTATCCAACTGAAAGGTACCGCATCCCAATGCCGAACTATTTTCACATTATCACACAATCGCTTCCATGCAAATGACCCTTACATCAATGAAACTTTGCTCGAAAGAAACCTACGTGACTGTCGCGAAATACGTTTCCATTGAGTTTTTTTAGCAGCAAGTTTTGTAAGTTGTTCTATAAATAACGTAATGAATTGTGTAACGACAGTTCGTGTTGCTTGTTTGGTGCGTGGTAGTAGTTTGCCAGACGTCAGCTGATGCGTGTCGTTGGCGGCCTCTTTAGATCAATAATTTGGGGACAGACGCTGTGCTGTAACGTTACTCTGTTGGTGGTAAAATGTTAGCGTGTTTTTACTCATACAAACCATATTGTTAGAAAGTCAGAAGAAAAGATTGGGTAAATAATATATATATCGTTTAAAAATGTAATTACTTATTAGCGAAGTTACGCAGCTTATAAAATTCTGTCAAACAAGAGAATACGTATAAGCAAATTACATCTTTCATGAAGAATTTAGGGCAAAACGGCCTCAGCGTCTGTTTGGCAATATTAAGAAGATTAATAAACTTTGTTGTGAAGATCGTTAAAGGAGATATTATATAAGAGTTCCTTGTTACTAGGGCGATCGATTCATTAGGCGGACTTATGAGTTTTTCCATCAGCGCGGCAGGGATTAGCCGAGTATTGCTTCCTTAGCTTACGCCTAGGTACGTCACTAGTGTGACGTATCGGATTATCCGGTATTAGCGCTCGATCCACTGATAATAGGTATCAAGCATCGAACTCTAGTTGAGTGATACTACGTTCTATTTTTGGGGAATTAATACGTTTTGTATGTACGCATTGTCATGAACGGACTTTCAATTTATGAAAGGATTTGAAGCCTTTTCGAGAATCAATCATTTAACACGCTATTAAAAAAAAAACATTCCTAACCATTATAGTAAAACAAGTTTAACCGAATTTCATCGTGCATATTATTTAAATTGGTTTTCCTGACGTTTCGAAAGCTTTATTTCAGCATTTATGGTCGCAGGAAGACTAAGATGACAAGCGTCTTTACAGATATTAAAAAAAACTACCGTACAATTTTTCATGAATTAAAATCGTTTCGATGCACGCAGTAGTCACTTACAGTATCATTTTGTTTTACAGTGTAGCGTGTTATTTGTTTGTTTTAAATTGTACGGTAGATTAAAATAATTTTCATATTTTTTTGTTTTTTGTCATTTTAGTCTTTCTGAGACCACGAACGCCGCAAAGCTTTCGAACGTCAGGAAAACCAATTTAAATAATACACGCGATGTAATCCGGTTGAACTTGTTTTATTATAATGTGTAGTGATCGCGAAAACCTAAAAAAAATATAATTACTAACCCTTTCCGGATATAATGATCTGGATGCTACGCATTCTAACATAGTTACTAATAAATCAGTTACATTGAATTTGTACCGAAGTCACTTACTATTCGTATGAGAGCATCTGTCCTCAAAAATCGGAGCTACGAGTACAATACAGGTCAGTGCTTGTATTTGATGAATTTATTTGGAAACGGAAAAAGATTCGAAGGCATTGCATTGCATACAAATAGCTACATTCTTATTTCGATTCCCATTTACATATTCTTTGAAATTCGTACAGCATTGATCGATAATTCTATCATTACGGACGAAAACTTTGCTATCGGAGGAATTCTTTGAATCCAGTAATTGAGTGCACTTATTAGAGGTGAGTCGTTTACCCCAAACTCAGGTGAAGAGCAGGTTACGATGTCGATAAGACACGGCGCCCCTCTATTGGGAAATTGCTTTGTATCGAAAGGTTCGGTCATGCTCACATACCTACGTTACGCCGCGCCTCGGTAAGCTCTTATGACGTTCAGTATATACTTTTGAACTCTATACATATATGATAGAAGACTTCACTATCTACGAGTATTGGGATCGATTACTTTGGAAATAATTTTCTAATTAGTACAAAATAGATTCTTAACAGCGGTCGTCGTCAATTTGAACATTATATGTTTAAATAACCCTTAACGTGATCAACGTAAAACGTAAACGTAGCTTTAATTGTTGATGAGGTAATGGTAACATACTTGCTTTGTTTACCACTTTTATCTTAGATCGAAGATTATTATTTATTTATACATTTTTGGGATTGTTGCTAGTTATAACCTTAGAAAATAGGGTACGTCTATATTTTACGGTTATAACATATTACGATGACACTATAAATGTGCTCTTAGCTTTATTCGCACTCTGGAGCAGTTGAATGATGGTTTAGTGTGGCTAAATTCAGGTCGAAAATCTGATTGGACTTTTCACAATAGGATGAATGAATGAATGATATATATATTTGCAAGAACATAGGTAACATTGAGTTCGTCTAAAGTTAAAATTGGGTATCACTACATTCGACATTTCAGTCGTGCAAATATTTTGATTTCCAATTCCAATTAATCGTACATAATTTTTAAAAACAAATCAAAATTTAAATAAAAATTAACATGCAATAAAATAATTTCCATACAATTTTATCAATGATGGATTTTATGGATGGGTCTTCAGTACATTTCATGATGCTGCCACTCAGGTTTATCTTATCAGATCACTTAACTGCTTTTTACTAAACTGAGATGTGTTTACTAGTTCGTTATCCAAATACCACAGAGATTTATTATCAGACTTTATTTAAAATTCTTTAAAACGGTAGTAACAAAAAAACATATTCCGGTATTGTTCATGAAGTAACGTTTTTAGTATTTCTGAATACCTACTTGAAGTAGGTAGCTTCCTACTTCAAGTAGGTATTCAGAAATAGCGTTTCTCACAACTGGTAATAGCAGTCCAGCAATTTTTTCTCAAGAAATGAACATGCGAAAGCATTTAACTGCAAATCATTTGTAGCGCTAAATATAGCCGTGTTCCGTCATTCGTAGCTGCACGCTACGAGCGCGCTACGGTGCTACGAGGTGCCGCTACGAGCCGTGGTTGAAATCTTTGTACTGCCTAAACAGTCTAAATACACTGTACACAAAAGGTTTTATGCAAAGCTGGACGCTTTATTATCATTGACACGTTTTTATTGATATAGTAATTAAAAGTTACACTACACCCACTATAACAAATTAGTTTCAATAAAGTGCATGATATTTCATGTAAATCTATTCATTCATATTTCTATTCAACGTAATGTGATGTTGTGTAGGCGACCAGTATTCTACTAATTTCATAAATATGAAAGTATTGATGTTTATTTATTTGTTTGTCCTTCAAATTTGGCACATAGATAGACCATAACCGAAATTAACATACAGGCTGTTTATCCCTGAAGGATAAACAGTTCACGAGAAATGCGCGATAAAAATTTATGCGATAAATTGAATTATAAGCGGGCGAAGCCGCGTGCAAAGACTAATAGTTAATAAGGTTCAGTGACTCAAAGTTATACCACATCTACTACAACAAGTTAGTTTTATGAAGTGCATGTTACTTCATGTAAATCTATTTATAGCGGTAACAACGTAATGTGATGTTGTGTACGGGAACAGTATATTAAATTAAATCTTTTACTTTAGTAAAAAACAAAATCTAACAAACTTTAACAAAATCATATGAGAGAAAATTCTTTAGAATATTCTCTCATATGATTTTGTTATGATAATGAAAATTGAAACAGCTTATAGGTATTTTTTATGACGTACGTTACTTTTTTTTTTACGAAATTTGAGAAACAAGTTTGTTCAGAATCACTAGGAGAATCGATTGGGAGTTTTTTTCTAAATAAAGAATTACATGTTTTTAGAGTCACTGTAAGTTTCCCAGTTGGTAGCCGAAAAAATGAACAATGTCGTGTAGGGACTATATATCTGATTCACGGAAACTAATCGAGCTGAACTTCCTGGACCTTAACCTATTAACAATCCGCTGATGTACCTACTTAATTTTACCATAATAACTAAATTAAGTTTCAATATTTTTTTTGGTTAAAATGTAACATAGTATAAAAACTATCCCAATCGATTCTCCTCGTGATCCTGAACAAACTTGTTTCTTAAATTGCGTAAACAAAAAGTAACGTTATATAGTTTTTATCCGCGGCTACGCTCCCGTAGTTCTTTATATCCCATAGGAACCGTGATTTTTTTCCGAGATAAAAAGTAACTTATGTGACGCACTAGCCCATAAATTATCTCCATGCAGAAACTCAGGTCGATCCGTTGCTCCGTTGCTGTGCGAGAGAGCAAACCAATCAACAAACACACTCTCATTTATAATATAAGTGGGATTTCACTAACTTCTGTATAAAATAAGTCAGCATAAAACAAGGTTCAGTTCATGCAATTCACAAATAAACTATTTACAAACACTCAATGTACATTAAGTAAGATATAGGGCTGTAAAATATAGCATCAGTGCAGTAGTAGCAGCCTTCCATCATGCTCCCGACGGTCGTCAGTCGGCGGGCGTGACCGCGCGATGGATACACGTAGATATTATTATTGATTTTCTCTTTACACGAATCGCTGCGAGACTTGGTAGTTCTTTCTTTCTCGGTAGGTGCAAAACTTAGTTCTTACGTAACGTCTCAATATTGCATTGTGTTCTCTTCTACTATTTGTATGAAAATCATGACGACCGCAATTTCTACATTACCATTTTGTACTAGGTGTGAGTACCACCCTATATCTTCTCACGGGTGTCGTAAAAGGTGACTAAGGGATTCACCAGAGGATGGGCAGCAGCGTTCTCTGAGTATTTAACCAACTAGCTGCGATCGCCAACCCACCTGCCAAGCGTGGCGATTATGGCATATCCCCCCAACATTTGCTTGGGGGAGGCCTATGTCTAGCAGTGGACGTATTTCGGCTGAAATGATGATGATGATGACTAGGTGTGAGTCAGGTAAAAAAAGTTTTATGTTGTCTATTTACGAGTGTTTTATGTAAAGAGGGGGTTGTTGAATCACGTGTCTGATGGTTTAACTATGTGGTGCGGTGTGCCAGAGTGTGCCGGTGTGCCATGTGCCGGTGCCACGATAGCGCTGCACGATGTACTGCGCCAGCTGTACTCCGCTCCAGTAATTCATGTTCATACGTCACTGCCTCCGTTATCGGGTTTCCGGTGGCGTGTGCAGCAATACGATTTTATACAAGAATAATCTATGCAAACCGCCGAGGTAAACGAACGTTGCTGTTTAGCATTCAAAAACACTTAAAATGTACCTTGCGGCACAACCGTCATGGAGTGCTGCTACAGTGCCAACATCGGCACACAATTAAAGCTGTGTTTTAGACATCTATTGAATTTTAACAAAGGAATCTGCCGAAACAATTGTGTTTGCCGATTCAATCTTTTACTAATTTACATATTTGTTTACGCTCCATCAGCTTCGCAATAACAAATGGCTTACGAACTCGCTTTTCAGACCGTAATTGATTTTAATCACGTGAAATTGAAATAGAATGACCTACATGAATAGTAAATATACAATTAGTTGGAAATGTGTTTTTTTAAGTTTGTTTGGAGGTCGTGAGGGCTATTTGAGAACGTAAACTTCATTCAACCTTTTCGACACTCCGTACTAAGATATTTATAGGGTCTGATACGAGTTTATTATTCTTTTACGGAAAGTGGGTAAAGTAAATATAAAATATCTGTTTTGAAATGAAGCCTTGGGAGGTTCATTTAAGGCACGCGTCGACCTATCGGTATTGTACGCATCGTACGGATCGCATTAAACGAATCCGTATAGCGTAATGCGTTCACATATCCGCAGCGTACGGATTGCCGACGAATTTCTATGAGCCATCGGATTTTCAATGTTGAAAATATCGTAATATAATGCTAGTGTATATCATTATTAATTGTATATTGTTAATCCAATCTACCAATTGTGAACCTTTGTGAAGAGAAATAAAGATAATGAATTTTGAATTATTGACATTTGGATGCCTATGACGTCACCCGCATTTTTTAATACAATGCGATCAATTGTATACGACCGAGCGATGAATTGAATACGATCCTTCCGATGCGTACGATATCGATAGGTGGACGCTTGCCTTTAGTGTGCGTTTCTGTGATATATACCAAATTTTTTTTATAACCCAAATACCTTCAACGGTAGGCTCTGCTCATCGTTCTGCACAACTTTTACTATGGAACCAACTTTGAAATCATGAAAAAACCAGCTGTGGCTGAATGGCATACGTTGACACCACAAGTTGACACTATTAGTGGGAAAAGGGTTAACGGGGTATCTGCGTCAATTGTGAGGAACATCCTTTAATCGATGTTCGCCTGTTGTCACGGAACCATATAAATCAAAATAATAAGGTAATAGAAGTAATAAAGGCGCGTTGAATTGTATTTTGCAGCATATCTAACAGCGTGATTGTTTTTAGGATTAATTTATTTTGCATTGAATGCAAGAAACATGGCGGGCGTAATTGCGTATTTATGTGTTGGTAGCGGAAAACCGGCGACATGCGTTCCCGTAGTAAAATATAGTAGATACCATATCTATTGCCTTATTATTTAGATTTCTATGCACGGAACGCTGAGCTCTACTCGCACACACATACCCCCTCACACATACGTAATGTTTTAGCTACATTTGTATATGGCGGTCAGCGCTTTGTTCATATTTTATTTGTATTACCTATATCATGGAATGTGCTACACAAATAGTTTTCATTTTTAACTTATAAATGATATTCGCCTGCAATTTGAGTTTGCAATCTTTTTGTCTAAAACTTGTAATTGTTAATGATTAATAAACAGTATTATTAGATTACAATTGAAGTATTGATTGGTGAAGGTCGCGGGAATCCGCTGGATGCGGAAGGCGCAGGACCGGTCGTTGTGGCGATACTTGGGGGAGGCCTATGTCCAGCAGTGGACGTCTTTCGGCTGAATGATGATGATGATGACAATTGAAGTATTTCAGCAATATCTATATGGTAGGCCGGAGTCTGGATTTGTGCCCGGTCAATGGCAATAGGCTCGCCCCCTATTACATGGAACTATAACAAACATGACTATAACATAACATAGCGAAATGTGGATGTACTATTACACCTCTGCCTACCCCTTCGGGGAAATACAGGCGAAATTTTATGTTATGCTATATGAAATCAATAAAATCTTATGAAAAAATTACCAGTTTTTGTGACATTATTTGTTATTGTTTCATAAAATTCCAATATACGACACGTGGATATAACATAGCTTACTTTTCGCTTACTTACATCCTTTTTATTAAAAAGCCTGATCCTTATCGCTGGTTAACAGGCGGAAAATTAATTAGAAGCGATAGGCGTGTTTGTCGCGATAATTAGTAGTAAATTCAGGGTGTTAACATCAATATTGTAACTACATTGTTACTTAGTACATGGGGTATGACGCAGTTGCTTACCTACTTGTAGATCGGATCGGTGTTACTGTGTACACAGAGATGAAAGGTTTACTGTATTAGCTAATGAAGTATCTGTTTTCATAAATATTTTCATATAGAGGTGGCCCACGGCTTCGTTCGCATTGATGTCGTTTATCGCGTGAATATCGTTTATTGCAAATAATAAAAGTAGCCTAGATGTCCTTCTCCAGAATTTAATAGTTATCCAATCGAAATAAGGTATATATTTCACTGCTCGGTGATCGGCCTCGGAGCATCGCAGTGCAGTTTTCTCTGGAGCATCGAAGAACACGCTGGAGGATACCGCGGCGGGAGGCAGGCCATTCAGCCAGGCCATTCAGTCTATCTTTGTACTCAGTTTCATCAAAATCGGTTCAGGGGATTAGTCGTAAAAAGGCAACAAACAGAGTTAATTTCACATTGACAATATGATAGCTGTGCCATGCGTTGCAATGTCAACTTTTTTGTCAAAAAGCTTTACGGGTGTGCCCACGATATTTCATACTAACTTTCAGTCCCTATTTTACCCCCTTAAGGGTTGATTTTCCAAAAACACTGAAACACGTATTCCTTTATTTTCAACTAAAAAGCCATATACTGCTTTATGTGAGTATTTCTATGGTGTTTCTTGCCGGCTCATCTACATAGGACTAATATTTTGGAATCGTGTAAATAGATTCTTAACATTTTGAAAATGGATGTAAATGCTTATTCGAAATAAAAACTTTTGAACTTAAATGTAATTTATACATCTGACTAAAAAAATTACAAATTTTCATACAAAATTTCATACCCTATTTTACCCCCTTAGGGATATAATTTCTGAAAATCCTAGTAAAAATTTCATGTTTTTCTAGCCCCAGCGGTAGGCTCTGCGTTGATGAATCAGTCAGTGAGTCAGTCAGGACAAGTAATTACATGTATATGTATAGATGGATTATATGGGAAGTGTACATTGATTGTTTGATCGAATGATTGATGTTTCGCCCTTAGGGAGGGCAGCGATGCGATAGACTAAGTTGATTGATCGAGATCCAGATTTTTAGACTGCTTTGATACAACTTTTTTATAAAAATCTTTCAAAGTAGAAATTCTACGGTATCATCCTCCGTTTTCATATTTTTGATGAGTACTGCGGTGCTATTCTAAAATATCTCACTAGCAAACTCACTTCTGAATCCGTAGTGAAAAGTAGTAATAACAATACAAAAATAAACACTGCTTAGCTCTGCTTTTAGTAGTAGTAGAGCTCCTTAGTGAAAGAGCTCGTCCGGGGAAGTACTACCACTGTACCTACTTCTCCGCCAAATAGTGATGCTTGCATTACTGTGTTTGGGTCTAAAGGGTACGGGTGCCAGTGAAATTACAATCACATGAGACTTTCCATCTTCATGTCACAGTTTGGCGAACTGACTTGCGGTACCATTTAGGCAACAGCCTAGGTGGTATTGCAGTTGTTATGGGCAAAGGTAACCGCTTAACATCAGGTGGGTCTTTAGCTCGTTTCGCCATCCTATAATATAAAAATAAAAAGAACACTGCGGATTAAAAAGTGAGTTTGTTAGTGAGATCTTAGAGAATAGCCACACTGCTTCAAATTAACATATTATTTCCATTAGTAATAAAGCTATATATATAAGTATCTACTTGATTCGACCCTAATTCTACGTTTACAGTCTCCAATATGACGAGTATGTACCTAGTAACTAAATGCTAATGTGTCCAAAGTTTGCGAATACTCTATTGACATTGGTAGGTCTTCGTAGTTCCCCAGAGATTGTTGGAAACCTAAGTTCAAGGGTGAAGATAGTTATAATGAAAAGGGAGACTTTCGATTCAGTCTATTGGGACACCTATTAAGAGTATTAATAGTTTAATCGACGATTAAACTTAATCAATTAATCTGATGGTTTAGGATTGTAACTACTTACTTGAACAGTCGGTGCTAAGAAAATAATTTTACAAAGATTCAGTCGTTTTGTAAATTTTAATGCCTAGGGTCTAATCCCTATCACACAATGTATCGTTCCCGTTATTTCCTTATAGTCCTAATAGATATCATCTATTCAATATGTTTACGTATAAATGTAACGAAACTTTCGAGTTAAGTATGCAGTTATTAATATATTTTACAACGAAATAATAATAAAGTCTCTTTATTACTTAAGTATATAGTAAAGGTATATAGTTCAATAAAAAATGTAAAAAGTTGGAAAGGTTAATAAAGGCCTTCTCCGTTAATTCCAATGTTTACGGTCTTGCACTACTGTGGGCCATTTTTGGCTCGCTATTTAACAACACCATCTGCGCATCTTTCTTTACCGTCCCTGCCTTATTGTACCTTGTGGTCCTGCCCGCATAGTTGTTCATTTGGTCCATTCTTTGTCTGCAAAACGTGCTACGTGGCCTGCCCATTTCCACTTCAGCTTTTTGGAGTGTTTTATAGTGCTTCTATCATTCTTGTCCTTTTTCGGATGGTAGTGTTTCTATTTTTGATAACCTCTGTGGTCTAGTGGTTCGAGTGTCGGACTGGTGATCACGAGGTCGTGGGTTCGATTCCCACAGGACACTAATATTTGTGTGATGAACATGAGTGTTTGTGTTGGTCTGGGTGTTTCTTATGTATTATAAGTATGTATTTACAAAAAAAAAAGTATACAAGTATCATATCCATTGTCTAGTACCCATAATACAAGCTCTGCTTAGTTTGGGACTAGATGGTGCTGTGTAAAAAATGTCCCAAAAATATTTATTTATTTATATTTATTTATCAACTATTTTACAACTATCCCACTCAAAAGAAAAGGTACTTACTTCAAACGTATCCTACATTCGGTTCTCCATCAGTGCAGACAGTACAGTGAACTACAATCTTGACAAGGCAACTGTGCACGTTGTTAGAGTCGTGCACTGAGCCAAATTCAATTTGTAGCACTGCAAGTGCCTTCAAACGACCGTTGTTAAAGTTACGAAGTCGTATCGTGGCTAACAAACACCAGTAGTCAGTAACTAGATACTTGTTATTCACTTAGGTGCTATACAGTAAACCAGTACACAGGCAATAATTTGATGAAAATTCTCTTTATTTTTTAAGAAAATGATTTAATATTGCATTATCATATCCTGAGTTATATTTGAAGTTTCAAGTCTCTAGCTCATCGGAAAGTTAGTTAAAAATCGATTGCAAAATTTGTACCGAACGGACAGAAATGACTGAAAGTGAGTTAATAAAATAAAAACGTGGTAAAAATAGATAAGTATACAGGCAGCTAACTACGTCTACATTTTAGTAGCATGGTAGCCCGGCTAACTAAATAAATCCTTATCAGCAGTCATAGAAACGTGACTAGCCCAGGCCAACTAAATAATACGTCAATTTTGTGCATGTGGGCCCAAGTTTTAGTCTAATTCATCATTAGCTAATCTATCTATGCATAAAAAGATAGATGTCCTGACTGACTGACCGACTGACAACGCAACGCAGAGCCGTAAATACTTAAGTTAAAAACGTTTGGACAGTAGGTTCCTTTTGTAACGCAAGCACCCACTATGAATGTATTTTTGGAAATTTTAATCCTAAGGGGGTGTAATAGGGTGTTAGAGTTTGTATGAAAAATCTTTCCTCCTGGATTGATTCGCTCAAAACTCGGAAAAATAATCTTTAAAGTAAATAATGAACACGTCTTTTATTTTTTCAAAATAACTCCTATAAGAGGGTGTAATAGGGGTATAAATTTTATATGGGGTAGTTTTATTGCGTGGCTGGATTGAGTCGAAACATTTGTATAAATTCCTTAAAACAATCAATGAATTACGTGTTTTTTTACGAATCTTAAACCCAACGGGGGTAAAAATGGAGTATTAAAGTTTCTATGAAAAATCTTCTTGGGGTCATATATTTGATAATTTGTGTCTCTTCAAAGAAACTAATAATAAAGTAACACGTATTTTTTTTTTACTAAGACTACGAGAGGAAACACTATACGGGGCATGTCACAACTTTTTACGCGGGCAAAGTCGCAAAAGCACTGCTAGTCATTTAAATGTATGAAATATAATATTACTAATTACCTGCGTAGTGGGTACACAGATGTTCATTGTTTCTTTGTGTAATTATCTACTTTGCCCAATATACTATGTAGTTCTGAGTAGACTAATTTCAGTTTTTGCCCAAGTACGCGCTAAGAGCCTGCATTACTACAAGAATGAGTGACGGTTAAAGTAAAGCTGGCGAACTTACAAGTTCTAAGTTTCAAGTGCTGCAGTTCGTCGACACACTCCAATGAAGTTGTCGAGAGCGCTTCTGTATAATGCACGTTGAGAGTTGTAAGCGTATTATGTACTATTTATTTTAAATGAGAGAAGACACAAAGAAAACCAGAAATGGAGAGGTAACTATATTGTGCTGGCCTCAGACCAAAAGAATAAGATAGACGTAGCGTTTAGAACTAGAAACTGAAGCCAGAAAAAGGAATACTAAATGGCATTAATTTACCTACTATTCCGCTCAGTGTTCGCGAGCCGCGATCGGGAGTGTGCGTCTATTACTCAAACCAAAAGCATAAGATTGACGTTCCCAATCGCAAATTATATATTCGAGTAGTAAGTGACGTAAATCACCCAATAAACAACGTTTACGGTCAGGGGACAACCCACGTAAGGAACGAAGCTATCCTTAAAATTAATATTAATTTAACCGGTTCATTATAATGTAAAATTTCGCTCCTATAATACAAGCATAGATGGCGGGAAACATCATGCATCAGACTGAGATACCATAGTGCCCAGGTTCGATCCCCAGTAAATCATGACTTTTTAAATAAATATATACCATAGACCAGTAAGCCTCTAGACGCCGGTTAGCTGGACACCCCCGGTCACAACGCATATGCTCTACCACTGCATATCATACGTCCCTCCGCCAATCGGAACGTCACTCATAAGGAATCATACAACCGAACTTTTGAGCCGGCCAATCATAACGCGCCGTCCGCCCCCCTGACCCCACCAACGTTTTACGACTGCATTCGAATACAAAACTTAGTTTATGCGGAGTCTTGAAGCTTACTGGTCTGTGATATATACTAATAAATATTTATTGAAAGCACAGCCATACAAATTACTTAAGATATCTTAATAACTAATTAATAAGGCAATTTTTTGCATGTTTTATTTAATAGTTATATAGTACCAGACAGATATTACACCTGTAACGCAAATCTTAGCGTGACGTGACGCTACATTTTCTCCCGAATCACACCTACCGCAAGCCCCCATAAGGAACTTCGTTACAAAAATCATTTTCACTTTCCACTCTCCAACATTTAAATGTGACGTTAACCTTACACAGAACAGACAAATGGGTATCGAGTGTATGTAGATACGGCGTACACGAGCGTTTATGTAAGTACTGCGACTAATGAGCGCAGCGCCGGACGCGCTCTCATATTTCCATGATGTGTGTAACGAGCCTTTGATGACACTCAGCGCCACATAAAAGCCAGCATTGCCTTTTTGCTGAATTTATTTGCAGAGAGTGTTAGAGAATTATGATTGAAATTTAATTGACTCGAATCTGTGTTAACTGGACACTTGATTTATCTGATAGTAAATAGAACAGTTGTTTTTGTAACTGGGTTTGTTTGTGCTAGTAAAAGTTGTTCATTCTAATGAATATAATGGCCCTTTAAGAGATTTTCAGTTATTTCAATAACACGTTGTTTATTAATAAAGTGATGCACGGTATAGTATGTTTTGTAAAGTATTAAAATGAAAATGTTTTGAGTTAGATCATCAAGTGCATAATTTAGCTGTATAAAATATATGAGCTCAACTGCCAATTAAATTAACACAATAGTTAAACAATGGACGTCGTCTTTAAAAGTTGGTTTGGCATACGAGAGGATATTATGAAACTATAATGGAGTGTCATCAGACGAAAGCTTGTAAGCGTCACGTTTACTTGTCGAGTAAGCTTGATAGCAGAAATCTATTCAGAACCATGAAAAAATTATTGAAGTTATTAGAAAATAAAATAATAAACCTTTTTGCTTCGGTACAGTATTGATTACACGTTTATTGCATAAACTATTACTTATTATATTTACTTTACGCTAGTATTATAAGTTCATGGTATATTGTGATTGCCCCTACAAAGCATAAATGTTAACAAATCAATATAGCGACAACTGACTGCAGTTATTATTAGAATTAATTGACATACGACTACGTCAGTTTTACTATGTTGCCGTCTACGGAAAAGGCCGTAACTTAGTAGTTACGGCCTTAGTAGTTAACTATATGCCATATAGTTGGAATTAGCGAGAAAATGCTATACTTTATGTCAGTGTTACAAAATTCAACAATTTTGAGAAAGTTACATCACTGTAACAAGTAGAGTCTAGAAGACCATCGAGTGTCCTATTGGTAATAATTGTTTTTATTACTTAACATATGGGCAGCAGTGTTCTCTGAGTATTTAACCAACAAACTGCGATCGCCAACCCTGCCAAGCATGGCGATAGTGGCATATCCCCCCGTTTTTGGTGGAGGCCTGTGTCCATCAGTGGACGTCTTTTGGCTGAAATGATGATGAGGATGATTACTTAACTAACAATAATTAAATAATAAATAAAATCATTACTAAAGTTATTATACCTACAGCTAACGATCGTTTTACATCTGCTTTTAATTATAACCGGCTAAACTGAGAATGTGTGTTTACACAATCATAATCTCTTAATTTCTGAACTAAAAATATAAATAAAAACCGGCCAAGTGAGCTGTGAGAGTCGGACTCACGCACTACCACATGTCTGTGAAATAACTGTTTTTATAATTTGTTGTTTCACATTACAGTATGGGTACTACAATCAGACCAAGTTTGACGCTTGTATTACTGTTTTAAAGATAGACCAGGAATAAAAAAGGCCGATTTATTTTTATTTTTCGAGGTTTCTTGTATTGGAATTCCCATCGGGCTTAGATTTTTTATTATTTTTATGGTTTTAGATAGTGTTCGGGGTTGGGGTGAGATTAAGATAAACTCGTGTGAAAGATACTAAAAATTACTATATTTCTAGATACAAACATATAAGATTAGGATTTATTAATGAGGTGAAAAGGATGAGATTTGAGTCACGCGCACGGTAGGACGTTACGCGGTGAACTGAATATTACTACATAATTAGCAATAAAATAAATGATCGAACCCTACAGTGCGATGGCGCATTTATGATGATCTAAGTAAAATGTGTTGTACGGCGGTTGACCCGTACAGATAGAAGGATACAATATTCTTTATTGTACACCATTAACATTATTAAAACTTAGGACTAACATAAATTAAGGGTACATTGGCGGTCTTATCGCTAATAACGATATCTTCCAGACAACCTTTGTATGGACAAGGAAGACGTGAAAAATAGAGTGGTTGGTGGTGGTCGTGGTTTTCCATGATAGAGGCCATAAACACACACACATTCACATTCTAACATTCTGTGATAATTTCAACTGGCTACCTATTACGGTAAAAAAGATACAGCCCTCTGACAGACAGATGGACGGACGGCATAGGTAAATGGGGTCCAGTCCCGTTTTGTGTACCTAGAAATAGTTTGGCCTTGATTTAAAAAAATATAAGACATAATCATTCGAAGTTTAAAAATAGTTCGGCCTTGATTTTCTAAATTAAATATAAGACATAAATATAATTTATTCAAAGGTATGTTGTAGAAACACGTGTAGTATACTTACCACCGCTAAATTGGAATTTAGAGTAGGAAAATAAATAAATACAGCTGCTTAGTTTCAACTAAAAGCAGATAATATACGTGTTGTATATTTGGTTTACTCAATTTAGTGTCTAATAAATGTAGTAGTAGTTACTTAGTATTTTTGTTTTGACTGATTTATTCAACAAATAAACAGAGATGTGACCTAACATCTGCGCTATTATGTAAATTATATTCTTAATTAAAGTAGCTACTAAAGTAGCTTAATGATGGCATATGCATCATATATTGTCATGATTTTATGGTATGCTAAGGCATGACCTATTTGAATAGTCCTGATTGGTAGTAATGTAGTGCGTCGGATTGTTGAGCTCCCTCAAATAAGGTTGAGCAACACGATGGCTGATGCATGCGTGCCATCAGTTCGGGCAGGTATACTCAAACCGAACCAGTCCAAGGGTTGTTGCTCTGCATTGTCCTCACACAAATACTTAAACAACATGTCTGGAATTTAAAAGAGACAATGACGAGTGTCTTTCGGTATTTCTTCTCAGAGTTCGTCGTATAGAAATGCTGATGCCATCTAAACTTTAAAATAATTGACTTGTTTTTTTCATTTTATTTTTATAACATAAGGGGGCAAACGAGCAAGTGGGTCACCTGATGGAAAACAATCTCCGCCGCCCATGGACATTCGCAAAACCCGGGGGAGTCGCCAATGCATTGCCGACTTTTTAAAAAGACGTATGCTCTTTTCTTGAAGGCTCACATGTCAATTTCGTTCGGGAAAACCGCAGAGGAAAGTTGGTTCCACAGTTTTGCTATATAATGCAAAAAATGGCGTGTAAAACGTACAGTAGTTGACCGCCAACCACCAAGATGGTGAGGATGGAATTTATATTTGTGGCTTTTTTGAAAAGTTTGTAACATCCAATTTGCAGAATATTTGATTTGAATTTGATTAATAAGCATAAGGAATATCGCTAACTGATTTTTTTAACGTATAAGCTCATCTCAATCTTAATCACGGCGCGTTATCAAAGTACGGTCCAGTCATAGTTAAGGCACAAAAATAATACTGCTCATCAGAATATTGAGTTGAATATAGTACGTAGTACATTTAACTCAATGGCTCAGAATTACAAACTGATCGCTCATCAGCACCATGGCAAACGTTATTATGGGCTACCTTTAAGTAATCTCAGAATATAACCATAATCACGCTGCATGGTCATTGGTAGTGCAGCTGAGGAGGATCGAGGTATTATGTTTCTCCAACACAAAAGGAGCTCAAAACCGTCAGCCGTCACCCAAATTTCAACGGAGACGGAGGTTGGAAACGGCTCTCAAATCCTCGTCAGACCAGCATGTTCAATTGAGCCTGGAGTGTGATACAGTCAGCAGTGTGTGTTCTGAGAAGAATCAAACGCAAACCCATAAATATATATATATATATATAAAACGATTGTGCTTTAGACCACACGACTCAAGTAAAACTTCACTGACTTATATCTCCCTCAATACTATTTCAATTAGAACAAAGGAATGGCGCCGCGGCGCGTGTCTGCTCTGCCGGCGCTGTGTCGTGGCCGGCCGTCGCGCGCGCCTCGTTCCCCGCGTCTCGCACTACCCCCTCCGTTCACCTCACTTTTCGTAACGCATTCACCAGCTTACTCCCCAAGTCAAGCGTGCGTAAAGAAGTTTTACTTCAAAAGAAACACCTCGAGATCCTGACACGAAGAGTGACGAAGATGCACGACCGCCACCGAAACCGAACGCTCTAACGTCGCGAACGCAGCGCTACACGGCACGCTGTGGCTTCCATAGTTTGGTCCGCGACACCGCCGCGTAACCAGCAGGCCTAGCCAAGTTACAAATGGTTTCGTATCTAATCTCTTTCTATGATCGTTGACGTCTTTACATAAAAGATTTTAGAAATCGATGTTTTGGTAGACGAGTTGATAAAAGTGCGTCGATTGACCTTTTTACCGGATTAGGGGCTCCAGCCGAGTTCGAAACTAGTCGGGCACACCCGATAGAATCACGTGAGTAAAGCCGTAAATAATGACAAATTACACAGGGAGGATCCTCCAACCAGGCTGTGGGACGGTTGGTGTCAGATATTTATGTTAACTGCGCTTGACATCTTGCTTGTGCGATTCAGGATACGGTGACGTCATCTTATTCATATCGCCGATGTCAAGTAAAAGTTCGCAGATAGCGCGGTAGATGTCGCTACACAGCTAATCATTTCCGAACATATCTCACTCTTGTCCTCGACGTGCATACCTGTTTGTCATTAGGTATTAGTAACACAAGGATACACTGTTCAAGTTTTCATCCTTCTAGGTTCAATTTAATGCAGTCAAATATATTGTGATGGGTAGCCATCTTGTAAACAGAATACATAAGTGCAGCTAGTACTCTTGTTTGTTTACTTTTCCATTGAGATCACCATAAAAAGAAGCGTATCTCTATCAATTGATCTGTTTCCAAAGCCAGCTAAGTGCGACTTGGGAACTCATGATTGCTTCGTATATCCGCCGATTACTTTACAAACTTCCTAACACGACCGGCTTTACTTCGTTATAGTGTGTACTTAATTTCTTTGCACACTGTACCTACTGTGTAGTGGCTGTGTGTGGTATTTATTTACTGAATACGTAACAGTTTGTTTACGAGATAAAGCTACTGATCAAATAGAGTAAGTCAAGGATCAATGCGATTACGAGAACATGCCATTAATCTTTTTGTTTAGTGTTGTCTCTGACTTGCCAAAGTACACGTTTTTGTGTACAAGCTAAATTAGGGCCACGATGCCCGCTTCATGACGTCATGAAGGGTTTTTCTGACGTCATACACAAATAACTTTAACCGAATCTCGTGTTTTCCCGAAGCAGTCAAGCATTGGATGGGAATTTCGAAATTTATAGAAATACCTATGGATATCAATCAAGTAAAAACTGCAAAAAGCATATTGTTAAATACAATATTGAAAACAATACGGTACACGAACAAATGTGACATACATAGACATAATTAAAATTAAAAATAAACCTATTATTATGCTGGTGTATTCTTTCAGGCGTAAAAACTTTCTTTCACAGAACCTTATAATATAAAGACATATCGTCTGTCAGATCAAAGTCGCATTATCAGTCTTCCTTTTATTAAACATGTGTCATTTTATACGCCCGCTTAATTTGTTGTTCAAAGAAAACTAATAACAGTTACTTTTTAATTCATCCATTTTGACGACGCCTGTGGTCTAGTGGTTCGAGTGTCGGACTGTTGATCACGAGGTCGTGGGTTCGATTCTCACAGGACACAAATATTTGTGTGATGAACATAAGTGTTTGTGTTAGTCTGGGTGTTTCTTATGTATTATAAGTAAGTATTTACAAAAAAAAAGTATGTAAGTATTATATCCATTGTCTAGTACCCATAACACAAGCTGTGTAAAATGTCCCAAAAATATTTGTTTATTTATCCTCCGAGCCTTTTCCCAATTATATTGGGGTCAACTTACAGTTTCACCAGATGCGGCTGAACATTACTGTACCAGTTACTGGGAAATACTGACATTCGGAGGTTAGACCAGTTGTCAGACTTTAAGGTTCTGACTACCCGTAAAGACTGCTATAGATATTCGTATCACAACTGGGACCGACAGCTTAACGTGCTCTGCGAGGCACGAGTCTCGATGTGTAACGAAACGGTCACCCATCCATTGACAGACCGCGGCAAGCGCAGCTTAACCTTGCACATTGTACAATCTGCGCGATTGTTACTACGCTACGAGCCCTTCAAAAACTTTTTTAAATACATGATGTTGATCTGAAACCGTGCCATATTTCATATTTCTAGAGCAAATGATAAATAATGTGCTTAGTCATTAATGGCCAAAATTAATATCCGATCTATCCACGATTTGCCCTACTAGAGATAGAAATTTGACATAAGCTCCATACATTTTATGTCAAATTTCTATCTCTCAATCAACTCAGCCTATCGCAGTCCACTGCTGGACATAGGCCTCTCCCAAATTGCGCCACAACGCTCGGTCCTCTGCCTTCCGCATCCAGTCCCCCCCAGCCACGTTCTTTAGGTCGTCGGTCCACCTGGCAGGGGGGCGCCCTACGCTGCGTTTGCCGATACGCGCTCTCCACTCAAGGACTCGTCTGCTCCAACGGCCATCAGTCCTTCGACAGACATGGCCGGCCCACTGCCACTTTAGCTTACTGATCCTACAAGCTATGTCGGTCACTCCGGTTCTTCTCCGGATAATCTCGTTACGGATTTTATCCTTCAAAGAAACTCCAAGCATAGCTCGCTCCATAGCTCGCTGAGCGACTTTAAATTTGTGGACTAGCCCAACTGTCAGTGTCCACGTCTCGGCACCGTAAGTCATGACTGGCAGGACGCACTGGTTGAAGACCTTTGTCTTCAAACTTTGCGGTATAGGCGACGAGAAGACTCGGCGAAGTTTGCCAAATGCTGCCCAGCCCAGACGGATCCTTCTGTTGGCTTCTTTCTCGAAGTTGTGTCTACCAAGCTGAATTGCCTGCCCTAGGTAGACGTATTCCGTTACAACTTCGAGTGCCGACCCTTCGACGAATATTGGCCTCGGCTTGACATGCATATTGAACATGACTTTAGTCTTGTCCAGATTCATGCCGAGACCGACACGTCGAGAGGCTCCGTTTAAGCTGTGCAGCATTTCGCCCAGTTGTTCCAGCGATTCAGCCATTACAACGATGTCATCGGCAAAACGGAGATGTGAGATGTTCTCGCCGTTAACGTTGATACCCTGTCCAGTCCAGTCCAGCGTCTTGAAGACGTCCTCCAACGCGTTAGTGAACAATTTCGGGGATATTACGTCCCCTTGTCTCACCCCTCTGCGCAGTTGGATTGGCTTCGTCTTTTGGTCCTGAAGCTGAACAGTCATGGTAGCAGCGTTGTATAGGCATCTCAGCATCTCTATATACCGCTCATCAATGTGACATCGCTGAAGAGCATCCAGAACTGCCCAAGTTTCGATAGAGTCGAAGGCCTTCTCGTAGTCCACGAATGCCATACACAGCGGCTGATTGTACTCTTCAGACTTCTGTATGATCTGCCGAACAGTATGGATGTGGTCTACGGTGCTATAGCCTTTTCGAAACCCAGCTTGCTCTGGTGGCTGGAATTCGTCGAGTCTTCCGGCGAGACGATTCGTGATGACCCTCGAGAACAGCTTGTACACATGACTCAGGAGTGAGATGGGTCTGTAGTTCTTCAGAAGGGTTTTATCCCCTTTTTTGAAGAACAGTACCACCGCACTCCCGCTCCATGCCTCCGGTGTAGAGCCTAGTTGGATGACGGAATTAAACAGACTCTGTAGCTCCTTCAGGACCGGAGCCCCGCCTGCTTTTAGGAGTTCAGTAGTAATGCCGTCATCGCCCGGAGCTTTGTTGTTCTTAAGCTGCTCGAGGGCCGCCCTAATCTCGCCCTGGTCAACGTCCGGAAGATCCTCGGTGTAATGGCGCGTGAGCTGGGCTCTTTTGTCGTCATTGCTAGGAACCGCTGGTCTCGCCGTTTTCGTGGAATACAAATGCCCATAGAAGTTTTCAACCTCATCAAGCATCTCGATCTTAGAGGTGACAATTTTGCCATCCGCGGCTTTCAGTTTCATCAGATGGGTCCTCCCTAGCTGCTGAGCGAAAACTTTCGACCCCCTATTTTGCTCAATCGCAGCCTCAACGGCGCGGGTGTTGGAGCGGCGGAGGTCACGTCGCATCAGCTTCCTAATCTGTAGGTTTAAGGACCTATTATCTGATGAAAACGAATGCGCGGCTGACATTTCCCGTCTTTTCCTCATCAGATCGAGAGTCTCAGTCGAAAGCTTGGGCATCTTGCTTCCACGCTGCGGCGGAAAGAATTTTCGAGACAGTTCCTGCAATGTTTTGACTATGGTGTTGGTTTTCTCCTCAATATTGCCAGTGGTTTCCAGCGAGTCGAATCGATTTTGAAGTTCCGCTTGGAACCTTTCGGAGCCCAAACTGGTTTGGAGCGGCGAAGGTCGGAGAGTAGACTTAATCATGCGCGTTCTTTCAGCTCTAAAATTGATATTTAGAGTGCCTCGGATAAGTCGGTGATCGCTTCCGGTGTTGAACCTATTGATCACAGAGACATCTCTAAATATGTGCTTCTTATCCGTCATGATAAAGTCTATCTCGTTCCTTGTCACCTTATCGGGGCTTTTCCAGGTCCATCTTCTTTGGGGCTTCTTCTTAAAGAAAGAGTTCATTAAGAAGAGCCCCTGGGACTCCAAGAAGTTGACCAACATTTGGCCCCTGTGGTTTCTGCGCCCCAAACCGTAAGGTCCGATTTTCGATTCGCCGCGTTCTTGTACTCCCACTTTAGCGTTGAAGTCCCCCATAACAACGTTGTAGTGAGCCTTAGCGGTACTATTCATAGCCTTAGCTATGTCTTCGTACATCGCTTCGGCTATATCGTCAGAGTGTGTCGAGGTCGGCGCATATACCTGTACTATTTTCAGCTTGTACCTATCATTTAGCTTTACTACAAGGTACGCTACCCGTGTCGACACACTACCGATTTCCACAACGTTGTTCACGAGGGCCTTATTGACAAGAAAACCAACACCACCTTGGGAGAGCTGATCACCTTCGCGGAAGTAGAGTAAGTGTCCTGACTCCAGGGTTATCGTGTCCTCTCCCTCTCTATGGACTTCGGATAACCCCAGTATATGCCATTTTATATGACTTAACTCTACTTCAAGCTCGGCGAGGTGATGGTCCAGTCTCAACGTTTGTCCATTATACGCTGCCAGATAGAGTCGTCGGTTTTGGTAGCCTGCCGTAACCCGGGGAAAATTTCTATCTCTAGTAGAGCAAATCGTGGATAGATCGGTTATTAATTTTGGCCGTTAAGAAATACTTAAAAAATCTACGATTATTTAATACCAACATTTTCACTTAGAAACATAGCGAGGGATGGAGAATAAATCCCGAACGACTCTGAAAATACACACACGGAGGGAATTTGTTTGTTTACAAATAGGTATTTAAATAAATAAATAAAAATTGGTATTGATTTTTTTATTGATTCATGTTCAGTAACAGTGGTATAGTCACCTCCTTAAATATGGCACGAATCTGTAATCAACATGATGTAGGGACATATTAATTAGTTTAAAAATAAAAGTGAACTGCAAACATTTTCAGTAAAAACCGGCTGGTGTTAAACACTGTATAAAATCTAATATTTTACACGGTTCGTTACCAACCAAATCGGAACGGAAAATAAAATTTGTATACATTCGTTCCGTTTGAACGATTTCACGGAAATAGTTTGAGGCGTTTCTGGTTAAACCATTTTTCATATTTAACGATCCAGATAGCGGAAGGGCTAACCTCGTGCTTAGGCGTTAGATTGATCGCAAGTTTGATACTTGGATTGGGACAGGCCATAACTTTTCAGATAGATTGAGTCCATTGATCGGTCTTGTGGTAGTAAGATTTTGACCCTGGTCGTTAAGGACAGACACTTAGGTCCGTATTATAGAACGTCCCTTAAGTAAGAACAGTTTGATTTTCAATCATCTGATCACTATTTAAGGATATAATCTTTACTTGATCATCCTTCTTATTCTAATATGGAAATAATAAACTTCAATTCATCCACGTAACATACGAATATAACCTAAAATTGCAAAGAAATCAGTCTTCGAGCGTGGTCTCGACCACACATGAGTGATTACAGATCAAATCTCTGCTCAAACACCTAAACAGGTGACAGTGTAGAATAAAGCTAAACTCAGCTGAACTGTGATCTATTAATCTATACTTGAGGAATGTTCTAAAATTAAATTTCAACCCGAAACTAGTTTTAAACAGTGATCAAAGCTTGAGGAACGTTCTGTAATACGGGCCGTAGTTTGTGGATCGCGTCAAGCCAGCGTGCATTGACCACATTAGTCCTACTGCCCTCGTGGCTCCTTCACAGATCACCCTCACTCAGCCACAACTGCTCAATTCAACTGATTTCTGTATTTTAGCATAGAGCAAATAATATTAGTGAACCGATATGGCAATACCAAGTGTGGGCTTGTGAGGACAATCGTATTAGCCGGTAAACTCTTCTGGAGACTTCACTCAGCTACAAAGAACGATCGCTAAGGAATGATATCAAATTCCATAAAACGGTATAACCACGCGGGCGACGCCGCAGGCATACGCTAGTTATACGTAATTATTTGTTTTATTTTCTTTTACTGATACTCTTTTAGACATATACATAAAGCCATTTTGGGAATATCCCACTTCCCTATAAAACCTCACAATACGAGCAAGGTCAAAGAAAAAAGGGAAAGGAGAGTTATCAGCATAATAACGTAAATGCTTGATACTTTCACGAGGTGTTCCTATACCCGCTGATATTCTCAGGAGAATGGAGAGATAATAAAAATATGTCACATCGCGGGCGCGGAGTAAAAAGCCCATGTTTGGGGCCGACCCTAAGCTATTTAAGTACAATATAACCTCTTTTTATAAGACTCTGTATGTAAAAGGCGTGTTTATTACTTAGAGCCTTTGTAAATAATACTGGCGGCGAAGGTAATCGATTTTATGGCTAAGACCCAACCTCTTACGATATTTAAATTTCGCAAATTTTGTTAGGAACTGTGCAAAATGTGAATATCACGCAAATTCTAAATTTAGTTTGTTGAATTTAGTTTTGAAATATCTGTAAAGACGTTTGTCATCTTAGTCTTTCTGCGACCACGAACGCTGAAAACCTTTCGAAACGTCAGGAAAACCACTTTTAATAATATACGCGATGTAATCCGATTAAACTTGTTTTATTATAACGTTACTTTTGAAAGTTCTTACTAGGTGCATGCAATTTAGTGATAAAACATTTCTGAACTGATTTAAATGTATCTATCTGCGAAAACTGCGAAAAGGAAATACATAACTATAAAGTATAGGTATATTATATGTATAGTATAGATTTTATTAGTATTGAGTATTTATTTATTGTTGCACAATGTACACTCGACCAAACGGAATTTTGACCCACTATAAGCTTGATTTTCTACAAACATTCTAATACAATTAGGTCGAATTTCGAAATTAAACTATGCGGAATGACAGTTAATTCGAAATTCAAAAAGTAATTCCAGTTTTATCAAAAACTTCATTTTTTATCCAATTATTAATCTATTGCATTTATAACAATGCTCAAAATTGCATAGACCTCTGACCCGTTTATAGCAGTTTCCTTAATATTCAAAATGTCCCAAGTGCAGCACGACGGTAATTAGAAGAAAATTTTACTGTTTTGACAATTTTATACGAATTATCGGCTGAGTGGGTCATGATTCCGATTGGTCGACTGTACATACACACAGTTACAGCTTTCGGCAGATAACACTAATTTTTCCAATTGATAGAGAATCCTACTAATATTATTAAAGTGAAAGTTTGTGAGGATGTATGGATGTGTGGATGTTTCACACAAAAACTACTAAATGGATTTTGTGAAAAAAGATAAAGAAAAATAGCGACGCGAAGACAATGAAAAAGAAGACAAACGATGATAAAAAAGCTAAACTGCACAATCTAATAGGGTCTACGTCTATGATATACTCGTAAATTGGCTAAATCTTTGCCCGGGCACTCGGAAGGGTCGCATATAATGTTTGATGTTGACAAAGGTATAGGACCGTCAGGGAACGAGGTTCAGGTCACCTCTCAATTGCATATTTAACGAGAGCTCACTAACTGCGATACCGGAGAAGAGGAACTCCGTAATTGGATCAAGCTATTTTTAGCACTATATACTTAACTGCCAACGTTTCGTCGTTTGTCGAGTATTCGCAATTTTGTACTCCAAAAGATCTTTGCCTAGGGGAAAAATCTAGGAGTTCTCCTGTATCTATACGGTTACAGGACAAATATTCACATGGACTAGCCACTAGACAAAGAATCTGTGCGGTTACTAAACTAGCGACTTTCAGCTTATGAATTGGGGTGCATTAAACGAGCCTTCACGAGTGACGATATTTAATTGATAGTCCGGCGCATCCTGGGCAGTCAGCTCCGCTACCAACCTGCTGACTGGCTAATCTTTTTTCCACAGTGTGAACTGTTTATCATTATGTAGCTCATGTCGACACGACAGAAGATGCAGAAGCTTATGAAGCGAATCGCTCATCTACTGCGTCGAGGGAGTTCTTTATTTTTTCTCCCCAGTTTGCGAAAAGGGATCCCTTGTGACCTACCAAAGGCTTTCATATTACATTCTGGTGCGCTTTTTTAGTGGTTATGGAAGAATTTCTAAAAATAGCGCGGGGGATTGGAAGTAGACCCCAAACTTTTATGTTGGCAGAAAAATTGTCGCGGCTCCGATCTGGGAATTGGTATGGTCCATCCGCTTATGTAGCGGCGCGGCGGTACACCTAAACGGCAAGCAGTAATTACTAATATTAGAAATGCGTGGAGATGTGTGGATGTTTGTTATTCATTCACGCTGTAAGGGTTGAACAGATTTGGATGAAATTTGGCATTCAAATAGAACATTACCTGGATTAACATATTGGCTACTTTTTATGTCAGGAAGATGAATAGTTCCTGAGGGATGCGTGATAAACGACATCCACGCGGGCCATAGGCTAGTGAAATATAAAAGGGGGCATAAAAAATGGTTTGGCAGTAAAAAAAATAAAAAAATGAATACGACTAAGTACATATAACTAAAAGCTACTCTTCATCGCTAGAAGTATCATTGGAATCATAGAGTGCCACTTTTTGAGTGGATGCACTATATCTACCTACTTGCCCGAGTCATTAGAAAAGTTTTTGTGTACGATATAGTCTGTTAGGTAAACTTGGATTGCGATTTTAGAATCATATTTACAAACCGAACCGATTATACTTATTGTAATGCGAGTTTTATTGCAAGATTAAACATTAAACAGGTGATTGCGAAAGTATTTTATTTCGTTTATTAAGTAAAAAAAAAAAATTAATAAAATTATGATACAATGTGCACGTAGACTCATTTGAGATAATACTAAACAGATATGCTGCTACTAAAAGTTCAATCCCATGCTTCTACGAGACCACGTACCAACATCGAGGCGGACTAGCAGTTTCGGCCGCCGTAGGCCCTTTAGTTTAGTAGTAGGCGCCCCTTTCTGCTGATTTTGCTGCGTAAAAATATGCTGGGAGCGTAGGTTGGCCGCCTTAGGTCCGTGCCTAGTCGACCTTAATGAAAGTCCACCTCTGATCTACATGATACATAGGGATGTACAGGAAGTACGTTAGGACTTATACTTAGAGCTAGGCATGATCCATGTCGCGATCCCAACAATGTGCGGCTGGTCCAACTGTAGTATAAATTAAAAATAGTTTAGTCGCCAAACAGCAGTTCCGAGGCATGTTCGACATTACTTAAATAGTTTGTGAAATGAAAGAGCCATTCATTGCCGCACGTAGAAGGTACGTTCATACAAACTTCGTGTTATGAAGTATGGCGTTTATAGATTTGTGTGGCCATATCTTACCTATTGTCTGAAGTTGTTTATTGCGAAATTATACGTTGATTCTCTGAAGTTTTGGCAAGAAGAGGAATATCTTGCAACATTATTAAAATTCGTAAGCAATTTCCACGGGATTTTGTGGTTTACTATCTAGTCTAATTCTATTCGTGTGGTTCCCGGAGAAAAAAATGCCAAACTATTTCTTGACATGTGTGTAAACGGTGACTATGAGTTCTTTCATGAGTACTTACATAAGAGATAAATATAGTTTTGCGATATTTAATAGTAGTTGTAGTTACGTTTCAAATTCAAAGATTTTTTTATTCAAATAGACCTAATTTTAGGCGCTTATGAATAGTAGATTCTAGTTGCACGGTTCCAAATGGTGGGTTCTATAAAACTCTATACATTTTAATTAAATAACATAACATAACATCACGCCTGTATTTCCCCGAAGAGGTAGGCAGAAGTGTACAGTACACCCACATTTCGCCAGTTATGTTGTAAGTCTCATGTAATAGGGGGCGAACCTATTGCCACTAACCGGGCACAAATCCAGACTCCGGGCTGCTACTGAGAATTTTCTAATGAAAAAACCCAATAACACTTTGCGCGACCCGGGAATCGAACCCAGGACCCCACGCTCAGCAGTCGCAGTCGTTTAATTAAATAATTTTTCAATAAAATAAATCATCAACTCAGCCTATCGCAGTCCACTGCTGGACATAGGCCTCTCCCATGTTGCGCCACAACACTCGGTCCTCTGCCATCCGCATCCAGTCCCTCCAGCCACGATCTTCAGGTCGTCGGTCCACCTGGCGGGGGCCGTCCTACGCTGCGTTTGCCGTGGAGACCGCGTCCACTCGAGGACTCGTCTGCTCCAGCGGCCCACTGTCCTTTGACAGACATGGCCAGCCCACTGCCACTTCAGCTTACTGATCCCACAAGCTATGTCGGTCACTCCGGTTCTTCTCCGGATGATCTCGTTACGGATTTTATCCTTCAAAGAAACTCCAAGGATAGCTCGCTCCATAGCTCGCTGAGCGACTTTGTATTTGTGGACTAGCCCAATAAAATAAATGGGTTCAAATAATGACAGAATAATGAAGGTTAATATCAGGAATAAGAAAACTAGATGATTCTTTTAATAGTAAATAAATACCCGACAGACGGCACACGCAAGTCCTTTTTGATAATCTACGCGTGCAAAATGTTTCATCATCATCATCATCATCATCATTTCAGCCGAAAGACGTCCACTGCTGGACATAGGCCTCCCCAAGTATCGCCACAACGACCGGTCATACGCCTTCCGCATCCAGCGGATTCCCGCGACCAAAATGTTTAAAATGTAGGTATTAAAAATGGATTAAAATCTATCTGAATAAATGCTCAACTAGCCAGGCAAATAAAAAAACACTCAGTAACTAATCGGATAGTGCGAGTTGGGACGAACAAGTAAGTCAAGTTGCAACTTATTGACTCGAGCGAGCGCTTGCCATTCAGCGACGAAGTTTTAGGGCTCGTATACGATTGGCTGTAAGTGTGTAAATTATTTAATAAATAAATATAGAAACAAATATTGTTCGATATTATTTGTATTCACGAAATAATTAAATAACAAAAATCAAAGTAAATGTCTACTAAACTAGAGAACTTAACCCGAATATATCCAGAGTAGAACTATTGTGATTAGAGCGGATTGGTCTTGATTTACTTTTTTACCGTTAGTAAACAATCCAAACAAATTATGTACCTATTATGTATACATTTACATAATCGTAGGTATTATTTTTTATTTTTTAGATATTGTGGTGTAAAACGTATGGGTTTTTTTAGGATGAGGTAGGAGGCAGCCTACCTCAATATCTGATCTCGTTATGAAATGCACCCGAATACGTTAAAACTAAGTATTTGAAATTTTTCTTTGAATTTGTAAATTTTATCTATCTATGTAAATTCTGGAATTTACACAGGAATATTTCACAGGCTTAAATAGTTTTATTTTCCCATTTGTATTTTTGCACGCGTAAATTACCAAAAAGGACCTACGTGCGGAGCCCATTTACGAGCATGACGAGAGCATAAGCCAACTCAACCATATTGTATGGAACTTAACGACCCGATACTAACGCCAGCCACCATCAGCAAGGCACATTTCACGCGCATCACACGTTTCGCATGCATCGTATAACAAAATAATAATTTAATCTAAAAGGTTTTTTTCCAATCACGTTTTTAAAAATAATACGATTTAATATTGTATTGTCATTCAGTCCTGAGCTATGTTTAAGGTTTCAAGCCTCTATAGCTCATCGGGAAGTTAGTTTAAAATCGATTGCAAAATTTTTACCGAACAGACAGACATCACTGAAAGGGAGTTAATAAAAACCGGCCAAGAGCATGTCGGGCCATGCTCAGTATTATAGGGTTCCTTAAGTAGGTCTAACTACAAACGAATCAAATCGAATATTAATCATTGCTATTTTAGTTTTTGCAAACAGCGCCACCTAGCGCTAAATTTATGAAGCTAAATTAAAGAAGTGTGTTTCTTTTTGTGATTTTTTAAATAGAAAGTAACTAAAGGAGCATTATTTGCTACGATCATTTTTCTCTAAGGTCAATGACCTATGAACTAGGACGTCTTAAGTATTTTTCAGTTTTCTCACTATAACTCAAACAATTATAATCACATTATACTAGATATAATTTTAAAAGAGAGTTTTTATAAAGGTCTATCAATGTTGAAGACTATAAGTTTCTACGTTGCATAGTTTAGAAATGGCAGGGGGGGGACACATTGCAAGCCACTTTGGCGAACTGTATTTCGCAGATGGTATACCTGATAAAAAAGTTGTGTATGAAACATTACCTTCATTTTAGTAGACCTATTCAACGATATCCCACACGAGGGGGTGCAGCGAAAAAAATATTTTCATCCCCATTTCACATGTATGGGCGCCACCCCTAAAATACGTAATCAAGATTTTTTTATTCTTTTAAAATTTAGATCTATATCTATTCCATTTTTTGTCAAAATTTCATTTACTTATGTTTATAACTGTAGAAGTTATTAAGTGATAAAGGATTAGGACAGACGGACAGACGGACGGACATTACGAAACTATAAGGGTTCCTTGTAGGACTACGGAACCCTAAAAACGTGGTAAGATATCTTTATTGTGTCAAAAAATACAAATCATTGGTTGAACTAGACCTACCACTAGGATTCCCTGTGTCGTGGGGGAATATGTGTTACTATGGCCTCTATATGGCGAATACTAAACTCTCATAAATCAAATCAGTTTCCACGGGGTAAAAGGTCGATGGATAATTTGGAACTCTTCCATGAGTCCGACTTGCACTTGGCCAGTTTTTATATTTTTTGCCTTGCATAGGCTAAATATCCAAAAAAATACAAAAATCCAGTAATAAAAATAAATATCAAAAAATACCTAAACGAAAGATCCGGTAAGACTCAATAAACAGGCGTTTTGGTTAAAAATAGATCTGGTCCGTTTGTGTGGCCTTCCAAGCAATAGCTACTCGATCCCAGGGGGCGTCGGTGGAGGCGCGGAAGGGGTGAGGAGGACGCGAGTACCCCACATACCCATAGACATGATTTATTCCCGACGAGATCGTTTCCACAGGAAAATATTTAATATGGTCGCAATGTTATGGAGTTTACTATAGATAATTAGGAAAATTTTAATATTAATGACAGGATAAAATTAATTACAGCGACTCATCCGCTGTATCTGTCGCACATATTTTATAGCTTCCTTAGAAAAAACGACGTCATTAATAGCATCTGAAATTCATTCAGTAGCTTTAACGAGCATATAGAATAACAGACCCGGTTGAGAACTCTATTTTATGAGTGTTTATGTGTTTTCTTATCCATTAATAGTAGGTTCACACGGTTCGATTATAGTAGGTCAACATTTTGTTTTTCAACAAAAAGTCGAAAGTTTTAATAAACTTTTTGTTACTTCAATTTGGTTGAAAGTTTGTTCAGATGGTTCAAATCGCTTTCGATTAAGCTGTTGAACAACTAAAATCGACTCGTGTTTTTGCGGTATAATTATGTGAGTTCGAAATCGTCGATAGCACGTTAGGTGCAGTGACTGCTGTGATATGGCTCGCAGTTCGATTCCCGAATGGAACAACTCTTTGTATGGCCTACAGATAGTTGTTCTGTTGTTTCTTTTGTTTGTTAAAGTACGGCCAATGAGACAAAAATATTATTTCTATTAATTTGCGGGCTTTGTGTTCGTTGATGAGGTACGTTTTCTAAAGTATATTGCATACTTAAAACCAGGTACAGATAGTGCCAACAGACTGTTTAAAATGATCTGAAAAGCTAAAAAAAATGACTTTATCTCAATCACAAAAGGGATGCTTCAGAATGAACTTAGTACACGCCAACTGTCATTCTAACAAATTTTTTGAGATAAAGTTAAATATTCTTACTTGTTGTTGTTGTTTGTTGTTGTTGTTTTTACTTTTCCTATTTTTTGAGATAATTTTGGACAGTTTGTTCGTCCCGATATTTTTGGCGCTGACTGTACACCCGTGGCATCGTATAAACTGGTATCTACGTAACGTACGGGGCTAGGTCGTAATGCCAGCACTGATAGGTTGATAGCCCTCGCTTAGCAGAACTGCCGAGGGCACTAAACAACTTGCGCGGACCGATAAGAAGCAGATTCATTTTGTTTTTCCTTTTGTTTCCATCACTGTATACTTGTACACGTACTTGGTGTAGAGTGGAGATAGTTCTGATGTAAATCTTTTTTGTAGTGGATTGGTGATTGGTTTGTTGATGGTACTTTTGATTTTGTTTGAGTAATGTCTGGCTGACAATGATCAAGCTCAATGGCCTGATGGACAGGACTATATGTCCGGTAGTGAACTGCTATCGGCAGATGATAATGATGAGAAATGTTGAATGTCTTCTACTTCGTCATCTTTCTATTATTTCGACTTGTTGCTAAGGTCTGACTGTTTAATTATTATAACCGTAGATTCTTGTAAATATATTTTTCATAGAAAAAATACGTATTGGTAATGCGTGTTATTTATTGCAGGGAATGATGTCCAAGAATGGAACTAAGTTGCTAAATATAGAGCCGAGAAGCCGTAGTCTTTGAATAAAAGTAAGGCACTCCATCTTTTCCTGTTTATGTCTTCGATGGAATGGGTTTGACAATTTATAATATATTGTGTTTAACCAATTCATCTTTGTGGTGGACGCAATAGATTGTGTGTCGACGTTCTAGGTCGAAGAATAATTATGAAACAAATATTGCTGTTTTTCTGCCTGGCGTTATTTATAGCTATTGTATCGTGAAGAATGCTGTTTCCCCAGGACGTGCCAAAGGCGTAGCATAGGTGTCAGTGTTATCCATCAAAGTTCTGGACTCCCTCTTCTTTGTGCCTACAAGGTCGATGGAAAAAAAGGTGTCAGTTTCCCACCGAGCTTTCTCCATTTTGCATTATCGAGCCTATGCCCGCGACTTTGCTGACGTTTATCGCGCATCCCTCGGGAACTGTTCATCTTCCCGGGAAAAAAGTAGCCTATATGTTAATCTGGGTTATATTCTATCTATATGCTAAATTTCTTTAAAATCGGTCCAGCCGTTCTTGAGTTATAAATGATGTAACTAACCCGACTTTGTTTTGTATACGTAGCATAAAACACTATGTTTTTTGCAGCTCATCAGCGCAACAATTCACTGCAAATTACTTTCAGCTTTAGTTATAGTTTTAAATTGAAACAGACAAAGTTTGTGACGCCTGCGGTATACAAATTTAACATAGCGTAAAAAAAGTTTTTTATTTTAATTTAGCTGCATGTGATGTTATTTTAATGTATTTTGCTTTTGATAAAGGTTCTGCTCAAACAATATTTAAGTTGATATTTACGTGACTTATGCCTGAATTTTCTAGGGGAAAACTATCGTTTTGTTTACCAATCCTAAAATTTGGCTAGGTAATCCCTAACTGGTCTTAAAATTTACATGTAAATGCTTCTTAACAAGGAAAAAATAATGGTGATGCGGCGCAGGGCATAGGGCCTCTCGGTGATGGTTTTAAGAAAAACTAATTACACATTTGTAATATACTTTTAATGCCCTACCAATCCATGTACAAACCATTTTAATCGACTCTGGGTTTTTACGCTCTACATTCCATTGCATTCTTTTGTTTCTAAACGCACCCACGATACAGGAGAAATCCTAGTGTGGGGCGACGTTTTATAAAAAGAAGGAAGTTTTTTCTATACAAAATCATGTGGCATTCAATACTAGCTATGGCTATTTATAATATAGCAAATATATATATATATATTTTTTTTTTAGTTGGCTCACCATTGTTGCAGAACATACATATAGGCGTACAGTACGACACAAAAGATAAGGTGCAACGTCAATTTTCGTTCGCGCAGACACGCAAAGACGATCGACGAAAACACCCGAAACATTAAAAAAATATAATCAACCTTATGCAATGCCCATAAGGTGTTAAAATTGATTGCCGTGACGTCTTTTTATATTTCCGTACACTAGCGTTCCGTACACTAGCGGCTTAATGTAATAATTAGTATTTATTACACTATGCTAGCGGTAGCGGCTGAGACTTTTAGGGCGGCGATGGTGTTTTCTGATTGGTTAACTAATTTCCCACGTATTTAAATTGTGTCATCTGCGCAGGTACATCGGAGGGCCATATAAAATGTGTACTACTGTACATATAAACTGTGTACTACTGTACATATAAATTCTGTAGATCTCCCTTGACTACACATTATGAATTGACTGTGCTTAACATAACAGTGGTGGTATTAATGGGGTGCCTATGCCTATCAGTTGCGAAGGGTCCATATAACACGATTCTCATCGGCTTCCCTTCAGAAATTGCTTAAATACAGATTAACGACATTTTTGTGCTAATTTATTGTTCTGAAGTACAAAAATAAATTTAAAAAATAAATTTAAAGTTGTTTTTTTTAATTTTTTATTAACGTGCGATCATATTATTTTACGATTTTTAGGTACGTACGGCTTCCCTTCTGAAACCATTCACCCTTTGCCACTGCTGCCTATCCATTCACTGAAAGTAAATGGCATTTCTGGGAAGTAACTTCTGTGACAGTAACATACGCTACTGGGAATTTCATACATATATCCCCTTTACCAAACAGTACAGATCTAAAGTTCGTATACACTAATTAACCCTCAGATGATGTTTGTTAAACGACAGAAAGCTGTACATGTGTCGTCACCGCTCGCTCCGCTCCGCAAAGTAATCACCTAACCTAGCACCTTAGTTGCAATTAAATAAATAATGACATGAACTATGACATTAACATACATATTTCTAATCTAGAGTAGCCAGTACTAATTAATCACTTAAATGATTCAATCAAACGGAGTGCTCACTGATCGATATGCCGTGTTATCGATATGTTGTGTATCAATTTACTTTCGTAAAATATCGATAATAAGCGAAAAAGTTTTATACTTATAGGCTGTAAACCTTTTAGTTTATGCTGTTTATATGTTTATATGACTGCCTCGTTGGTCTAGTAGTCGCAAGCGCGACTGCTGAGCGTCCTGGGTTCGATTCCCGGGTCGGGCAAAGTGTTATTGGGTTTTTTCATTCGGAAATTCTCAGTAGCAGCCCGGAGTATGGATTTGTGCCCAGTTAATGGCAATAGGCTCGCCCCCTATTACATGGGACTATAACATAATTGGCGAAATGTGGGTGTACTATTACACCTCTGCCTACCCCTTCGGGGAAATACAGGCGTGATGTTATGTTATGTTAAAATAAGGGACATTATTTTTAATGAAACGATATAACAGTAGCCCCCCTAGCCAAGTTGACAATCTACACAATCGTCAATCGTCAACGCTAATAGAAAACGATCAAAATGTATGGGAATGACATATCTTTAACGAAAAAATCATTCGTTCAGATATGTCATTCCCATACATTTTGATTGTTTTCTATTAGTGTTGACGATTGTAGATTGTGTAGATTGTCAACTTGGCTAGGGGGGTAGCTTACTTTACTGTTTAACTTGGAATAAAAATATTGAGGTTTTTTTCCGTCTGTGGTAGTAATTCACCTAAACTAAATATATGACTGAATTATTTGAACACGTATTTATTACCTTTGCTATCGGAAACTAGTTGTGAAACCATATCAATTAATTATAAGTAGGAAATACAGGCGTTATGTTATGTTATGTTTTAAGTAGGTAAATACGATGAAAAAAAAGTGATGCCGACAGTAACCTAAAATGTTCTAACAATTTTAATAAGTAGACATAAAAACAGTGAAAGCTGTTGTATAAACAATATGATATATGCAGCGTAGTGCAACAGAGAGGATACATTTAATTACATAGTTTATTTGTGTTTATTGCGACGGTGAACACGGTGCTTGAAATAATATTAATTATTTCATTAAACCGTGCAAAACTACGAGCAATTCTATTCTTGAATTTATAATAATAACGTTATTATGCTCGGTGAAAAGTTTTTAAGCTTATATCAGCTACTTTTCAGTTCAGATACCTTCAGTTAAAGCTAAAAGAAGATGATTAAATAGTGGAATTAAGGTAATAAGCCGAATGCTTGGTCGGCTATTGAGATTGCCCAAAGAATGTTATACTTAATAACTTCTTAGGTTTTCGCGATCACTACACATTATAATAAAACAAAGTTTAACCGGATTAAATCGCGTATATTATTTAAATTGTTTTTCCTGACGTTAAAAAAACGTCACGTGACTTACATTGTATTTTAATCCTAGTAATATTATAAATGCGAAAGTATGGATGTTTGTTTGTCCTTCAATCAAGCAGAAATGGCTGAACAGATTTGGATGAAATGTTTTCAAAAAGCCAGACCATAACCCGGATTAATTTAACTTATATAGGCTAGACTGCCTCGTTGGTCTAGTGGTTGCAAGCGCGACTGCTGAGCGTGGGGTCCTGGGTTCGATTCCCGGGTCGGGCAAAGTGTTATTGGGTTTTTTCATTAGGAAATTCTCAGTAGCAGCCCGGAGTCTGGATTTGTGCCCGGTCAATGGCAATAGGCTCGCCCCCTTTTACATGGGACTATAACATAACTGGCGAAATGTGGGTGTACTATTACACCTCTGCCTACCCCTTCGGGGAAATACAGGCGTGATGTTATGTGTGTTATATAGGCTACTTTTTATCCCAGGAAGATACATAGTTTCAAAATTTTACATTAATGTAACAGATTTTGTAGATAACTGAAGATATCATCGTTTATTGGTAAAGAATAATAGCTAGGGTTCGAACCCAAAACGTTCAATCAGTAAAGTAAGCTGTCACAATTTCTAATATTTCCTTACCGCTGTCAAAATCTGTTCAGTGGTTTTCAATTTTATTTCGCACATATTTAATGCGTTTTTGCGAATACACAGAAAAATGTTCAATATTATAGCCATTTTTTATAAAAGTTCGTTGACATAGACGAGGGCAAAAATCAAATTTCATTTACTAAATAGCATTCGACGTCTTTCAAAAACCAATTCATTATCGCTCAGTTTTTATGAACATTTATATGAATAGAAAACTGCATTATTCATTGAAATTCCCCAGATTCAAAGTAACCGATAAAAGAACTTTTAAAGCTAATTTATCTAACTAATTCAAACAAACTTCAGCTCTTTGTTTGCAACGTAGACGTAACGTACGTTTTCTTTCTTTGCGTAGGTATCTCTTTATTAGGTTTTTATCCATGATCCTGGATTAGCATGAACACAGGTATACCGTTTCGTATTTTTAGTTCCACTCTGCTTAACATTTTTTTGTCAAACGAATAGCGAGATTACTTTCGCCGATGCTTAGTTGTATAAATAAATATGAAATTGAATGAAACGCTTGTCGTATCTCTTAGGGTGGTATATGCCACTCGTCAAATTTCTTTGTCCAATCCAATTTATTTGATGATCAGTGATAAAATACAAACAAAATTTGATGAAAATCATCCAATATCTTTGATCAAATTCAAATTGGACAAAGATCAAATTCACATTGGCATAGGTACCTATAAGACGAATTAATTATACTCGTACATTTTAATAGGTAAGATACCCAGGTTCTCAAGTAGATGGAGACAGACTACCGCTATATAGTCTACTAGACTTTGCCTGCGACTTTGCCCGTACAATAAAATATACCTAATTTGGTAACAGAAAGTAATACATTTTTTATCTAGGAATTTATTATTAGAATATTGATATGTTATAGTTTGTCTAATTAAGATGTGTGTTTTATTTTTGTATGCCATTCATTTACTAATTATAGAGCACTTAAAACTTTAATATGTACTACTACATAGCCAAACATTGCACCTTTGTATTAGAAATATAAAAATCTGATTTTGATTCTTATCATGCTCCATAATTAAAAAGATTATACCGGGACAAATAGTTGAAAATAGTGACTGCGTAGTAGGCAAGAAACATTATTTGTGTAGATAATAAACATTCAATGTATATTTGTATAGGTAGAAAGCTCTACGAATTTTCTCCTTTCACTTAATATAGATAAATGGAGAGCCATCACGAATACAAATTGATTTCTCTAAACAAATATTTATTGGAATAAGATTAATGTTCGTACAATTGCTTTGTTAGGCAACCCGTGTTTTACTATTCGAATACGGCTGTAAGAGACGTCCAAGTGGAATTAATGATACACCTATATTCATATTAAGAGAACATAATAGAAATGGGGGGCTGTCATGCTCACTAAAATGTCTTGTTTATGATAGCACTGTAAGGTCGTTGAATTCCCTACGATTAGTGATGCCGCTCGATAGGCGACTGTTGATTGTCTATCGATAGCCTATCGATAGTCCACGAAAAAAACAATAGTATCGATAGACTATCTTTAGTATGGACACCGATAGTGACTGTACTATCAATACTATTAGTGTCCAATACTATCGACAGTATTACCATGTATCTAGCTATTGATATTATCGATATCCTAACTGATTTAAGGTTAACTATCTATAGCAGGAATATCGATATTTCGGCATCACTACCTACGAAATGGTCGAGCTGAGCGATGGGATTTGCGCGTCTTGCTCGCTTACAGATTTTCTTATTTTTTGTTCTTTTGCGAGTTATTCTAAGCAAATAAATAATTCTTTCTTTCTTTCTTTTTTTCATTTCTAACTTAAAAGTGCATTATTTTCACACTGCTGTTATGAATTTATTAAGATCTAGATATTATTTTAAATTAAAGGTGTGTCCATGGACTTTCTTTTTAGTTCTTCTCCATGGGACCTTTTGGAACCGTGCACCTTATTTCAACGTTTCATAAATAGGTGCCTTAATTAGTGTTGTCCTAAGAAACTTACTACTTTGTACTTGTTACTTTGTCTTTGAAAATGTATCAACTTTTGGAAGTAGTACATAAATAAATGAAGTTGGAAGGTAAAGTTTATAGCTCATCGAAGCTGTTAAGCGTGTTATTTGTGCCACACCACACGACAAATGCCACAATATAACACAAACCAATTAATAATACTGTCAATCTACATCGGTTTTCCACTAACTAATTTGTGTACTGTACAAAGCAAAATGATAACGAATGTTTTGTACCTATTTGTTAAATTATTAATGTTACAAATACCATTATAAATCAAACAACTGTTTATTACAATCAAGGGATATTTTCACGCGTATATGATATTGTGAGTCGTTATGTTTAATTTTTGTGTTTTAATAATATTAACAAAGCTGCAGCACATACATTAGGTACAGGTATACATAACATACATTCACTACAAGCTGTGTGCTATTATTACAGTACTATAAGTGCATATTGTGAAAATTATACGATTCTAAATAGTGTCTTCCGTGTGATGCCGGACATAAATAATTGCACCACCCTATTTCTTCTCATGGGTATCGTAAAAGACGACTTAGGAATTCACCAGAGGATGGGCAGCAGCGTTGTCTGAGTATTTAACCAACCAACTGCGATGGACAACCCACCTACCAAGCGTGGCGATTATGGTATTTCCCCCCTTTTGAGGCCTATGTCCAACAGTGGACGTCTTTAGGCTAAAATGATGATGATGATGATGATGATGATGATGAAATAGTGTTACTCAAAGTCTTGGTCTTGGTCTTGCGATAATGTAAGATCGCAAGGCCGTTGTTTAGTTTTGTACCGATTGTACATTGTGTTGCCCAGTATTGGTCTTGGTTTTGCGAAAATGCAAGGCTGCAAGACTGCAATACCATTGTTTAGTTTTGTACCGATTGTACCTAGTGTTGCCCAAATTCTTGGTCTTGCGAAAATGCAAGGCCGCAAGACTGCAAGAATAATGTTTAGTTATGTACAGATTGTACCTAGTGTTGCCCAAAGCCTTGGTCTTGGTTTTGCGAAAATGCAAGGCCGCAAGACTGCCAGACCATTGTTTAGTTTTGTACCGATTGTACCTAGTGTTGCTCAAAGTCCTGATCTTGGTTTTGCGAAAATGTAAGGCCGCAAGACTGCAAGACCATTGTTTAGATTTGTACCGATTGTACCTAGTGTTGTCCAAAGCCCTGGTCTTGGTTTTGCGAAAATGCAACACTGTAAGACCAAGACTTTGCACAATACTAATTCGAAGCGACGATTATCAAATTGGCCATCTTGTTGAATAACATATAAATACGATAAATCTTTTGAGTTCGTTATTGGACACAGTTAAGCAGAAAGGATTCAATCTACAAACTATTCTGTAAATTAATAAAAACCCATCTACAAACTCGAAATATATTATCATCAGAACTACATGTGTGTATGCAAACTGATTGGATTTCGAGAACTTATGTAAAATTAATATAATTATTGCTGTCTTTGTTTTCTTTTGATGTATGTACAATAAAGAATATAATAAATAATAAATAAATAAATAAAATTACTTGGAAAAATTGTATCAGACAGACAACAAAGCAAATTTAATTCTTAAAAGTTAACAGAAACGATCCAAATAATGTCTGTCTGTGTGTGCATTGGATCTTGTCTGCCAAACTATGTCTAATCGCAACATTACAATGCCATAACATAATTGTTTTCCTTTATCTTAAAGATAATAGTGATTGTTTATTTCATATAATGTTTAAAAACTTAAGGTTCTATCGTTATAACGAGAAGATAATCATATTACACGAGACAGCTGGCTTGACGCGCTCGCTGAAGATCTCAGTTAACCTGAACTTAGCGTCTCATGAAAACCGTCAGATGTCTTATTAACAAACCATTTCCAATATTTGACGAGGAACATTTTTAGCGAGAAATGTTTTATGTTTTTGTTATAGTACAGGATGGAGAAAAAGGCTCACCTGATGTTAAGCGGTTCTCTTTGCCCATTAAATAGTAGGTATTGCAAATTGCGTTCGCCAAACTGAGATCTAAAAAGTACTCGAAACAGCGCTGTTTTCTTAGGATTCCGTACCCAAAATCCGCTAACGGGAACCGTAATCGTAATAAATCTTTTTCACCGTAGTAGTCAATTGAAATTTTTACGGAAATGTGTTACTATAGCCTTTATCATGATAAATATTAAAAGTGATAAAATATGGTATGGAACCCGCACTGAGCGAGTCAAACTCGAATTTCTCGGTTTTTTTAAGCGTGCAGGCACAGCGGTGACACTCCGTGTACGTGTGAGCTCGCTCGCCGGTGACTTTGAGCGAGCGCTTGAATGCAATTGTCACCGCTGTGCCTTGGCTGGGTAGCCGAGAGACTGCCCTTTCCACACGCCGCGCACCGCGCACGGCCCTCGCGCTCGCCCCGACCCGCACACATAGCCGCGAGCAATTTTTACAAGCACACATGCTTAAGTGTCGCTTCTTTTCGTTAGTATATATTCTATGGTGCAGGGCAATTCATCTCGTTCGTCGAGATGCCTGTCTTATGTTAATAAGTGATGGCGTTGCATTTCTTATGAATCCCAACGTAAACAATCTTTATGAGTGTCAGGGATTTACGAGTGCCTGCCCTTCAAGGAAATAAGGCGTTCCAGCTATGTAGGAGGAGCACGAGCGTGCCGTTACTGAGTTAATTTTCCTAATTACAAGTGCCATCTGTTTGCAGGTTGCCATATTGTTTACACTTAATTAATATTTACGTCACAACCCACTATTTTACATTATGTAAACAGCTTACTCTCTGTGCAAACGACCCTTTTTGAGATTGTAACCTTCACAAAATAAGTCTCACAAAAAGTATATATAAGTTCTTTATCAAGGAAATTTAAATTGGTATTAAATTTAAAGCTGAGATTCGATTATGATATCGAACGATCTGTTATGAAAATGATGGAAGGTTTTTGAAGAAGCTTTCTGATAACGAGAACGTCCTAGCGAGAGTTGTAATTAAACCACTTTTGTTTGACTGCGGCCCGACACTGCGGAGATAAAATATTCAGGGAAACTTGAAAAAATCTATTGCGGATTTTCAGCTGTGTTGGTAACGCGCGTGGAAATAAAACAATGGGTCGCGAACAAATCCGGCATTTGTAAATTCCCAACACTCGAGAGTTGTAACTTTGTCCATTTCGTGGTAACACTGCAAATGACATATAGCGACGAGTTGTACATGATTCAGCGAAGGTTATGACGAGGATGTTACATAAACGTGGCGAGCGTGCGTCATCCAACGTTCATTGATTCTACATACGCCAACACCAATGACACTGTGTAATCAAATACAATAGAGAACCATGTATTATATCATTTCCGGTATTAATAACTTGAATGCGTTACGAGTATCTATGACTGAATATAACTTTTTATTTTTGTGGTATAGGCTGGTGAAACGAGCTAAAAGACCACCTGATGTAAGCGGTTCCCTTTGCCCATAAGAACTATAATACCACATAAGTTGTTGCCTAAAGGGTATTGCAAGTTGCGTTCGTCAAACTGAGACATGAACACAGAAATAGATAGAATGGCCAAGTGGGCAGGGCTCGCGTGCCAACACTCTGTACCATAGTGCAGGGCATTTCAAAGCCTTTCTCAGTACGCCTTGTGATTTGTTTCTGTAAATACTGTAACAAAAACCCGCAAAAATGCCTTATTGTGCTGTTTCTAACTGCAGAAACAAAAGCTGTAAAGTACATTTGATAAAAGTTAATTTTTAAAAATTAATGACGTCAATATGGGAGGCGTAGTTTGTTCGAAAGCATGAAACGCATAAAACGCAAGTAAAATTGTGAATACAACCATTTTATCTATTTCTGTGCACATGAAGATGGAAAGTCTCAAATGATTGTAATTTAAAATAATAATAAAAAATATTATAATTATATTATAATTTTTTTTATACGGCGGCAGAAAAAGATACGGTGCTAATACAGAGTGGCCAAACAAGAACTATACAACTTATTTTTATAAAATTAATTGTATAAAAAATAAAACTGATATTTTTCCGGCTTGGCAATTACGTATGGAATTAAATGAAATGTAACATCTACCAAATATCCGACTCTAGCAGCATAACAAAGTTGTTTCAAGATGCTACAGGTACTGTTGTAACTGTGAATGGTGATCGGTACTATGATATGGTTAACAATTTGTTGCCACAATATTTGTCTAATGAGTCAGTTGGGCTTGAAAAACATATAGTTCCAACAAGACGGGGCTACATTTAATACGGCAAGGGACACAAACGAGACATAGAGATTGATGTTTCCAAGTAAATTAATTTCAAGAAATGTTAACATTGATTGTCCCCCAAGATCTCCGGCTTTGACAACTCCTGAATTTTCTGTGGGGCTATTTAAAGGGTCATGTGTCTATGCTAACAAGCCGATGAATCTTCAACAATTAAAACAAAACATTCGAGACGGCTGTCAGTGGGATAACGCCGGAAGTATGCGAAAATGTGATAAGAAAAGAGCTCAATTTTGTTACGCTGCTATAGGTGGACATTTGGCAAATGTATTGCAACGCCTAAATAAAGTATTTTTGGAAAAATATCTGGTATTTTAAATTTTTTATATAGTTAATTTTATAAAAAAAAGTTGTATAGTTTTTATTTGGCTACTCTGTACTTCCCCAGACGAGCTCTTTGACAAGAAGCTCTACTTCTACTAAACTGTTCACTACTGAAATCTTCACTGTTACAAGTATCGCGAATATTTCATATTCATAAAACTATGTTTTATTTGTAACTAGCCTATGACTTCGCTTCGACTTCACCCGCGTAAATGTCGTTTATCGCGCATCTCTCGAGAACTGTTCATCTTCCCAGGGATAAAAAGTAGCCTATATGTTAATCGGGGTTATGTTCTATCTATATTTTTAATTTCATTAAAATCCATACAGTAGTCTTTGCGTGAAAGAGTTACAAACATCCATACATCCATACATTCTCACAAGATTTCACGTTTATAATATTAGTAGGATAAGAAGTAGGAAGGATAGAACAGATTTCAGCTGTTTCACATGCATCATGTCGACTTATATCATTATTTACTTCAAGGAATCTTAACAAACACTTAGACCCATGTAGTTAATTGTACAAACATCGTCGTTAATTTAAATTGGACGTTGTTAAACAGAATTACTCGTAATTGGGTTTTCTTTCGTTCCAGGAATTTCTCAAGGTGTAGGAGTACCTACAACAGCATGCCGCCTAAGTAAGCTGACACAAGAGTTCATTATTTTTACTGAGTGCACATTAAAAAAATATTTTGTTGCCAGCACAGTTAATTCACCAGTTATAATTTTGTTTTGGCAATTTTATGGTATAATTGCTTCTAGCTTTAACTTCGCTGTTTATGGTTATTTTAAAAATTGTGTTTACTTCGCAATTTGAAGTAGTCAATTCATTATAAAAGATTTAATTCAAATTATTTATTTGTGAACATAGGTAAAATGACCTTGTCATAAGAAGAAAGAAGATGAATCAGAATCATCAAAATCATCAGAATCATTTTGAAGATGTTTCAGTAATGTAAATTTAAAAACATATTTTTCGACGAAAATCCGAACAAGAAAGCGATTTAAACAAAAAATCTTGTGTATATTTGAGGTGTTTACATAATATAAATTTGTTTTTTTTTCAAGTAGGACATAGAATAAGGACACGGAATCGTTAAACGACTTAGAAATAAGCAGAGTAAACAAAAACAACGAAGGTAAACATCCATAACAACGCGTTATATTATACCATAAACGGATGATAAGATTACGGAAAATCCATACCAAAGCTTCTGGATTTCCCTAATAAAAGAGGTTATTTGGCAAAGTCTATGGTAATACGTAGTACCAAGCATATACATACATATATAATCAAACCAAATAGATATACAATGTTGACCTACATTTTCAAAAGTTTAACTACTTTAAAAATGTAGTTAAATAGCTTTTTCTAGATTGCTAAGTTCCGTGTCGCCGATCATTAACTTTGGTTAAAGTTTTATCACTTCACATTTAACTATTCAACCGTATTCTGGTTTAAATGTAAAAAATGTGCGATGGAAGCGGCTTGGGCGCCACGGGGCCGAGGGTATCAGTTACGATTTATTAGGACTATTAATCGACTGGAACAAACTGGTCTTTTCGAGGTGTTGTATTGGGTATTGGACTTAGCGTTCTTTGTTTCATTTGTTTTGCTAATAATGTTTACGAAGGTATATTTTTTCACTGAATCGATATGGTATTAGCTTTTTCTTGGTTTCGGGCTTAGGTATTTTTTAACGTAGATAAAGTGGAATTCGAATAGAAACATATTTAATATGTCCGCCAACCCGCACTAGGCCAGCGTGGTGGACTGAGGCCTAAATCCGTTTCATTCTGAGAAGAGGTTCCCAGCAGTGGGATAATGTGGGCTGATGGCTGATGATGATCTTTAAAAAAAATATGCAAAAATATTCTAGTGTATCGTCATTATCATTCCAGCCTGTGTTTATGAGCCATCTTTTATTAATACTCGCAGCTACGATTTAATTTTTACTCTAATAAAACGGGCTTGCGTTTGACCGCTACCTCACGTGATGTTAAGCGATCGTGCCGTCAACGATAGTGCACGCTTGCCCAGCAAAAATCTGTTCACACGTGCCTTAAAGACCAACAAATTATACCTATCACTCGTACCTATAGTTGTGGTTACTCCATAATAGCTGTTGCGAGCGACACACGCACACACGCATACAACGTAAACATTTCAGCGAGATGAACTGATAAATGAATTGAACACGACAGCTACATTAATTTGTCAGTGACCCGAATATGTGATAAATTTTGAACATTATTCGCCCAAACATCCATTGGGTTACAAATACACGAGGGTTTTATAGGCAGTCAAAAAACTTTGCTTTTCAGTTTTTTAATATGTCAAACAAATGTATTTATAGCTATGAGTCTTGATGAAGTTTAGCTGTTCTGTTTAGGGTTGCCACCTATGAAGAGGCCCAAAAAGCATATTTAAACATTTATTGACAAAATTAATGTACAGCAACACCAATAGGCACAGCGTGGGTAGGCCCCCCACAAGGTGGACCGACGACCTGGTGAAGGTCGCGGGAATCCGCTGGATGCGGAAGGCACAGGACCGGTCGTTGTGGCGATGCTTGGGGGAGGCATATGTCCAGCAGTGGACGTCTTTCAGCTGACATGATGATGATGAGGATGATGAACACCAAAGTGAATAGGAAGTGTTTAGCCAGCCACCAGTGGCCGTTTGATAAAAAAAATGTTAAGCTAAGAAATAATGCTATTCTGCCGTTATTTGTAAACAAAAAAAAAAACGTGAAAATTTAGAAACGGAGTCGAAGCCCCCGCTGTGGTATTTGGGGGTGTGGGGGCACAAGGTAGGTTTGGGAGCCATCCTTGAAGGGCGAAGGGCCCCGCGTAATATGAAACAAGGACGGCAGATAGCTGTTAGTTAGGTTATGTTTTTAGGATTCCGTACCAAAAAGGTAATTCGCTTAACATTAGGTGAGGTGGCGGTCAAACGCAAGCCCGTTAAGAATAAAAAAAAATATATAAAAAAAACAAAGGAATCTTATGGTGCTACTCCATCCATCCGTCTGTCTATCCGTCTGTCACAGTGGCATATTTAAGTAATTACTAATGCAATCGATTTCAAATTTGAACCAGTTTTAAATATTGATTTATATATAATCATAAATGTCACTATTGTTCTTGGATAAACTGCGACGCGTGCAAACGACGTCGATTCAGCTAAAGTTATGCATTCAACATGTATTATAAATGAGAGGAGTTAGTGGAGACGCCGCAAAGTGCAGCGGAACTGACTTAAGCTAAACTTGTGCATTTGTATTTGTTTTCAAGTGGGTCACTCGTGCCTGTTGTCCATACATACATATGCTTACCAGACTTAGATATTTAATGGTGAAATTAAAAATAAATTACAAGTTTGCCATAGGGCAACGGAGCGGAGTATCCTAACCATAAGACTAAATGACAAACAACAACAACAACAACAACAGACAACAAAAACAACAGACAAAAACAACAGCGTCATGGCACAACAGTTTGGGGTAGGTAACACAGCACAACAATAAGAAAGTAGACGCAAGTAATAGATAACCTTCAATACTCTCAAGCCTTGAAGTGGAGATGACTGGGCCACCTGGCCACAGCGGTGACACTCCGTGTACGTGTGAGCTCGCTCGCCGGTGACCTTGAGCGAGAGCGTGAATGCAATAGGCCTTGGCTGGGGCAGCCGAGAGACTGCCCGTTCCAGACATCGCGCACCGCACACGGCACCCGCGCTCGCCCCGACCTGCACACATAGCCGCGAGCAATTTTACGAGCACACATGCTTAAGTGTCGCTTCTTGTCGTTAGTATATATTCTATGACCTGGCGCGAATAGAGGACGACGGATAGCCCCAGGGAACAACCGCTTGGCGAGGCCCAAATGAAAGAAAAGAGTACCTGTGATGATGATGGTGATGTCGTCATTGACGTGTCCGTCATCGTCGAACCTTGTTAGCTCCAAACATGACAGCGGAGGTGGCTAGCAAAACCAAATTTTGTTTTGAAGGACCTGTAGAAAGGCGCACAGTGCAACTGACCTGATGAATTATATACCTACGTCTTATTTTAATAGTCCACGATATTTTGCATGGCGCCTCAGAGAATCACCTCTACTTATCACAAAAAAAATCTGATGGTATTATTTTATAAATCAATTAATTAATTCATTTACGTGGTTCTTTTAGGTGTAATAACATCTATACACGCTACCTATGAATGAGCGTGGGGAAAAATTAAACCCGTTTCTTTCTAACAGCTGGTCGGTAGCGAGTGTTACCATCATGTTTTTTGTGTAGTAAGTATGTTCATTTACACCATCAGATTGTTTTTGTGGTACTTAAATATCATCTTAGCATTAATTAACGTGCCATGCAAAATATCGTGGAGTATTAAAATAAGACCTTAGATCTATATCTATCTATCTATGCACCTATGTGCAGGAAGGCATTGGTCAAGGGTTTCTTAAATTACATTATCAACCCTTGTACACATAGATTTGAAGAGCTTTTATTATGAAACCTCCTTTGAATTAACAATAACCTCCTCCTTTTTTAAAGTCGGTTAAATAAAGCATCCGTTCCATAGAAAATGTTTCGTGTACTTGAACAAAATTTTCCATACATTTACAGTTTTATTAAAGTCGTTTTATTACTAATTCAAAGTAAGTTTTTTAATACAGGTTGTTCAAATTGATGAGGGTTGTGTAAAATAAATGCACACAGAAGCACAAATAGAGACATCATAGAAATGTAGTTGTAAATGTTGCTGTTTTATGCTTTACAACTTGCGTCGTAATTCTAGGCAATAACATTGATTTCCTGTTTGTTTTGTGAATAAATAAAAATCTATTATGTTTTCATTTCCAACGTAATGTTTTCCTCGATACATTTCGAAGGTTAAAAATGCAATTTGTTTTGTACTTTGTGGCTTAGTAGATCTGTAATTAATGCTATCGAAATAGTGCTTAATATACAGTATTATGTAGTTAGTAGAACAATTTGGGGCTCAGGGAATGGACTCGGGTCAGTAACAAATTTAATGTAACAATGCAATGCTACAATTAACTAATTCTCTCGTGATTTGTTACGCTCTGTAGCAATGGGCGTAGCATCGTAGCACCGTACCGCCGTAGCAGTCCGCTACAACATTTGTTCTACGTATTAACTTTAATTAGCTGCGATGTTTAGGTTTAATTAAAATTTGTAGGAATTAATAATATGTAAAGAGAATTTTATAGAAGTAAATGAGTATTTTTTTTTTAAAGTATGCATAGTATTATAACAAGTAATAATAAAAACCGGCCAAGTGTGAGTCGGACTCGCGCAGTAAGGGTTCCGTACCTCTCAACGACCTGATACCCCATAAAAACTGATTTAATTTACGAAAGTTTATCAAAACACATCAACGCACAGTGCGCGAAATATGAATTTTTGCATGTCCTTCTTACACAGGTACCACCACATATGTCTATATTGTCTTATTTTTAGTATTTGTTGCTAAACAACATAATATGCACTATAATCTGACCAAGTTTGACGCTGGTATATATTATCGTTTTGAAGATAGAGCAGGAACAATAACGTTGAAAAAAATGCATGTTTTTTGAGGTTTCTTGTATGAGGATCCCCTTTGGTTTTAGACTTTTTTTTGTATTTAGTATTTGTCGTGATACACCTCATAGCAACACAATTTCAACCGGTTACCTATTACCGTTCAAAAGATACAGGTCTGTGACAGACAGACGGACGGACGGAAGGACGGACGGACAGCGTAGCTAGAGTAATAGGGTCCCGTTTGGCACCCCTCGGGTACGGAACCCTAAAAATCATGGCAAGATTTGTACAAAACAATAAATATTACTGGAGAAGTTGGAATGGCGTTTACATTGATCCATGTTGCCTAAGGTATACCTTAGGAATATTAAATATTTTTTAAACCCCAAAATAAAAATGTTATACTTGCGGTTCCGTAAGCAGCGCGTTCGCCGACACACACATAAGCACGTAAACTGAACTGAATATAGCCTTTTAAGGTCAACTTGAATTCGCTTCATTCCGTGTTTGATTACTGCGGTTCTAAGCCTAATTATTCTAAGATTTTAAATGGTTAAAGCTGATCCTAAAATAATAAAAATAATAATAATAAATATCTTCGGGACATTTTTTACACAGCACCATCTAGTCCCAAACTAAGCAGAGCTTGTGATATGGGTACTAGACAGTGGATATAATACTTATATACTTTTTTTTGTAAATACATACTTATAATACATAAGAAACACCCAGACCAACACAAACACTTATGTTCATCACACAAATATTTGTGTCCTGTGGGAATCGAACCCACGACCTCGTGATCAGCAGTCCGATTCTCGAACCACTAGACCACAGACGCCGTCCTTAGGCACCAACGATCAATTTGAATGCCATTATCCGAACTCTTTAAAAGATAATAATTTCTTAGGTTTTCGCGAACACTACATATTACATTACGTTAATTAATTAATTATACGCATGTCATCTAATTAATTAGTCTTGCTGCGACCACGAATGCTGCAAAGCTTTCGAAACGTCAGGAAACCAATCAAAATATACGCGATATAATAAAAAAAAAAAAAAAAAAATAATAGTTAAAGAATACTACCTTTCCAAAAAGATTGTAATTTATTAAGACATTGCCTATGTATCCAATCTCTATTCTAAATTGTAAGATTATTTATATATATATTATATATATTTATGATACCTATATGTGTAATATATTTTGTGCTATTTATTTATTTTAGTTTAGTAGTATGCCACGGACTGCCCCCATTATCTAGATCTTACGTCTTCTTTGTCCATCCAAAGGTTGTCTGGAAGATATCGCTTTTAGCGATAAGACCGCCCATGTACCCATAATTTATACGTTGTTCCTGTTTACTACTATTTTCATGGTGTACAATAAAGTATATTTTATCTATCTATCTATCTAATCCGGCTGAACATGTCTTTAAAAGACCTTTTTTTGTATAAATAAAAAAAAAAACATCTACACATTGATTCTTTACATTGTAGTTCCTTTCAGAGAAAGTAGCCACCTGCCTCTTACAGTGATCGTCCTTCTTATAACAACGTATTGCGATTACTAATATTTTTTCCATGCTTGGTAACTATGGCAATATGGCTACTGACCCTTTTGAAGTTCTTCTTAACGTATCATTGGTTTAAATATATTTATTCTCTTTAAACATTCTTTGGGTAGAACGTAACCACTTCATTTTCAGCGGTGGCGTAGAGATTGTCTCTCGTGCACGTGTTTGGGCACAAGGGACATACTAGCAAGTGTAACATGGAGTGCTCTGGGTCACCATAGTCACAATGAGCAAGATTAGGGTCCCTAAAACCTCATTCCATAACTCCCATCCCACTCGTCCGGGGAAGTACTACCACTGCACCGTACCGACTTCTGCCGCCAAACCCATTGAAATTACAATTACATAAGACTTTCTATCTTCATATCGCAGTTTAGCGAACGCGATTTGCGGTACCATTTAGGCAACAACCTAAATGGTATTGCAGTTGTTATGGGCAAAGGTAACTGCTTAACATCAGGTGGGCCTTTAGCTCGTTTTGCCATACTTTAATACACAGAAAAAACCCGTATTAAGTCTACAGCGTGCACCTGAGTGCGAAGACGACTAAGCGATTTTCACATTGGCCCCTGTAGATCGTGTTCAGGCGGTAACTTCTTTTGTATTGTATAAAGCCAAGAAGTGGAGGATGCTATCACGTTAATTGTAGTCGTCAATGTTTAAGGCGTTGTCCTAATGCAACGCGACTACGCGACCGTCGCAAGCTCACGCGTGTTTGTTTGTGACATGACATTATCGCGCGAATTTACGTTTACCACACCTATACGTTTCATCGCTGGATCGCACGAACGAAATTCGCATGAACTTGCGATGGTCACGTAGTCGCTTTGTGTTAGGACATCACCTCACATTGAACGTTTTCGAGCTTAAAATTCGAGTTTCTAGTTTTCCAGATAAAACGTAGATTTTAGGTTATATTATTGAGATGTTACTAACAATAGTTGTTAAGTTTGTACTAACACATTATGGGTCCCAGATACCTGAATAGAGAATATTTAATTTAATTAAAATGAAAACTCAAGTAGCTGCCGAATCGTCTAACTTACTTGCGCCCGCATCATCTTGATTTCAATGTTCATTGCTGCTTAAATGTTTTGCCAACCCGTCTTATCGGCAATTATGCACCACGCAATGAATATTACTGTTATGTTAAATTGAAAGCTCTTGTCATTGTGACTATGTTACACAATAACCCCACAGTTGTTATATCAAGTTAACTCCTTGTTACGCGAGACATAATTAAATTTTAATTGTGTCTGAATGCGGCATACAAGAGGTTAATAATGAAGTGAAAGTTAATAATTTCTTAGGTTTTCGCGATCATTACACATTATAATAAAACAAGTTTAACCGGATTATATCGCGTATATTATTTAGATTAGTTTCCTGACGTTTCGAAAGCTTTGCAGCGTTCGTGGTCGCAGGAAGACTAGGATGACAGATATTTCTAAAAAATTACAATATAATACGTACAATTTTTATTAATTAAAATCGATTCGATGCACACAGTAATCACTCACAATGTCATTTGTCTTTCAATAGCCTCACGGAGCACGGTGCTTCATGAGGATATTGAAATTAAAAAACATCCTAATTTTAATAGAGAAGATGGTTGGCATCTACCACCTGTTTGGAACCCAGTTCTAAAAATAATCAAGTCACAAACAGCACGCAGCACTGTAAAAGATAATGATATTGTGAGTGATTACTGCGTGCATCGAAACGATTTAAATTCATAATATTGTACGGTAGATTAAAATATTTTTTTAGAAATATCTGTAAAGACGCTTGTCATCTTAGTCTTCCTGCGACCACGAACGCTGCAAAGCTTTCGAAACGTCAGGAAACCAATCTAAATAATATACGCGATATAATTCGGTTAAAATTGTTTTATTATAATGAAGTAAAAGTTATTCTCAGAGTGCATGCTCACCGTTTCAGATGAGAACTAAATTCACAGGCGTGTTGCGAACCAATACATACTCATAGTTCAGTGTACGGAACTCACTCACTAGTTCCAAACTAATTTCCTGCGGCACAAAGCAATCGCCGGGCGACCGTGTGCCCGATAGACAAGGCACGTGCCCGTCCAATTGATTCATTTTTTACCAACTTCAAAAAATTCATCGAAAGAGAAGATTGTCAATTTGACGTGTATGTTTAGTACCGGGTAAAACGAGGTGAATAGAGGTGCAGGGGTGTATAGGGGCAAAAGTGGGCAAGGATTTTAATATCGGATTAAAATAGTTTGTTGCCCGCAAATATTTCAAAAATGTTCTGCCATAATCATGAACGAATAAAAAAAGGAGGACGGAATTTCGAAAAAAAAAAAGTGAAACACCCAATGTAAGACGGCTCGCTTGAAAGTACGGGCTGGAACGGACACATTCACACTCATATCACAGAATATCTAATAGTACTACGTACAGAACGGCCACTCACCACCCCCCGCCAATTTAAGTTCCTCACCCGCGCCCTGCACGTGCCCTCAGTTTAGCGGCAAGTTGGGCTGCAATATTCAATGGATATCAATCGCCAGTCGAGTGCGTTACGCAATATATTTTTTGGTGTTTGTAGTTATATTTTAATTGAAAATGGTAGTGTATTGTGCTTTATACGGATGTGTGTCTACATCTAGACAAGGAAACAGAAGATTTTATCGATTTCCGAAGGATGAAATAAGGTAAGCCACAATAAAACCTTTATAGGTAGAACTACAGAACAGCGAGCATTTAATTTTACAATTAAACGATTTTTTTGTACTTTGCCAGTAATGAAAAAAAGGAAAAAATAATTTGCTTGTAATAATAATAATATAAGTAATCTTTATTTTGGATCAAATTAGGTATCCATATTTTGTTAGTAACATAAAAGCTGCTTGAAAGCAGATTCCTTTGGGTACCTATTTATTGTATTTTATTAAAGGTAGGTATCTACTTACCGCGAGAGTTTAATTTTACAACTATAGTGAGAGATTGTTTACTGTAAAATTACGTACTTATGATAAGAGAAATATAAATTATTATAAATTGTAATGCTTGCAGATTTAATTTTATTACCAAGCTTCGTTAATATATCATATTCATCATACAATACATCGATAATTCGATAGGTATCATTACCAACCGCTCGTGCTATCAAGTGCCTCGGCTCGGGTCCGGGACGTAGGGCCCAAATGTCAACGCCATCTCTGAGAACTACTGAGAAGCGTTTGGAACGCAGTCGGCATTTCGAGCGGCAAGCAACCCTATTCATTCACGTGTGCGCGTGTTTGTATAAGACGTAAGCTTGCGTATGTAGGCGGTGCTAGCATTCTTAATGTATTGAGTGGCCAGGGTGTGCTCATAGTAAGGCTAACAGCCGCGATTACACAACCAATCTCGTGTGACGGAAGTTTTTGTCGTAGTATCACAAATAAAATAACAATATGCCTGGTGTGTTGAGATACTCTCGAAGTTGAAAAAAATAAGTGTTTCAATCTATTTTTAGCGAGATTCCATCCGCCATTTTTTATTTGTCCGTGGCCATAATTTGGTAAACATTCTAAAGTCTTTGTGGGCAACAAACTATCTTATTTAAATGTTAAAATCCTCGCCTACTTTTGTCCCTATTCATCCCTGCATCCGTTTTACCTATTTTTAAAAGCTTTTATAGTGGTTTTGGTTCTCTTGTTCATAAACTAAACGAATGCTCTCTTTTACTAATAGTAGATACGAGAAAGGGTTGGCAACAATTTTAGTTCTCGAAGAAGTGTAAGACGTAAACTAATTTGACTATTCTAACATAACATAAAATAATCAGCCCATTACTGTCCCACTGCTGGGCACGGGCCTCTTCTCAGTATGAGAAGGCTAAGGCCTTAGTCCACCACGCTGGCCTAGTGCGGGTTGGCGGACTACACACACCATTGAGAACTGTATGGAGCACTCTCAGGTGTGCGGGTTCCCTCACGATGTTTTCCTTCACCGTTAAAGCAAGTGATAATCGAATATAACTCCGCACATGAATTCGAAAAGTCAGAGGTGCGGGGCGGGATTGAGCTCACACCCTCCTTCTGGAAGACAAGCCTTCAACCCATAGAGTTATTATACTGACGTCAGTATAGAAATGTCTTTGCTTTAATCACTCGGCTATCACTACTATACATATAGACTATTCTATTATTATTGCTATTTTTACCACGTTTTTATTAACTAGCTTTCAGTCATGTCTGTCTGTTTGGTACAAATTATGCAATCGATTTTAAACTAACTTCCCCTTGAGCACTTGACTTGAAACTTTAAATATAACTCGGGACTAGATAAATAATGGAATCAGGCGTCACTTTGCGGAAATCCATGTCATACAAAATATGAAGTTAAAATATTAAGTGTTAATTCCGCGAAAATAAGTAGGTCATCAAGCTTGACTGCCTCGTTGGTCTAGTGGTTGCAAGCGCGACTGCTGAGCGTGGGGTCCTGGGTTCGATTCCCGGGTCGGGCTAAGTGTTATTGGGTTTTTTCATTAGGAAATTCTCAGTAGCAGCCTGGAGTCTGGATTTGTGTCCGGTCAATGGCAATAGGCTCGCCCCGTATTATATGGGACTATAACATATCTGGCGAAATGTGGGTGTACTATTACACCTCTGCCTACCCCTTCAGGGAAATACAGGCGTGATGTTATGTTATGTTGTTGTTATCAAGCTTGAATGTAACATGCAGCACCGCCCTACCGCCCACAAATGCAGAAGGTGCGATTAATGTATAATGCAAAATGCAAACATGCAGAAGGTGCGATTAATGTGTAGTGCAATATGCAAACCATACCAATACTCGACACGTGTTTCGCCCCTCCACGGAGCATCCACACGGAGCTCGGGTCTGAGCGATCGACGAGTCCACATCTCCTGAGGATGCTCCATGGAGGGGCAAAACACGTGTCGAGTATTGATTTGGTTTGCATATTTGCACTATACATTAATTGCACCTTCTGCATGTGCATTTATTTGTGGGCGATAGGGCGGTGTTGCATGTTGCATTCAAGCTTGATGACCTACTTATTTTCGCGGAATTAACACTTAATATTTTAACTTCATATTTCGTCGGGACTGGATGTCAAAGATAACTAACTCGCTTTCTTTTAAAAAACGTGGTTTAAAAAAATCTTTACGAGCTACGAGTCGCCGATAAAAACTGTGCAGATTTGTCTGTGTAGTTCATTCCGATTTCCAGTGTTTGTGCATGTGAGTTTTGTCTTTGTATGTATCACAACAAGAAGAAATTTCTAGCATGGGTCAACGTTGTTATCTTTAGAGAACGAAAAGATAAACAAAATAATGATTATTCAGCTTTTCCTGTTATTTTTACCTGCTACGCTGTTTAACGCGGTACGCTAGCAACTTTTTTATTTTGTATGTTTTGCCAAAAGTTTTGTTATACTTCGGAACGTGTGGTAATATCGTGGAAACTTTTGCAACATCACATAAAAACAAAATACCTTCACGTTTTCCGTGGGGGAGCTCACCGTTTTCGTTGCGTTGTTTTTTTAATTTACCAAATTCATTGTAATCAACACAAACATGAAATAACTTTTTAGTGTTGTTTTTTTATGTGTGGCAATAAAATATAACGTGTGTTACTGCGCCACGGGAATCGTGGCCGAGCGACGGTCAGAGAGCGGAGGTTTTATTAGTTCATTGTCTGTAAAGATCCTACTGGCCGTGGCCAGAGATAGTATGACGTCATAGTATGATCATTACGCCTATATTAAACCACTTTGTAGGTCTATCATTAAATTATCGTTATATAAAAGTCTCGTAAAACGAGCGAGTTTTATGAACATTTTTATTCATTGATCAGCTACTACAAAAATATGAGACTATTTTTGTAGTAGTTCTTTCCGATTAAAGCAATTAAGAGTTATTTATATACGTTTATTTAGTAGGATAGCAATAAATTATTTTTTTAGAATAATTTAATTTTGGTATTAATTATAATGCTGGTCGTGTGTACTAGCGAGGATTGTTGATCTGCGGCTGTAGGTTTTAAGAGTCATCTCGTTTTATTATTTTAATTAGACAATTACCTACGTACACAATTTGAAATTGAAATTAAAGGGTCCCGTGTAGAATATATTATTAAACTAGCTTATGCCCGCCGCTTCGCCAGCGTGGATATAGTTTATTGCACATACCTCGCAAACTGTTAATCTTCCCGGGATAAAAATTATCTTATATGTTAATCCAGGGTTATCTGTGTACCAGATTTTATCGAAATCCATTCAGCTCTTATAGCGTGATTGAGTAACAAACATCCAAAGTTTGTGAAGATGTCACAAACTTTTATTCATTTATTAGATTAAGCAGGATAAATCGTAAAATAGGTAAAAGAATGGACTTAAGATTATCATATTTTTAATTTTATGTATTTTTCGATAGACGCAAGGTTGTTGTGGGGGTTGTCTGTGTTCGACAATTATGGAGAAACCGCACTACAGCGCGAAATTGTTTGTTGACGTTTGACTTTGATAAACCAAGTGATCTTAATATTAAAGGACTGTATCAGTATCATAGTTCATCCGGGATAATATGGCAATAGTGGACCAATCCGTCTGCAAAGAATTTAATATTTATTTATAGTTCCGACTTTTATCCCGAAGTTGCAATTTATAAACGATATCGATACACATACTAATCTGCCGTTTATTTTGTCTAGCTAGAGTATCACGATACACGAGTTATTATGCAATGGTTTGATGTCAACGAGGGTACTACCATGGTATAGATACTTTCTATGGTACTACCACGATGATAATTGATATTAATTTCACTCGTTTCACGGAAAAATTGTATGCGTGGTTACCGTTGCCATGGCAGAATACATAAGTAAGGAGAGGTCAACGTCCGCTATTGCTTTGTTATCCCATACGAATTATAGTAAATAATGGATCTAAGCAAAAGATAAACATTTTGAAAGGTATTTTTTTTTTTTTTTTTTTCATGTTATATTATGTTTAAACTTTTATTACATGATAGTTGCTAGTTAAACAGTAAACAGTAAAAACAGTTTTTTTTTTGTCATTCTTTAAATAACTTGCTTCTTTATGTCGTTATTTGTTAAAAAGAACCATATATTTTTCATAAAACAGTTTTAAAAGTTAGTAAAGGTTTTTTTTTTCATCAAGTTTTTGCTGAAGCTTCAGTACACCTTGGTGACTATACCAGCCTCATAGATATCTCTCCATGCATCATAGCACATTGTAATTTTATTATGATCAAGTAAGCAATCAATCTTGCTTCTCTTTAAATACATAACTATAGATACATAAGACAGCTTTATTACGTTGCCATGTCACACTGATAATTAATTATACACCCTGTACTGTCAATCTTGTATTTAAGGGTTCGTTTTATTACGTAGTATCTAGTACATACAACTATATTAGTTGAATATGTTTTGAGAGGGTCTTGTTAACCTAATAAAAGGCATTGATTGTGGTTTCAGCTATTGAAATGTCTGTTATTTACTTACTTAAAAAAACCGACCAAGTGCAAGTCGGACTCACACAGTAAGAGTTCCGTACTACTCATCGACCTGATACCCCATAGGAACTGATTTAATTTACGAGAGTTCATCAACAGAAGAAGAACGCATTGTACGTGAAATATGATTTTTTGCATCTCTTTCTTACGTATTTGCCCTATTTTTAGTATTTTTTACTAAACTACATAGTATGCACTATAATCAAACCCAGTTTGACGTTTATACATATTACCGTTTTGAAGATAGAGCAGGAACAAAAACTTTGAAAAAAATGCATGTTTTGGTTTTAGACTTTTTTAGTTTTAGGATTTGTCGTGATAGGGGTCATCATAGCTATCACATATTCTGAGTTTCAACCGGCTACCTATTACCGTTCAAAAGATACAGCCTTGTGACAGACAGACGGACGGACGAACGGACAGCGTAGCGAGAGTAATAGGGTTCCGTTTAACGAATACCGTTCCGTTTAACGTTTTTCAGGGTACGGAACCCTAAAAATCATATTGTTTGTATTTATTACGTATACTGTTACGGTTTCTGATGGTAATTCTTAATAATTAATAGTTTAAAAAACTAAAAAACACGCAAACCAAAAAATAATTATCGAATCTGTACTCTCTGTCTACCCCGTTAGGGCCTTAGCGTAAACCATGAAAAAAAGCCCTACGCTTTTTCATTCTAATATTATACTTAATTACAATCATGGCTTACGCTAAGGCCCTAACAGGGTAGACAGAGAGTACAGGTTCGATAATTATTTTCTATTTTTGTGTACAGTACCTCTAAAAGCGTGTTTTTTAGTTTTTAGTCTAAGCCTTTCTGTGATAAGCCGAATTATGCGCTGGTGAAGCTGCGGGCAATGTCTAGTATAGCTATAATAACTATGCTTTGTAGACGGATTGGTAATCAAAATTCATTTATTATTTATTTATTTATTCGCAATTTTTGTAACACCATTACAGAACTTCCAAGGGAATGTTACAAAACATAGCATAAAATTACAATTATAATACATGACAATTTACAGTACTATTCCTTTTTCTATACATATAATACACCTCAGTACTACTCCCATGAACTTGAGCAAACTATCAAAAAAGATGTCAACGTCTTCATCGACTATAATTTTATTAATCAAGCGTGAGGCGCGTGACAAGGGGGCAAAATATGTTTTTATTAGAAAACTAGCCTATGCCCGCGACTTCGCCCGCATGAATGTCGTTTATCGTGCATCCCTCGGGAACTGTTCATCTTTCCGTGACAAATAGTAGCGTATATGTTAATCTGGGTTATATTCTATCTGTATGCCAAATTTCATTAGAATCAGTTCAGCCGTTATTGAGTTATAAATGATGTAACTAACCCGAATTTGTTTTATATATTAAGATAAGAGGACTCCTGTGGCATTTCTACTGACATAATTCCTCAAATAAATACAGGCTAGTACAGGCTACGAAAGCGAACAATGAAATGTCTAACTCGTAAAATACAAAATGGAATTTATGTGAAAACTTTTCATTAACAAAACAAAGACGGATTGTGTAACAAATGAGGCGACGAGAGAGGAAAGCGTGTTCGTTTGTTTCAATTTTTAAGTTGCCGTGACGGAGATGGGTAAACAACAAACAAACGATGTTTGCTAGCTGAACCGGCTGTAGGCTTCGATTGAAATATTACTTATAATTACGTATCGATCCTTTGACTGCTTTTTAGATTAACATACCCCACTCATCATTCAGCCGAAAGACGTCCACTGCTGTACATAGGCCTCCCCCAAAAGGGGGATATATGCCATAATCGCCACACTTAGCAGGGGATTGGAGATTGCAGTTGGTTGAATAAATACTCAGAGAACGCTGCTGCCCATCCTCTGGTGAACCCCTTATGGCCAAAATTAATATCCAATCTATCTACGATTTGCCCTACTAGAGTTTAAGAATTTGACATAAGCTCCATACAAAATATGCCAAATTTCTATCTCTAATAGGGTAAGTCGTAGATAGATTGGATATTAATTTTGGCCGTTAGTCGCATGTTATGATACCCACAACAAGAGATTGGGGTGGTGCTATTCTTTGTGTCCGGCAACATCATCATCATCATCATTTCAGCCGAAAGACGTCCACTGCTGGACATAGGCCTCCCCCAAACATCGCCACAACGACTGGTCCTGTGCCTTCCGCATCCAGCGGATTCCCGCGACCTTCACCAGGTCGTCGGTCCACCTTGTGGGGGGCCTACCCACGCTGCGCCTTCCAGTACGCGGTCGCCACTCCAGAACTTTACTGCCCCATCGGCCATCCGTTCTGCGAGCAATGTGCCCCGCCCACTGCCACTTAAGTTTGGCAATTCTTCGGGCTATGTCGGTTACTTTCGTTCTCCTGCGAATCTCCTCATTTCTGATTCGATCACGCAGGGACACTCCGAGCATAGCCCTCTCCATTGCCCTTTGAGTGACTTTGAGCCTTCTTATCAGGCCCATTGTGAGCGACCACGTTTCAGTACCGTAAGTAATTACTGGCAACATACGGAACAAAATATCCCACTTATATTTATATATTATAGTTTCTGTAAATGTTCAGATAACATAACATCACGCCTGTATTTCCCCGAAGAGGTAGGCAGAGGTGTATATTAACACCCACATTTCGCCAGTTATGTTATAGTCCCATGTAATAGGGGGCGAGCCTATTGCCATTAACCGGGCACAAATCCATACTCCGGGCTGCTACTGAGAATTTCCTAATGAATAAACCCAATAACACTTTGCCCGACCCGGGAATCGAACCCAGGACCCCATGCTCAGCAGTCGCGCTTGCGACCACTAGACCAACGAGGCAGTTATTATTTTCATGGTGTACAATAAAGCATATTCTATCCATCTGTCTATCTATCTATATTGTCTGCCTAGGCCAATATTCGTACCGGGAGGGTGCAGGGTATGAAGCAATTGCCGGGCGTGCCGCACACCGCCCGCTTCCTCAGACCCAATTCCTCGTAGCTCGCGCGCGTTCTGTACTGGTTTTTATTCCATTTTAAACGAATGTGTTTTATTTACAATTTAGAATCAGGGAAAAAGACTGGTTTACTTGTCAAAACAATAAAAGCAAAGTCAATATGATTGGATAATTATAATTGACCCCTTCAGAATCATCGACAGCACTTATCGTACAGATAATAAATTCATAGTCGAAGTCGGCAGGGCGGGCCTCGATGGGCCAGTAATTAATGGCGTCCCTGGCTATTTCTGGCGAAGGACACGCTGAAACGTGACCAGAATGCATTTATACAATCGAGAAATAAAAATATTAAATACACCGTTTTCAATTCCGATTGTTAAGTTCTACATAACATAGTCTACGGTATTTTATATCAAATTGAACTTAGTCGGATTTAAAACTGATGCTAATTTGTTAGTAGACTAAGGGCCGGTATTTCAATAGTCTGATAACTTTTAACTGAGGAATAAATGTGACGTCTTGACAGATTTTCTATACTACAACTGTAAAAATGTCAAACTTATTCCTCAGTTACGCGTTGGGCTTCGTTGGAATGTTCTGAACCGACACAACACGCTATGGTAGGTAGGCCGCAAGTTAACTGGCTATTGAAAGACCGACCCTAAGAAGAAAAAGAGTTGGCATATTGTATAGCAGGGCTAATGGTTTCTATAGTTCATATTTTTTTATTGACAACAATAATTATTATAAGTCACATAAAAATTACATTCAGTTATTATAATTACATTAAGTTAATACATTATTGAAATTAATTATTTTAATTTGTTTGCATTACTTATTTTCTCAATTAATCATTATCTGGGGAAACAGCAGTGCCCAGCCAAGACGAGCAACCGGCAATCGGGCACGGCCGTACCATCCTTTTCTCGAAGCAACTCACGGTACTTTTAAGCCCCCTGTATCTTCGTTGTGGGTGAAGCTAGAAGTCTGAAATTTCGGTTACCAAGAGTCACTGAACCTACCTCTACCCCCAAATTACAAGTTTGTACTTATATTTCATTACGAATTATATCAAGTCAAAATTCCCTTGTTTTGTCACTGACACACTCACCGATCATCAAAATTCTAAGGTACTTCTAGCAGACCGACGAACTTGAAATTTTGAATGCGGTACACTTAAGTACATTGCAACAGAAAACCATAAAAACCTTATTTGCGGTTGGTAATGTAATATTTCGATACAAAGTCTATGCAAAAATATTATTTCCAGCTGCATCCATAAATTTGTTTTGACACGCTCGCGATTCCGCCGCTTTTGTATGAAATTATTGCTGTTTTAGAAACAATTTGACTTTTTTACGGTTGATATACCTTTTCTGGATCCATTTCGGCAGATTTTGGAGCCCATGTAACTAGGCACTAGGAAAGATTAAAACGATGAAAATATTTCTACCTAATAAGCTACGTACGTAAGTACCTACTTATAAGGATCCTAGTATTTCAATAACTTCGATGTTTTCGAAGATATCTGATGGTAAAGATCAGCAATTTGACACTCACTTCTTCTTCTTCTATCGTGTCGACATGAGCTACATAATGATAACAGCTCATGCCGTGGGGAAAAGATTAGCCAGTCAGTAGGCTGGTAGTGACACTCACTGACTGACTTATAGATCATCAAAATAGAACTAGTACTTCCCGTATAGGTACCTAGAGAGCTGAAATTTGGATAGGTTTTATTTAGTACCCACCACAAAGGGAAAACTTTCAGAATGAGGACCAGCCCCCGTTTCATCCCTCTTTTACCTGATGAAGGACCATAGCGGGAACAGCTAAACTATTGGAGATAAAGAAATGCCACCTTAGCAAAAGTTGCTCATTGTGATGGGCATGTTCTGTTAACATATAAAAATTGAAGGTCTGGACTACGTGATGTGAAACCCTAGGAAACTAGCTAAACTATTAGAGGTTAGGAAATACCACCTTAGCAAAAGTCGTTCAGTATTGTGGGTATTTTCAGTTGACGAATAAAAATCGAAGATCTGGAATACCTTATGAAGAACCCTAAATGTCATAAACCGCAGTCTGACAATTTTAGTAATGGTCCTATAAATTTATCCCAGTGATAAAAGCTTTGCAAGGCAAGGCAAGGCAAGGCAAGGCAAGGCAAATCCCTTTTAACCTAGAGGTACCTATTGACAATAGTTTAATGACTTTAGAATCAGTTCTAAATCAGCTTGTAGGTCTCAGGTTACACAGTAACAGTAACAGTTTAGGTTACAAGTGTGTAACCAATATAAAAATCGTGGTTGCGTGATTCACGTCTAAACTTGGCACAGAGGTAGCCTGAGACCCGGAAGAATAGGATACATATATTGACATCCCATGTGAGTGAGGCCACGTGTGTTAGCTAGTAAGAGACAAACATGGAAATAACTAACACAAAGCAGTTATCAAACTAGGTGTCGATGAAGCCTTTTCCACGTGTACTGCTAATTCGATTGTAAAAGTAAACTTGTGTTGTACATGTTTGTACTAACTTATTAAAGGCTTCTTACAGCGAACGGGAATAATTTGCTTAGGTCAGTAATAGAGTACCTGGTTCGTTTTTTTATGGTATAGTATGGCAAAATGATGTTAAACGGTTACCTTTGCCCATAACAACCCAATTAGTTAGGCTATTGCAAATTGCGTTCACCAAACTAAGACATGAAGATGGAAAGTCTCATGTGATTGTAATTTTATCGGCACCCGTACCGAATGCACCGGAACACAGCAATGCAAGCATCATTGCTTGGAGGCAGAAATAGGTACGTTCTTCCCAATAGAGATTCCAACGTTAAACTGGTATTCGCAGAGTTTCTCTATTTAGCGAAAATAACTGGTGGCACAAAACCTGGAATCGCGCCAAAAACCTTTGCTACTGTTAATTTTGGAATATATGCAGAATTGCATATTATTATGTTAAATCTGAATTACATTTTGGTAATGTTGAGTAATAATATTAATCATGGTTAACAGATAAATGCCAAAGAATAATTTTGTGGTCATGAATTGAATATTTTCAGCTACCTCAAACTTTCAGCGCAGCGGTGAAATTGATAGTTCAGCTTAGTACAAAGTTTCATAAGCCAAAAGTGTATGTATGCAGTCTGCACATTAAGACTTAGCTATTGGTAATACATAAGGCTCAGACTGTGTATTTTTTTGGGTCAGAACACAAGTCATATACGGGATTTCAGTAAGAGTATAATCTTACCTAAATCTACTTATAGGTACTATGGATCTTCCAAGTACTTGATGAAAGTCATTTCTCGCGAGAAAAACAAACAGAAGTATAATATATACAATACATCCGCATCATTACGCCTTCTTAATTTATAAATCTTTACTATATGGTACCCTTTAAATAGGTAATAGATCTGTGCCTTTAAAGTATGTTACCTTTTCTCTATGGTTATAGTTACACCCGGTTTTTAAGACTGATCAATTATATCTGATTCTGTTTTCAAATCTAACACTAACCGTTGGAACCAACAGTTCGTATACTGTTGCTGGTTGTTTGGTTGGCTAACCAAAATACTGATAGCCAATTACTTAATTTGATATAAAGATTTGTTTGATTGGCTAACCAACATACTAATAGCCAATTACATAATTTAGTCTTACTAAAGTACTAACAGCCAATTACATAATTTAATATGAGATTTGTTTGGTTGGCTCACCATAATACTAATAGCCAAATACATAACTTGATATGAGATTTGTTTTGTTGGCTAATCAAAATACATAAGTATTTTGATTTTGGCTATCAAGCCAATTACATAATTTGATAGGAAGGAAGCGGGCGGGCGTTTTTGGGGGCTCTCTTTTTTGTCAACGTTCAATAAGGCTTTAGCCCAAATTGATTGAATTTTTTTTTTTGATGTTATTAAGATATTATAATAGTTAACATTTTGACCATCATTATCAGCCCAATACTGTCCCACTGTCAGGCACGGGCCACTTCTCAGAATGAGAAGGATTCAGGCCTTAGTCCACCACGCTAACCTACTGCGGGTTGGCGGACTACACACACCATCGAGAACTGTATGGAGCACTCTCAGGTGTGCAGGTTTCCTCACGATTTTATAATCAATTTCTGATCCGCACATGAATTCGAAAAGTCAGAGATTTTAATACTATCAAGGAATAAAAAAAAAAATTAAAACATTTAAAATTAAATACGAGAATTTCAAGAATTTTCGTAATTTTTTACGTATATTTTACGTTCGTTTTGAGTTTTCAATTAGAAAATAAATTTTAGTTTATTATTCAGCTTTTAATCGATAGAAAACAATACATCGTCTAGCTTTTGATGAACATAAGTTGTTAGAATATCTCTACCGCTCAAAAAAAAAAGCAGAAGCAGATAAAATAGTCAAGGTACGCAAAGCCTATGGCGGCCGTTCAGATATTAATTCTTGCGTTGATCAGGCATCCAGGAACCGGGGATTAACGTGCGAGTACGTTTGCAGTTTGTAAACAAATTGTCTGCCAAACCGTAGCTTCGAAATTAACGTTCAATTCTGTTCCAGCAGATATAGCCGGAAGGTACAGTAGGTAATAGGTATATGTATACGTATTTACACATCCTCTTCACGTAGTTTCAGCGGATCTGGCGTTAACGATGTAGCTAACAGGGAAATTCAATAGAGTTCGCCAGGTTTTGCGCAACGTTGTTGAAAAATAGGAAACATACGAAAAGCGCGTTGTTACTTAAACCGAAGGTCTTATTTCAGCATATTCTTAAAATAATAAATGTTTTGGCTGAATTTTTTCCTTATGAAAAATATAATGTTTTTCTATGTTCTAAAATGGAACGTATTTTCAATTCAGGCGAAACTTTCAAAATAATGGATAAACTTTTATGATGACATCAAATCTAGAATTGCAATATCTGATAATTTTTATTTAATTCAGATATTTTTATATAATAACTATCGTGGGTTAAATTCATAATGATTAAACGGATGATATAAACGGTTTCACTCACGTTATTTCATCGGGTGTGCCCGACCGGTTTCGACTGGCTTTTGGTTTGGTTGGTTTTTGGTTTTCGGTGGCTGTGGCCTCCAAATCCACAGTTTGGTGCGCGACGCCGCCGCGTAACCAGCTCATGATTAAGGGCTCCGTTCGAGCTCGAAACCGGTCGGGCACACCCGATGAAATAACGTGAGTGAAACCGTTTATATTAATCATTAATTCAGATATGTCCTAAAATATAGAATCTGGTGACTAAAACTACACGACTACTATTTCTTAGATTATTTTCAAGTAACAACTGCAAAATATCTTCGAAGTTAAACACTCGACCGTCGAGCAGGCCTTTCGTTCATTGATAAATAGCTCTCCGGCACTATCCACATCACTGAATAGACTTACATAAAACCAGCACTTCTTGCTATTCACAAGATAAACTTTTTGTTGATATTTTTTGTGTCGGCTGTGTATTCTGTAATCTATCAAAGTTTTCAGAGAATCGCTGTCCTGTAAGGAAAAGAAAAAGAGATGGGGGACCCCCTTGGGTAAAGCGTGATACCGTGTTTTTGGCAAAGGAAACACAAGGAAATGCCAACAGTACTCCAATTTACCTATACATATTTGTACATGTGTATTTATATTATGAGAGGTACGCAACATCATCCATCAACATTCCACGCTCGTATATCCGATGGATGGTGACACTCATTTAATCAAATTTTAAGACAGGATAATACAATTTGTATCTTTGATAAATTGTGGGAAATATTTTATTAACGACAGGTATTTCAAAACGTTGTTTACCATGGACAAAAGCTATAATATAAATTCTTGTAGCAAGCTTTCTGAAACAAAGTGAGTCAGTGTTATAATAGTTCACGTTCTTTTCTACGGAATTTGGGTAAACTATGTAATTAATGACGTAACACATAAACGTAGGTCACGGGGAGGACGCAGGGGTAACCGACTCTAAATATTTCTGAGAGAAGTGAAACATTTTGGTAGAATAATTTGCGTAAAAACTTAGCAGCGAGCGAGCCACGTATCACGGTGGCCGTTCTGAAATGCTTTTAGTGAAATAACACGAATTTTATACTGGCTGTACTCGCCCCGGCCGTCCGTGCCCCTGGCGATGGCCCAGACAAGACACGTGAGCTAGGTTACATGTAATATAGCTCACATGTGAACGTCGTCGTTCTCTCATCAGCACTGTAGTTTTATTATTACTGGCGTGTTCAAAATTCCATTTTGTTTTTTTATAAAGATAAGGGTTGTCAAAAACAAATATATTCATAAACATCTCCCAACTGACGGACACATAAGAATTGCCTAGATATCACCTCGCTTTGAAGACCGACAAGAGATTGCATTTGTTGTTATTACAAACAGGAGGACCCTGATTCCCTTCCTCTTGTCATAGCACCCTTAGCCTCCATTTAATGCCATGGGTATAGAGGGGTTGGGTTATTCTTTTCCGGAATAACGGGAATACTGGTTGAACGAGGGACTCATTCAAAGAGGATGTTTAGTACTTGATTCTTGTTCAAAATATGTTAAAAATGGTACCTTATATTAAGAAATATTTTTCCAATAGATTTCATCAATTGCTGTGGACACTGTTCCGCGCTTGCAAAATTGCAAAATTGCATACGGTGACGTGATGCACTTCTTTTTTGTTTTCGGGTGGAAATACCCACTAAAACCACACGGTGGTCATCCTCTGCACAAAATAGAGGAGCTCCGGAAACTCCAGTGGACCGCGCCGGTGCCCCTCCAGTACTACGCCTTTGTCACGTCCCGGGGAAATGACGCACGGCATTATGCATCGGTCGCTATTTCCACCTCTCCACCTTTTGTGCGAGCCAGCACCTTTTTTTTTTTTTTTTTTGTTTTCAGTTGGAAATCCTCATGGATACCCTCCGTCTGGGGACGGCGGAGGGGTATGTCGGCCTCTTACCGACTAAAACCACACGGTGGCCATCCTCTGCACAAAACAGAGGAGCTCCGGGAACTCCAATGGACCGCGCCGGTGCCCCTTTAGTGCTATGCCTTTAGCACGTCCCGGGAAAACAATATTATTTCCCCCACAGTAGCACGCGATCACCACGTACTGCTGTCCTCCTCAGGGTCGCTTAATAGACGCCTCGAGTCCCCCCACTCTTAGCGTCCACGATCCCGAAGGTCCCCTGCCAGATGTGGCAGCAGGGGATGCGGCCCTTCGCCCTATCTGGGCCTTGCGCCAGGGCGGTTGCCTCCCCGGCGCCGCCTCCTCCGAGCGGGATCGGCCCTCTCCCGATCTCGCTCTGCGGCCTCCTTCTGAAGCATAACAGTCTCGCAGAAGGAAGCCATGGCTCTCCAAGCCGCCGGATCTGCCAGCATAGCCGACACTACTGCTGGCAGAGAAAGATCCTGCCCGATCAAGTTGACCAGGTCCCGCCGTTCGGCGCCCCATGCAGGGCACTCCTCCAGCGTGTGCTGTGCAGTGTCCTGGTCACACCCACAATGGTGGCAATTTGCCGTAGCTTCGCGTCCGATCCTATTCAGGTACTCACCGAAACAACCGAGCCCGGTGAGCACCTGAGTAAGCCGGTAGGTGACGCGCTCACTCCTCTCCAGCCAGGCCTCAAAACACGGCAAGACAGCTTCAACCACTCGCTTGTGCGCATACTGCGGCTCTTCCAGCCGCTCGCGCCACATCTCGAGCGCGTGTTGTCGCTCCTGCCGCCTCAGCATTTCAAACACCCTTGCAGGCGCGCTCCCACCGTTTTGGCGAATGGCACGAATCCGGTCGTAGACCCTCGTGTCCATATCCGCCAAGATGTCCAACGGCGGGGCTAGCCAGCACCTAGCCCAGCCCTAGACCCCAGTCAGTCAGAGCGTGTACGAGCAACTTAACTCGTGCACGCGTGATTTATCGTGGAATATTTGATCATTTTTTTTTCAATATCTGTAACTACCATAGAAATCCTAGTAATAAGGTAATAAAAATGTCATTTATGTCTTTAAATACCGGAACGCGTGTCGCCGATTTGCCACTACCAACACGTAAATACGCAATTACGCCCAGCACGTTTCTAGTGTTCAATGCATTTGCTTTCTTGTAGCCACGGATACCGTGATCAGCGGGTAAAATATTAATTTGTATCTTTGAGGGAAACGGATCACGGTATCAGTGGATACAACGCTCCGGGATCCGTGGCTAATTCAGTCTGATCCCGGGATCCGTGGAGACAAACCCCAAAATAAAATAAATCTAAAAATAAATCCGTTGTTAGATGTGCTGCAAAATACAATTTTAGTGACTGCGTCCAGAACAGCACTGATGATCAAGCAAACGGTTCGCGCACTGGTGTCCTACGAGACACCTGTACCCAGCGACACTTTCACGCGCCTTTGCCACTTCTATTACCTTATATTATTTAGCTTTCTATGGTACTTACGCACATTCTACCATATTCTTGAATATGTCCCTTCCTCATCCAGTAACGCTGTATTTGAAATGACAACCTTCGTTTCATACGAAGGTTGTCATTTCAATGAACGAAAATTATTTATTACTTCCACGAAGGCACGCTTAACGTGAACTTGTTTATCTTGTTATGGTAATCGCAGTGAATCAACCTAATTAACTTAATGAGATACATTATCTATCTTGTTGGCTGTGCCTTTTCCTTATTGTTCCGTAAAACCGAGTAGCTTCGTGTTTGCGAATAGTTATATAGATATCGATTCAGTGGCAGTTCTCAGAATTTGTTAATTATGTCACAGTAATCGTTTTTTAGAAGGGAAGATATAATAATGATATATATAATGTATTATTAATACCTAATCTAATACCGACTCCTGGTATTATTTTTAAAAATTTCAAAAAGAACTTGCGATTTACCGCCACCTCAACTGTCGCTAAGCGATGGTGCGGTCGACGATGGTACACGCACACGCTTGCCCAGCAAAAACCTACTCAGTTGAGTCTGGAAGACCAACAGATAACACTTATCAGGAAACACAGACCCGAGAAATAGGATTGTGTCTTATCGAAACCATGCCAAATATGTAAAAGTCGTGATTTCCTTGCATTTGTTTTTCTACATATTTCTTGCATTTTTCATGATTTTCCGGCAAAACTGTTCAATTTTAAGATCTGCAACTTTATTTCCATGGTAAACTGTAATTTGTTTCCTAAAATCCTAATTATTATTCCATTTTACCATGGTAGGTAGCAATGCTTATTTCGTATATTTCACTGAGCGATCGCTACAGTGGTCATGACAGAAGGTCACTTGGGAGGCTAGTCTCAAAGGCTGTCTTTACGAGCATTGGCGAGTCGCCAACACAGCTGCTCTCCAACACATTGTAACAACGTTTTTATTAGAATCGAAACATTACTTAGCTCTTGATTCGTTGTTGCTGTAAAGATTGCTGTTGAATTTTGTACTTTTTATTTCGACGCCATTTAATTACATGTTAAATGAGCGGTGCTTAATGTATTACAGTGCATTGGCTTTCCCGGATTTGGGTTCATTATTATAAATGGATCAGGATTGTATCAATTACACCGCTTCATGGGATTTGTATCCTTTTTCACATAAAATGAAAGTTTAATTTGCTATATTGAAATTGTTATCGATTTTACTAAATGTTACACCTTGTATGTGGGTTTTTTGTGATAATAGCAATGAAAAATATTTCAAAAAAGTATTTCTTTGTTATAAAGCATTTCGTGGTCGCAGGTAGACTAAGATGACAATCGTCTTTACAGATATTTCTAAAAAAAAATTTTAATCTACCGTACAATATTTATTAATTAAAATCGTTTCGATGCACGCAGTAATCGCTCACAATATCATTATCTTTTGCAGTGTTGCGTGCTGTTTGGGACTTGATTATTTTTAGGACTGGGTTCCAAAACAGGTGGCAGCTGCCAACCATCTTCTCTATTCAAATTAGGATGTTTTTTAATTTCAATAGCCTCACGGAGCATTCTAGGTACATATCAGCCATATCATATTCCTTCGCCAGAACTTGTGGTTTATCAAATCGAAGAAAATGGTTGGGTTTGTCTAGGGCATGTTCACACACTGCAGACTTTGTGGAGCGTCTGTTCTTGTTGTTTGTGAAACATAGATTTGCTTAAAGGAAACCGTTTAGACGTTTATAATATAAACCTCATAAAGTTGTCCATAGCAAGGACAGATAAAAAACACGTAGTATTTTAAAGTATCTTACTAATATTATAAATGTGAAAGTAGGGAAGTTTGTGTGTCTATTTGTTTGTCCTTATCCAATCACGCTGAAAAGGCTGAACGGATTTGGATGGAGATAGACCATAACCGCTGGATGCGGAAGGGACAGGACCGGTCGTTGTGGCGATGCTCGGGGGAGGCCTATGTCCAGCAGTGGACGTCTTTCGGCTGAAATGATGATGATGATGAGACCATAACCCGAACTAACATATAGGCTAAGTATTTTTAACCCAAGAAGATAAACAGTTCTCGAGGGATGCGCGATAACATCGTTCCGTGGTGCCGTAATGGTGGGCAGAGCCGCGGGCATAAGATAGTAGGTAGTGTAGTGTTCCTAATGTATTTCTACATTTTCTACTTCTATACCTACGCTTGTCTATAAATCTGTTTCTTGCTCATTACCCGACTGCGCCAGAAGGAGGGTTATGTTTTTCGAGTGTATGTATGTATGTATGTATGTATGTATGTATATTTCTTTGGCACGCTCTGTGGCCTAAACGGCTTGATGGATTTGAGATTGAGAGGTGTCGTTAGATTCGTCTTAATTCTGAGAGTGACACTGGGTACATCAAAATTTAAAATATTAAAATGGCCGCTTTTTGGCGCCATATTACCTCTTCAAAAAATATTTTTTTTCGTCAAAAACAGTCGAGTGGGGTATCAAAATAAAGGGTTTTATAAATGCTTTACAAAAATATATACAACTTATATGTTTAAATGTAATTTGGAATGAAAAATGCAAAAAACAACAAAATATTCAACGTTAAAAATGAATTTGACTTTTCAAAAAAAAATATTAATAGTATGATAAATAAAACATGACAAAACTAAAAAAATTAAAATAAAAAAATTAATTAACAAAAACAAAAAACCCGACTGCGTGTAAAAATAACAGAAAAGATATAAACAAGACTTATCCACACGCAGGCGGAGGCTACCTATGAACTATTATGTAATTCATGACCAAAAACATACGTAGCCTCCGACTGCGTGTGGATAAGTCTTGTTTATATCTTTTCTGTTATTTTTACACGCAGTCGGGTTTTTTGTTTTTGTTAATTAATTTTTTTATTTTTATTCTTTATGTTGTGTCTCAGTTGTTGCAAATAAATGGTTTTTCTTTCTAGTCCACTATAAAATCAAGTTGACATGAAACTCTACTACCTTTTAAGTAGTTATTGTACTCATCATTTTGATCAACTTTTATTATGGGACCAACCCTGAAATCGCGACAAAAAATCAGCTGATCCCTACATTAGTGTTCACATAAATTGACAAAATATAGGAAACCCCTGTTTTTGTTTCGCGATTTCAGGTTTGGTCCCATATTAAAAGTTGTTCATAATAATGAGTACAATGACCCCTTAAGTGGTTTATTGTAAACTAAGAATAAGGTTGTATGTAATGTAGATATAGGTATAGCCATAATATGTGATCTGCTATGAAATACGGTGCTTGTGTACCCTTCTCCGAAACCCCTATCTAATCTCTAATCTCTTTGCGAGAATTCAGAACACGTTTCATGCCATTTAAAGGAGTGTACGAGCTGCTTAATCTTTGTAAAGTAGTTAACTCAATTTCGAGAGAAGCGGACTGAGTCTGTGAATGCTCCACGAGTTACGTGCCCTCATACATAAGAATTTAATAAATGTTAAGGTACACACTCTTTATACACAAGAAGACTTGGATTTTATAGCCGAGTAAAATAAAGTAATAAAAATATTTTAATAAAAGCAAGGAACAAGATACTTATCGCGAGCTTTGGGACATGGAAAAGTTTATTTTTAAAAAGAAAACGTTCTGTGATGTAGTTAAAAGATATTTCTCCAGTATTTTTTATCCAGTTTTATTTGTCATGTCAGTTGAACTGAATAAAATTGTTACACTAGCTGATATCCGTATGGCCTATATCCTTCTCCAGGTCTATCCCCGTGCCAAGTTTTATGAAAAGCAGTTCAGTAGTTTAGGTGAAACTGAGTTTCAATAGATAAGATAAGATAAGATAAGATAAATTTATTTGCTCAAACATGTGTACACATACAAGAAATAAAAAAACGTGCATGCAAGATAACATAAAAAAATCTAGTTCGGACATGTTTGCCACATAGCATGACGTGCAAATATTATGAAATTACTTATTCATACTTAATTATTCATTTCTAAGCGTATTATTTATTAATTCTAATCATGCAAACTTTTACCTTTAGAATAAAAGATTTTCGAACATAGTATTAGATGTAAACAGTAATTTAGGAATAAAACAAAATCTATCATCGGACCAGCGATTTTCTAATAGCTTTATCATGTGCGTACCGCTATACAGTGGAATTCCTTGCCGACGACGTCTGTGTGTGCAAGCGTGTAACATCGTCGATTAACATCTGGTACGTTCGTCAGGCTGGCCCGGCCCCGCGGCTTTAGGTCGCGAGATATGTATTATCCGAATGTACTCCTCTTCAGAAGCATTTGTACTTACTACATTTTCAATGTACCATTCTAATTAAAAAAATAGAAGCATTTGAAGGGGGCTGGGCCAGCCTGACGTTTTCAGCCCGGCCCCATCTGTACCACGACAACTACCAGACTTGCTGAGAAAGTGGTGCCACAGAAGGGATGTACTCCGTAAAATACACGTACAAAGTGCTTAATTTAATCAGGTGGCGGTCAAACGCAAGCCCATTAATTTCGATTGTTTATACAATTGTGTTTTGTTTATATTTGTGTGATGAACATGAGTGTTTGTGTTGGTCTGGTTGTTTCTTATGTATTATAAGTATGTATTAACAAAAAAAAAAGTATATAAGTACTATATCCATTGTCTAGTACCCATACCACAAGCTCTGCTTAGTTTGGGACTAGATTGTGATGTGTAAAAATGTCCCAAAAATATTTATTTATTTATTTATACACGGTGTCACGTTTCTCGTGGTCCAAACGAAAACCATTGATAAAGGGCACCAAGGGCTATCGAAAAAACCCCGTCCATTCGTCCGTCTGTCTGTCACAGGGCTGTATCTTTTCAACGGTAACAGGTAGCTGGTTGACATCTCCTCAGAATATTTGTTTTCATCACGAAAAATCCTATAAATGGGTAAAATCATACAAGAAACCTGGAAAAACCTGTATTTTTCTAACGTTTTTGTTCCTGCTCTACAGTAATACATAACAGCGTCAAACTTGGTTTGATTATAGTGCATACTATATAATTTAACAAGAAAAAATAAAACTAGGGTAAACATAGACATATATGGTGGTAACTGCGTAAGAAACAGATGCAAAAATTCATATTTTGCTCACGGTTTGTTGATGTCTTATGATGAACTCTCATAAATTAAATCTGTTTCTCTGGGGTATCAGGTTGATGGGTGGTACGGAACCCTTACTGCATGAGTCCGACTCGCACTTGGCCAGTTTTTAAAGTAAGTAATGTCATTCTTTGTTAAAAAAAAATTCGTTGTTTTGTGTTCAGTATATGAGCAATATAGGTAAATCTGTAAATATTTCTCCTGTTCAAATCCACAGCGTGTGTAAGTAAGAAAATAATGTAATTTCCCTTGTAAAGATTACCCGTATTTTAAGAGGAAATCTCGTATTACTCGTGTAATCCGGTTCTATTAATCATCAGAAATCCTATTCCGATCTATGTATTGTGTGTACGAAAGTACAGTCGAACTCACGTCAGTGGTAACTTGAATTGCGAAAACCGTCCTTACTGCTTACGAAATAAAGACGAAAGTCAAACTGTTACCACAGATGTGAGGTCGACAGTACCATGCAGCTTGCCGGTTGGTTTATCCTGTTAAGTAAATTGGTATAAGCGATACAGAATTTAAGCAGAAATTCGATGCAGCTTGCTAATCTTGTAAGAGCATTGAGGCATGAGCTGGTTAAAGGCACTACTGAATATTGCAGCCAATTAGGTAGTTTCTATGTTTCAGTATTTGTGTGCTGTGGAGACAATGTATACAGGATTTCTAAGTACCTATAGGACGGTTAGTGTTGGACGTAGAAAACTGCTACGTAGTTATTGGAAATAAATAGAAAGTTTCCAAGATATTTTTGTTTGGAAAAAGAATAAAACAAATAGATATATCACTTTTTGATAGATTTATTTTTCTTTCTTCACACCCTCTCCGTGTTCACACCACATATCTCAACGTAATTTGGGAAACTATGTCAAAACAATTTTGAATAAAAGAATAAAGCAAACCCATATCAATATTTACAATTCAAGTTTAGTTTTTTTATATATACTAATAATAATAATTTAATAGGATGACGAAACGAGATAAAGGCCCACCTGATGTAAAGCGGTTACGTTTGTTCATAATAACTGCAATATTACCTGTATGGGCTGTTGCCTACATGTTACTGCAAGTCGGTTCGCCAAACTGTGACATGAAGATGGAAAGTCTAATGTGATGGTAATTTTGCTATCACCCGTACCCTTCACACTGGAACACAGCAATGCAAGCATCACTGTTTGGCGGCAGAAGTAGGTGCGGTGGTGGTACTTCTCCGGACGAGCTCCTTCACAAAGAGCTCTACTACTATTAAAACATCGTTACTCTCTCATGAGATTAAAAGCCTAAACTTTATTAGAAATATGAACAGAGACTAAAAATTATAATAAAACAAAGTTTAACCGGATTTAATCGCGATTTAATCCGGTTAAACTTTGTTTTATTATAATGTGTAGTGATCGCGAAAATCTAAGAAGATATTATGTGAACCAGAAACTAAAAACTTTACATGAGACCCGATTGGAATCTTCCGCAAACAACACAATCAAGCTGGATCAAAAACAAACACATTGACACTAGTGATCAAAAAGCGAAATGGGTGAGAAAACAAAACGGTGTACAGCGAGTGCAGCGATCGCGTCATGTAGTGATGTGATACGTGCGAATATCGACTATCGAATGAACATACACTCAATACTTTTATTTTTACCGACGTTTCCATGCACCAGTGCAAACGTTGTACCGAAAAAAGCTGCGGATTAAAATATGAGCTGCTATACTTTGTTTATCAATGTGGAGGAAAATGAAATTTGCAATATAATACGATTACTTTTAATCGATGGTCATATGTATCTACTTTAACACTTGGTCGTCAAAAATTAACTGTGTCAACATTAAAATACTACACACAGGCTCACATAATCGGCCAATTATGAAAAGATTACTTTAAAAGACTGAGCCTGTAAATTGTTTTTGGATTATAAGTTTTAATTTACAGATTTTGATATAGAATAAAATGTGCACCTAAACTATAGTATCTGTGGCTATAGTGAAATTACTCGTTTCAATATCTTCTCATAGGCGAAAAACTAGAACAAATCCACTGTTACGATATCCAGTCTTTCAGGGTACATACTACGTAACGCAATTAGTATCGGTGCCGTTTGGAACTCTGCTCATCTTGTTAAGCCAAACGGCTGGGAAGCTATAGTTACCCTTAGTATGTAAGTCACTCTAGTCAGTTCGCCGTTTCTATAATGTTGCCGTGCCGATATTGGTCGACAGCTGGGAACCTAAATTGACAAAGATGTGCAACTAAACATTAACTGCATTGACACGAGAAAGAAAATAGTATAGAAAATTCACATAGATAGGTATTGGTACTAGAAAAATTATCTAAACCAAGCATTTATCTTATTTTTCGTCGACAAACATGGCATACCTACTTACATTATTAATGCAATTAAACTAATTTATCGACTAGGAATTGAAAATTGATCATCACATCTCTATTTATGTATCGCTTTGACTGCTGCATGTTGACAGATTCTGTTGGGGTTTTATATGCAGATATTATCAATAAAAAGCTTCCGTAAATTTGATAGCTTGTAATTTCAACTACACAGAGTTTTCAAGAGAAATAAAAAACGATGGTAGGTACTTAAGTAAACAATTCGTAAAAGTTAATCCTTCATGCAATCAGTTACGTCCATGCGCGATTGCTCGATGAAATCACGTAGGCGCCTTATAAACTAAATCTAATACTAAACATCCCGCCGGGCGTTGAGAGATCCTCTCTCAACCAGAATCTTCTGCGTGAGATAACGGCAGAGGGCATATCTTGCTGAAAGATCGCCGAACCACTCCACAAGCCGTCTTAATATCCGCAACGCGACTGACTCCGTCTCTTCCAGGGTAAACTGCAGTGACTCGGCCTAATCGCCATTTTAGAGGAGGAAGGTTGTCATCCTTAATGAGCACAAGAGTATCCTTTTCTAATGACTTAGTACCAGATCGCCATTTCACTCGCTGCTGTAGCTCTGAGACATACTCCTTACTCCATCTAGCCCAGAAGTGCTGTCGGAGTTGCTCGATTCTCTGGTATCTGGTCAAGTAGGTCACGGAACGGTCCTCAAGGTTTGGCGCAGGCAGTGTTAAAAGTGGCCGTCCTATTATAAAGTGTCCAGGTGTAAGCGGCAACAAATCACTGGGGTCCGATAAAAGTGGTGTAAGCGGGCGAGAATTCAGTATAGCTTCTATTTGTACTAGCACAGTATTCAGCTCTTCAAATGTAAGATTACAATTGCCCAGTACTCTCCGTAAATGATATTTGGTAGATTTAATACCGGCCTCCCAAAGGCCTCCAAAATGAGGAGCATAAGGAGGGATAAAATGAAAGCTTATTTCTTCATTTGCCAAATCACTAGATAACGAGTTGCAATTACTCCGTATGAAATTACTAATTTCATTACATGCTCCAACAAACGAGGTCCCGTTATCAGAGTAAATGTGTTTAGGTTTTCCTCTTCTTGACACGAATCGACGAAGAACCGATAAAAAATTGTTGCTTGTTAAATCACCTGCCAACTCAATAGGTACGGCCTTAGTCGTAAAACATATAAACAAAACAATATAAACTTTAGTGAGGCGACAACCACGTCCTTGTCGATTTGCTGACATTATAGGTCCAGCATAATCGACGCCAACTGTTTCAAAAGGGTAGCCCCCGGGATTCAAACGCTGCTGTGGTAAATCACCCATGACAGGCGAGACAACCTGTCCTCTCATGCGACAGCATAAAATGCATTTACGATACACTGATTTAGCTAGACATTTACCACCAATAGGCCAATAGTTTTCTCTAATGGATGCCAGCAACAATTGCGGCCCTGCGTGCATATGTTTTTTGTGCATAAATTTAAATAATAATTTTGTGACAATGTGAGTGGACTGTAATAGTAACGGATGTTTTTTGTCATAACAAAATTGAGAATTTTTGAGACGACCTCCTACACGCATTAGTTTATCGTCATCTAGGAGAACCTTTAGCGCCATCAATGGACTCTTTTTTGGCAAATCTTTCTTATGTAGTAAAATAGTATATTCTGGGAACGAATCCCTTTGCGAGAGCCTTATAATGAGATTTAATGACTGCTTCAATTCGACTTCTAATAAATTTATTTACAGGTGGTTGTTTTTTAACACGAATATTAATAAACCTTAAAGCATATGCCACCGACCGTTGAAGTTTAGTAAAATTTGAAAACCTATCGAATTCTACAACTAATCGTGGATTAGCAGGTGCAACAAATAAAGAAACTTCCGATCGAAGTTCAGGGAGATCCGTTGCTACTGTTAAATTACTAGGCCACCTTGAAGCATCGTATCTCAAAAATTCAGGGCCTGACCACCATAAATCTAAAGATTGTAAAAGACTTACATCTATTCCGCGAGATAGATGATCAGCTGGATTTAAATTTGTAGGTACGTGCCTCCAGGTGCATGCAGGTGTCTTGTCCAATATCTCTGCAACACGGTTGCGAACAAAAGGCTGTAATTTACTCGGTATCATCTTGAGCCAGCCCAATACAACTGTTGAGTCAGTCCAAAAGGTGATACTTCTGACTTGAGCTCGGAGAGCGTAAATCACCCTTTCGTAAAGACGAACACCAACTAATACTGCGCAAAGCTCGAGTCTTGGTATAGTAGTTGGTTTAATAGGAGCTACTCGGCTTTTGGCTGTGAGTAAACGGACCAAAACATTATCATTATTTGTACTTCGGACATATATACATGCACCGTAGGCAATTTGCGATGCATCACTAAATATGTGCAGGTCTATAGTATTATACGAATCACACAATACCATACGTGGAATACGTAGTTCATTTAACATTGATAAGTTACGTATTGCATTGGACCATACCTTGCATATATCAGATGGTAACTGATCGTCCCATCCTAATTTATGCACCCAAAGTTTTTGCATTATGGTTTTCATAGTAATAATGCAAGGAGCTAAGAAACCCAACGGATCAAAAATTTGGGATATCGTAGAAAGTATCCCGCGTTTTGTCATTGCCTTAGAAATGTCGGGATTAATTGAAAAACATAATATATCTGTCTCAGTATTCCAGCTGAGACCTAAAGTTTTACAGAGTTCTATTGAACCAATGTTTAAATTTAATGAAGAGTGTTCTGTGTCAGACACTACATGAAAATTATTAGATTTCCATTTTCGTAATGGCATTCCAGCTGAATCTAACTCTGCTGTCACTTTATGGCGAATATCAAGAACCTCTTCAAGTGTATCCCCCCCTGATAACAAATCATCTATATAAAAATCATGTTTTATTATTGTAGCAATTTTACTATCAGTGCAATCAAGCCCTAATTGTCTCAAGCACCTAGTGGCAAGATATGGTGCGCTGGCGGTACCGTACGTGACCGTATTTAATTGGTAGGCCGCCATAGGCTTGGAAGGGTCATCCCGCCATAGTACCTGTTGTAGATGCCTGTCTTCTGGGTGTACCAGTATCTGGCGGTACATCTTCTCCACATCTGCAGAGACAACATATTTATATTTCCTAAACCGAAGAAGAATTGACACCAAGTCATCTTGTACAGTAGGTCCTATCATTTGTAAATGATTAAATGATACTCCAGAGGTAGTGGGACTACTGGAATTGAACACTACCCTGAGTTTAGTAGTTAAACTACTTTCTCGTACAATACTATGGTGAGGGATAAAATAAGCAACCTTACGTGGTTCAGGTATACATTTAGACATGTGCTGTAACTTAATATATTCTTTCATGAAATCACAATAACGTTCATTTAATAATGGTTGACCCTTAAACCTGCGCTCTAAAGAAAGCAGACAGTGTTTTGCTCGTTGCATGGAATCACCTAAGTTATCTTGTGATTGTTTTAACGGTATCCTCACACAGAAACGACCATCTTTAAGACGCGTTGTATTTTGTATGAAGTGTTCTTCACACATCTGCTCTTCTCGAGAATATGCTGATGACTGATGGCCAACCTCCTCGAGTTGCCAAAAACGCATTAAAAGGTTTTGAATGTCATCAGTACTCGAGCTGCTTTGCGTAACGTTAGTTTTGTTATGTTTATTAATTACAAGATTACATAGCTTAGGAGGCGAACTCGGCACTTGGCCACTACGTAACATAGGGCCTGAAACTATCCATCCAAGTCTAGTTTCAAATAGTACCGGTTTTCCGAGACCAAGGCTTATCTTTCCTGTACCCAATAGATCCCAGAAAACATCTGCACCTATAATTAGATCGACAGTAGATGGGGCATAAAAGTGTGGGTCAGCTAGGCACAAATTATTCGGAATATTTAAATCACGGAGATTCAATTGACGACAAGGCACTTCATCAGTTATCGACGGTAAAACAAAACAGTAAATATCAGCACAAAAGTCTTCATTTAATGATTTTATCGGAACGATACACATTTTACTTATCGGTGACTTAGAATTGTTTATGCCCATCAGTGACTCGTTAACTTTAATCGTGGGTAAATTTAATAAATTACAGAAGTTTTCTGTAATAAGACACGATGTACTGCCACTGTCCAGAATGGCGCGACCGAGATGTTCAAAGTTTTTGTCATCATAAAACTTAATTAATGATGTGGCTAAAAGAACTTCACCTTTATTTTGTACATATGTGACTTGTGCCGATAGTGTAACGTTGCTTGCAGGCAATTGCTCAGTAGACTTACCTGCAGTGTCATCGCCGTCACCACTGGAAGTCGATGGTTTAATAGTTGACTTAGTCTTGGTATCCACAACATGAACAAGTGTGTTGTGCTTGCGCTTACACACCTTGCACCCGATTGATTTGCAATGATTCGCATAGTGGCCTGTGCGGAAGCAATTGAAACATATTTTATATTGTGATAGTAACTCTAACCTCTGTTCATTACTAAGTCCAAGAAATTGTGAACAGTTAGTAAGGTGATGTTCACCCTGACATTTTGGGCACGATTTTGAAGAGTTAGAACCACAATTAGGCCGACCAGATGACGCATTTGTTACAGATACCATGCTTTTATGTTTTATATTAATTTTAGGATTAGAATCATTACTGACCTTATTTTGTGACCTTTCAATAGTTTCAAGTAAGTCTGAACGATTACGCAAAAAACTAACAAACATTTGTAATGTGATTGGCTTTTCTTTATCTATACCACTTTTAAATTCTTCCCATTCGCGGAATGTTTTAGAATCCAATTTCTTCGTAATTATTTGAATTAATATCGTATCCCAACTCTTTGTTGGTTCTCCTAATGAATCCAATGAACGCAAGTTCTTGTTTACAGAATCAATGATATGTTTTAAAATAACAGATGATTCCCTTTTAATTGTCTCGATGTTTATTAAGGCATCAACATGATTTTGTATTAAAAGACGCTTATTGTCGAATCGTTCGCATAATATTGTCCATGCCACAGGATAATTGATCGCAGAGAATTCTATAGACTGAATTACCACAGCAGCCGAATCCTCGAGAGATGCCCTAAGGTAATGGAATTTGTTGACATCATCCATTTCATTATTATCATGTATCAAACTAGAGAACGTGTCGCGGAACTCCAACCATTTGTCATAAGAACCGCAGAACTTTGGCAGTTGTATGGTAGGTAATTTAACAAGCCTGCGATTACGAATTTGTGACGAACAATTATCACTTTCTCCATGATCATCCTTGGTTGATTTCGAGTTACGTGTAAGTAAGCCTTGAGCTTTTGTAACGATCTTATAATATATAGATTCAATCTCGTTTCGCTCTGAAATTTGACTATTGATGTCATCAGCTAAACACTCTATTCTTAATTGAACCTCGTCATATTGTGTAAATATATTTTCCATCTTACCTAAACGTAGTTGCAACTCGCCAACCTGTGACGGATTCAGCGAATCCTCCAAATCATTAACATAATTACAGAACGCTGTCAATCGTCCCTTATAACTTGCCCTTCTTTTAATAAGCTCCTTCTCCTCCTTGTCAGACATTTTGAGAGGCCGATACCAAACTGAAATATACAGTAATTACAAATAAATAACGTACGAATACCTCACAATTTCAATTTATTGTAGCTGAAATACAAACAAGTTAAAGTAAAATCTAATAATAATCACCTAAAAGATTGTTTGATACCAACTTACATTAATAAAACTTAATTACAGAAACATGAACAAACAACTCAATAATGCCTATTGTTCTATAGGTTTAATTATTTCATAATTTATAATACACCTTGTTTCTGCTTCGTTCTAAATAATGCAATCAGTTAACTGCAAATAAATAATTATCTGGTTATAACAATCTAAGTAAAATAAAATAGGTAGTTACTAACCTTAACAATTTTCGGAAACTTACGCGAAATATTACCTTAAAACAAACCAAATTCGGAGGACTGGGTACCTATATAACAATAATTTTAGTAAGTTAAGTACTGAACCCTAGATTCCATCACATTCAGCTATCCAATATCTCCAAATAACTTTGTTTGCCAAGTCGAAGTTCACATTGACCTTTGGACCTTGTACGGTGCGTCTTCAACAATGACCAATATACGCAAATCTTGCTACTTCAATATAAATCCTTAATTTTTCTTGTTGCCGTTGATTATTGTTCAATCTTCATCAAAATCCGGCTCGAAGGACCATGTTGGGGTTTTATATGCAGATATTATCAATAAAAAGCTTCCGTAAATTTGATAGCTTGTAATTTCAACTACACAGAGTTTTCAAGAGAAATAAAAAACGATGGTAGGTACTTAAGTAAACAATTCGTAAAAGTTAATCCTTCATGCAATCAGTTACGTCCATGCGCGATTGCTCGATGAAATCACGTAGGCGCCTTATAAACTAAATCTAATACTAAACAGATTCATTATCTTTGTTTACAGTTCCTATAAAGCTTGGGACACGGTTTATGGCTCAAAAGAGTCGGTTATCCGTACAATCGTTCATAATTGTGACTATTGATTCTTTGAATAGGTCGGGTGGTATTGGAAGTCAATTTGCATGCATGTTCGAGATCAAACGCTTGTTGATTTAATTGATATACTGTGTGATGTTAGAATGGAACAGATTATTTCGTGTTTATATTTGGTCTCATAACATCAAAGGTTATCGACATTATCGCAATAAGTAACCATCAAAATTCCTAATGTACTCGTATCATTTTTAAGCTTTTGAAATAAAATTGTAATAAAAAAATTGCTGCGGAGTTTGTTGCATCGCTTCTAGGAAGCAGTGAAGGATGTTCTTCGAGGGCGTTTTTAACGTTCGCAAAGACCTAATTGACTTTAGTCAATTTTGAAATAAAAGATTTTCGACTTTGAGTATTAATTTTTTCGCTATATTTGACCTGGTATCTTCAAAGGCTTTGCTTAAAATACGTAAAATATTAAATATATTTTCAAATAAAATACTACACAATATAAGGACTAAAAACGGTACATCCTATTCGATTGTATAAACGCAACACGAACGTCTCACTACTTGTTAGGGGTACAGTAAATCACAGCCTGTCACAGATTTAAGCGACTGTTAATAGACACTGATGCGACAGAACGAAACACCAAATCTCAAGGAGCTTGCTTATAGCTGCGACACTATCTTGGACGGTGACACGGGTCGTGAAGCTCGGAGTCCAGACGTCACTGGATAACGCTGCGTCAACCGCTGAATTATTCATCGCGCTACGCAAAATCACTTTTTAAGTTGAACCTTCAGAACTGAATGTGTATACAAATCAGCTAATTGATAAGACGAATGTGTAAGTAATGTTGCTGTCTGGAATCTGAGTCATAGATGAGTCTGGCTCTATAGGTACTTCTTTAGAAGGGTTGGACAAGCACTTTTTTGCTAAAGATTTCATCTGGCTGCATGAAAATACTTTGAAACAATTTTTTATAACTTTTTCGAAGAGAAATCTTGTTGTTATTATATATTTACTAGCTCCGTTCGCTGATTCGTACGCGTGTAATTCATTTTATCACAGAATCAAAATCAGTATTTTTATTTGTGATACAAAGGTAAAAATAATAAAGTTTTAAATGCTCTATGATTAGCCAATTAAAGGCATACAAAATTGAAGCATGAAAAAGCACATCTAAATCAAACAGACTATAACATAATAATATTAAATCTAATAAATAACATTAATTTCTATTACTAAATTATTTCATTGTGTCCAATTTAATTCAATTATATTTTATTGATTTATAAATAATATTGAGCAATAAGGGTAAATTCGTGTTTAAAATATACAGAAAGACGTTATCGCACATGCCTCGGAAAATGTTTATCTTCCCGGGATAAAAAGTAGCCTGGAACCAGGAAAAGCACAGGCCCCAGACTAACTCTGTCTTTCATTACGATAGGTTCAGAGGTTAAGTCGTGCAAAGGTAACTAACAAACAGACAGACACACAGAGTTACTTTTGCATTTATAATATCAGTGTGGATTATGAACTTTACACCCGTGTTATGTCAATAAAAACATGTTAATCGAGGAAATGATCCTATCTGTTGCTAAATTTCATCCGAATCCGAACGATCCGATCTCATTACAGCGTGAAAAAGTAACAATCATACATACTCGCAAACTTTCGCATTTATAATATTAGTGTGATTCTTTCGTTTTTAACACTCAATCATTTTTAAGGCTTTAATTAGTTTAGACACAATGTCAAAAGTAGAGGGCTATAAATAACATATTAGGCCTACGAGCATCCTTTGAGTAATTACCATTTCCTAACGAACTGTTCAATGCCGCACGTCGCACCCAAATCAATACGGAAATTGCGAAAACTGACCAAATACTTCAGAGATAGGTTACGTCAGCCACTGAGCATAGCCCGTCATTCAACCGCCATCACAGAGGATTTGGCACTACACTGTTGTAAATATGACTTACAGTTAATCTATATACACCACATAATATACACACATAAATAGGCAAAGACAAAATAGTTCAGGACCTTTTTCCCCTCTGTTTGTCAACCGATTATCTATTATTTTTTACCCTACTGCGCCAGAAGGAGGGTTATGTTTTTTGTTTAGTAGCTATTGACGAGCTTTAGTGTTATCAATAGGTAATAGATCTGTGGTTATCAATAAATAAAAATTGGAAATAGTTTTTTTCAGCATAGTTCAATCATAAAAATATAATAAATTACTGTCGAATTTCAACCATTGCGCGACCTTTCTTATTTAAAAATATTCAACTATCCATTCGCTGATATCATAGTGAATGACACGGTATTCCGTTAAAACAACAAATAGACTCAGCGTGATCATAAATCTTTCTACAAAAATTAAATAATTTATTTTCTTACCTTGCAATTTTCTTGGATATTTTCTTCGATACGATTCCCTGCTGAAATTCCTCGCTTTTCTATACTATAAGAGACCGCTGGAAAGTACACTGACGACCTGTTAGTGCTTCTACGGTCAGCAGAATTGCAGCCCGCCTGCCGAACATATAAGCCGAGACATGACCCGAATTCGACATGTTTTAAATCCACTATCATGCTTTAATAACTAATCTTATAAAACAGCGCTAACATGACTGTTGACACAATGAAGGAACGATTACACCTACTAATAAAATGCAAAGTAACAAAGTTTCGCTATTTATGTTTACGTTAGTATCGCGTAAAACTACGGAAACAATGAAACGTTGTACGTTTTAGTGAAAGAACATGGTTTAATAAAGGTTTGCGTGGAATTTTCTGCTACAGTATGAATGGCATGTAGAATAGCTGTGTAATATATATCAATCTTATGGGGTTAACCTTTAACAGCTAAGCATTGTAATGAAGGTTTAGGCTAGGTCAGTGGTACCTTAAGTAGTTTGGTGTTATAACGCTGTGACGGCGTGAAATGTCAAGTCGTTGTGCTATAATGTTGATAATGTCGGCGTGATATTTTTAGAATGACATCTGGCCCTCTCTAAAGTCAGGGCTGGTCAATATAAGACGTTGTCGTAGAGGTTAAATTGCGGTGCTTTCGCTATTGATGAAGAGTGACCCCTTATTGATTATGCAAAGCAAGACAAGGTGATAAGGCAAAATTGGTGTTGTAAAGGAGAATGCCACGGGGCAGTCTAGTTGGTGCCACACACAACCAAATCAGCGTTATAACACCATCGTTTTTTTAAAAGTAGCTTTATATTTTTTTAAATAATCAGCATAACGACAAAATTATTTTTGACGACGGCTGTGGTCTAGTGGTTCGAGTGTCGGACTGCTGATCACGAGGTCGGGGATCGATTTCCACAGGACACAAATACTTATGTGATGAACATACGTGTTTGTGTTGGTCTGGGTGTTGCTTATGTATTATTAGTATGTATTTACAAAAAAGTATATAATTAGTATACCCATAGTACAAGCTATGCTTAGTTTAGGACTAGATGGTGCTGTGTCTGAAATATTTATTTATTTATAGCCTTTCAACGCAATAATCTAACATTGTCTATACTTCGAATCAGTTATTTTCGCGAACTTAGCCTCAAAATATTAAATACAAAAGTGTAAATTGGTGGTACCCATCTAAAACAATTAGTTATACGGAAAGAGCAATTTATTCTCCTACGAATACACTGGGTTACTCGACTTTTGATGTGTGGATTAAGCACCATACATTAGCGGGCATTGTACTTTCAGCTGAGCAACGTGAAAGTTAAAAGGGCAACGATTACATTCACATGAGACTTTCCATCTTCATGTCTCAGTTTGGCGAACCGACTTGCGGTACCATTTAGGCAACGGCCTTGGTGTTATTGCATTTGTTATGAGCAAAGGTAACCGCTTAACATCAGGTGGGCTTTAGCTCGTTTCGCCATCCTATAATATAAAAAATATAAAAAACAAAAAGAACATTATGTAGAATGAAATAATCTCTATTCATACGCATAAGACATTATCATGAGAATGATCAGCCCATTACTGTCCTATAGTTGGGCACGGGCCTAGTCTACCTTGCTATTCCACTGCGGGTTGGCGAATTTATACCCATATCGTCCCGACCTTTTTGTTCTCTCTCAGGAGTGTAGGTAACCTTACGATGTTTTCCATCACCTTTTATAAATACATACATATTATTCCGCCAGTTTTCCATTGGCATAGACTATAGATTTCCACCTGCTACGATCCTGACAAACTTAATCCAATTAAGTTCCATGCAGTTCAATTTCCGAGCTTAAACTGTATGGTTCGACTGTTAAAACGACCTAATAGCACGAATTACAGCAGTTTATTAGAAGCGACTAAACTGAGCGGCAATAAGAATTCATGACCAACCTTTTCATACCTGGCTGGTTTGTCTCTATTCAATGACCAATAATAGTCAAAAGGATTCAAAACGTTAAAGTATCTATGTTTAAAATGTACCGATTTTGGACTATGTAAATTATTATTAATTGGCAAACATGTAGGTATGCAACCTGTCCCGTGGTATTTATGTGAACCAGATTGTAGCTAGTTGGCAAGTTGGAGCATGTTCCCAGTTCCCACGACAAGTTGGTCCGACGCGCGGCAACAATATAGCCTTCTCTTATATAAATCTAATATAACAGCAGCTTACAACAATGACCATCCCACGATGTCATCCGATTCAATGAACGTTGTTTATTATGTTTATTTATGTGCTAACAAACATTGTTGCAGAAATCTGAAAAAAAGTTGATATGGATTTATATTGTAGGTACGGTCACGATACTACACGCTACATTTTGTCGACAAAATCCCTTGAACGAATACTGCTACATTACACGTACCTACCGCTGACATCGAACATTGAGAGCAAACGATTTTAGCCTTAGTGGTGGTTTACCGGAAAGATTTCTGATTGTACGTTATACCAATATTCCGCCTATAGCCTTTTCACAATCACACACAACATTATGTTTAATTTCATTTCACTAGATCAGATACAGCACTTGCCTAAATTATTTGAACAGCAAGGATTTGAATTTTTATTTTTTGTTTGATCCATTAACTCCATACATTTATTATTATTATTCACAACCTCTTTAGTAATTATCCCTTAAAATGATAATAATGACTGGCCATTTCCGTTCAAAAAAGTCTGTAGCCATAGCCATAAGAGTTCTCTTTTTAATTTATTTATTTGTCGTGTTAAATGGCTTTTTTATTACAATCTTATTCAACCTCTTTTTAGTTTATTTGGCGATCAAAAATTAATTAGTAATAATAGAAAAGATCTGTGATAGCGGGTCAGACATTGTTCAGAGAAAATTGGGAGATTTATTTTTCCAGGAAAACTACTTTAAGTGAACTTAAAACGTAAGTAATAGTGAAAAGAAGAACTAATAGTAGTATTTGATATGAAGTTTTTACAATAATAAAACTATTTTAGGCGGATTACATCGCGTATATTGTTTAAATTGAAATAAAAAAAGAAGAAAAATATTGATCAAAATATTTATTTATAATGACATTTGGAGTGATTACTGCGTGCATCGAAACGATTTTAATTAATTAAAAATTGTACGGTAGATTAAAATAATTTTTAGAGATATTTTAAAGACGCTCGTCATCTTAGTCTTCTTGCGACCACGAACGCTGCAAAGCTTTCGAAACGTCAGGATAACCAATTTTTAGAGTCTTCTCATTCTCACTTTATTGCATTCTGACTATTTAATCGCACTACCTTTGACTTCAATAAACAGATTGTAAAAATTCACTTTCATGTGTTTACGTGAAATATTTTTTTTTGGTATAAAAGACGACATTTACCTACAGTTGGTATAATTTAATTAATATATTGTTTTGCTTGTTGCAGGCCCCGCACCGGCGTGGTAGGCGTACTGCTGAGGGTTGCACGCCCTCTCCTGTGACTAGCCAGAGTTCTAGCGAACGGCACGGGCGGCGGATTGTAAGCAAACTTCTACATTATTCTACCCTTGGACTAGACTATGAATAAGACACCAGTGTCGTAGACTTATTGCAAAATTTAACGTGCTCTCTCCTGTGACTAGCCAGCAGGGCAATTGTGTAACTGCATCGCAATCAACAAAATGTCAATTTTGACGTTTGAATCCTGAAAAATGATACAATTCAAATTGCGTGACTACAAAACTGTTGATTACGATGTCGGAGGGATTCATCATGAAATTGAATGAATGATAAAGCTTAAAACGCATACTTGCAGCAGCTCACTTGCATAACAAAACGTGATCTAACATACATGACATCATTTACATCGCAATGGATTTCCCTCCTGACATCATTTACTTCATAATAAAGTCCCTCTATGTCGTTACACAATTCCAATGTTTGATTGCGATGTTATCAACATCGTCTTCAATTTTACATCAAAATGAAACTGTCAAATGAGTTACGCAATTGCCCTGCAGATTTCTAGCGATCGGCACTGCTCTAAATATCTACACTATACTTATTATTATTCTCGCCTATGACTTGACTATGCATAAGACATCGGTGTGACAGACGAACTGCTTAGAGCACGTCTACTCCTGTGACTAATACGTAGTATCCCCTAGTAGTCTGTGAACTAATATAAAGTTGTAGTCAACTCAACGGCATGGGCAGCGGATTGTAACTATTGTAAGCAAACATCTACACTGTTCTCCCCTTTGACTAGACACTATATAATACACCGGGCACTGTGGTGATTATCCAGATTTGTGCTATATCTATTTTATTTTTATTATGTTACTAGCTTTTACCCGAAAAACGTGTAAAAAACTGACGATTTAAACATAGTATGTACGCCAATCTAGCGAACGTGTAGTGATAGTATGTCACTTTGGCCCATAAAGTCACAATCTTTGGCGACAGAGCTGGCTTCTTTTGTTAGCGAGCCGACCCTGAAAAATTGGGAATAATGCCAAGGTATTCTTAGTCACCTATTTCCTTATTGCTTTATTTTAAGCAATTCAGGATACTCCTACCCAGTCCACTTAGAACTACTTGGACGGACCGAATTTTTTTACCCGACTGTACAGAAGGAGGGTAATATTTTTCAAGTAATGATACTAGGAAACAAACCGTTTCTATTCGATGTTTTTCATAATAAAGTTATTATATGTTTTCAGTTTGTACCTCATATGCAAATATGTGTCTCTAATAGATATTATGTAAGCCAATAATAAATAATATTTGTAATATTATAGGTTGCCCCCATAATAATCTGAGTGGTACTGTATGTATCTTATTAAAATGTTTTATATATATAACGTGTATCAGAAATGCGTGGTCATATTTGAAGAGCTTATTCAGGTGATGCTATCGAACAACTTTTACTATGGGACCAACTCTGAAATCGCGAAAAAATATCTGCTGATTCTTACATTTTGTCGAGCGTCATCGATGATTTCGTAGGGAACAGCTGATATTTTTTTCGCGATTTCAGGGTTGGTCCCATAAGTTGTTCTATGTTATGTCCTGAATGAGCTCTTTAAATATGACCACGCATTTCTGATACAAACTGAACTGAAGTCAACTTCATCGTGTGGTCGACGATGGTGCACGCTTGCCTAACTAAAGCCTATTTACTAAGATGTGTGTGTTGGGGATTGCAGAGGCGTGGGGCGCGGCGCGTGGCGGCGGCGCGGGCGCGGGCGGCGCCATGACGCGGCGCCCGCCACCATGACGCTGCCGCCGCCCGCGCGCCCCGCGCACCCCGCCGCGCACCGCGCAATGCGCTATTACCGCATCTGGATCTACGCGTGCAACGGCGCGCTGCTGCTGGGGGCGCTCGCGTTCTGCGCGGCCGCGGGGCGCGCTCTGGCCGACTACCGGCGCGCGCTGGTGCCGGGGCTCGGCGTGGCTCAGCCCGGGTTCCTGTACGGCTACGCGGCGCTGCCTGCGCAGGCGGGGCTACTGCAGCTCCTCGGCTGTCTCGCAGCGTTGAGACTTTCCGAACGAATGCTCAACGCCTACTGGTTGGCACTCTTGGCCCTGCTCGTCGGTGACGCTGCTATCGGCGTTTACTGGGCGTTCCGCTTTGAAAGAGTTTGTCGCGAGCTGCGGCCTCAGCTGCGGCTCCGTCTCGCAAAGGACTACGACACGGACATTGACTTCTCACAAGCTTGGGATCGCCTTCAGAGGGAGCAGCGTTGCTGCGGTGTCACGGGGCCAGCGGACTTTGCTGCTTTTAACAGAACTACGCTGCCAGCGAGCTGTTGTCGTATTCCGGCGCATACGACATCAGTTACACCGGCGCTGCTGGCCGTCACGTCCGCCACGTCTCCCGCGCCGATCACTCCTCTTCATTGCGCACCTCACACAGCCCCCTGCTCAGAGAGACTACTTGTTTGGCTACGACGAACTGCAGACGCGTTGTTCGTATTAGGGTATTGCGTTATAGCATTTTTAAAATTGTGCTTCCTCGGAATCCTCCGGTACGAAATAAAGGAGATGATTCAAAAAATTAGGATATTACAAAGTGAGCTCGGAGCGGGCGAGCTCCTTGACTGCAGTCCGATTCATGGGGGACCATTATCACAGACCATAATAGTAAACGCAGTGAACGCAAACGGCGGGGTCCGAGCACACGGTGGCAGTCCTGAACGCGCAGGAGAGCGCGAGGCTCTGCTAGGACGAGCGTCGGAGCCGTGCTCGCGGCGAAGCATACACGATGAACCTTTAGGTCCCAAAACAATAAACGGGAACAACAATTGTGAGATGCGCGAACTCGCTCGAGGAGATTATAGGCCACTAGCAGCGGACAGTGCAGCGACCCGAATCTGACTAAGATGTTACTTGGAGCGGCTGTTCGGGCGGCGATGGCGCTCCTTCCCGAGCGCGGGCTGCGAGCTGGAGCCGGCGCTGGCCCGCGGACCACCGCCGAGCGGGCGGCTCGCCGGCGCCCGCGTCCGCCTCGACCACCGCCGCGGAACCCGCTCCGAATTCGAGTTGTAAGCAACAAACAACGAGGCTGTAAGCTGAAAACCTGTTTCGTTCCTCTCGACGGTAATATTCATTGCCGCTGTCAATTGCGATTACCGATACTTTCGAGGACTAAACTTTATGTTACGTTCATAGTGGTAGCGTTGTAAAACTGTATCAGCGATACAAATCAGTGTAAGAGTGTTGTCTTTCAAAACGTTGTGAACTGTGAGAAATGAATAAATAATTATGAACGTGCATCGAAGGATTGTGTATTTTAAACAAAATGAAATGAAAATATATTTCGAGCAAAGCTTGTGTTTAGTTCCTAAAGGCCGTTAAATATTGGTTTCGTAGGTGCATAGGACACATAAATATGTTTTAATTTTCGGTTCCTAGGAAAGTGGCAACAGAAGTAGATACCCGAAAAATCGCGACGCGACGCGTACAGCATGTGAGGAAACGCGGTCTCCTGACAGCAAAAATAACCAATTAGTGCATGTATATTTTGGCTACTACGAGAGCGCAATCCATCCTACATAATATTGTATCTGTATACTCGAATACGATTTTAATATTCATAGCAGTAAATAACGGGAATCAACCAATATATGATTAATTATGATGATTGTTTAGCCTTAAGACAACAATTTTTGATTGTATACCAATAGATTTACGAAAATAATTACTATAGTATGTATTTTACAAATTTTCATGTAATTTTTATTATTATCTTCAATTAAAGATTTGTATGTATGTGTTATTATCATAATATATTTGCCATAGCCCGTAATACCGACGACCCATCCAGTTAAGTGATTTTTGTTCATCGTAACTTCGGACATAAGTATAAAGAATGTTAAACAATTAGATATAAATGTATGTACTTAATAAATTATAGACTTGTCGTTTGATTTGATAGCTGAATATAGGGATGATAAAAATCACTTTTCGTGAATGCTGGTCCTACATTTTGATATGTAACGAATTATAAATTGAACAGTGCGCTTGCACGAAACTGATCTGCCGTCTCTTTTACTTTCTGTAGGATATTGCATCTCTATCATAGAATTTTTTGTTTATTGTAAGGACCTGTATACCTTGCACGATTACCCTAACAGTACTTGCGTAGACTAGAGATATTATCTCGTACAACCACACCTTGGATTCGCGTCCGCGTCACTCGTTTGTTTTGACAGCTTTCCTTGCATGACTCGGACAAGAGTGAGCCGTGACTTTCCTCACTCATTGTCTATTTATCTAGTTCTCATAATCATACCTAATGTTGTCGGTAAATGTAAATAATAAACAAAATTTGTACATGTGTAGTATGCGAGTAATTGTGCTGTGCATGGACAGATGACAGAATACATAGTACTGATATGAGCTTAAACGACGTAGTGCCTACAATTATATGCTTGTAAACAGTATAAAGTGAACAAATACACTATTAATAACATTTTACTTTATGGCAGAAGAATTTAAAATGTTTCGTACTGCATTTTATCATTATCTTGACAGAGTACAGACGTTTTTGCTAAATATTTAAAGAGAACGCGCTATGAATCTAGACTGCGCATATAAAATATTACGATTATCTCATGATGTAAGGAATTAGGTAAAATTTATTAATGGCTGTGTCAAATATAGGTAAAACCTATCCATGCCGTGTGTAGAACAGTCACGATTTGATGTCATAGCTACCGGTGGAGCGACTCTGTACAGTCGACGTAGGGTGGAGGTCCCCGTGGACGCCCGCGCGTCGGCACGGCCGACCGTTGTTCGACCACCTATCTACATTCATACATATTTGTACTTTTACGAACTAACTTTATAGATATATTGTAATGACGAGTACGAAGTTATGTTCGCTTAGAGTAGGTATAATATTTTGTGAATTTATGCAGAAAAATAGTTTTTTAATATTGTTGTCACATGAATGTACCAATCTTATAAAAATTTGTACCTATATTCGGAAAGTTGAATAATTTGTAGCTAGGATCCAATCTAAATCCTGCATTTCTTCCAAAAAAAACGGTTAAAATAACATGTGCCTTGGCTTATAAATTGTATAACTGATGTTATGTTTATTGTAAATTATTGGATATGAATTAAACAACCCACGAGCTCGTCTCTTGTGCTGCCTACACCTTCCGACATACTCGTACGTACACTGTACTCCCGATTGTAATGTGTTGTTCGACTCGATCACTCTCTGAAAACAATGTATGTATAATATCCTTGTTTACCATTCCCTACGCTGATTTTATTACTTCCGTTCTCTAAAATGTCCCTATTATCTGCAGTTTCTTGCCATTACTTGATAAATATAAATATACGACGACGACGACATCGACAACGTCTGTGGTCTAGTTCAATTCCCACAGGACACAAATATTTATGTGATGTACCTGTGTTTGTGTTGGTCTGAGTGTGTCTTACGTATAATAAGTATGTATTTACAAAATATAAAGTATATTAGTATTATATCCATTGTTCAAGCTCTGCTTAGTTTGGGACTGAGCAGAGCTTGTACTATGGGTGATGATGCTGTGTATTTATTTATATAGATAAAAAATGTTCAATATAAATAAAAAAGAAGCATCAATTCAGTTTAATCGATGTGGGAGAAATGTTTCGATGAAATCTGTATATTATACATACATTGGGATGGTACATTGTACGTAATCTTTTAAATTCTCTACTGTCACTTGAATGTGTTCCTCGTGTTTCATTATTACGGTAGAGTTGTTACAACTTTCCGAAGGTACGCACTAGGCGACTGAGAGCTAATATTATCATAATAAATGCATTAAATAAAGAGTTTGTTAAAATGTTGTGGTTTTTTATTTGTAAGTAAAGATATTTAGTTCCTCCCAAAATAATTATATTTACACAATATTTTTGTATTCAATGGCACGAAAATAATTTAAAAAAATGTTATGACTTGCTGATATTTAAGTGGAAATGATTAATTCGGAAAGCGTTGACTAGCAACGCAATTGCATCCTTTAACACTGTTACACTTACGAGTTACCATGAGATACAAAAAAAAAAAAATACAAAGTCAAATTTTCTTACAAAGTAATAAACGATTTATAACACATTAAAATACAAAAAAAAGTTACAATTTCATATAATTTCAGTATGTGAGAAATATTTTACCAGCATGGAATTTTATCTAACACCTTTGAGTGCACATTGTGCATTATTGTGACAAGGTAACGACCTTGTAGAAAACAAGCAAGCTTCCTTGTTAAGAGGAAATCCGGGTGGTCTTTTTTCCATACAAGCGTTCTCGACTGTTTTCTTACTGGTTAATAACCCTTAAGCAATGATTTTTTACAGTAAAATATAAATCAACTTTTGTTATGCTATGTTTTCGTTTTTGTCGATAAATTATTTCTAGAAGCCCTAAAAAATCTCAAAATTATCTATTTAGACCGCTGTTTACAGAAACCTAGTGTATAAATTTAACAATTTTATTAATGAAAAAGAAAAAACAGCGGCACGGTACATATTCTTCTTATTCAATTTATGAAATATCTTTTAAATTGGTCCTGTTTCGGAGGAGAAAATAGTCGAGAGCCAAACCTCGAATTATGAATTTTTTACTTAGGCTATTCAGTTGGAGCTGCAGTTGTCCTTATCGCACTTATTTAGGGCTCAGTGCCTGCAAAGTGACAACGATAGTTTCTTCAAATATCTAACTTTTAAAAGTGTTACTGCGCGCATTTCCTCTTCCAACTGTGCGTGATTTTACGGACGCAACGTAAAGCCGACGATCACGGACAGACACGCACCGTACCGAGGTTCTCCCCACGGTGCGTGCTACAAACTCGTCCATAAAATCACGCACTGTGGAAAGCCGCTTTTAGCATGCAGGTAATCAGAGACTCACCTGCACGCCATCTTCTTTCAACCTGTAAGTGCGGTCGACGTTCGCGCCGCCAATCACCAACACGTCGCCTTCACTATTCTTGTCTGCATGGAACAAAGGCCCGTCATCAGCACGACTTCTGCACGAAGTGTGGAAACGTCTCAAAGAATTGGTCGAACATTTCCCAGCGCCGCTCGCCAATCCATTATTAAACGCATTCTTAGAATTGTCAACGTTCTTGAGTTTTATAAATTCGACTGCAATATCGGCGCCAACTTTCGCGTTGTTCTTTATGAGGGCGATGTCTGTGTCTCGTTAAAGAAAGAAATTGTGGCAATTAGCTTTACTATAGCATTTATTGACCGTTAGCGTTTCTACACATTTAATTTACGACAGAATTAGGCAGCTGCTAAGTTTGATTAAGTATTTTAATGGTCTCGTAATTATTCTGCTAAAAGAGAAGCTTTTGGGGGTCATGAATTGATTAATAGATGAGACCATACACTTCATTAGACATATCCATGTTGTAAGGATTGTAGTTAATTGGTGGCTTTTAGTGTTAATAAAACAAACAATACACAATAGAAACAAGTACAAATATCTGGAGGAGGCTTCTACCCTGAAGGGATACATATCCAAAAAAAAAAATAACACTAACTGCCCCGTTGGTCTAGTGGTCGCAAGCGCGACTACTGAGCGTGGGGTCCTGGGTTCGATTCCCGGGTCGGGCAAAGTGTTATTGGGTTAATCCATTAGGAAATTCTCAGTAGCAGCCCGGAGTATGGATTTGTGCCCGGTTAATGGCAATAGGCTCGCCCCCTATTACATGGGACTATAACATAACTGGCAAAATGTGGGTGTACTATTGGGGAAATACAGGCGTGTTGTTGTTATGTTATGTTAATAATACTAACCTACAAAGAAAATAAGTTTTTTGTTGAAAAATCTATTTTTCAAGACAAGCTTTTATAAGACACGGATTTGGTACTCTAACCCAAACTCAGTGTGTCAATGGTAACTACAGCAGAGATCCTGTGACCACCTTCCGGCTCCATCATCAGATCAGCTCTAAGTACCATAATATTGTATTGTCATCGAGTTTACATATGTGTACCAAATTTCAGCAAACTTTTATAACGGGAACTGGTTTTTTGGCTTGCAAGATTTGATCTAAACCAACTAATAAATATTATTGCAAGTTAAATCATCATCATCATTTCAGCCGAAAGACTTCCACTGCTGGACATAGGCTTCCCCAAGCATGTTCGGGGGATATGCCATAATCGTCACGCTTGGCAGGCGGGTTGGCGATTGCAGTTGGTTGGCTAAATACTCAGAGAATGCTGCTGCCCATCCTTTGGTGACTCTCTTAGTCGCCTTTTACGACACCCTTGAGAAGAGATAGGGATAATAGTTAAATAAAAGCTTGTAAAGACTATTAAATTGTAAAAAAAATATGCATATGGAAATAAAAAGCTGTACGCTAAACTAAAGCTATTATTTCATTGTAGAAAGGATACTGGCATCAAGAGATGCGCCACTGGTAGCCTTGGCAACCGCAGACAGTATAAACGGCGTCACTTCTTTGCCGAAAATACCTTTCTGTTCGGCTTCCTTCAGTGCACGAGTAATGGCGTCTTCTATTACCTTCTCTGCATGAACAAATAAAAATAATAACAGTTTAACTACAGGTATTATGCATATAAATAAATGGATCCAATTACTTAAAGTTAACACAACTGAAACCTGATTTCAGAATTAAGTTACGAGTTTACCGCAAGACTTATTCCCATGAAACATAGGATTAAATGGGTTTTTTTTATTCTAAAATTATGTGAGGTGACAGTGTAGGTCTCAGATAGTAAGAGCTAATTTTATCTATGTCTGTATCACAAAGAGCATTGTAGTAGTCTTAAAATGCAAGCTTAAAAATATTAAAATTAGAAATTCTTGTAGCCGTATCGTAGCCCTGTCGTAGCAGTGACGTAGCAGTGTCGTAGCACTGCCGTAGCATGTTAATACACTCAGTACAAAACCTAATTTTAATACTCATATTGTAATAGGTCCTTCACACCATGAACTGATAAATCTTAGTGCACTTTATGCTTGGTTTTCAAAGTGCGGATTAAGGAACAAGAATTAATAAAATCAGGGTCCACCGTAGGATATGAAATATCATCGAAAACGCAAAACTTCAACTATGAACGCTGACGGGTTATTTTAATTAAAGTTTTATCACAAAAATTTCAATATTTTTGCTCTTTGCCGTTCGATGAGGTATTTAATTCATACTTCTTAAATAGTTCGTAGCTGCATAATCGGAATTCCGCATTATGAAAAGAAGCCTTTGAATAATCTTGATTAAAAGTATGCTCTCAAGAATTTCTACAATTTTATTTAAAAAATGTTGCAATTAGTGAATATTTGCATGTATTTTTTCAAGAATTTTTAGATTTTTTCAGGGAAACAATGAGTAGGTTTCGTTAAAAAGTGCACTCTGTGCTACAGGCAGTATAAAGACAAATTGTATAGTTATCTTGCCATCTGTCGCTCGTCAGAGCCTCGTTGTTTGTTGGCAGAAACATTGAGGTAATATGTACTACTACGTACTGGAGCAGACATCAGGAACAAACAATTTAGCACAACTTGCTGGCCGCGGAGCACGCGCGGCGCTAGCGTGGCTAAGCCAGTGAGAGTGCAGGAGCTCTAAAACGTGCTACAAACATTTTGTTCGAGGTGTCTTCTCTAGTACGTAGTACATATTACCTCAGTGGGCACAAAGCGCCTTGGGCAGCCAATAAAGCTTTCGTTTGAGGTAGCTGGATGTCGGTTGAAATTGTGACCTGTAATATAGGTTTTTTACAATGAATGTGTGAGTGCGTGTGAGTGAATTAATGTAGTCTTGTACCGTGTGAGTGAATTTATGTAGTCTTGTAGCTATATTTGTTAATGTGTGACTAATGCGAGAGAAACAAATGAATACTATAATAATTTCTTAGGTTATAATAAAACATAGTTTAACCGGATTAAATCGCGTATATTATTTAAATTGGTTTTCCTGACGTTTCAAAGCTTTGCAGCGTTCGTGGTCGCAGGAAGACTAAGATGACAAGCGTCTTTACAGATATTTCTAAAACAATATTTTAATCTACCGTACAATTTTTATTAATTGAAAATCGTTTCGATGCACGCTCACAATGTCATTGTCTTTTACAGTGTTGCGTGCTGTTTGGGACTTGATTATTTTTAGAACTGGGTTCCAAACAGGTGGCAGCCAATTTAAATAATATACACGATTTAATCCGGTTAAACTTTGTTTTATTATCTATACTTATAAAGACATGTTTTCTTCTTACGTAATTTATATCTCAATACTAATCATATTAGATTTTCTTAGTTATCTTACCATCCATAGCATACTCCTTAGGTATCGGCACAGCGACGACGGTGCCGGACGCGAGATTCAACGCACGCGCAGAGTATAACACTTTTGCGGCTTGGTGTGCGTCAGAGACGCGGTGCGGCGCGCGGTGCCCCGAGCGCGCCGTGTAGAACGCAGGAAAATCCGACGACTCACCAAATGCACATACACATACGCCCTGTGTTTCCTGGATTCAAATATGATTACATTAGTTTTGACGACGTCTGTGGTCTAGTGGTTTGAGTGTCGGATTGCTAATCACTAGGTCGTGGGATCGATTCCCACAGGACACAAATATTTATGTGATGAATATAAGTGTTTGGGTTGAGCTGGGTGTTTCTTATCTTCTATGTATAAACAACGTGTTATTGAAATAACTGAAAACCTCTTAATGGGTAATTGTACTCATCAATATAAACAACTTTAACTATGGGACCAACCATGAAATCGGGTAAAAATTATCAGCTGATCCTTACATTTTGTCGATTTATGTGAACACAACTGTAAGGATCAGCTGATTATTTTTTCGCGATTTCATGGTTGGTCTACTAGTAAAAGTTGTTCATATTGGTGAGTACAATGACCCCTTAAGAGGTTTTTTAGTTATTTCAATAACATGTTGTATACAACGTGTGTCAGAAATGTATATAAAAAATAAAGATGGCATTGCAACGCATGTCCCCGGGAACATCTAGTGTATTAAAAAAAGTATATTAGTATTATATCCATCGTCTAGTAACCATAGTACAAGCTCTATTTAGTTTGGGACTGGATGGTGCTGTGTAAAAGGTCCCAAATGTTTATTTAGTTAGCCTAAAGTAAGACATCTGAATAGAAGCTGTCTACAAAGAGCGTTCTGAAAGTTGTTGCAGTAATTATCACGCCTGATATGCACATTAGTGTTCGCAGTATATATTAGTACCCTGTATCTGGTTTCCTCAGTTTTACAACACCCAATACTATGAACGGGGACCACAAATAACAAACAATAAAATGTACTATGTTATAATAAAACAAGTTTAACCGGATTATATCGCGTATATGATTTAAATTGGTTTTCCTGACATTTCGAAAGCTTTGCAGCGTTCGTGGTCGCAGGTAGGCTAAGATGACAAGCATCTTTACAAATATTTCTAAAAATATATTTTAATCTACCGTACAATTTTTATTAATTAAAATCGTTTCGATGCACGATGTAATCACTCACAATATCATTATATTTTACAGTGTTGCGTGCTGTTTGGGACTTGATTATTGTTAAAACTGGGTTCCAAACAGGTGGTAGCTGCCAACCATCTTCTCTATTAAAATTAGGATGTTTTTTAACATCAATAGCCTCACGGAGCATTCTAGGTACTACATATCGGTTTTCCTTCGCCAGCACTTGTGGTTTATCAAATCGAAGAAAATGGTTGGACTTGTCTAGGGCATAATAGGGCATAATTATAATGTGTAGTGATCGCGAAAACCTTAGAAATTGTACTATGTTAATCAATTTTCCTGAATCCATGAACAAAACTACAAACGTGTGCACTTTCGTAGCCAAACGTCATAAAATATTTAATGTCACAATTCTATAAAACGAATGTAGTCTCTGGTGAAATCAAAGCACTCTTTGAAGTAACATTCGGTGTGTTCATATTGAGTACACAATTGCAATATAACTTTTCTGCCTCGCTTAGAAGCAGCTAAATTACTTAGCAACCCTTCTCCCTCGGGCACTTTATAGAACATGTGCGGTAACCTAACGACCTGATATACTCTGTTTTTCTTTTACTACAGATATAATACGTAGGTACCTACGACAAGTAGGTACTCGAATTTACTTTGTTCTGAATGTTCTACTCGAGGATCAAAGTAAACCGTGCACCACCCAGTCTACAAAGGACAGTCAAGGGGGAATCACCGACCTAAAAACGACAACGACGTTTTTATGGTCTTCAATTATTTATCTACATTGTTGTTCTGACGTCGTAAAGAATAAGAGAAAAGAATCTTATATCTTTATGTTATATCGGAAACAATGAAATCTTAGTTATGAAAATGATCAGGAGAACTTCGTTTTTCATAGTAAGATGTATAGTCTATGTCAATCCAATTAAATAGAAAGGTAAACAAACCCAGTTTCGGTAAAATTATCACAAAATCACTCACTAAGGTTTCCTGTTAGAAAACTCACTTCTGAGTTAAGCTCGCTAATGTACATAAACTTTCCTACTGTAATATAAATGCATATATGTGTGTACAATAAAGAATAAGAACTAAATGAAATTAGTAATTTGAAGGTTTATGCTTGATAGCTCACCACTTTTTACAACAATATTCGTTTGTTTGTATATAAATTTTAAATGGTTTTTGGAAATTCACTCAGAAGTCACGTACAAGAAATAAAACTTATAATGTTCAAAAAGTCCCCAAAAACAAGCATTTATGTTTGTAACTCATTCAATTAATCAAATCAAATCATTCTCTCTATGGTTGGGTTAGTAACCCGTTTGTTTACTTTTCTATTTAATTGGATTGACATAGACTAATTCAGTTGCTACAATAAATATGCAGTTTACCAAGTACTCGAGAGTTCGTCCGATGTCTAATATGGATTTAACTCCACTGCAGACGACGAGTGTGTTGCTGCGTCCCAGCTCGTTCAGATCCGCCGATATATCCAATGTATCCTCGCCGTGACGATGCACGCCACCTGCGAGAAATACTCTAAATTTTCAATGTACAATTTCACTATTCTTTTCTTACAAATACTGTCTATAACAAGTACTCGGTATTCAATTTGAGAAAATAAAGCTGAAATAAAACTCAGTCCTAGACATACTTAAAACGAACGAAACTTTAGTTGCGAAATTGCGTAAAAGAAGAACTACCGTTGGTAAACATTTGTCTTAAATTGTTTTAGGCGTTCCCGTTTGCGAAAACCCAGTAAAATAAAGTTTTCCGTACAACACGATTCGATATAGACCAAAATGCTGAAAAGTCAAAATTACAAATATCTTCGATTGTGTGAGTGTAATAAAATGTCTGCAAAGTATTTTGGTAGAAGCCACGGGAAACGGGGAATTATTACATTACTGGTCCCAAAGCGGAGCTAGCTCGCAGGCTCGTTTGGAGCGAGGCGGGGGCGACCGCGGTCCCGCATAGTTTCATTCAATGTATGTATATTATACGTCTGCAGCTTCGCAGGTAAGGTCACGATACGACGACTTCGCGTAGGTACATTTTGTCGACAAAATCCTGCTACATTACACTTACCTACCGCTACCATCGGACATCGAGAGCAAGCGCAAGCGATTTTAGCCTTAGTGGTGATTCACCGAAAATATTTCTGATTGTACGTTCTCCATTCCGCAATTACTTCCAGAACATCAAATAATAAGCAATCTTCGTACAAATACGCTATTTGATTAAAATATATACTAATAGACAAAGAATACTTTATTTTTTTATATTAAAAAGGATACTCTATCTGATAAGTGTAATTTAATTCTAAACCTTAATAATTTATCTTCCTAAAAATAAAATAATATATCTTAATCAACCTATTTCTCTCCAGCTATAAGCGAATGTACAAACATCAGGCTAACACATTTTATATGTAGACAAAGGCGGTCTTATTAAATCAAGAGACGTCGTATTTCCATTAATACTTTTCTGTTTTCAAATAACATGCGGAGATGGCAATTATTGTACCGACTTGAATAAGATTTATGTTCCATTATGCTCACCGCAGAACAGTAGACACTACCTACGCTTCAAGCTAAGACAATAAAGTTTCTAATTCTATTGTAAGCTATATTTAGATTTATATAAACAAATCTGAACTTATGCAAACATTATGATAACAGTATAAATTCGTATTTATACTGTTATCATAAAACCAACCTCGTGGTTGACGTGATACAACGTGTTATTGAAATAACTGAAAAACTCTTAAGGGGTCATTGTACTCATAAGCATGAACAACTTTTACTATGGGACCAAACCTGAAATCGCAAAATAAAGTATTAGATGTTTCTTATATTTGTGTTCACATAAATCGAAAAAATCTAGGGATCAGCTGATATATTTTTCACGATTTCAGGTTTGATCCCATAGTAAAAGTTGATCATACAGATGAGTAGAATGACCTCTTCAGAAGTTTTCAGTTATTTCAATAACACGTTGTACACGAACGTACAGTCGACCGCGCGTCAGTGGTAACAGTTTGACATTGACAGCGTCTTTATTTCTTAGGCTACTGCCTTCCGCTAAAAACCACGTAAACCGCTTCTACTGAAGCGGTTTTCTAATTCAAGTTCTTACCGCTGCGCACTGACGCTGACGTGCAGTTAATTGTACCAACCACAGATAATCTAACTTAGATTTACTGTGGTACCAACCTAAGACACAATGTCATGTATGGTGTTTAGCGGGCACTTGCTTTCAGAATAATGCCTGTAAAGCTCCTAGTTAGCAGTGAGTGTTTTTTTTACATAATAAATCGTCTAAGACAAGTTAACGACGCGGCCGCCATCGAAATTTGCCATTTCCCCTTCGCCAGCCCACCCCTGTAGTTGCGAAGTGCCGATGTAGCGTAATCCTTTTGTATCTGTCCTTTCGTGTATTCACAGACATTCGCCTGTTTCTTGCTCGCTTTATCCTGATAGACGCTAATACAAACCGTTGCGCTTTGGGAACGGAATAAGACTTCTCCTAATGTTTTTTACAAGCTGAAGCACAACAAATGCTTATCTAGAAGGTGATAAATCGCCCTGTTCCACGGAATTCGTTGTTAATTACATCGCCAGTTCAGCACGGCTGCGATGCGACTGGCAGTAATGAATGCGCCGGCAAAGCCTTCAATCCAACCGTGATACCGTTGAAATTCATTTGTGAATTCACAAGCACAGTTAGTTTATTTTATTTTATTTTATAGTATAAGATGGCGAAACGAGCTAAAGGCCCACCTGATCTTAAGCGGTTACCTTTGCCTAAAGACTTCAATAACACCTAGGCTGTTGCCTAAATGATACCGCAAGTCGGTTTGCCAAACTGAGACATGGAGATGGAAAGTCTCATGTGATTGTAATTTCACCGGCACCCGTAGGTACCCTTCAGACCGAAACACAGCAATGCAAGCATCACTATTTGGCGGAGAAGTAGGTACCGTGATAGTACTTCACCGGACGAGCTCTTTCACAAAGGAGCTACTACTAGTTGAAGTGTTTTTACTATGATTTACTAGTACTTGTGAGCCGTGACTTAGCACTGCCTTGTACGATGGTGGCGTGAACATAATCTTGTTTACACTCATTCTTCTTCTTCTTCGATCGTGTCGACATGAGCTACATAATGATAATAGCTCATGCCGTAGGGAAAAGATTAGATAGTCAGCAGTTTGGTAGTAGGGCTAACTCCCCAAGGTACGCCAGACGATCAATTATGTACTGTCACTCGTGGAGAATCTTAATGCACCCCACACTACACACTCATTAGCAAAACGTTAGTTGTTGGCGCTGTGTAAAATAACCAAATAAAATACCATGAATGCTGTGTTTCATATGAATTTGGACCATTTAATTAAGGTTGTCGTTTCCTTTAAACGGTAGTCGTAAACAGGTTCATTAAGCGTTGATACTGCCGCGTCGTAATGCGTTGTAATAGGATTCCCGATATAATAAAGAGTTTCTGATGAAGCAGTCACTGTAATGTTGCCGGCTATTGTAGCAAATTGCAATGAAAACACATGAGGAGTGTTATGAAGAAGCATTGTGCGGAGAAATCATGAAATACGTATATTGCATAATGTACACTTGTTGTGGTACAACATAGCAAAAAATACTACTCAGGGTTAGTTAGTTTTAGGGCGTCTTACTAGAAATATTTGTAACGTCATGTCCGTCCCTCTTTCTACATGTCACATTCTTGTTGAATTTATTTACATTATATGTTTTGTTGCCCTCACATTGAGCAAAACCACAGAAATAGATAGAGATAGAACGGTTGTAATCACAATTTTGCTTGCGATTCATGTGTGGCAACTTTTGAACAAACTACGCCTTACATATTGAAGTCATCAATTTAAAAAAAATAACTTTAATCAAATGTACTTTACAGCTTTTGTTACTGCAGTTAGAAACAGCACAGTAAGGCATTTATGCGGGTTTTTGTTACAGTATTTATAGAAACAAGTCATAAGGCGTACTGAGAAAGGCTTTGAAATGCACTGCACTATGGTGCAGAGTGTTGGCACGTGCGCCCTGCCCACTTTACCATTCTATCTATTTTTGTGAGCAAAACAATGTTCTACTAGAATATAGTAATAAAAAGATATATATATATAGAATATTATTGCACCTTACACAGACTTTAACTTTTAGTAGTAGCAGAGCTCTTTGTAAAGGAGCTCGTCCGGGGAAGTACTACCACAAACAGTGGTTTGGCGGCAGAAGTGGATACGGTGGTAGTACTTCCCCGCAAGCATCACTATGCTTGCATTACTGTGTTTCGGCGTGAAGGGTATGGGTGCCGGTGAAAGTACAATCACGTAAGACTTTTCATCTTCATGTCTCAGTTTGGCGAACCGACTTGCAGTACCATTTAGGCAATAGCCTAGGTGGTATTGCAATTAACACCAGGTAGGCCAAAAGCCTTTTTAACGAGCTAAAGCTCGTTTCGTGATCCGATACTATAAAAAACCGGCCAAGAGCATGTCGGGCCATGCTCAGTATTATAGGGTTCCTTATACTTAAGGAACCATATAACCCTACGACCTACTGGTCTAATTACAAACGAAGCAAATCGAATATTAATCATTGCTATTTTATTTTTTGCAAACAGCGCCACCTACACACACACTCACACACTTCTTAAATTTAGCGCTAGGTGGCATTTTTACTTTGTGTTGTCAATATAACACAAAGTTTCTTTTTGTGATTTTTTTAAATAGAAAGTAACTAAAGGAGCATTATTTGCTAAGATCATTTTTATCTAAGGTCAATGACCTATGAACTAGGACATTTTAAGTATTTTTCTGTTTTCTCACTATAACTCAAAAAATTATAATCACATTATACTCGAAATAATTTTAAAAGAGAGTTTTTATAAAAGTCTATCAACGTGGAAGATTACAAGTTTCTACGTTGCATAGTTTGGAAATGGCAGGGGGGGACACATTGTAAGCCACTTTGGTGAGCTATATTTCGCAGATGGTACACCTGATAAAAAAGTGATGTATGAAACATTACCTTCATTTTAGTAGACCTATTCAATGATACACCCACGAGGGGGTCCAGCGAAAAAAAAAAATTCATCCCCATTTCACATGTATGGGCGCCACCCCTAAAATACGTTATCAAGATTTTTTTATTCTTTTAAAATTGAGATCTATATCTAAACCATTTAAAAAAAAAAAAACATTTACTTATGTTTATAACTGTAGAAGTTATTAAGCTGTAAAGGATTAGGACAGACGGACAGACGGAGAGACGGACAGACGGACAGACAGACAGACGGAGAGACGGGCGGACATGACGAAACTATAAGGGTTCCTTGTAGGACTACGGAACCCTAAAAAGGCCATATTAAATAAGTTATTAAAATTAAAGATTGAAAAAGCGACTGAATAGAGTGAAAGGTCATAAAGCAATGTTCTAACTGCAATGGAAACTGAACTTTGTATGTATAATGGAATCAAGGTTTTTAGTCCCACAGCAGTGTCTATTAGTGTATGTATATTGTGTCTGTGTTCTCTGACATTGTGTGACATAATGGTGACCGTGGTGACCGTTATTACGCAGCGTCTGGTAACAAGTGCCTTTATCCGTGCGAGAACTGCACTTGTGGTCTTTATAAGAAGCTATTTGTGTAAACCTATTTACAACAGTCACAGAAATGAAACTAGTAAACGAATGTAGTAGTCCAATTAAGTTTGGATTCCTTTGTATGAAAATGTTTTCAAGATTGCTTTAGGGATCTTAGTTTTATCGTCTACTTTTTTTAATTTAACAGCGCTATACTAAGCACTGGTCAAGACTGGAAGCCGACCCCAATATAATTGGAAAAAGGCTCGGAGGATGATGATAATACTAAGCACTGGTCTACAATTGCTGATCCCGCTCATTTGGCTACAAGATACAATATTTGTTTTTTTTTTTATATTATTATATTTAAGATTGTAGGTACTGTATACTACTTATGGTGGCAAGAAACTTTGTTTTTCTTTCTTTCATCAAAGAACAGTCGATTTTCGATTGTTTCACAGTCGTCGGCAGCTTTCCGCCGGTTGAGGGTTAGTATAGAAAAATAAATACATCACCTATTCCGCCAGTAACAAACACCGGTATATCAGCAAGCTGTGCAGCGATGATGGTGCCGGCTACCGTGGTGGCCCCGTCCAGCTTGGCCGCGGCTATTGGCGCCAGATCTCTTCGTGAAGCCTTCACCACTCCTTTGGCTTGAGCCAGGTAGCTTAGTTGATCCTTTGACAGGCCTATGGTCAACTGACCCTTCAGGATGGCTATAGTCGCTGGTATTGCACCCTGTTTAGAAATAAAAGTGTTTTAGTTTATAGATAGTGATAGTTCAAATACTTGGGGAAAGTTAAAGTCTGTATGTTAGGCATTTACTGCCGGGCGTAGACATAATAAACTATGAAAATATAATCCGAAACATTTTTCTATACATTTTTAATGAAATAATTTGCAAACATACTGTGTCCCTACCAGTGAATGATTTAACCATATGGCAAACAATTTAAAGCAAGAGAAAATTATATTAAAGCAAAAACTCGAAATACAAACTTCGTCTCTACCGTTATTACGTGCGCTACGAAACGTCTACGAAAGCGTAGCACTCGAATATTATAATCGCAAAAGTAGCAATGCTTATATATATTATAGCTTCTACACATAGCTGCAGTTATGTAAAATTTAGAGCCTTTTAGGGTTCAGTACCCAAAGAGTACCAACGGGACACAATTGCTCTGCCTACGCCGTCTGTCTGTCTGTCACAGGGCTGTATCTTTTTAACCTTAATATTCAGCCAGTCGAAATTTACACAAATGTGTTACTATGGCCTTTATCATGGAAAGTACTAAAAATAAAAAGTCTAAACCATACAAGAAGCTTTGAAATACATACAAGCGTCAAAGTTTGTGTAATTGATAGACGTTTGATTCCAGTGCATTATAGTGCATACTATATAGTTTAACAACAAATAATAAAAATAACGCAAAAATAGACATGTGAGGCAACCTGCGTAAGAAAGAGATACTAATATTCAAATTTCACCAACAGTGCAGCACTGCAGCATTGATGTATTGAGAGACATCAACGCATATGTTGCACCTTTTGTAAACTCTCAATAATTAAATCAGTTTCTGCCAGGTATCAGGTCGATAGGTGGTGCGAAACCCTTACTGCGCGAGTCCAACTCGCACTTGGCTGCTTTTGAAAACTCACCTTTTCCCTAATAATATTCTCGACTTGCTTAGCAGTTTCCAAATTCTGCGGGTAAGGCATGCCATGAGTGATAATAGTCGATTCCAAAGCGACAATCGGTTTTCCTTCTGACTTTGCGCGGCGAACCTCTTCAGAAAATATGAAGGGAGAAGCTGTACTATACCCCCTCTGATATAACGCAGCCAGTCGTGCACCTCTTGATACGTACTTCGCTAGATACGCCATCTTGATACCTAAAATAGAATTGAGTTTCATTAGTGATCGCTAAAAATACATCGAGGGCTGTTAAGAGGAAACGAGCGAGATAAATCGAGAGAACTATTATTCGATTTCGCCGAATCGAGACTGTTTGTTGACTTTGCTTTCTGTCACAGACGGAAGCTTAAATGTGGTTTCAGCAAAGTTCATTTAGCAACGATTGTGTCTAGAAATGGAATTTGTTTGTTTACGAAAAGTGTTGTATTTATTTACTTTTCAACATACAAAAGTTATTCAGAACAAACAGAACCATATTGAACTAAGTTTACGGGACTTGTCGCGCACAATTAAATCAAAATATAACAAGCATTTTGACTAACCTCGACGTTTCGGTCAAGTTGCATTGGCCGTGGTCACGAGCAGACTGAAGTATGTGGGTGTCATCGTCTTGAGCGGCGGGTGTTTTCTCGAACTACCCGCGGTTGGTTTTTCGTAACGTCGCTGTCCGTAACAAGATATGCTGAATCACGACACACAATGCTGACAGTTTCGGCGGACATACATGTAGACATACCACGACGCAAACACTTCTCGATTACCGGATTCCACGAGGAGGACAACCTATATCCATCTTCCCGATTGAAATTTTATATTTCTTTATCTCAATCGCTTCTCGTACAATTCTGGGATAGTAATGACGATCAGTGGAGAGGATTTTCGGGTCGTGTAGCTCAATCCAATGGTTTGGTCCTGAATCGAGCAAATGTTCGGCTATGGCAGATTTGTCCACTTGACGGCGCCTTACCGCTGTGATGTGCTCCTTCACTCTCTCCGCGATAGTACGCTTTGTCTGTCCAATGTAGGAGCTACCACAGCTGCAGTCAACCTTATATACCCCCGGTGTTTGGAATGGTATCACATCCTTCGCTGTCCTGACAGGACAGGACAGGACAGCGAAGGATGTCAAATCTGCCATAGCCGAACATTTGCTCGATTCAGGACCAAACCATTGGATTGAGCTACACGACCCGAAAATCCTCTCCACTGATCGTCATTACTATCCCAGAATTGTACGAGAAGCGATTGAGATAAAGAAATATAAAATTTCAATCGGGAAGATGGATATAGGTTGTCCTCCTCGTGGAATCCGGTAATCGAGAAGTGTTTGCGTCGTGGTATGTCTACATGTATGTCCGCCGAAACTGTCAGCATTGTGTGTCGTGATTCAGCATATCTTGTTACGGACAGCGACGTTACGAAAAACCAACCGCGGGTAGTTCGAGAAAACACCCGCCGCTCAAGACGATGACACCCACATACTTCAGTCTGCTCGTGACCACGGCCAATGCAACTTGACCGAAACGTCGAGGTTAGTCAAAATGCTTGTTATATTTTGATTTAATTGTGCGCGACAAGTCCCGTAAACTTAGTTCAATATGAGTGAAATTCGCGAAAGTTTAAAAACAGAACCATCTCTCTAATTATTTATTTTTTGACTTTGACCTTAGTTTCGCCCACGTACTGAAAAAAAATATAGCCTAGATGTTATTTCTGAACAAAGTAGCTTTCTAATGGTTAAATAATAATTAAAATCGGTTCAGGAGTTTTAGAGTGTATCGATTACAAACAAACAAACACATCTTTCCTCTTTGTAATATTATTAGTATTAATATATTAGTGTAGTGTGTGACTTGCCTCCTCCTTATATAATTAAGTAATATAACTTGTAAGAGGGCAGTATATTATGCTAATTGCACCGAACAATTCATGTTTCATTTGACATCTATCGCACGCCATTACGTATACGTATATGTTTATTAGTATACAACGTGTATCAGAAATGCGTGGTCATATTTAAAGAGCTTATTTAGGGGATGCTATCAAACAACTTTTACTATGGGACCAAAGCTGAAATCGCGAAAAAAGAAAACAGTTGATCCTTACATTTTGTCGAGCGACATTGATGATTTAGTAGGGAACAGCTGATATTTTTTCGCGATTTAAGGTTTGGTCCCATAGTAAAAGTTGTTCTATGCTATGCCCTGAATGAGCTCTTAAAATATAACCAAGAATTTCTGCTACACGTTGTATAAGTATTAGTATAGATGAATTTTATAAATGTATAGGTACTTGTGATTTTGCAGAAAACATGGTATTTACTACAGCTAAAGTAGTATGTCAGATAATACAATTTTTCCAATTTTAAATTCTGTCGTATCGTCTATACTATAATAAAACTGTAAAGGTCGAAAAGTCTGTACATTGAGTTTTTTTTCGCGAAAACCGGCTAGGGGGACTAGAAATAAGCTATAGAACACGAATCAATCGTTTAAAAAATTTATGTCTGTCTGTCTGTCTGTCTGTCTGTCTGTCTGTCTGTCTGTCTGTCTGTCTGTTTGTTACCTCATCACGTGAAAACGGCTGAACGGATCGTAATGAAACTTAGCATTTGTATTGGTATTAGTCTAACTTAAAATATAGGGTATGTTTTATCTGAATCGGTTGAGTAGATCCAGCGATACAGCTTGACCCCTCTATTGTATTAAGTTGCATACAAAGTAGAGGTCATGATTGTTGGTTAGATACAGGTTGCAGGTTCCTAAAAATACAACTGGATTCTATTAGTATTATAGAAAATATAGAATAACATAACATAGCCCATCACTGTCCCGCTGCTGGGCATGGCCCTCTTCTTGGAATGAGAAGAGTTAAGGAACTGGATATTTTTAGTGTAATAGATTATCATAACATAATCAGCTCATTACCTACTGCCTCACGTTCTCGTTCCGAGAAGAGTTAAGAAACTAGAAAATATAGAATAACATAACGTAGTCAACCCATTACTGTCCCACTACTGGGTATGGCCCTCTTCTCAAAATGAGAAGAGTTAATGAACTGGATATTATTAGTATTCTAGAATAACATAACATTACCAGCCCATTACAGTCCCACTGCTGGACACGGGCCTCTTCTCAGCATAAGAAGAGATGTGGTTAGTGTTATAGAATAACATAATCAGCCCAATTACTTCCCACTGCTGGGCACGAGCGTCTTCTCAGAATGAGGGAGTTTAGGGCTAATTCCATGAAATTCCATCACCTTGGCCGGTTGGTTGTAAAAACAAAATATAGTATGGTCGGTAAATAGTGTAATCGTCTGTGTAGGCGCTTATATGTATATATTTGAAGATATTGTGTTCATAATTATGACACGATGTTATTTTCCGACATCCACGCGGACGGAGTCGCGGGCACAGCTAGTATGCAATAAAATCGCAATCTGAGTTACGTAAAAGGGGAGTTATTTATGCATGAACTTCCAATTACGGCGACTCAGTGTGGCCGTCGACAGACGACCGACGGCGTTGGGCGGTGGGCAGCGTAGTTCGACACTTTTGATGAAGGCTATCTATCGGGGCCCCCACCCCGCGCACATTAATCAGCGTGCGACACGGGTACCATCTATGTCTCTCACCTTTCACCTGTGAGCTTGTGACGTTGTCGCTAATAAGACACTTTCGTTACAGCTTACACCGTTGTGGTGGTAATGTATATGCTTATGCTATATGTATGTATATGCTTGCAATTTTCTATGAGTATCTGCGGTACTTTTTTCTGGTTTATAATTTTTATACATTATAATAAGCGTTCGTTGTCAAAAGCTGCAAAGCTTTCGAAACTTCAGGAAAAACAATTTAAATAATACATGCGATGTAATCCGGTTAAACTTGTTTTATTATAATGTGCAGTGATCGCGATAACCTAAGAAATTATAAATTTTTATACACTTTGTGTTTATAATATACTAGCCTATGCCTGCGGCTTCGCCCGCTTATATATATTTCGATTTATCACAATTTTTTTTTTTTTTTTTTTCTTTTTTTTTATAGTATAGGATAGCGAAACGAGATAAAGGGCCACCTGATGTTAAGCGGTTACCTTTGCCCATAACAACTGCAATACCACCTAGGCTGTGGCCTCAATGGTCAAGCAAGTCGTTTTGCCAAATTTTGTAATTTCACCGGCACCCGTACCCTTCAGACCAAAACACAACAATGCAAGCATCACTATTTGGCGGAGAAGTAGGTACGGTGCGGTATTATCGTGCACTCTTCGGGAACTGTTCATCTTCCCGGATTAAAAAGTAACCTATATGATAATCCGGGTTCCGGTCTATCAGTGTACCAAAATTCAACCAAATCCGTACAACCGTTTCATCATGATTGAAAGACAAACAAACAAAAACTAACACACACAAAAAAACATTCATACATAATATACCATACCCATAGTACAGTCAACTGCATGACAGTGGTAACACTTCAATTCGAAAACCGCCCTTACTGCTTACAAAATAAAGATGCTGCTAATGTCAAAGTGTTACCACCGACGTGCGGTCGACCGCACAAGCTCTGCTTAGTTTGGAACTAGATAGTGCTGTGTAAAATGTACCAAATGTTAATAGGACAACATAATACACAGCAACTATGAATGCAGATTTGATAACATGGCGTGAGTTTCATTTTCCGGTAGCTAACTCTATACTAAACTTTAACTTTAAACTTTATTAACATACATTACATTTACTGCCTGACTGCCTCGTTGGTCTAGTGGTTGCAAGCGCGACTGCTGAGCGTGGGGTCCTGGGTTCGATTCCCGGGTCGGGCAAAGTCTTATTAGGTTTTTTCATTAGGAAATTCTCAGTAGCAGCCCGGAGTCTGGATTTGTGCCCGGTCAATGGCAATAGGCTCGCCCCCTATTACATGGGACTGTAACATAACTGGCGAAATGTGGGTGTACTATTACACCTCTGCCTACCCCTTCGGGGAAATACAGGCGTGATGTTATGTTATGTTGTTGTTATGTTATTACATTGACTTTTTCCGTACAATGTTGGGCACCAATCTGGCATTGTCCTTTGAAACCGCTGCCTCCCAAACTAGGTTATAACCTTTATTTTGGGAGTCAGTGTTCCTTCGTAGGCTAACGTACATACAATGCAGTAGTTATAATGTACAATAAAGAAACATTGAAATTTATTTTATTTATTTTACAGTTCACAATATTAGGTTCAATTTTTTTATACTTTTTTCCAAACCCGTTCATCCATTACAGATAAGTAAATAAATACACTAAATACACACATGTTTTCATTTATTACTTTAGTTGATGTATATGAAGCAACTGAAAAAGGGATTTTTCTTATAGAATTTTGTTCAATTAAATGTTTTGCACATCTATAGCGTGTTTATAACGTGTCTGCAAGTCATGATGGTTCTTTCATGTCTAGACGGTTATACCAGCTATACGGATAGCTGTAGACTTGACCGGTCTGGATATAATATTATGTCTACGACTAGACTTGTGAATGTGTAGTGGTCGGAATTGTGTCTACCTCGGACGAATAAAAAGAGCGGATGGAATCTCGCTAAACAAAGATTGAAGCACTTATTTTTTTCCTAAACCCACTATAATTTCGAAAGCGTTTTAACACACCAGATTTATGTTGTTATTTTATTTGTGACACTACAAAAATGACTACCGTCACACTAGATTTTTGCGTAATCGCGGCTTTTTGGCATACTATGGATGTGAACGAGTACGTGCCAGCCCGTAATTTTAAGCGAGCCGTCTTACTATGGATGCTTCACTAATTGTTTAGCGAGATTCCGTCCGCTTTTTTATTCGTGTATGGTGTCTACCTTCACGAATATTTATTTTGCTCTTGGCGGATTAATTTTAAGGACACAAGCAATTATTGGTCTTTGTATAATGTCTCCAATAGTAGTTATTACTAAAGACGACACAGCCTATAACAATTTATACCCCGAAAACCTTATTTTCTCAATAATTTTCCAGCAGGCATTAAGCTACTTAAGCAATTCTTATTACCTAAATAGTCTGTAACTGCATATAACAGAACATTAAACATGTACATATTTACCTATAGTTATTATCGCAGTATTTTGTAAACTGTTAGTACTCAATATATTTTGTTCTCGCAGACAATGTGTGAAGTAAGTAAGTGTGAATACGTGAATTGTAAAAGTTCAATAAGGATACATACATACATTCAAAGCTCAAAGCATTTATTTGCAACTAAGTGTACAGTCTAACAAAGCAATTAGTATACAGGATCGCCAGATATAGATGAAGATTTCTCAGGAAGTTATTATAGAATGGTTTGATTAGGGTTTTGTATAAATACAGTTTAACTTTGTCCGTTATTAAAATGATATTTCACTCGAAAACATTGATAATCTTCTGAGAAAACTTCAATTACATCTCTCTACCCTGTATACCAATTGCTTTGTTAGACTGTACAATTGTTGTTCTTATTTATGTAAAATACATTATGAGGCACTTAAAACTTAGCGGCCTTCTACAGGCGTGGCAAATTGGAGGGCTTTATTATCATTGCTGGACATGCGATTATAAATGAAACAGAAAGGACTTGCAGGTCAAGCAGATGCGCTACGTAACTAACAAGCTTCGCTAATTAGCAAATTTATTAGTGGGCTAAGCAGATTAAGTTCGAGTTCTACATTAAGGCTCATAAAACGTGCGGTGTAAATGCCGTGTGAACACCTGTGTCTTACTGTTAAAGTGCAGTGCTGTTTGACAGTTGCATGTATAAGTTGACGCTTAGATTCGTCCTGAATTTAAGTATTAGTTCATTGTAGTCTTTGACTATTGTAGCAAACATGAGAAGGCTCCCGTTCAACTTTGTACGGTAATGATATCGCTACGCATGTGCAGTCAGCAGAGAAGCTACGACAACCATGCCGAAAACAAGGATCTTATTGATTTTAACAAAAAGTTTCCTTCCGTATCAAAGCAAGGAGTATAATTTGTTATCACTAAGCAACACTTTGTTTATAATTCCAACAGCTGTTTACCAGACAACGGAGCTGTCACATTTGCTTATTTTATCAAAGCGAGTTTTTTTCCGTTATATTTTCTCTTTAGCTCGGGTTTTTATAAAGCATCGTTATTTATTCACATCAAGTTATCGTCTTCTGTGTTCTATTTTAGGTGAGTATTTATTATTTTGTACGTAATACGCTGTCGGCATTTACCACCTACGTGAAATTCCAAGGAAAAATAATTTCATTATGCTACGAACATTGTATGGTAGCTAGGGTTCTAAGTAAAAAGATGGACTAAAAATAACGTAATCTGTATTCATGGAATAATTATCATACTCTATTCTGTGTGAAAGAAGTTATTTATATTTATAGTTTATGCATAAGCACAGACATTGTAAAAAATATAGACGAAGTGCTGCGAACAATCATAGTGAAGCTAAAATAAAACTATGCTCCTTCGTGTACAACCAGCGCTCACGCACACACCATGCACCTGAAGGATATTTGCTTTCACGATGCTTACTGGATGATACCACGACATGTTTACTGAGAGGGGTGGGCACGGTTTGAGGTACATGTGTCTGCGTGATCGCTGGTTGTACACGAAGGAGCATAGTTTTTTTTGGCTTCACTAGATTGTTCGCAGCACTTCGTCTTTATTTTTTACTATGTCTGTGTGCATAAGTTATTTATGTTCGTGCATAAGTTCAGGTTACTATAAGGTATTTTGATTTCTAGTTGGTCTTCGCACTATTTCTAGTTGGTCTTCGCACTATTTTAGATTTATCACTTTTCTCTAACCCTGCTAAAATGTTGCACTAAAACTGGAAATTCACTAGCCTGCTCTTGGCTACTATTTATTTACCAACATAAAAAGTATAATAACAACTTTGACGACATCTATGGTCCAGTGGTTCGAGTTTCAGACTGCTGATCACGAGGTCGTGGGTTCAATTCCCACAGGACACAAATATTTGTGTAATGAACATAAGTGTTTGTGTTGGGCTAGGTGTTTCTTATCTATTATAAGTATGTATTTACAAAAAAAAAAATGTAAGTATTATATCCATTGTCTAGTACCCATAGTACAAGCTCTGCTTAGTTTGGGATTAGATGGTGCTGTGTAAAATGTCCCAAAAATACCAATACATACCTATACCTAACTTTTTTCTATGGCTTATAAAAAGGCATCTTCCGATACAGAATTAATATAAGCATGTCACATTTTTAACGGACAAAAGTTTTTTTACCCTATACATTTCCTACGAGCACTTTGACTGGCGTGCACAGTACCAATAGGCATATATATCTGAAATGTTTGAATCGCCGTTTATTTTGCACGCGGGTTCGTTTCATGTTTCATGATAGGCAGGTTATTTACAAAACCGTGAGATTATTTTATTTCCTGAGAGCGTGTATCGCTTCCTGAATTGCTTGGTGCGTGAACGCGATACACCTCGATGAAGCATATGTGGCTCACGTAGCTCGTATATCGCTTATCTTAAGACATATCATCTGATTATTTACGCTGTATTTACACGAAGAGTTTGGTTTTAAAAGGTTTTTTCAAGACTAATGTATTTAGATTGTGTAGACCTTACTTTTCTGCATGGAATGGTTGCATACTTAAGAAAATAAAGAATAAATAAATAGCTAAGCAACATTGTTAATCTAAGGATTATTAACGTAGAAAAAGTTTTTGTAGGATCGGCCGACAGTTCAGCTAATACTATGAATGCGAAAGTTTGCGAGTGTGTATGTATGTTTCTTCCTTTTCCAGGCTGTAACTGCTAAACAGATTTGGTTGAAATTTGCCACACAGATCGACCATATCCTGGATTAACACATATAGGATTCTTTATATCGAAATACCACGGGAGCAAAGCCGCGAGCGTCAGCTAGTACAAAAATATTTTCTTGAATTATAATATGAATATACAATTCAGTGAAAAGATAAGCCGTTATTCACAATTCAATACTTGTATCACTATGTACTAACACACAACGTTTGTTAAAGTTCACAATGGCCTGGGGACTTCCAAAACTGCCGGGTCTGACATTCTCAGACCCGACCAAGACGCAATATCACATTCGAAGTTCGCTCCGGTACTACCAGGGTCACCGGTTTCCAGACACGGTCATTCGGGGCCCAGGGGGCACCGCTACCGATGTTGACAGCAACGCCTTCGCCCTCCCCGAAGACTCAGTTAAGTAAGTCAACACAAATTAGCAACTCTAGCTAAGGATCAACAACGCTACGGTGTTCCGTGTGTGGACGTATCCTAATTTCGGATTTGACGTCACACCAAGTCGTATGTTTACAGTTAAATATGTTTTCTTCGAATATTACTCGTATTAGTCGCATACAATTAAGTTTGTTTATAGGAACAATAAGTACATATTCTTACGATAGTATTTTCGTGTTCATTTATTTAATGCTTTTTCGTAAAGATTGTAAAGTATGCCCACCCATGTACCCATAATTTATACGTTGTTCCTGTTTACTACTATTTTCATGGTGTACAATAAAGTATATTCTGTCTATCTATCTATTTAAAGTGGCGGACATAATGCCAGGCATGTGTTATGTACTAACTTAAATCCATCCAATAATGTATTAAAAATGTATCCCAAATTAATAATATTTGAAATGTGCCATTCTTACAGAAAGTATGTGTAAATTACCCAGTGACGTAAATAGTTGAAACTTTACAAAATAATTCACAAACGTGCAACCAAGCGTTACTCACCCCGCCTAGGCAAGCGAGGGGCGTTGTCCCAATAGCCTGAACTGGAGAAAAATCGTCCTTTGTTGGTGCCAACAAACAGCTACCCATTCATAGATAGCACATAATTAGTCACTTCTCGGGGTCATCCCGTGGAATGTCCGACGCTATAGAACTGCTAATGTCAACGAACTGTTCCTATTATTGACGCAATTCTCAATAAATTATGTGCAAAGGGTTTGCGTGAATATGGAAATTTTCATGTAGACGCGTAGATGTCTCGAAATGTTTTGAACGAATTCATAATATTGATATAAATTATTGATAAGTGTGATTGAACGTATAAAATTTACATTCACCTGAAAAACATATTGCGATAAAATATACTTTCGTTTAATTTTTTTAAGTTCACTTAGATTGACACGAATGGGTTGGAGAGGTAAACAGTTTTTTTTTCTAACCCTATCTATACAAGTTTACCTAGTTTTTGAAATTACTGAAAACCTCTTAAGGGGTCATTGTACTCATCAGTATGAACAACTTTTACTATGGACTAAACCAGAAAACGCGAAAAAAAACGGCTGATCCCTACATATTGTCGATTAATATGAACACAAATATAGGTAACTGCTGAATATTTTTTCGTGATTTCGGGTTTGTTCTCATAGTAAAAGTTGTTCATACTGATGAGTACAATGACCCTTTAAGAGGTTTTCAGTTATTTCAATAACACGTTGTATATTCTATCCACGTAAAGTGCACACATTAATATGAATGTAGGTAAAGCAATATCCACAAGCACAACGTGTGTGTGTATTTTAATAGTTTACCGTTTCCGCTCTTTTCCACTTCTGTAGCGAAGAGTTCAATTTCGGAGGTCGGTCAAGAAATTTTTAATTATACATCGCGATGGAAAATGCGAAAAGGTCGCAAATGCTGCTCTTCCTTGTTCTATCTTGAATTGAGACTTAACTGCTCAAAATATTCTTCTATCGTGTCGATATGAGCTACACAATGATAACAGCTCATGCCGTGGGGAAAAGATTAGCCAAAATATTGAACTAGAGATAGAATAAAATAAACCTTTGTAGTAGCTAAGACGGATGGCGATGTGGCTTTCTACGTCACGGTTTACGGTTGAATCTCTAGATCTCTCGCGGGTCAAAATTTTTTTACCACGTTTTTATTGACTCGCTTGAAGCCTGCTGTCTGTTCGTTAAAAAAAATTGTAATCAATTTTAAACTAAGTTTCCGATGTGCCAAAGACTTGAAATTTTAAACTTAGCTCAGGACTGGTTGACAATGCAATATTAACTCGCTTTCTTTTTAAAAACGTGGTTTAAAAAAAACCTTTTCATTAAATTATTTAATTACGGCAATATGTTATTATTACAGCTACGATCCTTCACTGACTTACGGACGGGTGAAACAGCCAGCCCTACCAGCTGTAGTTCCCCACTGGGTGCACTACGACAAGCGATGCCTCAACTTCACAGCGTTCTTCAAGCAGCCTGTGTTCGACAACCCTGACGAGAACTACCGCGTCAGAATCGTGAACATCATATACTTTCTGGAAGATGATAGCCTCACGGTCATGGAGCCACAAGTGCAGGTAATTTTTATGTAAATGTATAAAAATAACTATACTGCGGTCCTTTGTTGGTATAGGGTACGGACCAAATTTTTTGTGCTGTCGCACCATGGAAATTACAGCTTTTCGCTCCCAACTTTTCCGTTGTGATACTGCTGAGTGGGAAGTATCACGACGGAAAAATACTTTTTAGTATTCATAGTAGGCTTGCGTTTGACCGCCACCTCACCTGATATTATGCGATGGTGCGGTCGAAGTACATGCTTGCCCAGTAAAAACCTATTCACTTGAGCCTTGAAGAGCACCAGATTATCTTAAAGATGAGAGCGAAAGGCTGTAATTTCCACTTTGTAGCAGCACAAAAACTTTAGTCCTTACCCATATAGTACGGGATATAAAATGACTCGTAGGGCTTTACTTCATCAAAATAAAATGGTGCACAACCGTTATCAAAATAAGTATAGTCTTTAATAACTATTACTCAGAGTCAGTGTTCCGTGTGGTGTCGGATATAAAGAATTGCACCACCCTGTCTCTTCTCATGGGTGTCGTAAAAGGCGACTCAGGGATTCACCAGAGGATGGGCAGTAGCGTTTTCTGAGTATTTAACCAACCAACTGCGATCGCCAACCAGCCTGCCAAGCGTGGTGATTATGGCATTATTATTATCCCTTAATTGGGGGAAGCCTATGTCCAGCAGTGGACGTCTTTCGGCTGAAATGATGATGATGATGATGAATCAGTAGTCAGCCATATTAAGTATAAAAAGATGATGTGACAATAGTCGAAGGGAAACAGTGTAATGATAAGTTATTAGAGATCTTATTTAAAAATCGTAATTTTGAATTCTACGAACCCTTTGTTTAAGAACCTGAGTTTCTTATTATAGTAACTGGCGCCTCTCAATGGGAATGTTTTACAATATCTTTTCATTTTATGTAAACAAAGAACTATCTGATCTTTCCTTTCAAAGACTTCTGTAGTTTTGTAGATAAAATAAATTTTCTGAAATCTGACAAGGTTGTGAGATTTCAAGACATTTATTTTTGTAAAAACTATACTGTCAACTTTTAAACGAAATTCATGGGCGGATTAAAATATGTTGATTAGATTCAGAGGCTCCTTTATTCCAATACATATATACACAGATACCTATCTAGACGGCTACAGTAAGTAAGTATGTAAACTTTATTCTTTCTTTTCTGATTGAGTGGTTACATAATAATTTATTAGGTTTTCGCAATCACTACACATTATAATAAAACAAGTTTAACCAGATTACATCGCGTATATTATTTAAAGACAAAAAAGACTGTTATTATTATTATTCTGTATTTTTAGTAAAGACGCTTGTCATCTTAGTCTTCCTGCGAACACGAACGCTGCAATGCAAAGCTTTCGAAACGTCAGGAAAACCAATTTAAATAATAGGTTTAAGCGATGTAATCCGGTTAAACTTGTTTTATTACAATGAGTGGTTACAGTTATTATACATAATTATATGATATTGTTAGATACATCAATCAGCCCAGAATATCTATCTTAAAAGTATAAATATGTTATACCCAAAGACATTTCTATACTCACGTAATAGACCACTACAGTGTGCGACTGAGATACCGATCTTTACGAAAAAACCTATATGCTAGAAAGAGACATAATAAAATGTCAGTAGAACCGATTTTGACAATTGTAATCTCCCATAGCGTCCCATCAAAATATAATCTCGTATTATTTTATGATTTATTTCACAATCGTTCTGTATTTTATCCAATTAATATCAATAATCGTATTGGTGTTGTGTTCTGTGTTATACTGCTGTGTAATTTACATTATTAACCTAAAGAAAGAGATGTTTCACAGGTAAGTATCTGCAGGACAATACTACTTTCATAATGCTTATTTTCATAGAAGTTATTCTTAAAATTATTTAGTAATACATTAATAACATGCAGTAAATACCCTATTTTCTACATAATATGTTATTTTAAATAATTATGTGTTAGATAAAAAAATATTGTATACGTGAAAATGAAACCGTTTCGCATATGGATTGCTCAAAATATATCGATATGTCGATAGTTTCAATTATATATTTTTTGTACTACCTAGCACCATACATGTCACAAGTTAGTGTCCGTTACTGCTTTAAAAAAAATACAATCGAATTGAGAACCTCCTCCTTTTTTTGAAGTCGGTTGAAAGTATTGAAAGGTTGATTTAGTCCGGCCGCACATTGGAAGGAAATCACAATGATTCATTCATTGATCACAGAAAAAATCTGACGCGCCGGAACCTATACCATGGTTGTACTTTTACGATGTTATAATAGTATGTTGTACGTCTATGGCAAAGAGACGTTTCACAGGTAAGTATCTGCAGGACAATACTACTTTCATAATGCTTATTTTACATTTATACAGTTAATTTTAGTACCAGCCCCGCAGACTGACAGAATTTTCCGGATCGTATGTCTGCTTTTGACATATTAAAATGTAAATACGGTGCTATTTTATGACAATGTGCGGCCGGGCTAAAAATGCTGTAAAATATTGACCGGCTAACTTCATAACTTCCAGATTTCCTGTAAATGCTGTTATTAAAGAAAAATGGATGGGCACAAATGTTAAAACGAATAAGCACCGTATCTACTATTCTCCGCCAAATAGTGATGCTTGCATTGCTGTGTGGTGCCAGTGTAATTACAATCACATGAGACTTGCGAACCGACTTGCGGTACCATTTAGGTAACAGCCTAGATGGTATTGCAGTTGTTATTGGCAAAGGTAACCGCTTAACATATGGTGGGCTTTTAGTTCGTTTCGCCATCCTATACAATAAAAAAAAAGTTGAAAGCCTCGAAAAAACTACAGGGTTTGCAGTAGATATTTTAAGGATAACTGTATCTTTTAGTGAAATCACCAACGATCCATACCTTCGGAATTTGTTCGGGTCGGTGTTTGTTTCTTATAAAGATCTTTACTTTAATAATGGTAAATATTCAAAGTGGTAAGTCTACGAAGTGACGAGTATAAAGTAAAAGTTAAAAATAAATATAATACAAGAAGAGTTAGAGATAAAAAACTAGTTCAACCGAAGATGACAAATTATTATGGAGACAGAAAGTCAAAATTTTTAGTTCCAAAAATCCTATCCTATCCTACTTCCTACTAATATTATAAATGTGAAAGTTTGTAAGTATGGATGGATGGATGGATGGATGGATAGATGGATGAATGAAAGTGGAGTGGAAGTGGAGGTGGAGGTGGAAGTGGAGGTGGAGTGAAGTGGAGTGCAACCAACCAACTGCGATCGCCAACCCGCCTGCCAAGCGTGGTGATTATGGCATATATGGCCAATATATGCTTGGGGGAGGCCTGTGTCCAGTAGTGGACGTCTTACGGCTGAAATGATGATTAATTGATTTTTTTATTTTTTACTTATGTATTCCTTACCTTCGTGACATTAATAATGTAATTATAATATAGCCCTTAATTGCGTAACTCAATCTTTTAAAACAAATAAAATTATGTCTCAAATATCTGTAATTTTAAAACAATAGTTACTTAATAGCTTAGCAGTTTTAAAATACTCCTTAAAAGTAAGGCCGGTTGAACTATATCGATAATGCGGAAACGTCCATGTCACATCACTAAAAATCACTCCTACACGTGTCAATTTCGCACATATACTCATTTTGCTTTCGGTGACGTGATAATGAGGTGACAGTGCCTCTATTACGTCAGTATAATACCTTTATGGTTATACCCTAACCAAACAAACGAAAAAGAAACCGTACGCAGCGGCAGCACACATACACATAAACTAGTACAAAGTAAGTAAGTTGGTTACTTTAAGTTACTTTCGTGTCATAATTGGTACACTTTCTGTATACACAAGACGACATTTTAGCTTTTTTGTCACCGGTCACGCTCGGTGCGTTGCTTGAAACGAACTAATAGCAAAACGTTACAATTAGGAATGTTTCGAGTCTTCAGATTGCGCGCGCTTGTAACATGTCTGTACTTTTAAATATCATTGGCTACAGGTAATGCAATTCTGTCTCTGCTTATATCCACTGCGTAATACTTATACGTATTGAGTATATTTTTCTTATTTGCTATTCTATGTGGGCATCGCGGCGCCGCGTGTTTCGTGAAACAATATTATATTTAGCATGCCCAATCTAGTGTCGAAGCGACCCTACTAAAGTATTTCGCCACCTTCATATGCGGGGCTCGCGAATGGACCTTTTTTTGTTGGAAGCCTTTATTTAACTTTATTTCAAAAACGAGAAAAACAGCGAGTGTGTGCTTCGGCCGCATTTAATTGTGTTCTAGAAAGGTTTTGTTTGCATGGGGTTATAATATACAAATACAGAAAGTGGGTTCATTGAAAGACCGAATTATTAGTATATTTTACTCTGAAATTAATTTAAAATCACGCACACAGCGCGTCTCTTTTAATACGCAATAGCTGACGCCCGCGGCTTAACTCCCATGGTATGTCGATACCAAACATGTGTTACTCAAGGGCATGGTCTATCTATGTGCCAAATTTCATCTAAATCCATTCAGCTCACACCAGCAGCAGAATCACACCAACCATAAGCCCCCATAAGGAACTTCGTTCCAATATTTCTATCTTCCCCAAACAGGATAAACAGCAGCATATACGTATTATTATAAATCAGACCGTGCTGAACAGAAACTTGCCAATAATAAAAGATATATTGCCATTTTCACTACTCTTTCGAACGGTTTTTCCAATCAAAAACAAAATCGCTAGATATTTTTTTATAAAATCACTAAAAATAAATTTCTAAGAAAATTGTAATCCATAGCAACGTTTAAGTATGGAATGGGATTCAGTACAAATTGTGAGCGGAACTGAAAGCTCCGCTAGCAAATGAGCACGCATTTGTCTCGGCATGAATGCGTCGCGGCGGCTGCATGCGGCTTTGTTCCGAGCTCGAGATCTGAATGGCCGCCCGCTATTATTCACACTAAAATCATTTTATCTCCGTAGACGTGTGATACGTATACTGTCACAACTGTGAAAAGACGTCACTTTTTTGTGTTCCCAGCCGTATGGGAAAAGCGTGACGCTTAAGGAATCGCATCAGTTCTTTTGTCCACCCGTCTGTCGCAGGCGTTTTTCTCCAAAACTATTTGACGATGTTGAAATAAACAATTTAATATGAGAACCACGTAATCACAATAGTTCTGAACTTCAGAAATGCTTAGCCCGCTACTATCATCCTACCACAGAATATCTAATAGTATTAACGATCCTATTTCCTATTATGTATGTAATAAATGCGAAAGTAAGGATAAATAAATAAATATTTTGGGTACATTTTACACAGTACCATCTAGTCCCAAACTAAGCAGAGCTTGTACTATGGGTACCAGACAAGGATATCCCATCAAAAACATGAAATGTACAAAAATGCCAAATCTCGCAACGCAATCCTTCCACCGCAAAAAGTTGTGAGATCTCATGTAAAGCCAACGACCATATAGCCCCATAGACGCCAAATGTTGAATATAATGCGTACAATAAATTCTGCCACTAGCTGAGGCGGGGTACTGCAATCCGATTGGCCCTACCAAGGCGACTATTGGCTAATCTTAGTGATGAACATACAGCCCATAGACGCCTCATAACAGGCGATGGATGTCTGCAACACATCTATGAAATTTCACTAATGTAGGTCGCCACTATTCGCCACGTGAAATCGTCAAATCAGATTCGACCACTTGCATGAGCTGTCAAAACTGCCGCGTTAGTGATTAGCCAATAGTCGCCTTGGTAGGGCCAATCGGATTGCAGTACCCCGCCTCAGCTAGTGGCAGAATTTATTGTACACATTATATTCAACATTTGGCGTCTATGGGGCTATATGGTCGTTGGCTTTACATGAGATCTCACAACTTTTTGCGGTGGAAGGATTGCGTTGCGAGATTTGGCATTTTTGTACATTTCATGTTTTTGATGGGATCTCATTTCTTTTTGTAAGTAGTCCTCCTTTTTTTCTTGTCGGGTAATATTTTTGCACATCAGCTAAGCCCACTCCCTATCTCTTTTAGTTTTTCTCAGTCTTTGATGGAACAATTTTTGATGAGTCTGGAGGGTAAGTGCTTCTAAGTCGATTACATTCAGCTATTGCAGACTCCTGAGCTTTGAAACTACCGAATTCAATCTTAATAAGATGTAATCCGCCTAAACTTATCACTCTCCAAAGTGCCACGTACGCGTGACCGCATGTGAACACTGAAGAACCGATGTCCATCAGTGCACTGGTTCCCATACATAGAAAATGACAAAGAATGGAACAAACACGAACCATCTCCAGGTACCTATAGGGACAACTCGGTGTGGTCGAGGATCGTCATTCTTCTTCTATCGTGTTGACATGAGCTTCATAATGATAATAGCTTATCAATCAACTCAGCCTATCGCAGTCCACTGCTGGACATAGGCCTCTCCCAAGTTGCGCCATAATAGCTTATGCCGTGGGGAAAATATTAGCCAGTCAGCAGGTTGGTAGCGGGGCTCAGGGTGCGCCGGACGATCAATTAAATATCGTCACTCGTGGAGGCTCTTTTAATGCAATATACGTACAATATTTCAGGTTTCATAGCAATATTCATTATTACGGTAAATGGTTTATAATCAAAGATCAAAGACCCTTCAAAAATTTGACAAGTTGCATGTGACAGCTATCAAATCAAAATAATATGTGTAGGAATGGGAAACATAAAACCGATTGCTTTAAAAACCGATTCCCGCGTCATATCGAATTATTATACTTGGTATTTGTAGTCGTTTATTTTAATTACGATTAAATTAACATTTTTTTAGGTTTTCGCGATCACTACAAATTATAATTCAACGACCCCTATTTAGGAAAACAACCACTACAATTTCAGCGAGTATATACAACATGTTATTTAAATAACTGAAAACCTCTTAAGGGGTCATTGTACTCATCAGTATGAGTAACTTTTACTATGGGACCAACTCTGAAATCGCGAAAAAAATATTAGCTGATTCCAATATTAGTGTACCTACACATAAATCAACAAAATGTATGGATCAGCTGATATTTTTTTCGCGATTTCCGAGTTGGTTCACTAGTAAAAGTTGTTCAAACTGATGAGTACAATGAACACTTAAGAGGTTTTCAGTTGTTTCGATAACACGTTGTATATGTATAATTACAGTTTTTTTATGTTTACCTACAGCATGTCTTGTTGTGGCAACAAATAATTTTTCATTCTTTCTTTATATATGCTGAAGCGTTTTAAAAATAAAGTATGTATTTATTTTTTATTCATGTAATATTTTGTAAAAGTTTCGATTTCTCGGAACATAATCGATAATGCTTAGTCTCAAAGCGGTTCAAAATGGTCACAACACTACGGCAATGAACCCATGGACACAACATTGTAATGACGTCCTCTCGAAATATTAAGCAACGATTAATTCGTGTTTTTGGGTGCATTTTTCCAATAAAAGGTGAAACTGGGTGCTTATGAATAATAATTATTTTTATAGTGAATGTTCATACTTATTATTTGGCATTAATAGTTTGTGTTTTTCATTTCCTGTGTCGACGTTCGTACAAAATTTCCAAAATAGATTACGCTAGTAACCTGTCAGTTGAGGCGGGAGGCTGCGGCGGACTTGGGAGTGTGTCAAAGTCAATACAAATTTATGGATGCAGCTGGAATTAATATTTTTGCGAAGACTTTGTATGGGTATCTTAAATTACCAACCGCAAATAGCGTTTTTATAGTTTTTTTGGTGCATTGTACACTTAATACTAACCACATGCAAAATTTCAAGTGTGTAGGTCTGCTAGAAGTACCTTAGAATTTTGATGATCGGTGAGTGTGTCAGTGACAAAACAAGGGAATTTTGACTTGATATAATTCGTAATATATTATAGGTACAAACTTGTTATTTGGGGATAGAGTTAGGTTTAGTAAGTACTCTTGGCAACCGAAATTTCAGACTTCTAGCTTTACCCACAACGAAGATACAGAGGGCTTAAAAGTACCGCGAGTTGCTTCGAGAAAAGGATGGTACGGCCGTGCCCGTCTTTGCTCGACTTGGCGGGGGCACTACCGTGCCCCCAGATAATAGGTATTTTTTTTGTAAAAACATACTTAAATATATAAGTATTATATCCATTGTCTAGTACCCATAGCACAAGCTCTGCTTAGTTTGGGACTAGATGGTGCTGTGTAAAAATGTCCCAAAGATATTTATTTATTTATTTATCCCGGGAAGATAAACAAGCGATTACCGCAACCGCGCGTTTTCACGTTCTATGATACCGAATTATACGCGGGAGAAGCCGTGCGCATAAACTAGTTGTAACTATAAGAAACGCCTTAATTTCTAGAACGTTTCTAGTTATTTTATCCTTCTTTTAGTACAAAGAAACGCCAATACTTTGTATAATAAAACCAGACGGTTCTTTTAATGGAATATTCGAGTTTTGTAAGCATGTTGAGCTCCGGGCTAAGAGAGCTTTGTCTTACTTCATAATCGTTTCCCTCCATTCTTCAGTAATAAGGCGATTATTATTATTAATAGTGATTGCGGTAATAACACTTCTCTCGAGTTTTCGTACGCCAGCAGATTCATCTTTCCGATAGGTCAATATTTTTTTGCTGACAAATGAAAGAAATTCTTTCTCAGCTGGCTGAATACTTTCGAAGTAATAAATTTAGTTGACTCATAGTTTTGCTAAACATCTTTGTGAAGAACGCTCAATGAATAGTTATTAGATAACTAGAACTAACTTAAGTTTCAAGGGAAGGATATCTTTTTGTCTTTAGATATTAATTAAGCTATCTAATTAAAACGACTACGGAATGACTATATCAGGCATAGGATAGTTCAATGTAATAAATAATTCAATGGAAGCATCAAAACGAGATCGAGAGGCTTACTTATATTAACATTAATCAAATTCAAATGCTTTTTATTTCAAATCAACTTAATTACAGACACTTTTGAAACCAGTTGCACTGTTGTGGCGTTAAACTTAGGTGCAGTTAGTAGGTCAACTTGGTCTTGGACTTGGTTAGCTGGTTGGTGGGGTATATTTTACTCAAGACGCATTCTAACTAGAGCCTTATCTATAGAACTTAACCATGCAATGAGGTATAAAACAATTACATATAGACTGTATTTTGTAATCTACATTGATAATAATAAACAAAAACCATGAATAATAATAAATTTATTTTTTATTTTTAATGTATTTATATAGACTTATATTAATTATTTGTAGTATATTTATGTAGGTTTTATGTATGTTTAATAATTATGTAGTATAATAGATCTATATACATATAACCTAGTTGTACACTGAAGTTTGTCCTCAGCCAATAATCATCATCATCATCATTTCAGCCGAAAGACATCCACTACTGGACATAGACCTCCCCCAATTAAGGGGGGATATGCCATAATCACCACGCTTGGCAGGCGGGTCATTAATAAATTGTCATCATCATCATCATTTCAGCCGAAAGACGTCCACTACTGGACTTAGGCCTCCCCCAACTAAGGGGGGATATGCCATAATCGCCACGCTTGGCAGGCGGGTTGGCGATCGCAGTTGGTTGGTTAAATACTCTGAGAACGCTGCTGGCCATCCTCTGGTGAATCCCTTAGTAAAAATAAAAAAAAATAAAAATAATAATTATAAATTGTGCCAATGAAGAATTCAGTAAAATTTATCTTCAAGATTGCGAAGCAAATATAGCGACATAAAAACGAATTCAAATTAATGTGACATGAAACGAACCCAAAAAAACGTGACACAAAAAGACCTCAAAAATATGTGACAACCCAAAACATAAATATGTGATGACACATTTTAGTTCAAAAAAAATGATTTTGTGCCTTCTTGGTTAAAACATATGTAAAAATCCAAAGGGGAACATGTGATGACGCATTAGCTCCAAAAGAATGTAACCACTCTTAGTTGCAAAATATTCGCCCATATATAAACAACCATTTAGGCAACAGCCTAGGTGGTATTGAAGTTGTTATGTTATGGGCAAAAAAGGTAACCGCTTACCATCAGGTGGGCCTTTATCTCGTTTCGCCATCGTATACTAAAAAAAAAGCAGCATAAATACAAATACAGAAATAATCTTTCCTGTCATTATGTGATTACATTTTTACAATTGTTATCATCACATATTTTTGCTTTGACAAGCCGTCACATATTTTTGCAACCAAAACATGGCCTGTTTTGAATTTTACGTGTCATCACATAAATTTTCGTTTTGGTTTGTCACATATCTGAGAGGTGCTTTTTGGGTTAAATATGTTTATATTCGTTTTCATGTTAGATAAATATAAAAATTTGGTTGGTTAAATTTGTTCTATTGCAATGTGTAGTGATCGCGAAAACCTAAGAAATTATTAGATAAATATAAGTTCGTCTTTATGTTTTTATGTTTCTATAATTTTAATTTTGGATCCATCGTTATCTAAAATAAATAAATAAAATTATGTCACACATTTTCGTCGCCACCTTGAAACTGATAATTATTGAGTCCTTCTCTGGCACATATATCATTGCCATCTGTATGGCACTGTTGCCATGCTTGTGAATGTACAATAAAGAACACAGTATAAGAAAAATCTACAGTTCAATAATTGTGGTTATAGAACTCTGGACTATGGCAAGGGAGGCTGGTGAAGCGAGGAAAGATACCCAAGAATGACATCGGCGAGTGTTGGCACTGGAAGGACCTCGACGTTGGCAAGGACATCTGTATCTACGGGAAGGTGTTCCATACTGTGTCCTGTGACCTCTTCACTAAGGTAAGTGCAATGGTTAAGCTGCTTTAAGCACTGCATTGTCTTCCTCAGCAATTGTGCGTAAGCGTGGATGCTGAACTTGATAATTTGAGTTGTTTTCTAAAATCCAGAAAAGTTTTTCGAGTATTTTGGATATGAAGACCTGAATTTAACTTTTGACCGATATGCGACTGTGAGAGACCTATGTCCAGCAGTGGACTGCGATAGGCTGAGTTGATGATGATAATGCGACTGTAGGTTTATCTTTCATTGATTACGGTCAACGTTTATACCTCTACCACGTTTATTTCCAACAAATCTGCGAATCGCGTCCAATATTTTATTTTAAATTCTTACTAATATTAACTTTCTTCGAAACATGTTTACTTGTTCAAAATTGAAATAAATATGATAAGGAATCGGTTACTGGTAATAATGAATATAACGTAAACGAAAAGTTGCAAAACCCCTTTGAAAAACTGAATAAATAAATATTTTGGGACATTCTACAAAGCACCATCTAGTCCCAAACTAAACAAAGCTTGTACTATGGGTACTAGACAATGGATATAATACTTATATACTTTTAATATAATACTTAAGAAACACCTAGACTAACACAAACACCTATGTTCATCACATAAATATTTGTGTCCTGTAGGAATCGAACCCACGACGTCGTGATCAGCAGTCCGACACTCGAACCACTAGACCACAGAAGTCATAACAGTATGTTCCCGTATTTGATTTAAACATTTGATTAAAATTTAAATCGTAGGTAGGTACTGTAACAAGCATTTACGTACCTATATACCTAATTGGGAATAGATAGTACAGTACAGTAGTGAACACTTATTTACAGTAGGTAATGTAATGAATGAATATAAAAATATCAAGTTGTTTACACATTTTATGTCTAGCAGACAATAACGCAGATGAGTTTAAAGGTACTACATTATACCTATTCTACTTAGGTAATGGAATTTATTCATTTACAGAATCTTTTCTTGGGGGTCATCACCTAGGTAGGTACAACATGAAACAGAACTATTTTAGGGTTAGTTAAACTTCGCTCATTCATTGCTTTTATTAAAATTCGATACCGCCAACCTGTTCTGCCAATGTTTACCAACCTGTTTACCAACCTGTTTACTTCACACCATGGCCGCTTATGCGATTCGATGGTACACAACAAAGTTATCATGATCTACAATTATACATAAATAAAATACACGCTGGCAATAGTATCACTAGACGGTCAATAACCCATCGTGCTGTCTCACTCTCGCCTCAACTCGTTTACCAAACAAGATTTCTAGTCATCATTATATCGCGAGCTGTAGGCATCCTCTCCTCATTGTAACTATTCAATATTTAAGATTAAAAACCGGTTAAATCTCATGCAAAATGATAGTAACACAATTATCTTACCCTTTTAAACAGTAATACACGATGAACGAACGTAATTTGTCAGGAAATCGGGTTGTCGGCAACGCGGCGAACTATTTTTAGGTTATTTAATTTGTGTGCGCGGCGGCAAGGTCGCGGTTGAACGCAGGCCACGGGCAGGGGGCGACTCTCGCTCTCTGCTGATTATTATCCAAGATCATTCATAGGTCGCCTATTATTGTATATTGTAGGTACTGACCAATGTGCTTTACGTTTTACGATATTGTTTCATAAAATAGTCTCTCGAAAGTTATGTTAGTCATTAATGCTTATTTTTAGAGAGAAAATACCTATATTGAACTAAGTTTACGGGAATTGTCGCGCACAATTAAATCAAAATATAACAAGCATAAAAAAAAAACACCAGAAAATACCTATTTTGGTGATAAGCTACCGTCATTTTTTGAAAATTATTTAGGTATGTATTTAACTCGTTTTAATTTTCATTTTCGCCTCCGCAAATGTCCGCATATCCATATATGTGCCTCTATAACAACTGTAACCACTCAATCAGAAACAATAAAGTTTACTTTACTTTAACAGACATAGTAAAAAATACTCAGAGCAGAGAATTAGAACTGCACTCAGATGAATTCTAGCGCTTCAAAATAAAGTAGTTTTCAAGTGCTACCCACTGAGGTAATATGTACTACGTACTAGAGAAGACACCTCGAACAAAATGTTTGTAGTACGTTTTAGAGCTCTTGCACTCTTACTCGCTTAGCCACGCTCGAGCCGCGCGTGCTCCGCGGCTAGCAAGTTGTGCCAAATTTTTTGATCCTGATGTCTGCTCCAGTACGTAGTACATATTACCTCAATGGTGCTACCTAGTTTAATTTTAGTAAGTAACGCTTACATGAGTGAATTTTATTGGAGTATCTATCTAGTACCTACTTACTGAAATTTTGTTGCAATGCACTTAATCGATCAATATGTCTAGGTAATAGCCGAAAACAAAATGTTGAAAGTCCTACCTATATATTTTATTTAGGAACGGTGTATGGTTGTAGGTTAGATATCTTACTAATGGTTATACAATTCGTATTAACAACCAAATAAATAAAATGAAGTAGAAGCAATAAATCAACATTAACAGAGTGGTACCTAATTAAGGACAGGACAATGACACACGATTAAATGGTGTCTTCTGACAATTTACCAATTAATTAGGTACCTACATAAGTGACTACTGAAATCAATGAAAAAAAACCCGCCGATTACATAACCACCTCCTTTTTTTGAAGTCGGTTAAAAAACATAAATACATAAATAATAAAATAAACATAAATACGTAAAAATTTAGTTAGTATAAAATGATTTATGAGGTACAGTCTTGTAGTCTAGATATGTTCTTTTTAATAAAGAAAAAATACCTGAAATCCCTAAACGGGTTGCCTACTCAACAAATACATGTTGTTAAAATTGTTTCAGTTGCTATGTAATACTTACTTATTACGGGCAGATTAAAGATACCTATAAAATTTCTGATATTAAATAATGTACCTAGTCAACATGACGTGATAAAACCTATATGTTTCTTACAATAAAACAAGTTTAACCGGATTATATCGCTTACATTATTTGAAATCAATTCGTCCGTCCGTCCGTCTGTCTGTCTGTCTTTTGAACGATAATAGGTAGCCGGTTGAAATTTTCTCAGAATATGTGTTGCTATGACCCCACCACGACAAATACTAAAAATAAAAAAGTTAAAACCAAAGGGTTTTTTATAATTTTGACAATAAACTTCGAAAACAGGAATGTTTTTCAACGTTTTTGTTCCTACTCTATCTTCAAAACGGTAATGCATATCAGCATAACTTGGTCTGATTATAGTGCATACTAGGTGTGTAGTTTAGCAAAAAATACAAAAAAATAAGATAAACATAGACATAATTATGTGACATATTACCTGCGTAAGAAAGAGATGCATAAATTCATATTTCGCGCACGGTACGTTTGTCTTTTGATGAACTCTCGTAAATTAAATAAGTTTCTATGGGGTATCAGGTCGATGGGTGGTACGGAACCCTTACTGCGTGAGTCCGACTCGCACTTGGCTGGTTTTTAATATACTTGATGTAATCCGGTTTAACTTGTTTTATTATATTATAATGTACAGTGATCGCGAAAACCAAAAAAAATATATTAAATATAGATTAAACAAAAAAATCAGCTGAGCAGCATGATTTTAAATTATTTATTTATTATATTCTTTATTGTACGAAAAAAAAGACAATAGTTTCCAGAAAGATATGTTGTTGCTATGTTCTGGATTCGAGATAGGTAATTAACGATGATTATTAAATTATGATGATTAAATTTCATTTAGGTAGATGCAATCTTTGAGCATCAGCTCATACATGAAATTTATAAGGCGATGCTGGTAGTGGAGCAAAGGGACTCGTTTCTTTTATCCTTGCACCTTACAGACTTGAGATGATTTACCTATTTCTTTGCCGTGATTACTTTTATATTGTTTTTTGGAAAATCATTTTACTTGTTTTAGACTTTTTTATTTTTAGTTTTTATTGTGATATAGCAACCCATATTCTGAGAATAAAAATTTTACTGGCTTCCTATTGCTGTTCGAAAGATACAGTCTTGTGACAAACAGACGGACGGATGGACGGACGAACAGTGTAGCGAGAGTAATAGGGTCCCGTCAGACACCCTTTGGGTACGGAACCCTAAAAAAGACTATTCAACATCAGTTACTATGCAGAGTCCAGAGACAATCTGATTTTTACAATGTTATTTTAAGGCTTATGTCATGATTACCAACATCCCTAAATATTAAAACGATACATACGTGCCAAACAGCAACTTATTACTTTTTACCTAATGTCTTAATAAATGCAACATGCAACAAAAAATTATAGTAGATATGTGTCACATACTAATAATTTTTTGTTGCATGTTGCATTATGGTAACAACAACTGGTTTATGTTGTAAAAACCTTGTTTAACAGACTTATACCATATTTATCATACACAGCTTACAGTACAAGTTGACTGGCCAAAACTTTGTTTGATAACTAAGTATTTATGTAAAAATATACGTAGAAAGGGGGTCCCAATGAATACACCGGTTTTCCCGAAACACACTTCTTTTATTTCTATTTCGCTTAATAAAATCGTACACGTCTTAAAGTTTTTTTTTCTTCCCTAAAAATGAATGGCGTCCTCGCTCTCTCCCATTCATTCCTGTCACTTATTAATTACTTCGTTCATAAATAGGTTGTTCTAATTACGTTCCAAAAACCCTTATAATTAATATTATACTTAATTAATATAAAATAAAATCGTATATATATAAAAAATCTATTCGATTTCTTCAATAGACACAATTTTTTTGGTTCATGTTGTAAAAAGTTAATTTCCAATTAACATCCTGTATAGCATGACAAATCCAGGCTGCATGGCATGAGTAAGCTGCTCATCTGCAGCATGCTTTAGGATAGGGATTAAAACCAGTGCTGTAATTTTAGCGCATTACGTGCTATTCGATCTGGCTTAATTTAAGGGTAGTTCGGCGCTAGATTAGGTAAGCGCTATTAGGCACCAAAAAGAAAAATGTAATCTAGCATATTAAAAATGTAATCTAGCACATAATCTAAATGGAAGAAATCGATACAAACTAACCGTTTATAACGTTTTTGTTTTTTTTGCGCGTTTTTAAGCCATTTTTGGCAAGCGCGGAGGTACAAAAAAGGTTATGTTAGAAAACTGAATATGACGCAATCTAGCACTTTTCTCGGACTGAGCAAAAAAAATGTCATCACAGTAAAATATTCTAGAAAAAAAACTAAAAACGAAATCTGGTGCAATATAGCGCTTTTCTTCGACTAATCCTGGCGTGCAAAACTTGAACGGACCTGGCATCACTGGATTCAACCAACGCAGCGTGCCAATAGATAGATACATTTCCATTAGATTATGTCGGAGGATAATTGGACAAATCGAATATTTGCGAAAATACTAAGATGATTGCATAAGACCGGATAATTGGAATCTCAAAAAGATTTTCGTTATTATATTTCGCAATGATCCTAAAAATTGCTCGGATTATAAGGAAAAACTTTCATAGATTCCAATCATTCGGTCCTTTGCAATCGTCCTAGGATTTTCACAAAAATCCAATTTTTTTGATTATTCTACGACATAAGATACTTGTCTACTTCCTCGAGAAGCGCTATTAAACCAGCCCAACAGATCTGCAAGTTACGATGCCGCAATATTGGGATATAATCATTTTCGCATTTTAAAATTCAAAATGCGGTTCCCTGCAATAACAGAGCAATAATGCGAAACGAATGGCAGTCGTAAAACCGTTGAATGGCTTTCCGAATAAAGCCGAGGATGGCCGAAGGGAGGTCGAGGCCCAAAGAAATGTGTTTATTGCCGGCGAACATTGGAACTGGCCCGGTTATGGCTAGCCAGTAAACTGATACTCGCCCTTTATGTTCTTTGCACTCAATTAGTTTCGTAGGTATCCAATCTCTCGATTTACTGACCTATGGCACTAAAAAATGGGCAGGTAGGTAGTATGTGTTTACTGCTTATTTGCTTATACTAGGAAAGTGGGGTCAGGAAAATAAAAGAAAATAAACTATAACCACCTTCGTTTCATAATGCATCTACAAGTTCATTTAATATTATGTCACCCATTTAAGCTAGGTGCATACTAGGATCTCATAACTTATTAGTGAACTTAGCTTACCTATACCTAGTGCAGCTAGATGTAAAATAGTGGCCAAGTACCTATAACCAACAAAAAAAAATTTGGTTGCAAAAGATGTCTTTAAATCTATTCATACTATTTATTTCATTCGTCAATTAGTACCTAACAACAATTTTGTGATTGTTAACAGAAACCCGTTATTTAAGTTATTTACATAATATGTATGCATTATGTAATTTTAATTGTTATGGGAATGTCAGTTTTATTCCCACGTAAAGCACATTTTATTCATATTACGGGCAGGTGTACGGTATACCTATGTACCTACATTATGTGTTGACAGCACATTTTAACAACATTGAACAAAAACAACACAAATACATGTACAGTCGACTGCATGACAGTCATGGTAACACTTCAATTCGAAAACCGCCCTTACTGCTTACGAAATAAGGATGCTGCTAATGTCAAAGTGTTACCACCGACGTGCGTTCGACCGTACATGTTTATGGCCACAAATGTCCAAATTTAAATAATATTAAATTTTTGGTGATTAAAAAATACTATTCTTACCTACAATACAATATTAATTTTATCATCAATCAGCCAATCAACTCAGCCTATCGCAGTCCACTGTTGGACATAGGCCTCTCCCAAGTTGCGCCACAACGCTCGGTCCTCTGCCTTCCGCATCCAGCCCCCCCAGCCACGTTCTTTAGGTCGTCGGTCCACCTGGCAGGGCGGCGCCCTACGCTGCGTTTGCCGATACGCGGTCTCCACTCAAGGACTCGTCTGCTCCAACGGCCATCGGTCCTTCGACAGACATGGCCAGCCCACTGCCACTTCAGCTTACTGACTGAATTTTATCATAGGCACGGACAAATAAAAAAAGGCGGACGGAATCTCGCTAAAAATAGATGGCAGAACTAAATTTTTTCTTAAACTCAATATAATTTCGACAGTATTTTAACACACCAGATGGAATATTGTTATTTTATTTGTGACACTACGACAAAAACTTCCGTCACACGAGATTTGTTGTGTAATCGCGGCTTTTAGACTTACTATGAGAGTGAATGTGTTCGTTCCAGCCCGTACTTTCAAGCGAGCCGACTTACTATTGGGTGCTTCACTTATTGTTCAGGATATTGTTATTTTATTTGTGACACTACGACAAAAACTTCCGTCACACGAGATTTGTGGTGTAATCGCGGCTTTTAGACTTACTATGATTGTAAATGTGTGCGTGCCAGCCCTTACTTTCAAACGAGCCGACCTACTATTGGGTGATTCACTTATTGTTTAGCGAGATTTCGTCCGCCTTTTTTGTTCGTCCATGATCATAGGCTTTTGATCGTCCGGCGCACCCTGGGCAGTCAGCCCAGCTATCAACCTGCTGACTGGCTAATATTTTCCCCACGACATGAGCTATTATCATTATGTAGTTCATGTCGACACGAAGAAGAAGAAGATAGGCTTATAAAACTGCCATACAGAACATAATATTATATTATTGTTTGGTAAACTGTTAGAGATAGAAGGTAGGTACAAAGCATAAGGATGGCGCTCCACCAGAGCTAAGCTAGGAAGCTAACCGGTGAGCGAGGTAAAATCTAATACGATTATTGCATCATTTTGCTTGCCTCGCACAGCTCAACTCTCGTATTGGTGGATTTCCTCGCTCACCGATAAACTTCCTCGCACAGTTCTGGTGGAAGGTCACCCTTAGGTCCAGTTTGTACCAAAACGGAGAGGAGAGATGTGTCGAACCACAAATAGGATTGTTATCTTCACATTTCACCGCCTAACTTCAACGAATTCTAAAAAAGCAATCTTATTGGCTTGCGAAACATCTTTTCTCCTCTCCGCTTTGGTGGATACCGGGCCTAAAGATATAACCTAATCCGCAATATCTTATCTTTTCGATTCATTACCTAACTACTTTTTAAAAGTAAATACCCATTGATGAGATAAGATCTGATCGAAGTATTTCAACTACTAAATTACACGACTAAGAATAACATTACGTAAACAAATAAGTAAAAACAATCCATTATTTATAAAACCGGCCAAGAGCATGTCGGGCCATGCTCAGTATTATAGGGTTCCTTAAGTAGGTGATACAAACAAATCAAATCGAATATTAATCATGGCTCTGGCGACTCAGATAGTGTTGTTAGTAGCCGCCGCTAGATGGCGCTTTAAAGTGCCAAATGCAATAGACGGCAGTATTGGCGACTCAGAGAGTGTTGCTACTAGCCGCTAGATGGCGCTGTCATTTCAATATAACACAAAGTTGCTTTTTGTAATTTTTTTGAATAGAAAGTAGCTAAAGGATATTTGCTAAGATCATTTTTCTCTATGGTCAATGACCTTTGAACTATTTTTCAGTATTTTTCAGTTCAGACGTTTTAAGTATTTTTCAGTTTTCTCTCTATAACTCAAAAGTTTATTATCAAATTATACTCGAAATAATTTTAAAAGAGAGTTTTTATAAAGATCTATCAATGTGGAAGATTATAAGTTTCTACGTTGCATAGTTTAGAAATGGCTGGGGGGGGACACATTGCAAACCACTTTGGCGGGCTATATTTCGCAGATAGTACACCTGATAAAAAAGTTATGTATGAAACATTACCTTCATTTTAGTAGACCTATTCAATGATATCCAACACGAGGGGGTGCAGCGAAAAAAAAATGTTCATCCCCATTTCACATGTATGGGCGCCACCCCTAAAATACGTAATCACGATTTTTTTATTCATTTATAATTGAGATCTATATCTAGACTATTTTTTAGCAAAATTTCATTTACTTATGTTTATAACTATAGAAGTTATTAAGCTGTAAAGGATTAGGACAGATGGACAGACGGACGGACATGACGAAACTATAAGGGTTCCTTGTAGGACTACGGAACCCCAAAAAAGTACTTATCAACCAGGTCAGCCACACAATACAATTTAATTAGATAATAATAAATGATGTAATTCCAGTCAATTCACAATAACAGGTAACAATTTTATATAAATGAATTTTATAATTAAACCGTCGAAGAACACAATATTTTCACAATTTCACATCGAGGTTTTACCTAAAGAGTATGTAATCCTAACTTTACTCACATCTAAGTAACTATTCACAAGGCACTGGAATAATGTAACACAACTTTGAAACCCATGTAGAAAGAGATGAGCATGGGAATACCGAACGCGATGCCACGGGTCGGCTGCGGCATCGGTTTGACGGCGTAAACAAACGTGTGCAGGATCCTTCCTGCTGTGTATGCTCGGAACAGCATGGTGGCCAGCCAGGCGTCCGGCGCCGTCGTCAGGTACAGGGCCCCCAGCACCCAGAACGCAGGAATGTTCTCCAAATCATTGAGATGAGCGCGCCTCACTCGCTCCACGTCTGGATCATCGTATTTCACTTTTCCTTTCTTTGCTTTGGCATCCTCTTCGTTCGCGAATACATTCTTACTGTATCGCGCCCTAGCCGTTAAAAAGGCAACACTGAACAACTTTAGAGCCAGGACGCCAGAGTAGAAGATGTACGATTGCACCGCTGGGCTGTCTAACGATATCAACGCCATGTTTATTATTTGATAACACTTGCCGCGATGTTGCCGACTCGAAAATCAACAACGGAGTGGGGTGTCGGCGCGATGCGCTGAGGTAGAACGTACGTGAGTCGCTTGGTCACGATGACGCGGTTTTTCCTTAGCAATCTCATAATTTGACATAATAAACTGCGTACGGTACTTCAGTCCGTGGGGTCTACAGTAGCGGACAGCGATGTGGAAACAGCAGACCGGTTTTATACAAATCTTGATTCTTTATAGATTGTTTCATCTTGTTTTATTTATTTGTAGATGCGCCAGAGTGGCCTATCTTAGACAAGAATTTTAGTAGATAACAAGGAAAAAGTGAATACTTATTTCTTATTGATATTTAACTTTAAAAATAAAGAAAAAAAGTAGGTAACTTTATCAATTATTTGGCCTATACTTTAAGGCCATTGTGGACCTATACCTACTTTTCAACGTTCACGACACTTCAAGATAATAAACTCAATATTTAAAATATGACAGACTAGCTGTGCCCGCGGCTTCGCCGCCCTCTTTCTGAAATAAAATATAGCCTATATTACTTCTGAATAAAATAGCTTTCAAACGGTGATGGAGTTATTAAAATCGGTTCAGTAGTTTCAGAGTTTATCGATTACAAACAAATAAACATATTAATATTTCCTCTTTATTATATTGGTATAAGTAGATAGTATGGACAGGCGACGGTGGCCCTCATGGTCTCAATAACTGAGAATGTGTGATTTGTATAGCGGATTGATCCAGCGAGCGGGGTAATAAAACAAAAATATAACTGCAACCATAGAAAAATATAATAACCTTATTGAAATGTAATAAATACTCAGACAGTCCTATGTTTTCTTTTACACAGCAGTAATATAATATAGTACAACTTGAGCGCCCATGTAATACGAGATAAATGCGGGAATAGCGAAGGCGATGGCTCGCGTTGGCTGCGGCAGCGGGACGATGGCGTACACAATGGTGTGCAGGATTCTGCCCACTGTGAAGAGGCGGAACAGCAGCGTGGCCCAGGCGACCGCCGGACCCGTCGTCAAGTACAGCGCGCCCAGCACCCAGAACGCCGGGATGTTCTCCAAGTCGTTGAGATGCGCACGCCTTATTCTCTCCACCACAGGGTCATCGAACTTGATCTTGCCTTTCCCCACCTTTGCATCTTCTGGATTCGCAAACACACCGCGGATCATACGCATCGTGCCCGTCATTGGTGAAAGGGCCAACAGTTTAAGGGCTAATATTGCAGAGTATACAATGTACGACTGCACCACCGGGTTGTCTAATGATAACGGCACCATTTTGTACACAATTTCGTTTGTAAATAATAACGCGAGCAGTAGGTAGACGGCAAGTACGAACACTCGGGTACACGCCGCACGAATGATAAACAGTCACTGATCGGCAGGGTTGCTAGATCGAGTTTCTGAATTTTCCCTATATTCATACCTATATATTTTTCCCCAAAATGAGTTTTGCAACTTTTTTCCCGTATTTTTTTTTTCAAACATACATAACATCATGCCTGTATTTCCCCGAAGGGGTAGGCAGAGGTGTAATAGTACACCCACATTTTGCCAGTTATGTTATAGTCCCACCCATGTAATAGGGGGCGAGCCTATTGCCATTGACCGGACACAAATCCAGACTCCGGGCTGCTACTGAGAATTTCCTAATGAAAAAACCCAATAACACTGCCCGACCCGGGAATCGGACCAAGGATCGTTTTTTTTTTTCAAACAGGAAATATTTCATATTGAAAAATATAAGACCATGTTTATTTACAAAATTGCTCTAAGAATATTTTATAGTGTATCGTCAGTATCGTCACAGATAATATAATACTATAATAGTATCGTGGATGATATATTTAAAACTTTCGATAGGTTACTTCGTCTTCCTTCGAACCCTCAATTATTTTCCCACAAACTATTATAAACTAGTACAATATCTGTATTGTAGCTGTATTTTTATCTCCCCAAATATTTCCCAAGAATTTCATTCCCCTAAATTTACCCAAAAGCGATTAATTTCCCCAAAATTGAGAAAAAAACCCCAATCTACCTACCAACCGTGTCACTGATCGAGCTCATCGAGCACACAAACAATTTCGTGACAGTATCACGGTATGTGTTGTACACCGGCGCGATATACATTGCTCCCTATTTGTTCATCACGGCAAGAAGATGCCAACTAAACGGAAAATGTATGTGTTGCGTGTACATTTTATGATTTTTTTAGTAGTGTTATTTATCACTGAATTGAAGTTCAAAGATCGTTGTAAGTAGCTACTTTTAACATTAAATTCACCTTAAAGATGGTCATTTTGTAAGTCTTTCTTTTAAATATTGCATACTTAATTCTAGTTTGCATAATAGGGTCGTTGTCAAAACACAGTGTCGTAGCAAAGGTCATGAGCGCCCAGAAGGCCAATTCTAGTAATTAAGAACCTCAGATCAAAATAATAAGATCTTTGGTCTGAGTTAAAAACGGTCAAAATATAGTTCCAAACTAATCTCAATGTTTTAAATCTCAATCTCCTGACAGAAGATGTTCCAGTTTACCCTTTATTTGTGACACTTAGGTCATTAAAGTCACCCAGCACCCAGAACGCAGGAATGTTCTGTAAATCATTACGATGCGCGCGCGTCACGCGCTCAGTCACTTTTACATCCGATGCCTTACTTTGCCGCGTCTTGCCCGTCAAGTAGGCAACGACGAACATCTTGTAGGCCAGTATGACGGAGTAGAATAAGTACGATTGTATCGCTGGAATGTCTAACGATATCGACGCCATGGTTCAATGTACTCATCATTAGCAACAACTTTTACTATAGGACCAATCCAGAAATCGCGAAGAAAATCAGCTGCTCCATACATTTATGTTCGCATAATTACGCAGCGTAGGGCGTCCCCGCGCCAGTTGGACCGAAAACATGAAGAAGGTGGCTAGGGGGGGACTGGATGCAGCGGACCGAGTGTTGTGGCGCAACTTAGGAGAGGCCTATGTCCAGCAGTGGATTGCGATAGGCTGAGCTAATGAACTTACAAAATGTTCTTACATTTGTATTTTTTTTCGCATTTTTGGATTGATTTTTTGATTTTTGATTTTTTGATTTTTTTGATTGATTTTTGGCCCTATAGTAAAAGTTGTAAAGAGTAAAGGTTTTCAGTAATTTGAAATCACAGACAAGTAAGCCTCAAGACGCCGCTTAAACAAAGTTTTGCATGAGAAACCAGTCCTAAAATGTTGGCGGGGACCGGGGGGCAGACGGCGCGTTTTGATTGGTCGGCTCAAAATGTCGGTGGTACGATTCCGTATGATTGGTGCCGCTCGCTGACGGACTGTCGTCCTGATTGGCGGCGGGGCGTATGATATGCAGTGCTACTGCATATGCGTTGTGACCGGGGGTGTCCGGCTAATCGGCGTCTAGAGGCTTACTGGTCTGTGTTTGAAATACACCTTCTATATATCTTCTCAATCGCTAGTATTGCGTCGCCGTGTGTAACCGCTCTAACTTAATCTACCCTCGTACATATATACAGGTCGTCTCTCGCTGATGCCGTCTCAGTATGGACTGGGCAGACAATGAGTCCCGGTTCGATTTACACAGTAATTGTCTGGAACACGAGATCTCGACCGAGGTCAGTGCCAACAAGAGCCTGACAGGTTTCTCATAGCAATGAGACGACAGCACGCGAGCGTCTAAACACGAAGTTATTTATTTACTTTAGACAATTTAATTAATAATAAGCTTGAAGAAAGGATAAACTTTAATTTAAAATGTTCTGAAACTTTGGACGGTTTGACTATATTTTATTTTAAATTCTTACGAAACAATTTTTGTATGACCTAACTACGTACTTAGCGATAAATAATTATTTATTTTTCGTTGTTTAAATGTAAAAAAATGCGTTTTAAGAAAATTTTGGAACGCATTGTATTCCATAATCTAAAAAAAAAACTATGAAGGTAGTTATACCATAAATAAATTGTGAAACAACTGTTGGAGTTAAATAGTGATAAATATTTCACTTTTATATTATTATATAAAATATATTGTAATATTTCATTCTAGGTACTTACAGCAGTACGTGCGAGCCTGTCTGGTTCGAAACGAACTCATCAATTCATTTGTTTTTGATGTAAAAAAGCGCTCGTAATTTTTTTTCCAAATAAATAACTAAACAAAAGTTATGCGTAGCAATTTGATACTTCCGTTAAGTATTTTAAATTTGTTTGGGTATATAAGGTGAGTAATCCTATCTCTAGGAAACGTTCCAATTTCTTATGTCCCACTTTTATCATACTCATAACTCTTAGCGCTTTTCCCTAATTTGATTTGTGGCCCCATTACACACTTGACATGTTTTGTATCCTTTTATTTTATTAAGAAGAAATCGGGTCATTCAGCTAGGTACTTTACTTGATTTGAGCCGCGCCCTGAAAATATGTAACTAATTTGTAAATGGATAAAAAAATCTTCAATTTATAATCACACAAGTATACGATTAAATTTGCTTTAAATATGATTAAATTTGATTTAAATGGTTATGAAATGCGAATGTTACAGTATCGCGCCTGTCGTGATGAAATGGCAACATTTTAAAATAACTACAAAACGACTGACTGACTTAGTAAGAAAATAAAAATCGATGCATTTTTTCATAATTTCTTCACGAATCCTTTTACAGAATAAATACAACATATAAAAGAAAACGCCCCCGGGTGGGCTTGAACCACCAACCTTTCGGTTAACAGCCGAACGCGCTAGCCAATTGCGCCACGGAGGCTTGTGCTAACAGTGTCGAAATTTACTATCAGGTCATACGACCCGATATAAATGATGCTATAAAATACCTATCACACTTTGAACCTTGAATTTATAACAAATCTTTCCACCCGCTACGATCTTCACATACCGCTATCGCTTCATCTACGGTCATGTACCCTGTACCTAATCACTTTATATCTATATTAATTAATTACTTACAAATTACCACTAATATCGTGACCTTGAATTGTTTTTCATAGGTATTCTAAATATAGAATAGAACTGTGTGTCTTTTCATTATTTTTCGTTGTTAAAAACGAATTACATTTATGTACGCTCATTAAGTCGCCTACGCACCGAGTATTACTGGTTTTGTTCGTGTATTTCCAAAACTATCTTGGAATTTAAAGAATGTTTATAACTTATCAACATGTTATTTGACGCTAAATGGCTACTGTTTATTTACGTGTTTGTATCCGAATGGCCAGGCGCCACCCTTCATAGACTAATATATAATACTTCCGCCCGTAGTGGATCCAACCTGCAGGCCACCTAGACCACGTTATTTAAACAAATGACGACGTCTGTGGTCTAATGGTTCGAGTCTCAGACTGCTGATCACGAGGTCGTGGGTCCGATTCCCACAGGACACAAATATTTGTGTGATGAACATAAGTGTTTGTGTTGGTCTGAGTGTTTCTTCTGTACATTTTAAGTCTGTATTTACAAAAAAAAGTATTTAATAATAATAATAAATAATAATAATAATAATTTTTTATTGATTTCAAACAAAAAACAAACTTAGAATATAATTATGTTTACATTATATAATATAAGCTTAGTCTAATATAAGTCGACAAAGACATCTGTGTCTGAACTAGATAACTTAATATCTGTATTTCAGACATCAGCGCTCTTCCCTAAAATGATAAAATACATTCAATCAAAAGCTTTGCATGCTATGAAGAAACTGACATTAATGACAAAGTTACAACAAAATAAATAAGATAAGATAAGGAATGAGTGAAAGGAAGGCCTCCCTGTGTGTAAAATGAAGATGATTGTATGTGTGTGGGGAGGGTGAGTACTAATTCTATTGTGGTATATTCAGTAGTTCTTCGGTTTCATCGTAGGTCAGTTTCTGGATAAAGTCAAATAATTTATTTTTACACTCTCTACTATTTAAAGCATATATATCAGTAATTTTAACAATTCGATTGTATAGATAAGGACCAAGGAAGCAAAAATATTTATTAACATAGGAATGTTTACACATTGATGTGTCTGGGAAAGCAATGACTTTTCGTCGCTTGTAGATTATATTATCTTTTTCAAATTTTGAACTCGAATGTTGTTTTAAAATTATGAGCAGTATAGATAACTGGCGTACAGAGAGGACCTCACAAGATTGGTATAACTGATACGTGGGAAACAGATACGGACGGAAAGTGCTAACCTTCAAAACAGCTCTTTTTGCTATTTCTAGGGGGTTTATAATAGTTTTTGGTGCACCTCCCCAGACAGAAATACAATATCCTAGAACAGATTGGCCGAGTGCTAAATATACTTGCTTGATTAAACTGGAATCTGCAACATGTCTCAGATTTTTAAAAACAAATATTAGTTTTCTTAGTCGGGATGTAACTAATTCTATATGGGGTTTAAAATAAAGTTTTTAAGTATTATATCATTTATATCCATTGTCTAGTAGGTACGCATAGCACAAGCTCTGCTTAGTTTGGGACTAGATGGGGCTGTGTAAAAAAAATGTCCTAAAATATTTATTTATTTATTTAATGAGGCACAATAAATTTACCTATGTAGCAAAACAAACATCAGGGATTTTGTTGTCTCTTAATACAATTTATTTAGAATCTCGGATCCAGAAATTAGCCTACTACTACATATTAGTGCATCATCAACATCAACTTAGCCTATCGCAGTCCACTGCTGGACATAGGCCTCTCCCAAGTTGCGCCACAACACTCGGTCCTCTGCCTTCCGCATCTAGTCCCCCAGCCACGTTCTTTAGGTCGTCGGTCCACCTGGCAGTATATTAGTGCACAGGCTAATTTATTTCAGATTTTACTTACTTATTTTTATTAAATTGTACCTACTTATTACGCTAGGAAATTATATGGTAGTAACAGGTATATGGGACTTATTATAACTCGTGATAGTGTGGGTGGGTCTATGTTAGTGTTTTTATACTCTACTGTGGTGTACTATACACTTCTGCCTATCTCTTTTGGGAAAACAGGTGTGGTGTTATATTATGTTTGTTTATAAAAATAGACATATGTGGTGGTACCTTCATAAGAAAGAGATGCAAAAATACACACATCGCGTACGATCGTTGATGTCTTTTGATAAACTCTCGTAAATTAAATCAGTTTCTATGGGGTATCAGGTCGATGGGTGGTACGGAACCTACTGCGTGAGTCCGACTAACACTTGACCGATTTTTTTTTACATACTTTAATTGTTGCATTTTATTTTTTTACACGTGTTAACTGTTTTTATATGCGTAAAAATACAATAGCTTTAACATGCTATAAAAAATTCAAATAAGTTTCGGTTTCGGTTTCGGCCGAAACTGGTACCAAGACCGAAGGTTCGGTTACGGTTTCGGTTTCGGCTGAAAATCCTGTTTCGGTCGGACATTAGTTATTATACACTAATAATAATAATAAATATTTTTGGGACATTTTTATACGACACCATCTAGTCCCAAACTAAGCAGAGCTTGTGCTATGGCTACTAGACAATGGATATAATACTTATATACTTTTTTTTTGTACATAATAACATAACATAACATCACGCCTGTATTTCCCCGAAGGGGTAGGCAGAGGTGTAATAGTACACCCACATTTCGCCAGTTATGTTATAGTCCCATGTAATAGGGGGCGAGCCTATTGCCATCGACCGGGCACAAAGCCAGACTTCGGGCTGCTACTGAGAATTTCCTAATGAAAAAATCCAATAACACTTTGCCCGACCCGGGAATCGAACCCAGGACCTCACGCTCAGCAGTCGCGCTTGCAACCACTAGACCGACGAGGCAGTTTTTTTTGTAAATATGTACTTATAATACATAAGAAACACCCAGACCAACACCAATACTTATGTTCATCACACAAATATTTGTGTCCTGTGGGAATCGAACCCACAACCTCGTGATCAGCAGTCCGACACTCGAACCACCAGACCACAGACGTCGTCAAATACAAACACACACACACACTACACCACACACACTATACACTAGGTACACTAGGTAATCTGTACCTATTTGAAAAATTTCTGCTAGATAGGTACTTAGCGCCATACTCCAATAAAAATAACATAGAACTAAATTATAGAAATGGTTTATATAGTTATGTGTCCCTTGACCCTTTGCAATGCTATTGACAAAGACAGTTTTCTTCGAGAAGGTACTCTTGTAGCCTAACTGAAAACTTACTTTTATATCTTACCCCTAGGCCACACTTATCACTTATGTGACTTTCATGTAACAAAATATATTAGTTAAAGTAGGTATCTATGACGGACAGGCTTGTTATTTAGACACCGAACGGACAACATTATTATTGAGTCATAGAGAACATAAAGGACATTATCGCTCAGTCTTTGGATTTTACGAATAATAGTACATTATGATACAAGTGGCTAAGTTAACTATCATACTCGCGGCTGGATTGCAGCCCGAGCCGAAGGCAAGGGCGTAATGGAGCCGAGAGTTTAATAGTCAATGCTCACGCGTGTCATAGGTACGACGTTTTTCAACACACTTGCGAGGAAAAAACATACACTTTTTAGACAAATATTGGTTTGTGAAAAATGGCACGCCGATTTTTTTTTTTTTTTTTTTTTTGATATGGCAACTTGTTTAAACATTACTGCCAGCGTCCAGTCTTGAGAAATACAAGCTAAAAATAAAAAAAATATGAGCTGTAAAGAAAAAGAAAATTGAACAAATAAAAAAAATACAAAATAACAACCCAGAGTGACATGCGATTTACCTGAAATAAATAAATAAATAATATACATAATTTAAAAGTTACAGCACCCAACAGATATTATCATAATTTTATATTATTTTTAATTATAAATTTGGATAAACATTTTAAAATTAAATGGTTATTATTGGACAAACACAACAAAGTAGGGATATTAAGTGGAAAAGGAATTTTTAGCTTTGTTAACACTTGAAACATTTCCGAACGGTCATGATTGGGGCAGGCAAAAAAAACATGGTTGACATCTCCTTCGTCTAAGCCACATTCACAAAGCGAGGAGTCTTTTATTCGGAGTTTATGGAGAAAGGATTGCGTGCAGCAGTGACCAATACGTATACGACATATAATGGATGTAACCTTTTTGCTCAGGTGAGTCTTAAAGAACCACGGCTTTTTAGTTATAACGGGTTGTATTTTTGCATAATAAGCACCTTTCTCTTTTACAGAATTCTCCCAGTGTTTGAACCATGATTCTTTCAAGTACTCTCCCGGAAGTGCCACAAGGTCATGGCAGTAGTTTTTAAAAGAAAAAGTATCACCGCAAATTACTGCTTCCTTTGCCAGGACGCCAGCCCGTTCATTCCCAACTATCCCAACATGACTAGGGGTCCAGGCAATAGAGAAGGAAAGGTTCAACGTTTGACATTGTAACAGTATTTTCTTTATTTCAAACACAATAGGATTATGTGACTTACTATAGAATGGGTTCTGACTAAGTGCTTGTAATGAACTCAGAGAATCTGATAAAATTAAAGAGAACCGGAGTTTGAAGATAAGACAGTACTTGACAGCTTCAAGGATGGCAAGGATTTCACCAGTGAATACAGAAGATTCTGGAGGAGATTTGATTTTCTGTACAATGTTCCAGTTTTGATGATAAACTGCATAACCTACACATCCCTGAGAATTCAATTTAGAAGCGTCTGTAAATAATAGGTGATGATTTGAATAATTATTACCGATTACATGAAGAAATAGTTTATTAGGGTTGATAGTATCTTTGTCGATTCCTAAATTTGGAATAATTTCAGGTTTAAACAGAACAACTGCCAAAGCAGAATCGAACAAAGGAAGTTTGGAAGAGCGATAGACCGGGTTGTTTATATTTTGCCAATTACGGACACTTTTCACCAGACAGGGGGCTGATTTGCTATTCCAGAAACGACTTGTGTTGCAATATTCTGAAAGAAGTTGAAGTTTAGGAATAAGGGGGTGATTATTAAATTGAAGAGAGCGGAAAAAAAAACGATCTGCCAAGTACTGTCTCCTTAAATAGAGTGGGGGGTCACCACTCTCATTCTGTAGGGCGTTAACTGGGCTAGACTTCATGGCCCCTAGAATGATTCTTAGAGCCTTTGATTGAATTAAATCAAGATTTTTCATATTAGCTTTACTGGCCGGTTCTAACAAAAAGGTACCATAGTCAAGATGGCTCCTTACCAATGCATTATAAATTAATTTAAGGCAGTATGGAAGAGCTCCCCACCAAACACCACATAGGGCCCTCAGGATGTTAATATTGTTTTCACACTTGTTACAAATATAGTTTATATGAGGCAGACCGGATAATTTTGAATCAAGGATATAACCTAAAAATTTAATGTTATTAACACGCGTAATTAAGGAATTTTGTAAATGAATTTCAAAATTGGGGATGACTCTTTTTCTAGTAAAGAGAACTACATTACTTTTGGCTGGAGATAGTTCTAAACCATGGGATAAGAGAGACTCATTTAGGGAAAGTAGCGAATCTGATAACGAAGCAGCACAGTTCTCAATGTCCGTATCAGCCCGATACAGGAGCAGGTCATCTGCATATTGTAGAAGTCTGCAATTTGGAACAGTGTTGTCAAGACCAGACATATAAAGGTTATACAGAAGGGGGCTTAATACAGATCCTTGAGGGAGACCTTTATAAACTTTACGGGGCTGAACAATATTGCCATCTAATTTTAAATAAATGGTTCGGTCTAAAAAGAAGTTTATAATAAATCTCGTCATCTTCGGTGATATTCTTAGCTGGAGTAATTTCTCCCTAAGAATAGGAAGTCTGACATTGTCATAGGCTGAGGTGATATCAAGAAATGCCGCGATAACTGATTCATTACAGGTGAATGAGAGTCTTATATCAGTGACAAATATGCTAAGGCTGTCTGTTGTACTTCTCCTCTTCCGAAATCCGAATTGGGTTGGAGACAGAATATCGTTACTCTCGGAGAACCACTCTAATCTATTTTTAATAAGGTGCTCGGTTACCTTGGCAATTGTAGAAGACAAAGCTATAGGACGGTATGATGTGCTATCACCTGGATCTTTTTGAGGTTTCAGAATAGGAAGGACTACTTGAGTTCTCCAGGGGTCTGGGACTATCCCTGATTCAAAGAGGATATTAACTATATCAAGAAAAATAGAAAGAGAGTGATCATTACACTGGGAGAGCAAGGAATAGGGAATGCCATTTAAGCCAGGAGAAGAATCTTTTACGTGAGAAAGGACTAGTTTGAGTTCCCTAAGAGAAAAAGGTTGATCAAGGGTTTCATCAGATGAATCAAAAAGGTTATAAGAGTAGGAAAGTTCCTCCTTGGAGGGAACAAAGGGTGGGGCCAGTTTGTTAAGAAATGAATCAATACATTCAGAAGGTAGAGATCCTGATTTAAAAGCATCGGGGAGAGACGAACGATAACGCCTTATATTGGTCCAGACTTTAGATGAATGAGTGCCAGGGGCGACTGAAGAGCAAAAATTTTTCCAGCCTTCACGTTTTTTTGAGCTGAGAGTAATTTTAGTTTCATTCTCTACGCGTAGTAGCTCACTAAAATTATAGTCGGACATATCACTAGCGTAAGTCGCCTCAGCTCGTTTTCTATTTCGAACAGCTTGAGTGCACTCACTATCCCACCAAGGTGGAGAGAGTCGAGATTTAGTGTTCGGGTTTTTAATAGGAATAGCTGAATCTGCAGCAAACAAAAGGGCTTGGGTGAAGAGCTCGATACAGACTGTTGCATTCTCAGAAGTGACCGTAGGTATCTCATTGGTTTTAACTCTAAGGGCGCAGTTGAATAAGGACCAGTCAGCCTGATCTAATTTATACTTAATTGCCGGCTTTTTCTTAAGTATTACTGAACCACACTTAGGATACGAAACAAGAATCGGAAAGTGATCACTACCATGTGCACTGCTTAGGGTTATCCAAGTCATGAGCGATGCTAATTCATTAGAGCATAATGACAGATCTACCGCACTTGTGGTTCCATTAGGTCGTCTTCTGCGAGTGGGTAAACCCGAATTTAAAAGGCAAAGGTTAAGATCGTCTAGTATTTCCAATAGTGCTGCACCGCACGGATCAATGTAGTCAGAGCCCCAAAAAGTATGATGACAATTAAAGTCACCAAGAATAAGAAAGGGTTTAGGTAAGGATGAAATAATGGACTTAATAATACTGAGGATAGGTAGGGAAGGGTAAGGAAGATATATTGAAAGGTAGGTGATATCATGCACCCTGACCGCTACGGCATTGAAGCCAGTATGGCAGGAAGGCAAGTTCACTAATGAATAAGGGATAGAATTACGGATAAAAATGGCAGTACCAGCATAGCCGTCATCCCTGTCATCTCGGACACAGCGAAAGCCCGACACCCTAAAGTGGGAGCCAGGCTTAAGCCATGTCTCCGAGATGGCAGCTATGAGAACATTATTTTTATTTAAAAGATATAATATGTCAGAAGTTTTATTTACAACACTCCTACTGTTCCATTGTAGGATTGTTGGGGTGGCACACATTGTAAATGGTGGATTGTAATTTATTCAGTTTATAGGCAACGTTGGACGGTAAATGTGAAGAGCGAGAGACAATTTTGTAAAGTGTATCAATAAGGTCAGCAATACTCGAATCAGTTTCATTGGTAAATTCTGTATTCTCCGGCTGGCTAGGGGGAAAACCACAACCAAGGGGATACAAAATCATTTATAATTGCCTGGTGGGCTTTTTTGTCATAACCTTTTTGCACCTGAGGTCTTTGTGGTTTAGGGTAAAAATAGGTTTTGCGGTAAGACATGGTATTATTTTGAGAAGAAAGTCGTGGAGAAGATGAATGTAATGTAGGAGTAGGTGAAAGTTGGGGAGGAAGTTTTTGTACAACCTCAGCAAAAGATTTTTTTATTGGGGGGAAGTTTCTAGCAGCCTCCAGATAAGAAATAGCTTTCTCTGCCATATCTTTCTTAATATTTTTTTGACGTCCATGTTCTAAACAACTACGGTCTGTAGTTTTATGATTTCCCTGGCAATGTAAGCAGAAGTAATCACATTCCTCTATCTCACATTCTTCCGAAGTATGGTTCAGACTACATTTTGCACATCTTGGCTTAGAACGACAAATTTTTGAAGTGTGACCAAACCTACAGCAGCGGAAGCACTGGATTGTTGGGTATTGGTACACTTCAACAGGAATAGCGTTATAGCAGATAAATGCTCTTTTGGGAGGGCCAAATGCCTCCTGCCGGAGGCTCTACGTGGGGATCGTACGGTCCATGGCCCTTTATGGGGCCCCAGTGTGGGCAGACGCCCTGACGCCAGGCAATGTCGCGCTGCTGCGTAGGCCGCAGCATGCGATGGCCGTCAGGGTGATACGGGGGTATCGTACGATCTCCTTCGAGGCGGCGAGCCTTCTTGCCGGATCAATGCCCTGGGATCTGGAGGCGAGAGACCTTGCGCTGAGGTATCATCAGCGCGAGGACCCGCCTGATCGGAGCGAGGTCCGCCAGATCCTAGCGGCTGAATGGGAGGAGCGACTTGCGCAACCCAGCGCAGGGCACGCCGTAATCGCGGCGGTAAGGCCCGTCATGGAGGAGTGGCTGGAGAGGAGCCATGGCGCCCTCACCTACCGGCTGACACAGATACTCTCGGGGCACGGTTGCTTCGGGAAGTATCTGTGTCGCATAGGCCGGGAGCCGACACCCGAGTGTCATCACTGCGGGAGCTGCCCAGAGGACACGGCGCGGCACACACTGGAGGAGTGCCCAGCTTGGGCCACGCAGCGCCGTGATCTCATCACTGCAGTAGGCGGCAGCGATCTCTCGCTTCCGGCCGTGGTTCAGTCGATGGTCGGGAGTGGGAGCGCTTGGGAAGGCGTCGTCTCCTTTTGCGAGGAGGTGATGCTCGCTAAGGAGGCGGCGGAGAGAGTTAGAGAGGCGATTACCTCCCTTCCCTCCCGCAGAAGGCGACCTGGGCGTCGCAGGAGGGCGTATGCCGACCTCCAGCCACCCTAAGTGTGGGCCTGCGGGCGGCGGACTCGGGGTGGCCCGCCGCCCGACCAGACAAGGCCCGTGACGGTGGCGCGTCGTGTTCCGCGCGCGCCAGTCAAGAGGAGGGTGCGGCTGATGTGGGTGCCGCAAGGGGTGAAGGGGCTCGCCTGTTAGTGGCGAGCCGGGACCTGCCGGGGATGGTTGGGCGAGTTAAGTTTCCCACGCCCCTGGCCAAGGGTCGGTAGAGGAACACCGTGGTGGTTTTTAGTCGGTAAGAGTCCGACACTGTCTCCGCCTTCCCCGGGCGGAGTGCGTCCATGAGGATTTTCCCCACGGAGAAAAAAAAAAAAAAAAAGAAGATAAATGCTCTTATCGGGAGTGCCATCAAATGTCACCACAATTGACTCGGTGTCTTCAAAAGATGCAACACCATCCCTAAATGTTTTAGCTCGAAGTCGTCTTACTTTAAGTGCTGCAATCCTATTCGGGGAAGAACAAAGTTCTTCTATAATTTCTTCAGGGGATAGGTCAACTGGAACACCTTTGATGACCCCCAGGCGGGAGACATTGAATGATGGGATAAATGCCTTATACTTGTCTGATAGGTTTGGATTTGAAGTGAAATTATTGGCATCCTCTGGTGTAAGAAATTGTATTGAAATGCGGTTACGACCAATTCGTTTAATGCCATCATCAGCAATATTTTTGATATTTTTTTTTTTAAGAAGACGGCCAAAAGAAACTGCATTAAGGGTGGTGCCTGATGTGGGTGAGTCATCGGGGACCACTCTTTGGACATGTACAATAAATGGACCACGATCGTTTTTGTTATATGGGCGCACTTGGGATAGTTGGGAAATAGTACTATGTGGGTCAGTCTGGTTAGTACTGGGTGGCTGTGTAGTACTGGTCAATACTACTTCCATAGGTGGAGAGCATTGGGAAAGTGTTAGTTGGGACTGAGAGTTAGTGATAGAATTTTGTGTTAATGGAAAAGGGGAGTTACTAATAATTTGGGGTTTCGGAAGGGATGGAAAGGGCTCATTAATTGACGATGCAGAAGAACTAACATCTATATCGCGGTTAATGTCCATTCTACTTTCTCTTTCTTTTTTATTATGTTTTTGTTTATGTTTACCTAACGTCTCTGAATAAATTTCTTGTGTAAGGTATTGTTTTTTATTGTTCGAGATGTTATCATCACTAAGGCTCTCGCCGACAATAGTGAGAAAGCATGCTGGTGACGGGATACTAAAGGGTTCTGGATCATTGGGAGGGTCAGGATCGGGTGGCTTAGGAGGAATGGACGAAGTGTCCATGTTTATATTTTGCCTTTGAGGTTAGGTTTTAACAAATATTTAAATACTTACTTTTAAAACACCACAAATAACATACACAGCAAATCAGTAAATAAACTAAAACACAAAACACACGTACGTACACAAATGTCACTAGGAAACCTGTTAGTCAGCTAAGTGCCTAATTCACGTGGATCGCTCGTTGACATTCAACTGACAGTCGGCACGCCGATTACTTTAATCGCACGGTGATATACAGCTATGCGCGCGCAGGTGGTCGAAGGAAACCGCCATACAGCCTAATATTGGATACCTATATTATAATTATTTTTTTGTTTATAACACAAATTAATGTTAAGTTGTTGACAAAAATAAATAATTTGATGAAATGAAATGTATATATAGCATATTTTAATTAATATAGTTGATTTATTCACAAAAATGTTTAATTTTGTTTAGGCATAAAAACTCTTTGCTGCGATTTAAAAATAAACAGTAAAGTAAAAAGCACTAGTGCAATAATATAATGAAAAAAGCACGCGTGCGTTATAAGCTACATTATGAACCTAAAAGCGGTTCAATAAGAGCCACTTTACGAGCAAGTGTGTTGAAAAAGATATTATGATGCTCACCATATACAATTCGATGTGGACAATGTGCTGCAATCTATTCTAATAAGCGGACAGTACTCGACAGATTTTTAATTCATTAAAATATTAACTATTTTGAGGTTATGTTTTACTTACAAAACTTAAGTCAAACAAGTGGTTGCCTAGCAACTGAAAAGATTTACTCTTCTGTTCCTGTAGATGTCATGGTGCTAAAAAGAGACTGGTTATGTTTTACAGTGGTGCCAACATATTTTTTCGCAAAACCATAGAGTACCTACATACAATGGATTGGTCAAAAATATGAAATCAAATGGACATAGCCACTCACGTTGTTATAATGTAGATTAAAACTTAAAAAAAAAATGTATTGCCCGCGTTAAATACGATGAATAGTAGATACCTAAGTAATAAAAAAAAACGCATCCTTAATGTCGTATATTTTTTCTTTGTAACAGACTGAAGCTATTCCTAGCGATGTCCTTTGTATGAAGCGTAGCATATGACGCGATAGTAATGTAAAGTAAACTTCGTTCTCAATCACTCAATAATAATCTGTCATTTCCAGCGCCTCAAAGTTATAACACGAGTAATATATACGAATACGAGTAACGAAGGGTGATGCCTAAGTTAAGCATTAGTTAAACATTTATTTTTTGCCCAACTTCTATCAGCCATCGATATTCGTATGGCAACCGGGACAGACAGCTTAACGTGCTCTCGAAGGCACGGAGGGGTCTTGATGTGCAACAAAACGGTCACCCATCAAAGGACTGATCGCGGCTAGCGCAGCTTAACCTCGCAACTCTTGCAATCCACGCAGTTATTACTTATCCACGAGCTCCCTCCCCCTTTTCGTAATTATTAAGCTATTAATTCTAAAGGTATTAGTGTAGCATAAATAACCACAAGTAATCATAAAATCTTTGTCATTCAGGAATGGCTGGAGTCACAAGGTCTGGAGCTATCCAAGGAGGAGTCGTTGCCCGTGGATGCATACACTGAAAAAGAAAGATGGAAGAACGTGCGCCCCCCCAAGAGATCCAAGGCTGTCGACGACCAACTGCTGCGGTTCCTACAGTACGACGGGAAGGTTCTCTCGTAAGTGATATGGTTTATTTAACAATTAGTTAGGTAATCTTTTATCTACCTACACTGCTGGCGAAACAGCGATCGCGGAGCTTTTCCGTAGGTATTTACTGAAGTCAGCCGACATATCTTCATCCAGGAACTCCAGGAAGTCGGGATACCTTTTGAAAGGCTCCTCTTCGAAATTAATCACAACGACGCAGCAACGGTGACGCCGCTACAGCGTGACGTCACGGCTTGTGCATGAGACATTATTCTTACACACCGAAACATTTACGTGCCATGCAGAGCTTTCTATACAGGCATCTGCCACAGGCATCGCAGACAGGAGAACAAAATGTTTAACAACTGCATTCACCCTGAAGTAGCCGGTATGACCGCGAACTGCGGGTTGATCAGGTGGCGGTACCACCCAAATATTTCTGCACATTGCACTGGATTTTCAACATTGATTAAACTCTTACAAATATACATTTACTACATTCAATCATTCTATATATCCATTCTATTCATTCATTATCATTCTATACACGCTGAAATTGGAATCGCTTAATTCCCGAAAAGGGGTCATTGTACTCATCATTATGCACAACTTTTACTATGGGACCAACCCTGAAAACGCGAAAAGAAAAACAGGTGTCCCTACATTTTATTGTTTTAAGTGAACACAAATGTAGAGGCCAACTGATTGTTTTTTTGCGATTTCAGGGTTGGTCTAATAGTAAAAGTTGTTCATAATGATGAGTACAATGAGCCCTTTTCGGGAATTAAGCGACTCAAATTTCAGCATGTATATCCATTCTATTCATTCATTATCATTCTATATTACGATTCTATTCATTCATTATCATTCTATATTACGATTCTATTCATTCATTATCATTCTATTCTGGATGCGGAAGGCAGAGGACCGAGTGTTGTGGCGCAATTTGGGAGAGGCCTATGTCCAGCAGTGGACTGCGATAGGCTGAGTTGATGAATCATTCTATATTATAAAATGTGTGTGGAGGTCCCACACGGTAATTTGGGACCAAGACGATGATGAGATGTCATCAAATAGCTCTCCAAGCGTCATGGTTCTTTAATGCTCCCCACACCGTTCCTTGTCTATTGGAAGGCTTATCTTAACGAGTTTGATGATGATAACATGACATAAAAACATCATTTGTTCTACTCAATCATTCAGTTGTTAATTCAAAATCACACTTGAAATACATAGTACAGTGGTAACTATTCAAGTTATGTTTTGTAATCTTGAAACTAATTCTTAACATAGATGCATTGTTGAATCTGCACTTCGAACTATACCTAATTAAATAGCACGGTTCTATCTAATCAAAACTCTGTTTAAACTGCCAACTGGTTAAGCTAACTAGCTACTAGCTGCATTTGTCTCGCGGGACCTATCCAACTCGGGTTTGTCTTACCTCTAAATGTCAGTCAGTGCAACTCTATTGGATTACCTGTGCGAGTATAAAGTTATACTGGAAACTATAATTATTGTATAGTGTTGGTGACACGTACAGTGAGAAAGGGAGGGAGACAACCTAACTGTAGATAGTAAATTATATTTCTGTGTTTGCTTACGGTGTATTGTAGATAAACAATAATAATTATGGATAATTTCTTACTTTGTAATGTTGTTTCTTGGCAAATAATTGAATTAATTTATTTTATAGGAACGTACCCTTTTCAGGATAGTTTTATTTATTATTCTTGATGCAATTTTTTTCCAACATCGGCGCGCCTCGCCGCGCCCACATTGTGTCCAAAACTAGTCAGGAAATTACAAAAATGCACATGACATGAGTGAACAATAAACTAACGTAAAGCTTCCCTGCAGACTACAAACTTTCGATCGGCCGATAGTTTTTGTGGTTTCCTAATAGATATGAAGAACGCTTAAAGCTAAGTATAAACTAGAGCATTTTCTCGAGCATTTCCATGCAATATATCGTTCCTGTGAATGTCCGACGCCGTGTTTGACGAAATGTTCACGGCGAGAGAGCATTTACCTGTAACATTCCTCTTCTATTTTGCGTTTACTCTTTTGTTGAAATATAGGATCTGCAGTTCGTGTTTTTACTCGATGAAATGTTAAACAAATTCGCTCCTTGGTTTGTAAGCTCAAGTTGTAACAAAGCGTCGAGTGTAGTGGTCTTTGTTCGGTTCGTGAAACGACGATGAACGGTGAAACAGTAGAACGGCTCGATGTTCTGTTACAAGTAAATGCTCTAGTGTATAATACTCACCTTAAGGAAAATAAATCATTATCATAATTACGGAAGTGCGCACATCGGCAGACTCAATTTCCCATATAAACAGTTAATTGGCCAACTGTATGCTGACAGTTTATTCTGTAGTCTGGGGGCTACATTAATGTATCAGAAGAATGTTAACTATGATACAAAATACTTTTGGATATAACCTACTTCTGCAATTATTTGTTATTTGAGCTTACCTACCGAAATGGCTGAAATTCTACACAGTTATGTAGAAAGTATCCTGGGATAGAAGTATTTTACACCCCGGAAAACTACGGAATTGGAGATATACGGACAGAACCGCGGGTGCAAGCATCTTAGTATACTTTAGAAATTCATGTTCTAGAATGAATACGTTTAATTAAAGCAGACTGATACATTATTGGTCAAAGTCACTTTTAAGTCTCGTTTATTATATGAGAGAGCACTATACGATAAATACGATGTAATAAAAATGTTTTCAAATTATCTTCACTAATTAACGCACTTATTCACTAATTATTATTTTAAATACGTTGCATAATAGTATAATGTTTAACGTATTCAATTAACCTGTCAAGAGATGAGCAATAGATAAAAACATTATTTGGTATTTCAAGTAGACGTTCAATTCCCTACGAAGAAAAAACAAATTGTGAAAATGGCATAAAACACGAAAATTATAATTGAATATTTCAGTGTTTGATGTATTGTAAGATAAATAAGATCTTATTTTTTTTATCAAATATCAGTTCACTCAAGTGATGTTTTCAATAGATATTTTAATGGGACATCTATTTTTATACAGTAAGCGTTTGCAGAATTGAATTAGTACACGTTACAGTTGCCTCCACTCTGTCGTCACCCCTCCCATGAAAGTAAACATCGGAAAATTGAAGCTGGTCGCCCATGGAGCACCAGAAATGAAATTGTAGGTACGGTCCTTTCAGTGCAAATCTCTTGTCTACTTAATTTAGGGAATGTAACAGTTAGGCTTATTACCGGGGACCTGAATCTGGATGTAAATAAAATGTATTTTCATACACAGAACTTTGATATTTCAAAGTCACTTTATTTCTGTTGAACGAAGAATTTTAAATAAGTAACGTAACATCCCCAATTATCGATATTCTATGGGACGATCACAAGTATTATTTTTTTATTACATATTTGGTTTCGTGATGATTTTTTACGTACTTGTGGTGCACTAGTTCAATGTTTATTAGATAAATTTAACCGTATACAAAATTATAATTTGCTCTTATTTTCTGAAGTTGTTTTTTTGTCGAACAATGGGCTACTGTTGGTAACTAGGGCTTTTGCTATATAGGTCGTTAGTATATATTCTATGACTATAGTATATTTAAAAACATTACCCTTCTTCTGTAGTAGTCGGGTAAAAATCAAAGTCTATCTGTCTACATTTGAAATCAAAAGAATAGTAAACATAACATAACATAACATAACATCACGCCTGTATTTCCCCGAAGGAGTAGTCAGAGGTGTAATAGTACACCCACATTTCACCAGTTATGTTATAGTCCCATGTAATAGGGGGCGAGCCTATTGCCATTGACCGGGCACAAATCCAGATTTCAGGCTGCTTCTGAGAATTTCCCAATAAAAAAACCCATTAACACTTTGCCCGACCCGGGAATCGAACCCAAGACCTCACGCTCAGTGGTCGCGCTTGCAACCACTAGACCAACGAGGCAATAGAATAGTAAAAGGATATTTAAAATCAGTTAGTAATGGTGCAGATTTTCAAAGGCACAAACTTGAGGCTGTTATTCCCGTAATTGGTCAATTTAGTTCGCCCCCTGTCATTCGTCCATCTACTTATTTTTCTATTACAGCGAGCATACTTAATCGTCGATCAATCGATCAAGGTTGACATAAATGAACTGTGAAACTTTTATATTTTCAGCAAAAGTGAATGCGTCGCTCAAAATTTATATCATAGCAAACACATCTGTATTAAAATGTGTTTTTTTTTTAATTTTATGAATCTGTTGTTTACATACGTATTTAACTGGCCACAAAAATTCGTGTTTTTTTAAACGTAGTGACCACATGCGAACAGAATAATATTTCAAAGGACGAGACTATTTATTCTCAAACTGCTGGTCTTCGAGCAGATTGCCGAGAGTCCGCCCATCAAGAATTACGTCCATGTTAATTGCAAGGTTTAATTACGTACTCCTTGCCTCTTACTGCTCGAAGCGAGGTTCCGGCATTTAAGGCCTTATTACAATAGATTCCATTGTGATTTTAATGAAGACTTTTGGCATTATTTGCTCTGCAAATAGAGATTATTGGAGGAGGCTGCCGAGTGAACACGCTATTACGCTGTTGTGTTTCTGTAGTTTAGTTTTGAATAGTCTAGCCCTATAGAATAAAATAAGGTAGGTAGTATTATAAGTCTTGTTTTTTTTTAAGGATTTTTCTAAGAAATTGTGGATGAGACTCTTAAAACTGATTGCCCTACCAAACAGATCCTATAAAGTTTTGTCTTATCGATTACGTCGTGTCCTACCTATTACAGGATCATTCCATAAGTTGTAATATCTTTCTGGGCATATTAAGTAGGAATCCGCATATAAAGTTCAAATAAGTTATCGAGGCTCTTGTTTCAGACATAAATACGTGTCAGAACACCGCTTGGGACCAATGTGCCCGGTGTGTACTGGGCTTTACGGATTACTTATTCCTTCGTCCCGTCGGTTACGTGACCACTAGTCATCTAGCAAACCTACTGCCCGAATACCGTCTTTATTAACATTAATTTGATTTAAAAGGGACAAGAGTTAATGCCGATTGAACTTGTATAAATGAGGTTCGTGTTTTAGCTGTAGAAACTTAGCCAGACATGAAAATCTCAATGGAGGACTCTAGTCTGAAAATTTAGGTCTCATATTGAGCTCGCCTAGGCTTGTGTGAACGAAATGGGCTTTTGTCGGTAATTGAATGAAGGAAGGGCGAATGTGTTCAATCACTATTAGATCAATGTTCCTACAATTATGTATGTATATGTGTGTAAAATAAAGTACTATAATAATAATAACCGCCGGTAGCTTGGACCCTGTTCCTGAAGCCGTTGGCAACAATCCTACTTAATATTATAAATGTGAAAGTTTGTGAAGATGTTTGGGGGTTTGGATCTGTATAAATAGACATAGGCTAGTTTTTAAATATTTATAATAGTTTTTTTTCTTTTGTTTAAAAAATATTTAATAATGTAAAAATATTTTTAACAATGAATAAACTGAAAAAAAAATGTTTTCAATACGATACTGTCTTCTTAGAAATCTCTCATAAACTATCATTGCACGGCGCACTTATAATGTTGATTGTGTTTCAGTGTGTGTGTTCAGTGTCTTTTTAGGGTTCGCTACGCTGTCCGTCCGTCTGTCTGTCACAGGGCTGTATCTTTTGAACGGTAATAGGTAACTGGTTGAAATTTTCTCAGAAATTGTGTTGCTATGAGGTGTATCACGACAAATACTAAAAACAAAAAAAAGTCTAAAACCAAAGGGGGTCCCCATACAAGAAACCTCGAAAAACATGCATTTTTTTCAACGTTTTTGTTCGTGCTCTATCTTCAAAACGGTAATATATACCAGCGTCAAACTTGGTCAGATTATAGTGAATATTATGTAGTTTAGCAACAAATACTAAAAATAAGACAAATATAGACATATGTGGTGATACCTGCGTAAGAAAGACAAGCAGAAATTCATATTTCGCGCACTGTGCGTTGATGTCTTTTGATAAACTCTCGTAAATTAAATCAGTTTTTATGGGGTGTCAGGCTGTTGAGAGGTACGGGTACGAGGAACCCTTACTGCGCGAGGCCGACTCGCACTTGGCCGTTTTTTTATTTTAAATATTTTCTAAGTTTCTCGTGTTCGCATTTCATATTCTACAATTTTACTTTTCTTCTCGAGTTATTGTATATTGTGATTACCATATTTGAATATTTATGTCAGAAGTTTATACAAACATTGCTTTCTGCTGGCGAGAGAAATAAGGTCATACCATAAACATAACGTAGTAGGTACCTATGACATGCGTACATATTTGAAACGTGCGCTCGTATTTAGGAAAATACGTAGGCTAACCCTCTGAGTCTGTAGGTACTTTGTACGGCAGATAATTATATCTATCTTCATATATACCTACCTATCATCGATAATTACACACCTTTTTTGGCAGTCCTGTAGAACGGTTCCGTGACTGACTCATTAAGTCATCACAAGCAACGCAGGATCGCTGAAGATAGAAACATGAGGAAGAGATCTTTCTTATTGGAAAGGTAGATTAGGAAAATATTTTCCGAAAATTAACCCCAAAAATGATTGGAATTGGAATTGAACTGGGTCCAATCAAATTGGACCCCTGCCACTTTGACCCGTACAGCACGGGTCAAAGTGGCAGGCGGAAGATAGTACATGTAAATAGGTAAATATGTTTCTTTGACGACCGTCCGTGCTCTCAGAACATTGCATCAGATCTAACGAGATTTCTGAATTTTGCAATTTCCTTTCATCAATATTCTATTCACGAATCATTACCTCATGAATTATAAAGTTGCCTTCCCTCATTCGGTCTCACTCTCAGTCTTTTATGACCCATAAACAAGGAGCTATATACTCCACAGATTTTTTATTCTAAGTACGTCATAAATTACAAGTTCTTTATAATGAAACACTTGGAATGTCGCTGCCACTTGTCATTTTATTATCTGGACGCACATATTTTCTTCTACAATCCCAGCGCACATAATTTTCTTCTACAATCCCAGCTTAAAGAACATATAATACAATTGTATTTGGATCTTTTAATGGTATAATTATGAACACAATATAAACATTCTCGTAATATATGTTTCAACTTTATTCATAGTTTCGTAAACGTAAAAAGCTCCATTTAGGGTATTTATACGTAGTTTTACGCCTTTTATCAAATCTTATGATGTAGTTACTGGTAAGGAACCGCACAAATTAAAACGAGCCGTCTAACTACTCGTAAAATATACAGAGTTTCATGGAAAGCAGTAAGAGTGCTGTAATGTGCGGGTGTGAGGAACTTTACTGGGGAACTTACATCCTTATTACTTACCCTGTGTTATCCAGCACGTTACCCAGAACGAGAGTCTCGTTCCTCGCCTCGTTTAATTCTTTATTACACACTCAAATTGGAATTCTGGCATGCGTCACGCCGCAAGATGTGGATGGCATATTAACCGCTTTTATAGGTACTTCTTGTTGTCTATTGAATCTTTAAGTGGAGCTTACTTTAATATTCGTCTCTTTGTGATGTAATGATAAGATTATCATTTTTAATCTTCTTTTATTTGTAAACAAAAGGGGAAATTAAAAATGTGGACTTGTCATCCGCAAATCACTGTGCAGGATCAAGAAAGTACGGTCGACCGCACGTCGGTGGTAACACTTTGACATTAGCAGCATCTTTATTTTTTAGCAGTAAGGGCGGTTTTCGAATTGAAGTGTTACCACTGTCATGCAGTCGACTGTACTAAGTTGTGTAGAAACCAAGGACATTAACGTGTGGTGTAGTAACTGATCGAAATCCAACCGTTATTTTGTTTTAACTTCTATTTCGCAATATTTCGACGTACTCATTGATTTAATTCTTGTATGTGAACAAATAAACCCCGGTCAGTACTCACGCTATCTTGATCTATTAGCGCAGTGACTCGCTGCGAGTATCCGGAGCTAAACCCAACATTTTCAATTAACTGTCGCGTCTTAAGATATTTGTCAATAAGATCTACGTCATCTTATAATACCGTATAAGATAACGTGGATCTTATTGACAAGATTAGAATTAACGTAACGAGCTAGTTAACTACTCCCGCTTCTGTCCGATTAGCTTCCAACAAACTCGTTAAGACGTTGATTCCTCTCTTAAACTTTGCTCAACTCGAGCTCAAGGCAAGTTTCAGTTATAAAATTTAATTACCCCTGATAACTTTTCTTGAAAGTGCAATCTCCCAGTGATTTATACCGTCTTGATATTTTGTACAAAAATAAAGCCTTTTCATGCTTTAAGATATATTAGCCACACAAAGCCCACTTGTAAGAACCAATGCGGTACCGCACCGACTGGACCGAACCATCTGCTGTGTACTGCTGTGCCAACGACGCTGCTATTCTATAGTGTCCCGGCTGCATTGCTCTACAAAGGTCGAGGAGATTGTAGAGTACATCCAGATCAAGGCCAAGTTCACTCTGAGGATCGGGCGGTTGGAGTCTCGTCATAATTTGAATTTCAATTCATTTGTGGTGAGGATTCCGACTGAACATCTGTTGACTTTCACAAAGGAAGAATTTTGGCCGAGAGAAATTGTTTTCCGGCGATTCCGAGGACGGATACCCGACACCGCGCGACACACGACGCCGAATGGTTACTTGCAACTTGTTTATTATGTTTTATAGTATTTTATATTCTTGTAGGTATATTGTTTTATGTATTATTTAAGGGCCTTGATGTGTGAAATAAATGAATGATTATTTCCTTTATTTGACTAAATCTACAGATAAATTATATTTTTAATTTTTTTTTTTTTTTTTTATGGTATAGAATGGCGAAACGAGCTAAAGGCCCACCTGATGTTAAGCAGTTACCTTTGCCCATAACAACTGCAATACCACCTAGGCTGTTACCTAAATGGTACCGCAAGTCGGTTCGCCAAACTGAGACATGGTGGTGGTGGTGTTTTTTTTGTGTTTTCCACAAAAAAAACATTTGAAAATATAAAAAATAGTGGCCCACCGGTATCGGGTACAGGATCCAAGCTACCGGTGGTCAGGGCTCCAGAGAAAGGAACCTCCTAACAATACGCGTCGTATCAAGGAGAACCACTTTCTGTATTAAGCCCTTGACCCAGCCGCCTAACGAGAGCCTCATAAAATGGTGGTCGAGGCTCTATGCCACAAGGTCATTGGCCATAACAACTGTTGGCACAATGATTGCTGAGTCCACATGTCGACAACCTCGTGTGCTAGATATCTAATTTGCTTGTCTTTTTAGCTTTTACGAGGTTCCCGTCATGAGGGACAGTGATATCAGCAATCATTGCGCGCCGCTCAGATCGATTTATCAGCACTATATCAGGCTTATTGTGAACAATAGTCATCAGTGATGATAGAATTATAATGTCTTCCAGGCTGGATTTCGGTCACGGCAGTAAGTCGTTGAGTTGGGTTGCCGTGACCGAAATCCGGCCTGGAGGACATTATTATGGTATGATAACCTTCAAGTAACAACTACTCTGCGCATAACTTTGACGAAAGGCAATAAGAAACTTTGAATGGGTAGTTAATGAAAACTTGACCGTATCACTTTTGTATAAGGATAAGCTCTACTTTGTTAAAGACTTAGATAGTGAGGGGGCTTATAAATAGCTTGGCTGTAGTTTCGCATTTGTGTCAAGTCTTGGTGGGCGTCGACCACAGTGGCTCGGCTTTCGGCTTTTGGCGCGAGGCGCGTGGCCGCCTGGTTAGCGCCCCAAACCACCCATCTGTTCCTTGTTTATGGCTCGCAACTTTACTGTTCTGACTGAACGTTGCTTTAATCGTTTTATTGCTTTTTCGTTATTTATTTGTATGCCAAATAACAAATTCTGCAGATCAGCCAGCCATCTATAACAAGTAAACTTTATTTTTTTACACATTTTTTGCTCTCTTATAGACGAAAGATAAAAGATACTAGTCAGAAATGTTTCCGGTGAACCAATACTAAGGCTAAAATCGCTTGCACTCAATGTTCGGTGGCAGCCGTAGGTACGTGTAATGTAGCAGGATTCGTTCAAGGGATTTTGTCGACAAAATGTACCATTGCACTGGGGAGGATCGTGACCGTGCATACGTTCACTAGGAACGTGGAATGTGAGGGTTGTAGTTGTGAAGCATAGTCAAAGGAATGGGCGAACGTGCAGTTGTGTATGCTGGCGGTATTTCAACATTTCTATTTTAGTCCTGACAATTTTTTTTTTTTTTTTTTCTTAACTGGCTTGCGTTTGACCGCCACCTCACCTGATGTTAAGCGATGGTGCTGTCGACGATGGTACACGCTTGCCCAGCAAAAACCTATTCACTCGAGTCTTGAAGACCACCAGATTATACTTCTCGGGAAATACTGACGCCGGCAAGGAATTCCACTCTTCTCTATAGTTAATTAGTTCTCTTTAGTTCTCTATTTTAGCCTGCGTCGTCAGTACCTATGGTCACGATTATGTATTTACTTGTTTTACTGATTAAAAACTTTTAAGGATGTCTCCTAGTCTTATCAGCCCATTCTCGAGGGCTTGGAGGAGACAGTTGGGAAGCCAGGTAGAGCATCTTTGGAGAGGCCTATGTCCAGTATAGTCACAGAGTTGATTGATAAAATACTATGTCAAATTTGGTAAAAGATTAATTTCGGAAATAAAAACGCAACGGAAGTATGATAATTGATAAGTAATAATTATGCTTTATCAGTTATCACACAATACATGTGCGTCATGTTTACTAATTTCACAGTTGACTTAGTTTTATAAAACAAAAAAACAGGTTGGTTAACAACCACACAAACTTGACTTTGCAATTAGTTTCTTATCGAAGTTAATAATTTTTTTCATTAAGCTTGTATTTTGGAACTCAATGAGTTTAATGACTCGCTATTTCTTAATCCGCTTTCTCGTAATAATTTGACTGTGCGATTCTTATTAGTGCTTATTTATTATTATTGTCTCTGGTCATAATAATAAACAGTTCGCCGGAGTTATGTTCATAAATCATTTTCGTAACTGGGGCAAGAGTGTCACACTTTCCACTTTTCCATTTTCGTTACTTGTATGTTTGGTCCTTGCAGACGAGAATAATTTATTGTTTTCATACATAGCTGTTTGAGTATAGATAGAAAGTGGGCCATTTAGAGAATGATTTTGATGAAGAAAATTGGCAAAAAAAGCATAGCAGTAAACTGAGAATGGCTAATAAAAGAACTTTTATTTTTTTTTGTATGCTCGCCAATAAATATTTTACTTACAGCTACACAAATGCCACTTTGTGTGCTTACTTCATAAGGTACACAAGCGTTAAAATACTTCATTCACATTCACCCACACTCATTTCCTCTTGGGGTAAACAGAGGTAATTCCAATCAGATTGCGTTTAGTGAGTGATTGACACATGAATAAGCAGAGACTCCATCAGTGAAGCGACAGCGATATAAGTATAAATTAAATGATGTTCAATTTTGCCTTTATCAAACGCGATGTGGGATTTATTTTATTTTATTGCATTATGTGCAAGTTTTAGTACACCTATTTTATTATAAACCTATGTGATTAAAAAATCACAAAAATGTATAGTTATACTCAACAGAGATCTAAATAAATATAGCAGAATAATACATTATTACGAAATAAGAGTCCTATATTAATATTATGGAATTTGTCACATATCCCGTAGGATAAGTTTATGCAAATATGTATATTGCCGTACACCCACGTCCCACGGCTTACTACATTAAGTCCCAGGTGAATGAAGATGAGTCTATTTGAAGCTATTCACTGAGGAGTGTAAACAAATATGGATCCTTTAAATGAGCCTTGGCAACGCGAGGCAATGTGTAGGCGTTCGCCCACGCCCACGGACTAGCGTTTCTAAGTTACTAAGCGGCTGGCGTGCCAAGTGAGAAGGCCTATTGAAAAAAAAAACATACCTACAGCCTCAGACGAATAAAAAAGGCGGACGGAATCTCGCTAAGAAAAGATTGAAGCACTACATTTTTTCCTAAACCCACTATGATTTCGACAGCATTTTAACACACCAGATATACTTATATTGCTATTTTATTTGTGAGACTACGACAACGACTACCGTCACACGAGATTTGCTCCGTAATCGCGGCTTTTTGTCTTACTATGGGTGTGAATGTGAAATATGTGCGTGCCAGCCCGTACTTTTAAGCGAGCCGTCTTACTATGGATGCTTCACTTATTGTTTAGCGAGATTCCGTCTGCCTTATTTTATTCGTCCATGCCTATAGCATAAAATAGTAGTTTTATATCTTGAAACTACTATTTATTTGTAACTAATATTTTTGTCCACCGCCGCCTGCCAAGCGTGGCGATTATGGCATATCCCCCCCTTAATTGGGGGAGGCCTATGTCCAGTAGTGGACGTCTTTCGGCTGTAATGATGATGATGATGATGAATATTTTTGTCGAGCTCCTTCTTTTTCTTTCAAAACTTATTTTTGAAGTTCATTTACTAGCCAGGACTTACAGCAGATCGATACTCAAGGGTCTTGAAAAATCGACGTCGACCGTTATGATTGATAGGTACTTGGTCTGTAGGGACGACAAATGATAAGTACCTACTCAGCAGGCCAAGTACCAAGTCATTCTGTATATTAGTAAAAAGGGTTTCTTTGACTCGTGATGTTTTATACCTAACGAACTAGAATTTGATTTAAATCCTGTTGTTTTTTCACATATTTCATAATCACTTTTTATATAACTTTGAAAATTAATTTTCTAGGATACAAAGGCTCACAATGGTCACGTCTACGTTTCTTTAAAACTTAAACAAAACTTTACATTAGTACTAGGTACTCCAACACTTCATAATCCTGAGCAGACATCAATCGCTTTTAAAAACAGTGTTTTCCTAACAAAATAAAGTGCGTTTTCACTGACGCGGAGACTAGCGGAACGGAGAAATATTAACCCATTTGAATTCTACGTCTGTGGTCTAGTGGTGTCGGACTGCTTACCTACCCACGCGGGTTCGATTCCCACAGGACACAATAATTTATGTGATGATGTTTTTGTTGGTCTGGGTGTTTCTTATGTATATACGTATGTTTTACAAAAAAAGTATATAAGTATTATATTCATTCTACAGTATGTATCAAAAACCCTGTTGTTCCTGTGAGCTACGTTATCAGAATCGATATTCATACGTAAGTACACAACGCATTTGGAAAAACTCTTCAATAAAAAATATCAAATTAAATATTAAATCATTATTAATTGTAAATTGAAAGTGATCATATCACTCAAAACTCACGTACTCGGTGATTATATAAAAATAAAATTAAATCATTGTTAAATGTGTTTATATCACTTTCAATTTACTATTAATAATGATTAATTATTTAACTTTCAATTTACACTTAATGTTTAATATTTGATTTGATTATTTTGGTTGCAGTTTTTCCAAATGAGTTGTGTCCTTGCGTATGAATATCGATTCTTATAACATACCTCACAGGAACAACAGGGTTTTTGTTACATGTTGTATACCTATAGATCAAGTCGGCTAGATGTAGGTTCAGCCTGTCATGTGTTAGTAACTATGTACGACTTGTACGAGACGTTAGGATGGGTTGATTGATTGAATCAGCGCCATCTGGTTACGCGGTTTGACCTACATCTCTACAAATCCACTTTTTGATTTCTCACCGTGGCCGCGCGTGGGAGGTTCTATCGAAATGGAGTGGGGAGGTAAAATCTAAATATTTCAGTTTCTGTTATCCAAACAGGCAAAAATTCTGCATACGTGGGTCTAATGACAATAAAATATTGTTTTTTTTCCATTTTCATTGATCATTGATAAAGTAAAAAATAATTTGTAACATTTGAAAGAATGAAAGGAATAAATGGCACAGGACAGTGACAGCACAACAATAACATTAATAAAAATAGTAAAGTTAGATATAAGTAAAACATGAAGTTGTAGCCGGGCAATCTAAGCGTGAACTCATGTTCCAACTGTCAAATAGCACTGCACTTTGATAGTTCGACGCATGAGTTCACGCTTAGATTCGTCTCTGAATATAAGCCTATGTAGCATATTATTTGAGAATAATACGCGTTGCTACCTTTTCACTACGCATCTTCGTTACTCGGCTCTTCACATTTGGAATGTATGAACTCGTTTACTTCTCGCTGAGCAACTAACGGCCAAAATTAATATCCAATCTATCCACGATTTGCCCTACTAGAGATAGGAATTTGACATAAGCTCCATACAAAATATGTCAAATTTCCATCTCCAGTAGGGTAAATCGTAGATAGATTGGATATTAATTTTGGCCGTAAGCTAAGCAAATATGTGGACTGAAAGCAATTTAATTTTAATAAGATATGCCCCATACTTATATTTATCTTATATAGGGTGCATTTTCAGACACTATAATATAAACATCATCAACTCAGCCTATTGCAGTCCACTGCTGGACATAGGCCTCTCCCAAGTTGCGCCACAACACTCGGTCCTCTGCCTTCCGCATCCAGTCCCCCCCAGCCAATATGCACATGCATTGGTTTATTCATTTTTGGCATCATTATCCGTCATCATTATGATTTTATTCTGATGATCAGGCAACCTTGAACTGAACACTCTCTATATCGGCCTATCTGTTCCTAAAGATCGGACATGATGAAATCATGCGTAGATGCGTTATCATCCTTTGTAAAAAATATGGCAGAAAGAATGTATAGCAGTGGTTGAAATCGGAATCCTAATCCGGAAAATGTGGCGCTTTGGCTCATGTAGGTACCCAAACGAGGATTTCACTTCGAAGTTCATCATACGATTATACTTCTGACTTTTTATTGAATCAGTACCTATCGAATGGCATAATATCGTTAATTTAGTACAGGAGATAGACTAAGTATACCTACTTAGAACAATAATAATTTAACCAAACAGCTAAACCTGTCTATATTCTTCTTCATACACAACATCTTCGTGTGAAACAAATCCTTTTCATTTTATTTATGGTAGCGGTCATTATTTTTTATAGGTTTCGCTATTTTCGGACATTGACCGCCTCTTTAATAGCTCAATAGATACGCAGGCTAGGACGACCTGCTGTGAAGCCCTAGGCATGACTAAGGCATAATAAAATGTTTCTTTAAGCTTATGAAAATGTCGTAAATTCTGTTTTGACCTAATTGAATCTTATTTATTTAAGTGCTTATGTATGAGCTATTCGGCGATAGTGAGTGAATGGCCACTTCCTTCATTAATTATACAGTGTGGTGGATTTTACACGAACAGCTGCCGTCTGACCTCGACAACCCTCAGGGAAATCATGGTTTCCTGGTAAAATGTTATCAGTGCACAAGCATACCTACCTGATAATATATGACCCCTAAGCCTCTTCTTACGGCATGTACGGGAAAAGATGGCGCGAACTATTCTTTGGATTACATGGCTTTATCTAATCTATATGTGATTTTTTACAGTTTCGACGTAGTTTGGGATGACCGCGACTCAGCTTTCGGTGAACTAAAGGATTATAAGTTGCTTTACTTTCTGCAAGATGACACCATTGCGATTAAGGTGACTATTTACTAAATATTATTGTTTTGAGATAGATAACAGTGTAATATCTTATTCGTTTTGTTGATGTAATTGAGAGATCAGTCCATTTCTGCAGGACATAATAATAATGTCCTCCTGGCCGAATTTTGGACACGGCGGCTAATCTTAACGGAGACAAGCCATCTGTTAGGCTATTCCGAAAGATCTCACTTGCAAACTCACTTCTGAATCTACAGTGATATCGTTTTTTTGTATTATATATATATATATACTTTTCACTGCGGATTAAGATGTGAGTTTGCTAGTGAGATTTTTCAGAATAGCACAGCTGCGTGGGACATATTATAGTGCCACAAATAAGTTTGCAAACCACAGGTGCACTCTATTCGCTCAATCTCATAATCCGATGGGACGGCAATTCAGACCATTGAGAGGTCAGCTGCAGGCACGACGGCTTTACGTGCTTTCCGAGGCACGGGGGTGTAGTACCGCCAGCTTCCTGACTCCAGGCAGCTACTGAAAAATATTCTTGACAGAAATATCCCAATAACACTTTTTGCCAAACTTGGGAGTGAACCCAGGACCTCACGATCTGCGGTGGAACACGTTGCCGCTAGACCATCTGTGCGTGATAAGTCCCGTAAATATAGTTCAATATGATCTGATTAGTTCTGTCTCTTCGTCACACAAAAGGTTCAGAGTGACTCTTTTGGTTCAATAATACTAAAATAGAATAAAGCAGGAAACTATTTTAGTCCGCTTTATTCTAAGAATTGAAAACGTTCACATTTAGATACAAATATAGCTTACCATAGAAATATGTCTATGTAACTTACATTCCCATTTTCTATTGAAGTTTATACTACAACAGTTTTGTTAGCGAGTCGATTATATAGTCACGCGCTAGGGCCTAGGATTGCCGAACTAACCATAGTCACATATTTATGTTTGTAACTTGGGTCAGATATTATTGCCGGTGTATCGATAGTATAATTTATTGTTCGTGACTGTACCTGTTCTTGAAAGGACTGAGAATCATAAAAAGTATGATGAAGCGATCTTTGAGGAATGTCGAAGATTGTCTTATAATAGGAAACTAGAAGTAGGTAGGTATATGTAGGTCTATTAAGAGGTCTACGACACAGATAAACGACATCACAAAGCCTTTCTCTCGTTAGTGGAGTGCTTTCCGAAGCTCTCGAATAAATGTTTCGCTCTTAATGTGTTATCTTAGCTAATGGTATAATCATTGCTTTTAAAAACTCTAGACTCTATAGTCTACGATTAAATAGTAAAAATAGGCATTTCAATATTTCCCGAAAAGTGAATGGATGTTTAAAATAAGCTCTGTAATTTTATGTATTTTACAGTCATCCAATTAATGTCAATGTTCTAAATACTTCGTCAATTTTTTGGTGGGTTTTCTTATAAGTACTAATATTGGTTATTTTATCGTTTTTATGGTTCCGTACCCAAAGTGAGCCGAACGGGACCCTATTACTCTCGCCGTCCGCCGTCCGCCTATCCGTCTGTCTGTCACAGGGCTGTATCTTTTGAACGGTAATAGGTAGCTGGTTGAAATTTTCTCAGAATATGTATTGCGATGACGACAAATACAAAAAAATTAAAAAAGTCTAAAACATAAGGGGTCCCTATACAAGAATCCTGAACATGCATTTTTTTCACCGTTTTTGTTCAAGCTATCTTCATAACGGTAATACATACCATAGCATCAAACTTGGTCTGATTATAGTGCATTCTATGTAGTTTAGAAACAAATACAAAAAATAGACAGGGCAAACATAGACATATTATACCTGGTACCTGCGTAAGAAAGAGATGCAAAAATTCATATTTCTCGCACGATGCGTTTATGTCATTTGGTTGAGTCTTGTAAATTAAATCAGTTTCTATGGGGTATCAGGTCGATGGGTGGTACGAAACCCTTACTGTGTGAGCACTCGACTCGCACTTGACCGGTTTTAATAAGTACCGTTGCAATTTTCTCTTTTAGTCTCCAAAGCTGGCTTGCTGGCTTTTCTAATAGGTATGTTCCGTACCATTAAAGTCAAGACTACAGATAAAATAGACGGTTTAAAAGCTGTTATAGTGCATTAGAGGTTATGGATTGCCGGCTTGTGATCTTTAAGTAATATGTTCTGTTATCTTTTCCTTCAATAATGTAATGGGAACATAATGATCTGTAATAATAATGTAATACTCCGAATAGGAATAGGAATATGAATTGAATCAAATAAATTACAGCAAATAACTTAGTCTACAACAAATAAAGCAATAAATAATATCAAAAATATTTACGATAGTCGCAAAACAAAAGCGTATCGTAAAAGCATTCGCTAAGTTAGAGTAAATTTAGGGTTTAATTTAAAAACAAGCGAGGGCCTTGGAAAATCAGAGCAATGAATATTTATGTGGGTCCTGGGAGCAGGGCGCACTCCAATTACGGACGCTCAATAAAAATTCCTCAGCGTACGACGACAACGTGTGTACTTATCCCGTTACTAAATAATTAATACTTCATTAGTTATGTAACACTCTAAGCCATTACCTACAGGAAATAGAGTAAAAAGGTTACACAAGATACGATAAGATGAGAGTGTGTATTAAGATTGTGTTGTTTTCTTACTAAATCTTGACTGTATTCATTCAGGAACTCCACGATGGGAAAGGCGGAAAAGATCCTTTTCCAATGCTTCTCAAGAAAACTAAGCTGCCGAAAAAATGGAAGGAAAAGCCTGGTAAGATCTTTGTTCTAAACACTGTAGTACCTACGTTACACCACCCACCCACATACTATATCCAGCCGAATGAGCACCTTCCTGCAGGATTTAGCCTTCCCTGGTCAACCTGGAAGTCACTAAGCCGACTTCGAACTCGAGTAGGAAGAAGCAAGTCCAATCCCGCCAAGTGGGGCTATATTTAAAAAAAAGCGACAGCGTGTGGTTCTGGCACTGACCCCCAATCGATGAGTCACCTCTTATACTGCCCTCTGTGCCCCAGCACCTGAAGCCTGGACGACCTTTGCGCTGCCACTGATAACGCCGTTGAGATGGCAAAGTTTTGGGCTTGCCGAGTTTGGCCCAGGAGATTACTGTAACATATTATACCATCGACACGAAGAAGAAATGTTAAAATAAAAAAATGTTATGTATTATGATTTCTATTTTGATATTGTGTAGGTATACCTAGACTATGTTTATTATTTTTATACTATGTTTATTTTACGTTATATATTAGTTTATGTATGAGTATATATATATATATATATGTAGGTATATTTATTAGTATTACTTGACACACTGTGTCTACATCTCTTTGCTTCAAATTTTCCTCTCGCAGGTCTGCTGGAAGAAATTTCTTATAGAAATAAGCAGTGCCTTTGTACTATTCATTTCTATGTATATTATTATTATTTCTCTGTGTGTGCATAAATTTAATAAATAAATAAATATTTTGGGACATTTTTCACACAGCACCATCTAGTCCCAAACTAAGCAGAGCTTGTAATATGGGTACTAGACAATTGATGAAAATACTTATATACTTTTCTTTTGTAAATACATACTTATAATACATAAGAAACACCCAGACCAACACAAACACTTATGTTCATCACACAAATATTTGTGTTATGTGGGAATCGAACCCACGACCAAAAAAGAACCAAATAAGAAGAAGTACCTACGTTAACAGAATGTATAGAAGCGTCGTCTACAAACTACAGCTTTATTAATGTAAAAATAGCTATCCGTAAGTGGAAAGTGATAAAGAATGGGTCCTAACTCATAAACACTACCCGAAGTTGAACGAGGACAAAAACCTTTAATGATCTTTCGATGGTGCTTGTTAGGCCTCCGGGAGAATGCCGATAAAAAGTGAATGTGGTAATGATATGTGCCCTGTGGAGCCCATATTATAGCTATATTGAATTCCGTTACGGTAATGACTCCATCAGAATACCTACCTGAAGGGGTGTGAAACGAGATATTTTATTGTGATGGTGGATATGGATATAAATAAAAACTTACTGATAAGGATTTGGGATTTTTTAATAGGCCTCTTTCGATGATTATTTGAATGCCTTGGTATATATTGGGAATCGGGTTTCCTTAAAACACCAGAAGCTTTTGCACTTGGTTCTGAATATGAGTACCTACTTCTGTATCTTTTTATGATTCTTTCTAGATTTTACTTGCAACTTAGCTAGGTAATAGGTTTAGTAAATGTTTGTTTCGGTCTAGGTTTTTAAGTCACGAAAAAATATTACAAATTACACTAAATTACACTACTTTTAACCGAAATATAAATTTAATAGGTAAACATTTTAAATGTCTTACCAGTATTTTTTTATTTAATCCTCGTGATACTGCTAGGTATGTTTATTTGCTACTCCAATAGAGTATAAACAGATTATGAGAAAAACCTTTTCCATTTTACAACAAAATTCGTTTCTGCGTTTTTAACATCACAAATAGCATTCCAATGTACCATTGTGTTGGAGCAACGCGGCCGGGCCCGCTCACTTAATCCCTACAGGCATTATAGCTTAACCGTTTGTATTTTGCAGTTTTCCAAATAAAATAATATCCTTCATTTAGGTCTTAGTTTTGAGAAAATCGAGTAATACTCTCTATGTACTCTAGCTATATCAACTCAGCCTATCGCAGTCCACTGCTGGACATAGGCCTCTCCCAAGTTGCGCCACAACACTCGGTCCACATCCAGTCCCCCCCCAGCCACGTTCTGCAGGTTGTCGGTCCACCTGGCTGGTGGGCGCCCCACGCTGCGTTGCCGATTCGCGATCTCCAGTCAAGGACTCGTCTGTTCCAGCGGCCATCGATCCTTTGACAGTCATGGTCAGCCCACTGCCACTTCAGCTTACTGATCCTACAAGCTATGTCTGTCATTCCGGTTCTTCCCCGGTTCATCACTAGATATATCTACTCAACTAATTAAACTGCGGTATATTCTCAGGTATATTATATTTAACATTCAAATACCACCCCAAAAAGCAAGATGGCGGACATAATTAATAACGTTGGTACAGTTAATTACAAAATTTGATTGAATTATTAGTAATTTGAAAGCGAACAAACAGGGATACCTCGCTTTATATTAATAGCTTTTAGGGGGATTAAGCTATGAAAGTTTGAGAAGTTGTCGAGCCGTCCCAACTTTGACTTCTTTACCTAAAGAGATTATGAATTATTGCAGCCAAAGTAGGAGCCGTCTGAAGCCTTTGTAATTTGTTGTTTATTTTCCAAGAATTAAATTAATGAACACGGTAACGGATATGCTTTGATAGCAAGCGATTAAAGGGTTGTTATTTGAACAAAAGTAAGCTTGAACAAGCAACATAGCATAGCATAGCATCACGCCTGTATTTCCCCGAAGGGGTAGGCAGAGGTGTATAGTACACCCACATTTCGCCAGTTATGTTATAGTCCCATGTAATAGGGGGCGAGCCTATTGCCATTGACCGGGCACAAATCCAGACTCCGGGCTGCTACTGAGAATTTCCTAATGAAAAAACCCAATAACACTTTGCCCGACCCGGGAATCGAACCCAGGACCCCACGCTCAGCAGTCGCGCTTGCAACCACTAGACCAACGAGGCAGTCAACAAGCAACAAGCTGATTGAATAACAGGAAGGAATCTTTCTGTGAACGACCAATAGCTTTTAAACTAATCTGTGTGACATCCACAGACAGAGCGGTGAGCATGGTTTGAGCTGCATGTGCGTGCGTGAGCGCTGGTTTGTACATGGAGGAGCACGGTTTTTTTGGCTTCACTATGATTGTTTGCAGAACTACGTCTATATTTCTTACGATGTCTGTAGTTACATCACATAAGATTTACTTTGATAAGTTCTGGTTTTTTTTTTGGGACAAGCCCATCACACTTTCCCAACCACTGGAACTCCTGTAAGCCAGGATCTACAATGGCGACCAACCAGAAAAACGCCATATCAATGAAGCTCGGCGCGTCCCGGGGAAATGATTGAACTGCCTTGAAAACCGAAACGAAATTAATCAGAAATGGAATTAGGAGGAGTAGGAAGAAAACTTGTTTACACTTCTGATTTTATTGTTTACCTTGGGTCCCATCGTGATGCGGGAAGCGCAGGACCGGTCGTTGTCACTGAGGTAATATGTACTACGTACTAGAGTAGATCTTACGAACAAAAAATATCGCGCAACTTGCTGCCCGCGAAACACGCGCGGCGCGAGCGTGGCTAAGCGAGTGAGAGTGCAGGAGCTCTAAACGTGCTACAATTTTTTTTTTTATTTGTCTTCTCCAGTACGTAATACATATTACCTCAGTGGTCGTTGTGGCGATGCTTGGGGGATGCCTATGTCCAGCAGTGGACGTCTTTCAGCTAAAATGATGATGATGATGATAGGACCCATCCATAAAGCAACCTAGCTCCACATTCTTCGAGTTCAAACAAACCTTGTAAATCATCATCATCATTTCAGCCGAGAGACGTCCACTACCGGACATAGGCCTCCCCCAAGCATCGCCACAACGACCGGTACTGCGCTTCCTGCATCCGCACGAACGGATTTTGCGGATTCCCGCGAACTTCACCTTGTAAATACGTATTCTCTGTTTTTTCCTACTTGTCTTATTTAGTGAACAATCTTGGAATGTCTTTTTAATGTAATTCGTCAATAATTATTATTATTAATAGACTTTATGTTAACAATTTCACGCACAATTTTTTTTTTTAAACCTAGTGTGCAGAACTAGTAATTATATTAACTACTGTCTCCTGGGATACAGGTTAACCTAGTCCAGGAGGCAGAGCTCATTTGTTTTGTAACATATTTGGTTGCTAATAAAAAAAATATTATTATTATTATATTTTATCAGTAGTTATTTGAATAAAGAGACATGCCAAGATTGTTTACTAAATAAGACAAGACAAAAAACAGACCGCAGTGTAAATTGCCCCACTCTATGTGTCCACCAGAGGGACTTAATCCAATGTCAGTCAGTGATGAATGCTTTCAACTCAATATGCTATTGGTGCAGTCAAGCGCATATCGATGGTAACCAACCAATATATGCTGAGCCTGTCTTGTATAAAACTTATATACTAAGCGAATTCAACTTATGATGGTATTTTACCATTGATATGCGGCAGACTGTTACGTCGTTTTTACTAGGGGACCAAGCCGGAAATCGTGAAAAAAATGCTGTTTCATACATTTAGCCCAATAATCTCGATGATTTTTTAGGGAACAGCAGATTTCTTTTTACGGTTTCAGGATGGTTCCCATAGTAAAAGTTGTTCGCATGAGTCACGGAGTAGGTATACAACGTCTTATAGAAATAACTGAAAACCTCTTAAGGGTTGGGTCTACCTCCTTGTACTCATCAGTATGAACTACTTTTAGTATACATTTGTGTTCACATAAATCGACAACATATTATAATAGCTATGATTTCAGTACCTACTTGGGGAGATTTACAAGATACAAGATCATTTATTTGTTTTAAAACATGAGTATACACACACAGGGCATGCAAGATGGTAAAATTCATTATAAATATCAGTCATGTTTTGCCTTTACGGCGTACAAATTATAAACTATGCTAATTAACTATGTATTATTAACTTAAACTAATAATATTAACTTAAACTAACTTTATTAACTTTTAATTTGAACATTATTAATTATTATTAAACTACTAATATGCATTATTAACTATTCTTTCTATATTACATATCTATCAATAAATTTATTTAAAATTGAAATAACATTCAAACATATAATTGAAAAAACTTACAGAAAAAAAAACACTACAAAATACACACATTATATTTACTACTATAAAGAATGTCAAATTAATAATTATAAAATTTTAGTCACAAAATAAAATAAAATAAAATATAATTGAATCTAGTTAATCAAACAAATTATTCGTAAAAAGTTGGAGTTACATTTTGTCAGTCAGAAATTCGTCAATGCTATAATAAACTTTCTGTAATAAGATTTTTTTTTATTTTTTTCTAAGTTTTGCAATTGTACAATCCATCCAACATTTTGGTAACTTATTAAAGATGATAGGAGCCATACAAAATATACTATTATGCAATAATGCAGTCTTGGAACTATGAATGCAAAGAGTATCATCGCGCCTGTTTCTAATTACTTTATCTGATAATCGGGGAAATACCAGGCCCCTCAGAAAGTATTGCGAAAAAAAGTTTTTATATATGGGAGACTGGCCAGTTATAATGTTTTTCGAAAATATGATTATTTATAAGTAAAAATAAGTAAGTTCCAATTTCAAAATTTCCTTCCACATTTTTTGCGAGTTAATTCAAAGTATTGTGTCTCACTGAAATATGGATCTGCGCCGGGAACATTTTAGAGCTATGATTTTATACGATTTCAAGTGTCGCCTGAAACCGGATGAATCGTACGATAGACTTCAAATGGCATTCATGGATGAAGGCCCTTCCAAGGCAACCGTGTATCGTTGGTATAACGAATTCAAGCGCGGTCGACCAACTTTGGGGGATGACGAAAGAAGCGGTCGCCCTTTGACGGCTGTTACCGAAGAAAACGTGCTAGCAGTGAAAAATGTAATCCAAGACAATAGGCGAAATACATATCAGGAGATTCAACACATATTGAAGATTGGATCGGGAAGCGTTCACGAGATTCTACACAGCCATCTTCGCGTGAGGAGGATAGTATCACGCTGGGTGCCGCACAACCTCACCGATGCTAAGAAGCAGGCCCGGGTGGAATGGTGCCGTGATATGCTTAACAAATTTGAAGCAGGCTCGTCTCGGCGTGTTTACGACATCGTTACAGGTGATGAGTCCTGGATTTATCAATACGACCCAGAAACCAAGCGCCAGTCGACTGTTTGGGTGTTTCAAAATGAGCCAACGCCTACCAAAGTGAAGCGATCTAGAAGCGGGGGTAAGATTTTGATCGCTAGCTTTTTTAATTTGACTGGCCACTTGGTATCAATTCCCTTACGGGATCAAAGAAGCATTAATGCCGAATGGTATACTACCAAATGTTTGCCAGAAGTTTTCTCTGTTATAAGCAACAAGCGACCAAACACAGGGCTCCGCGGGCTACTGCTCCACCACGACAATGCACCTGCGCACACCGCACTCAAAACGAGGGACTTCCTGGACAGCACGCCAGTCAAACTCCTGGGTCACCCTCCTTACAGCCCTGATCTAGCACCGTGTGACTTCTTTTTATTCCCAAAAATAAAAAATCAGCTCAAAGGGATACAATTTTCGTCGCCGGAAGATGCGCTGGCTGCGTTCGAGCAGGCTGTAAACGAGGTGTCTGCGGCGGACTGGAAAAAGTGTTTTGAAAACTGGTTTAGGCGCATGAATCTTTGTATAGAGGCTGGTGGAAAGTACTTTGAAAAGATTTGATAAAAATATATGTACGTATAGAACAATTTTTTTTAGTTTCGCAAAACTTTCTGAGTGTCCCACGTAGAGTTGGGTTTAATTTGACAAACATGATAGTCTCTAAAATGTACATGGATGGAAGGGTTAGTATTTTATATTTTTTAAAGTATGGTTCACAGCTGTCAGTAACTTGAAGTCCAAACATGGTTCTAATGCACCTCTTTTGGGCCTTGAAAATTAGTTCTTTATTTGTTGAGTTACCCCAAAAAATTACTCCGTATCTCAAGTTAGAGGATACTAAGCCATGATAAGCAGTTAGCAGTGCATTAACATTTATTATTGGGGCTAATTTATACAGTGCATATGTAGAATTACTAATTTTTTTGCTTAGGGCTTCTGTATGTGCTTTCCAGTTTAATTTACTATCTATTGTTACTCCAAGAAATTTGGCTGTGTCAACTTTACTTATGTGTATGTTACGATAGTGCACATTAACATTTGGAATGGTTGATCTTTGGGCAAAATGCATAATGTTAGTTTTTTCAAGATTTATCTTTAGATTATTGTTTTCCAACCACTTTATCATTGACACTATAGAATTATTAATGTCAGCTTCATATGTGTCTTTATTTTTACATGCGATTGTAATAGTACTATCATCGGCAAATAGTGTTATTGGGTGGTCGATGATTTTGGGTAAGTCATTAATGTACAATATAAACATGAGTGGGCCTAGGACACTACCTTGAGGTACACCAAATTTAATGATAATGCGTTCTGTTGATTTATAGATTTCTTCACGTTTTGTGCTTTTATTTATTGCTGATATTTCTGTAAACTGTCTTCTGTTGCTTATATAAGATTGAATGAGATTTGAGACATTGCTCCTAATGCCATATGCTTCTAGTTTCTCAATTAGTATATCGTGACGAACATAGTCGAAAGCTTGTGTCATGTCACAGAATATTGTACATACAGGTATATTTTTATCTACTTTTTGTATGACATTATGTAGAAAATCATATAACGCCAAGTTTATGGTTTTACCATTTCTGAACCCTTTTTGTTCATTAGCTAGTATATTGTGTTTTTGTAAGTAACTATACAATTGTTTATACAGATATTTTTCAAATATTTTTGAGATTATACTAATAAGTGATATTGGCCTATAGAACTTCATTAGCTCCTTATTTTCCTTTTTAAATAATGGTCTAACTGTAGATATTTTAAGTAGTTCTGGGAAAGTACCAGTCTCTATGCAAAGATTTATTATATGACTTAAATGTGTAGATATTTCTCCCGCTACTGATTTTATAACTTTCGTTGATAGTCCATCGTATCCTACACTGTTTGTATTTTTTAAGGCTTTAATAATTTTAAACACTTCAACAGGCAAGCATGGGGTCGGAAAAAAAGAGTCTTTTCTTTTTTGTATCAATGAAGCAACGTTTTGCCCTGAACTTAATATTGGATTAATCTTGTCAATGAAGTAGTTATTGAATGAGTCTGCAATGTCCTTTGAATCAGTGATAATGTCATTATTTACTTGAATTTTGTTGATACAGTTTTTTGGAACGTTAAACTTAGAGTTATTTATTATTTTCCAAGTTGCTGTTGACTTATTATCTGAAGTACTTATTGTGTAGTTATTTTGTGCCCGCTGAGTGAGCTTTACAATTTTTTTAAGTAGTTTACTGTAATTTTTCAGTTTAATTTTATTAATTTGATTCGGTTTGAGTCTGTATTGCCATAAAAGATGTCTTTTCTTTTTACTACATCGTTTAATACCACGTGATATCCATTTCGGCTTTCTAATAGTATTAATTACAGTATTCTTTTCAGGAAAACATAATTTATAAAATAATGAAAACATGTCAAGGAAAGATTTATACGCTACGTTAGGATCATGTGTTTCATAGATATCAGAAATTCTTTAAGCAATTTTTTTAAATGTTCATGTTTTCATTACAGTAGTCACGTCTTGTTACATGCCAGTATTTAATGCTACATTTTTTTTGTATTGGTAACTTAATTAACTGTGCTGTGTGGTCTGACAGAGCAAATTCTAGTACTTCTACCTTACATACTTTATGAAAATTATGTGCAATATTATCAATACAAGTTTGAGTTTTCAAGCGTGTAGGTTGATTCACTGCTAATTTTAAATTATAATTTAATAAAATACACTCAAATTCAATAGTTTCAGGGTTTCTTTTTAAGACGTCAATATTAAAATCTCCTGCAATTATAATATTTTTATAGCATTTCTTAGTCAGCTCTGTCATGAGGATTTGTAATTTATCCATACAAACATTAAAGTTAGTTGATTTGGGAACTCTGTACACACATGCAAGGACACTCTTATATGTAGGTAGTTCTATCGCGCAGCATTCAAATACTCCAGCATGTGATATGTTGGCTATCTTTTTCAATTCGATAAATTGGTGTCCGTTTTTTACCAGGATGCATGCTCCACCTCGACCACCTTTCTTACAATTTTTTCTGCAGTACGACGCCGCTAGTTGATAATTTGGTATGGTCAAATAGGATTCGTATCCTGCCTTAACAAAATGTTCAGTGACACATAATATATCCACATTTAAACCCTTTTCCGATAAAAACTATGACAACGCTAACTTTTGGTTCAGTTATAAAGTATCAGTGCATGTATAAATAAAAGTTAATGCCTCGGGCAAAGTTGGGCTTGTGGGCAAAGTTGGGGCATTTTACGGTACTTATCAGAAATGCGTGGTTATATTTGAAGAGTTCATTCAGTGGGTGCTATTGAACAACTTTTACTACGGGATAAATCCTGAAATCGCAAAAAAAAAACACCTGTTTCCTACATTTGTATTCACATAAATCGACAAAATAAATAAATAAATATCTTCGGGACATTTTTACACAGCACCATCTAGTCCCAAACTAAGCAGAGCTTGTGGTATGGGTACTAGACAATGGATATAAGACTTATATACTTTTTTTTTTGTAAATACATACTTATAATACATAAGAAACAACCAGACCAACACGAACACTCATGTTCATCACACAAATATTTGTGTCCTGTGGGAATCAAACCCACGACCTCGTGATCAGCAGTCCGACACTCGAACCACTAGACCACAGAGGTCGTCAAATGTAAATGTAGGGAAAAGCTGATTTGTTTTCGCGATTTCAGTATTGGCGCCGTAGTAAAAATTGTTTTATGCTATGCCTTGAATGAGCTCTTCAAATATAACTAAGCATTTCTGATACATTGGTGTAGGATATTTCCACGCTGTTCTATTTAAAAGATAACCTTATTACTTAACCTCTTAACTTTCCTAATACAAATTTATAACCTACGTGTGCGTCCAGCTTGTTAAGTAACTGCAGGGTTGGCTAGGTATAATAAAATCTTGTAGAACGAGAGGAATTGTGTCGCACAGGTATAAACAAATGACTTTGAATGTTCCTCGCCACGCCAGCAATATTAGGTGAGGTTACTGGCGACTAGAATCCAACCGGACGGCCGTTTTTGGCCAGAATAAAACTTTCGGCAATTTTCGTTACCGAAAAAAGTAACTTTTTTCAGCCATTACCTAAAACGATTTACGCGACAGTGAAATCTACCATTTAGTTCAACGGTTCAACTTCATTCAGACAAGTGCAGTATACGTAGTGCTTTTTCCTGTATATCATTTCATATTGTTTAATTATGATTATCAATAATCAGATTTTGAGAAAAAAAAATAGTTTTTTGTATGTTTCAAGTTTTAACATACGTACAGTCAACTTCACGTCAGTGATAACAGTTTGATCTTACAGCGTCTTTATTTCGAAAGCAATGAGGGCGATTATCGTAATTCAATTGTTAACATGATGTGTGTTGACTGTACGAACAAAAATGTAGTTATTTTTTTTAGACTTGTTCTGTGTCGGTTTTCGGCCGAAAATAAAAATCATTTTTTGATCGGTCTCTACTAGCGACCTTTATTCAACTTTATACGTTCTGAAATATTACCAATAACTTCATCTGGTTTGACTTGGGGGTTGGGGCTCGATATGAGATACAGTAAGGCCGGGGCATTTCTGGATGGCTGATTAATTTGATTTGTTTTCATATCTAATGTCAGCTTGGTCAGCAAAAATACTGGCAACCAATCACCATACTTGACACGGGATTTGACAGCTGATTAGTTTACTTTTGCGTTGATCAGCTTTTCAGAAACTGAGTTTCACCATTATTTTAGGTGGCTATAAAATATTTCAGTAACCACTGAATGACTCGGATGAAAGACGAAATCTTTCAGTGGTTGTATAAATAATTTAATGAAAAATTCGGTCACGAGCAGTACTGGTGTACTAAACCAAAAGTTGCAGGTTCGAATCCTAGTCTTGAGCGATATTTTGGTATCACAATTTATAACTTTAGATATCGTCTGCTTACGTAAATCATCATCATCATCATCATCATCATCATTTCAGCCGGAAGACGTCCACTGCTGGACATAGGTCTCCCCCAATTAAGGGGGGTTGTGTGTTCAATGTTCCGTGTGGTGCCGGACGTAAAGAATTGCACCACCCTATATATTCTCATGGGTGTCGTAAAAGGCGACTAAGGGATTCACCAGAGGATGGGCAGCAGCGTTCTCTGAGTATTTAACCAACCAACTGCGATCGCCAAGCGTGGCGATTATGGCATATCCCCCTCTTCAATGGGGGTAAATGCGTTTAAATAATATATTAATATCAGTAATGGCTTATATTATATATTACATGGCTCCATAGACCAGTAAGCCTCTAGACGCCACTTAGCTGGACACCCCCGGTCACAACGCATATGCTCTACCACTGCATATCAAACGTCCCTCCGCCAATCGGAATGTCACTCAGTCAGCGAGCGCCACCAATCATAAGGAATCGTAGTACCGAACTTTTGAGCCGGCCAATCATAACGCGCCGTCCACCCCCCTGACCCCACCAACGTTTTACGACTGCGTTCGAATACAAAACTTTGTTTATGCGGAGTCTTGAAGCTTACTGGTCTGTGCATGGCTCTTTTGTTTTTCAACGTTTGAATAAAAACCGTAGAATTTGATCTCCTAATCAAAATTTCCGATCAGCTGGTCTAAATTTTGTAAAAAAGTTAAATAACTGTAAACGTATTCACTTAAAATGTTAGTTTCATAACAACAGTTGTTCGAATCTGTACAACGAATATACGTGGGACACTCAGAAAGTTTTGCGAAACTAAAAAAAATTGTTCTATACGTACATATATTTTTATCAAATCTTTTCAAAGTACTTTCCACCAGCCTCTATACAAAGATTCATGCGCCTAAACCAGTTTTCAAAACACTTTTTCCAGTCCGCCGCAGACACCTCGTTTACAGCCTGCTCGAACGCAGCCAGCGCATCTTCCGGCGACGAAAATTGTATCCCTTTGAGCTGATTTTTTATTTTTGGGAATAAAAAGAAGTCACACGGTGCTAGATCAGGGCTGTAAGGAGGGTGACCCAGGAGTTTGACTGGCGTGCTGTCCAGGAAGTCCCTCGGTTTGAGTGCGGTGTGCGCAGGTGCATTGTCGTGGTGGAGCAGTAGCCCGCGGAGCCCTGTGTTTGGTCGCTTGTTGCTTATAACAGAGAAAACTTCTGGCAAACATTTGGTAGTATACCATTCGGCATTAATGCTTCTTTGATCCCGTAAGGGAATTGATACCAAGTGGCCAGTCAAATTAAAAAAGCTAGCGATCAAAATCTTACCCCCGCTTCTAGATCGCTTCACTTTGGTAGGCGTTGGCTCATTTTGAAACACCCAAACAGTCGACTGGCGCTTGGTTTCTGGGTCGTATTGATAAATCCAGGACTCATCACCTGTAACGATGTCGTAAACACGCCGAGACGAGCCTGCTTCAAATTTGTTAAGCATATCACGGCACCATTCTACCCGGGCCTGCTTCTGAGCATCGGTGAGGTTGTGCGGCACCCAGCGTGATACTATCCTCCTCACGCGAAGATGGCTGTGTAGAATCTCGTGAACGCTTCCCGATCCAATCTTCAATATGTGTTGAATCTCCTGATATGTAATTCGCCTATTGTCTTGGATTAAATTTTTCACTGCTAGCACGTTTTCTTCGGTAACAGCCGTCAAAGGGCGACCGCTTCTTTCGTCATCCCCCAAAGTTGGTCGACCGCGCTTGAATTCGTTATACCAACGATACACGGTTGCCTTGGAAGGGCCTTCATCCATGAATGCCATTTGAAGTCTATCGTACGATTCATCCGGTTTCAGGCGACACTTGAAATCGTATAAAATCATAGCTCTAAAATGTTCCCGGCGCAGATCCATATTTCAGTGAGACACAATACTTTGAATTAACTCGCAAAAAATGTGGAGGGAAATTTTGAAATTGGAACTTACTTATTTTTACTTATAAATAATCATATTTTCGAAAAACATTATAACTGGCCAGTCTCCCATATATAAAAACTTTTTTTCGCAATACTTTCTGAGGGGCCTGGTATTACACCCTGAATAATAAAATATCCACTTAAAATGCACGTCGTATAATTTAGTATGTGACGTAAAAATGTTTCCTATAATCCAATAACGATGTAGCCATTCAACTTTTGTGACGTCGAAGGTCACACACGGGTCTCCCGACCCTCCTCAATACTGTATTCTTGTATAAAAGTTAATCTTTGCGGTAAAGGTAGTTATTGATAGAAAAATAAACTATATGTACGCTTAGCTGTAAATCATGGTATTTTCCTTAGTAGGAAAGTGTGGCATGAATTCGATAATATGATATCTAGAATTAGGGCTCACATTTTTAGACCTTGCAGTTTCTATACAACGTGTTATTGAAGTTGTTAGATTTATTAAAAAAATTATAAATATAAACTAGGTAGAAGTGTATCCAGCAAATTCCCGCGACCTTCACCAGATCGTCAGTCCACCTTGTGGGGGGCCTACCCACGCTGCGCCTTCCAGTACGCGGTCGCCACTCCAGGACTTTACTGCCCCATCGGCCATAAGCGGTCGTTGTGGCGATGCTTGGGTGAGGCCTATGTCCAGCAGTGGACGTCTTTTGGCTGAAATGATGATGATAATGATAAGTGTATAAGTGGCGGTCTTATCGCGGCGATCTCTTCCAGACAACCATTGAATGTACTGGAATGTCATGTAAAGCACACAGGGTAGTTACTAGTGCAGTTAATAGTAAAATTCGGAAACTTAACTAAAACATGTTAACCTGTGATCTAATATTATTACTACGTTTTAACAGTGGCTTTCCCGTCTACCGTGCTGGAAACGACTGAGGAAGAGGTGACGACGGAGTACTACGCACCGAAGGACCTGATCGTAGGCAAGACGGTGTTCATCCTCGGCAGGAGGTTCTTGCTGTGTAACTGCGATGACTTCACCAGGAAATACTTCAGGTTAGCATTTCCATCACACAGGAAGACTTTTTATCACCATCCAAATTTTAATAGCCTCGTAAGACCCACTAAAAGGTCTAGTCTAGTAAGCTTTGTAAATCATCAAATATCGGCCCAACGACCTTTTTTTTTTGTTTTCGGGTGGAAATCCTCATGGATTTCATCCGTCTGGGGAAGGCGGAGGGATATGTCGGACTCTTACCGACTAAAACCACATGGTGGCCATCCTCAGCTCAAAATAGAGGAGCTCCGGAAACTCCAATGGACCGCGCCGGTGCCCTCTAGTGCTACGCCTTTGGCACGTCCTGGGAAACAATACTGTTTCCCTCACAACAGCTCGCGACCACCACGTACTGCTATCCTCCCCAGAATCGCTTAATAGACGCCTCGAGTCCCCAACTCTTAACGTCCACGATCCCTGAGGTCCATATGTGGCGGCATGCAGCGTTTCGCCCTATCTGGGCCTTGCGCCAGGGTGGTTGCCTCCCCAGCGCCTTCGTCTCCGAGTGGGGTCAGCCCTCTCCCGATCCCACTCTGCGGCCTCCTTCTGGAGCATGACTATCTCGTAGAAGGAAGCCATGGCCCTCCAAGTCTTCGGATCTACCAGCACAGACACTACTGCTGGCAGAGAAAGATCCTGCACGATCCGGTTGACCCTAAAAAAGTGACATCTTAGTTCGACTTAATTTGCATTTGATTTCCCCTATTTTAGGTTGAGCCTTACGAGGATATTAAGATCTTTGGTAAAATATTGAAAAAGTGTTTATCTTTGAGTATCACTCAGTACTAGGGATTTTTTTTAGAAAAATTCTACCTAACAAGTTTTTTCAAAAATGAAATCTGTTGCTGAGCTGAACTTGCTGGACCTTAAGGACCTATTCACAACCCACTGATATACTAAATCAACCTAAATAACCAAATTGAGTTTTAAAAAAAACCGGCCAAGAGCATGTCGGGCCATGCTCAGTATTATAGGGTTCCTTAAGTAGGTGTTACAAACAAATCAAATCGAATATTAATCATGGCTATTTTATTTTTTGCAATAGACGGCAGCATTGGCGACTCAGAGAGTGTTGTCAGTAGCCGCTAGATGGCGCTATACAGTGCCAAATGCAATAGACGGCACTTGACGGCAGCATTGGCGACTCAGGGAGTGTTGTTAGACGCCGCTAGATGGCGCCAAATTTAAGAATTGTGTCGTGTCAACATAACACAAAGTTTCTTTTTGTGATTTTTTCAAATAGAAAGTAGCTAAAGGAGCATTATTTGCTAAGATCTTTTTTCTCTAAGGTCAATGACCTTTGAACTAGGACGTTTTAAGTATTTTTCAGTTTTCTCTCTATAACTCAAAAATGTATAATCACATTATGCTCAAAATAATTTTAAAAGAGAATTTTTACAAAGGTCTATCAATGTGGAATATTATAAGTTTCTACGTTGCATAGTTTAGAAATAGCAGGGGGGGGACACATTGCAAGCCACTTTGGCAGGCTATATTTCGCAGATGGTACACTTGATAAAAAAGTGGTGTATGAAACATTACCTTCATTTTAGTAGACCTATTCCATGATACCCCACACGAGGGGGTGAAGCGAAAAAAATTTTTTCATCCCCATTACACATGTATGGGCGCCACCCCTAAAATAGGTAATCATGATTTTTTTATTCTTTTAAAATTGAGATATACATCTATACTATTTTTTAACAAAATTTTATTTACTTATGCTTATAACTGTAGAAGTTATTAAGCTGTAAAGGATTAGGACAGACGGACAGACGGACAGACGGACGGACATGACGAAACTATAAGGGTTCCTTGTAGGACTTCGGAACCCTAAAAAGTGACATCTTAGTTCGACTTAATTTGCATTTGATTTCCCCTATTTTAGGTTGAGCCTTACGAGGATATTAAGATCTTTGGTAAAATATTAAAAAAGTGTTTATCTTTGAGTATCACTCAGTACTAGGGATTTTTTTTGGAAAAATTCTACCTAACAAGTTTTTTCAAAAATGAAATCTGTTGCTGAGCTGAACTTGCTGGACCTTAAGGACCTATTCACAACCCACTGATATACTAAATCAACCTAAATAACCAAATTGAGTTTAAAAAAAAAAAGTTTAAAATGTAACATGGTATTAATATATATATCTATCTATCTATCTCAATCGATTCTTCTGGTGATTCTGAACAAACTAGTTTCTCACACACTCAGTTTCTAAACAAAAAGTAACGTTGTATAAATAAATAAACCTAGAAAAAATTACACTCCTTTTTTGAAGATAAAAGAAAAATCGGGAAACCAATTTAATTGCAATGAAAAATAAACTACGTTATCATGTCTCTAGGTTCCCGTTTCCATATTTATTCTATGTTAAAAGTAGCTAATGGGTAATGCGAATGTAAGTACATAAGGCATGGAAAGGAAAATAAGGCAAAATTCAGAGGAAAGCATTTGCAGAGATTGTGAATGTTAGTAGAATAGTTTCCCTTACATATTCTTTAGTGTCCCCGCGGTATGTCGGCCACGAGGCTATTTGTCTCCGTCCAGTCGCAGGCCAGTGTCAACTTGACTGCACGGAAAATATGGCCGGAGATTACAAAGATTGCAGTCGCTAGGGAAAAGATTTTATTAATTCATGGTTGAGGAAATTCTTCTGTTATACAGAATGAAATCTTATTCAACGTTGATCGTCTCTTTTGCAACAAATACGCAGCCCATATATCCTAGCCAAAAGTTCATAGATTTAAAAAATCAAATTTGATAGTTTTTTAGGAAAATACGCAGAATTCTCTATTTTAAACATGAGTCATCATTAATTTAATCAATTGGGTAGCTTTATTTTCCACTAGGCTTTGCCCGCGGCTTCGCCCACGAACTGAAACAAAATATGGGAAATATTACTTCCGGAAAAAGTAGCTTTGTAATGGTGAAAGAATGATTAAAATCGGTTCAGTAGTTTCAGAGTTTATCGATTACAAACAAACAAACGTATCTTTCCTCTTTATAGTATTAGTTTTCTTTAATTATCTGATAGCTGATTCTCTAACGAATCTTTAGACCTAGGTAGGGTATGTTCAAAATTACCAACAAGTTAAAAGTATCATTAAAATTAAATTAAATACTTAACTAAGAAAGCATCGAGGCAGGCGTTAAAGAATGATGTTTAAATAACTGCTATATAATATATATCATCACCCTGTATATTATGTAATGGCGGACTAAAGGCGGCAGAGACGATCCACACTGGGCCTCACCGTCACGGCACGGCGGCCCCATATTCAGGTAAAATAAAAATAGCTTAACAAAATTTATTTAACGCAAAAGCCTAGAAAATCTCTATGAACTCAAGAAGTCTTAAAATAAATATGTAGTTGAAATATGTTAACAATTATCATTATAATCTTAGAATGAGTAAAACCCTTGTGGAGTGGCATTTTTCAGAGGGTCGTTAAAAGATTGGTGCTCAAAATTGCGTAGGAATATTGGGTATTACTGGGCCTGATAGTTCTGCTTGGTAGACATGACTTCGAGAACGAAGCCGACTGAAAGATTCAATTAAGTAGGACAGCATTTTCAAAACTTCTCTAAACTTTATCGTCTCTATTATGACGATAGAGGACCGGCTGATGCATCTCTTTTTGTGTTATTTAAATAAAAATAGTTAATGTTTGAGTAACATGCACTTTTATAATCGGTTTAATGAAAAATCATAATGAAGATTGGAGATTGATTTTGAAAAAAAAAACGCTATTTCTTACGTTAGAACTATTATGAACATCATAATAATAACATAATAATTCATTTTTATTGTACACAAAGTCCTAAACTCAAACCATAGACTTAAATAATTGAGATAATGTTTTCGCATAAATCCGAAAAAATATCGCACTCGCTTCGCTCGCGCTTGTTTTCAGCCTTATTTTTTTCTTTGTTGACGTATATTGTAACCAACTAGCCTGCTTTATTTTAGTATCATACAGAACCTTTTTTATTCTTAGCCATTACTCCCAAGATCAAAAAGAGTTTTTTTTGCAAAAAAACATCGGCCGCATTAGATTCAATTATAGAAAAAAAGAAGAATTTTCACGTAAACTAGGGAGCTGTATCTGAGATGCCGCCCCGGGCCTCCGATATGGGTAGACTGCCACTGATATTAAGTGTTATCGCCACGCTTGGCACCTGCCACCACCACCACCACCACCCACCACCTGGGTTGGCGATCGCAGTTGGTTGGTTAAATAAATACTCAGAGAACACTGCTGCCCATCCTCTGGTGAATCCCTTAGTCGCCATTTACGATACCCATGAGAAGATATAGTGCTTTACTAAATTTTATTTTAATCAGGGTTTCCATGCTGAAATGCGTCTATCGTCCGGCTATCGATCGCATTTCAATTATTCATAAATTCCAGTGCCTAGAGTCACAGCTTTGATCTCGTTATTACTAATACGGCCTCGAGATGATCTATCTTACCTACTTTAATCCTACTAATATTATAAATGTGAAAGTTTGTGAAGATGTTTGGATGTTTGTTCACGCTGTAAGGGCTGAACGGATTTGGATAAAATTTTAGAACATAACCCGGATTATAAAGGCTACTTTTTATCCCGAGAAGATGAACAGTTCCTGAGGGATACGTGATAAACAACTTCCACGCCGGCGAAGCCGCGAGCATAGGTTAGTATTTAGTAAACTTGAAAAATTGGCATTAGGAAATTCTCAGTAGCAGCCCGGAGTCTGGATTTATGCCCGGACAATGGCAATAGGCTCGCCCACTATTACATGGGACTATAACATAACTGGCGAAATGTGGGTGTATTATACACCTCTGCCTACCCCTTCGGGGAAATACAGGCGTGATGTTATGTTGTTATGTTGATATTTTATGACATACAGAGAATGGCAAATGCATCGATTACAAGACCTACCTACGTCCTAAAATAACTTTAGTTTGATGACTGTAGGTCTTTAATTCAATATTTTTCTTCATACACGTATCTCTTCATTGCCTTTACAACCACACGAAATTAAAATCAGAACATCCTAATTCATATTATTCTTCAATTCCTTCAACGACAAGCAAAATTAATAACCAACTTTTAGGAATAATTTACTAAAAGATCAATGAAAGGTACCTCATAATTGGACTCACCCACAGACCAGTAAGCTTCAAGACTCCGCATAAACAAAGTTTTGTATTCAAACGCAGTCGTAAAACGTTGGTGGGGTCAGGGGGGCGGACGGCGCGTTATGATTGGCCGGCTCAAAAGTTCGGTGGTATGATTCCTTATGATTGGTGCCGCTCGCTGACTGAGTGACGTTCCGATTGGCGGAGTGACGTATGATATGCAGTGGTAGAGCATATGCGTTGTGACCGGGGGTGTCCAGCTAAGCGGCGTCTAGAGGCTTACTGGTCTATGGACTCACCCTACGCAAATTCAATTCACAATTCACGCAAATGTTCTTGTTTTGCCTAGAGGCTATCGCCTAATGAAATAGTGATTGTCATCTGACAATAATGTCTTATGTGATTGTCTATTGTCTAACTATTCAACTTGATTGTACAGTCAGCGTCAAAAATATCGGGTCTAAGAAAATTAAACTTTATCTCAATGGGATAAAATTCTTGTCAGAACGACAGTTGTCATGATCAGCAAATAACTTGAATATGTGCAGTGATCGATTTAAACAATTATAACCTTTATGTCATTACAATTAAATGTGCAATAGCATAATCTTTGTTCAAGTTACTTGCCGGCTAATATAATGAGCCGCATGTCTGTCTGTCTGTCTGTCTGTCTGTTGTGGCAATAAATCAGTTTTCTTTCTTTCTTTTTTTTGTGTTAATTCTGAAAAACCCCTTGTATCATTGCCATAACTACAGTAAAATTTTCTCAGTTTTTCTGACCATTTGAACAGTCTCGATATTTGTCGTATTTTTGACGCTGACTGTACTGCCTTCCGATTATGTGTTAATAAGTGCTGACTAGTGGCGTGATTCACAAACGTTCGAAAAGTTTCCGTTTCCGAAGTGAAATTTGACCGGCAAATTAAACAAAACGACCACTTCCTGCTACAATGAACGGTGCAAAGCATTCGAAACGTCAGGAAAACCGATTTTAATAATAATACACGATGTAATCCGGTTAATTGTTTTATTAAAAAACAAAACGATTTGAGAACCGAACGGATTCGGAAACGCAACGCTAAATTTACGGAAACTGTTCCGAGAGCCATTTGTTGTCGCATAGCACTCGATGTAAAATTAAAGAACTATGAATAGAGTTTCCGAATCCGTTCAATTCTCAAATCGTTTTTTTTTTCATAATAAAACAAGTTTAGCCGGATTAAACATAACATCACGCCTGTATTTCCCCGAAGGGGTAGGCAGAGGTGTATAGTACACCCACATTTCGCCAGTTATGTTATAGTACCATGTAATAGGGGGCGAGCCTATTACATCGCGTATTATTATTAAAATTGGTTTTCTTGACGTTTCGAATACTTTGCAGCAGGTGTGGTCGCAGAAAGTGGTCGTTTTGTTTCGTTTGCCGGTCAAATTTCACTTCGGAAACGGAAACTTTTCGAACGTTTGTGAATCAGGCCCCTGGTATCTAATAACATCGATTTGCATAACTAATTAATTTGTTTCTCTAAACTAAATATGGACGAGCTTAATTTGTATTTGATTAAATAAACTCATTAATTTCATTTGTAATTGTAGTTCAATTAATCCGTACCTAAAGTTAATGGAAATATTTGAAACTGTTTAGAATTACTGTTTAGAATATTAAATTAGGTACAATTTTTGTTTCGCATTCATATCATAACTATGTTTGTGCATTTATGTAGACATCTGTAACTAATTTCTACAATAAAGACTTACGATTCTCGTTATTAGCTATACCTATTAGATAAAATTTCGAACTTCTTTCCGATTAGACTTTAAATCCTTCTCAATTTATGGTTCGGTGAAAAATCCGTTGCGTTGATTACATTTTAAGTCGGAATCGCAACGAATTCGCCTGAGCAGCTCTTCATAGAAAATTACGCTAGAAGTCCTTTCAAAATACTATTAATTCAACTAAATGAGTCCAGTTGGACACGAGGGCGGCTTGCATTTAAATTATTCCGCAAACGAACGAGTTAGAAAAAAAGTTGCAAGGAAGGAGGAAAAACAACTTACTTTTAATTTTCCTTTGGTAAATATGAACAGGAAAATAAGGAAAACATCGTTGCTTGAAAAATCGCGTGAGTTAGGGAAATAGCTTGCCAACCCTTTCAATGAGTGTTTGCATGAGAAGAGTGTGAATAATAAACACCCGAGCATCAGAAACAAGATTTTTTATATTAACCCTTCCTGCCTGATTTCGTTACTAAATTAATACTCAAGTAACAATTATACTGATTCCTGTAGGGGACTAGATTCTTTTTAACAAACATACATAACATCACGCCTGTATTTCCCCGAAGGGGTAGGCAGAGGTGTAATAGTACACCCATATTTCGCCAGTTATGTTATAGTCCCATGTAATAGTGGGCGAGCCTATTGCCATTGTCCGGGCATAAATCCAGACTCCGGGCTGCTACTGAGAATTTCCTAATGCCAATTTTTCAAGTTTACTAAATACTAACCTATGCTCGCGGCTTCGCCGGCGTGGAAGTTGTTTATCACGTATCCCTCAGGAACTGTTCATCTTCTCGGGATAAAAAATTAGCCTTTATAATCCGGGTTATGTTCTAAAATTTCATCCAAATCCGTTCAGCCCTTACAGCGTGAACAAACATCTTCACAAACTTTCACATTTATAATATTAGTAGTAATAGGGGGCGAGCCTATTGCCATTAACCGGGCACAAATCCAGACTCCGGGCTGCTACTGAGAATTTCCTAATGAAAAAACCCAATAACACTTTGCCCGACCCGGGAATCGAACCCAGGACCCCACGATCAGCAGTCGCGCTTGCGACCACTAGACCAACGAGACAGTCATAGTCATAAAATATCGAATAGGTTTTAATCAAAATTTCATTATTATTTGCTTTAACGGAGAATCGCATCGCATCGCGTTGTGTGGAAACCTGATGAGAGTGCTTCATACAGTTCTCGATGGTGTGTAGCCTCAACCCACACTAGGCCAGCGTAGTGGACTAAAGCTTGATCTTTCTCACACCAAGAAGAGGACAGTTATGGGCGTTTAAAGGTTGAATATCCTACCCTTGACCAAGATTTCTTGTAAAAAAACAAGCGACGAATTGGCCGCAAGGTCTTAATTATATGGAAACGGAAGACCTTATTAATATTTCCAACAAATAAACCAATAATATATCAATGCTATTTCTTAACACTAACACGGACATACACGCGCGCTCATCATCCCCACTACACACACATTTATTTCAATACACACCCCCACCACACACACACCACACACGCCCCCACCCACACATACATTTACATCAAAATTAACGTATTTTTTTCTTTTTTAGTATTGTATTTTAACCAATGTCATATACGTGTCGAAAGAGACTGGTTCCTGCAACACAGGGTATCCTAGTGTGGGATCCAGTGTCACATTTGTAACGAGTAACCATGTTTTCTTGAAAAATAAATAAATAAAAAAACAATCCGGTTAAACTTTGTTTTATTAAAATGTGTAGTGATCGCGAAAACCTAAGAAGTTATTAAATAAATAAAAGTTTATGTAATGTTTTAAAAAATATTTTGTAATAAAATCAGCTTATTTAAAAAAAAACTAACATTTCTGATTCTTCAACCCGTAATCATCCCAATATAAAACCTCTGACGTCCGGGTCACCTTAACAATTATAAATCAATCAACGCTAAATTTAAATATTTGTGCATAATATATGACGGAGAAGGGTCACCAGAATTGTTTTTAAAAAGAATGACGTCAACACTGCTGACGTCATTACTTTCATTGTCATGGTCACCCATAATTCAGCACACAAGAAAATGAAAATAAAGTTCTTACCGAGTAGCTATTTATTTACTTAGCTTTATAGTAGAGGTCTGCACGGTCCGATGTCTCGAGCGAAAGTGAGTCAAACTCGGTACGTCGCCCGTTTTTATACTAATCGCAGCGTGCACAAACAAATCGACAACCTACCTTCAAATATTAATTATTGTTTTTAATGGATGTCTTTGTTTGTACAAGCGTTTGCGCGTTTTAACATGTTATTAGCTTATAGTTAAAACAGAATAATAATAGAATCAATGAAGCTTTAAAATTAATAGTAGATTTCACAAAAATCATAACTAAATAATTATCTTTAAATTATTAATCTCGTCCTTGCGCCGATACGGCCATTCTGACAGGCGGTGCGCGCTCTGCATCAGCCTGCTTTGGTAGTATTTTCTGGAATAAAGAATTGATTTTCTTTTGAGCTTGGTATCTGTAAGCAACACAGTTGCTGCAGTTATTGTGACTATAATAACAATCAGAAATCATCAATGCACATCTTTCATTAGTTGACGTTTGTTCATATTTGTGTTTTCAACTGTTATTTATATGGAAGCCGACCCCGACATAGTTGGGAAAAGGCGAGGAGGATGGTGAACTAGTTATCTGTGTAACTATTTTGTAAATATGTGTTTCGACCATCCATCAAGTCTACGCACATTTTATTCTCGTCGACTCGTAGATAGAGGAAGGATTGATGCTGTGCTCTGGGCGGTCCTGTGCGCCGTGGTACACAGAGGCTCTATTGGAAAATATGACTAGGTTGATGCTGTATTGTACACAGGGGTTCTAAACTGGTGACATAAAATTGGATAAAGGATTGGATAATGGTATTCAGTTATCTGTGTAACTGTTGTTGTAAATATGTGTTTCGACCATCCATCACGTCTCCGCACATTTTATTCTCGTCGACTCGTAGATAGAGGTAGGATTGATGCTGTGCTCTGGGCGGTCCTGTGCGCCGTGGTACACAGAGGCTCTATTGGAAAATATGACTAGGTTGATGCTGTATTGTACACAGGGGTTCTAAACTGGTGACATAAAATTGGATAAAGGATTGGATAATGGTATTCAGTTATCTGTGTAACTGTTGTTGTAAATATGTGTTTCGACCATCCATCACGTCTCCGCACATTTTATTCTCGTCGACTCGTAGATAGAGGTAGGATTGATGCTGTGCTCTGGGCGGTCCTGTGCGCCGTGGTACACAGAGGCTCTATTGGAAAATATGACTAGGTTGATGCTGTGTTGTACACAGGGGTTCTAAATTGGTGACATAAAATTGGATAAAGGATTGGATAATGGTATTCAGTTATCTGTGTAACTGTTGTTGTAAATATGTGTTTCGACCATCCATCACGTCTACGCACATTTTATTCTCGTCGACTCGTAGATAGAGGAAGGATTGATGCTGTGCTCTGGGCGGTCCTGTGCGCCGTGGTACACAGAGGCTCTATTGGAAAATATGACTAGGTTGATGCTGTGTTGTACATAGGGGTTCTAAATTGGTGACATAAAATTGGGTAATGGATTGGATAAATATGTTTAAGAGTAGTTTTAAAAAACTTATCTCTTTATGGTGAAGGTGAGTCTTCATCATTGAGACTTGCGGTGGCTGCAGTGGTTGTGCAGCTCGCGAAGTAGATGGTATAGGTTCCATCATTGCGGTGGAGTTATGACTATTATCCTCTTCCGCCGATACGGTCACGTGTTCACTAGGTTGTGGAGCACGGCGAAGCTGATCATGGGCAACTTTGCATGGTCTTCCTCTGCCAACGACCTTCTTCACTAGATAACGATCGTTTTCTAGAACTCTGTAAATCTCATAATGATCACTGAATTTTAGGTCTAAAAATGTTTGGTTTCTTGGATTCATCATTCATCATCATTTCAGCCGAAAGACGTCCACTACTGGACATAGGCCTCCCCCAATTAAGGGGGGATATGCCATAATCGCCACGCTTGGCAGGCGGGTTGGCGATCGCAGTTGGTTGGTTAAATACTCAGAGAACGCTGCTGCCCATCCTCTGGTGAATCCCTTAGTCGCCTTTTACGACACCCATGAGAAGTGATAAGGGTGGTGCTATTCTTTAAGTCCGGCACCACACGGACTCTTTCGGACGGTTTCTTGGATTATTCTTAATCAAGACAATCTCCCCTTTGAAAATTATGAATTTTAGCTTTGCGAAGGTTAAAACGCTGCCTGTCTTGTTCTGCGACATGAGTCATTTTCTGTTGTCCATGTCGGGTTAATGCTTCAATGTCAACCGTTTGATCATCAATGTTGACCAAGCGCAGAAGTTCTGGCGGAACACAATGTTTTCGCTGCGTAAGCAGAGTAAGAGGAGTAAAACCTGTGATACGATGAGTAGTACAATTCAAGGCTTAAGAGTGCATTCTTGAGTGTTGCTACAACTCGCTCAACTTGTCCATTCGCTCGGCTAACTCCTGGTGCTATAGCATGAATATCTATACCTGTTTTCTGGTTCAAACGTTGAGATGAGATTATTGCGCAGCTCTTCCCATGAAGATGTAGTCACCATCCATTCATCAACCCACATTTTGGCTCTTCCTTTCAGCAGACGGTAGTCTGGTTGGTAAACCTTCATACGTATGTCGAAGTCGTTCAGCTTGTATGTCCCCATAGCTTTGTTTATATGCTAGCACCATTCACGAATTCCGGCGCTAGTATCAGGATCAAATGAAGGTAAATAAATATCTTTGATTTTTACCTTGGTTTCTGTCCAAGTACTCAATCGATCTGACATTTGCTGCATCATCTGCATCATATGCATGAAAAACTGTGGAGGTATATTGTCAGCAGATATGCTGGGCATCGGCACATCTACTGGCAACCGCTGCCGAGTAGGATCAGCATTAGTACTGAAAGCAGGTTGTTCAATATCAGGTGGTTGAGCAGAAACGGCAGACATCTGTTCGAATCCCACTTCTGATGACGGAGAAGGGTCACCAGAATTGTTTTTAAAAAGAATGACGTCAACACTGCTGACGTCATTACTTTCATTGTCATGGTCACCCATAATTCAGCACACAAGAAAATGAAAACAAAGTTCTTACCGAGTAGCTATTTATTTACTTAGCTTTATAGTAGAGGTCTGCACGGTCCGATGTCTCGAGCGAAAGTGAGTCAAACTCGTTTTTTTTTTTTTTTTTTTTTCGAATTGATTACTCACAGGAAGCACTATAGTGCTCTTTCTGCTTAACCGGGCTTTGGGGGCGGAGAGTCCCGTTAGGGACTCCATCCGCCTAGAGTCAAACTCGGTACGTCGCACTCGGTACGTCGCCCGTTTTTATACTAATCGCAGCGTGCACAAACAAATCGACAACCTACCTTCAAATATTAATTATTGTTTTTAATGGATGTCTTTGTTTGTACAAGCGTTTGCGCGTTTTAACATGTTATTAGCTTATAGTTAAAACAGAATAATAATAGAATCAATGAAGCTTTAAAATTAATAGTAGATTTCACAAAAATCATAACTAAATAATTATCTTTAAATTATTAATCTCGTCCTTGCGCCGATATATATAATGTTGAACATAAATTCCATTTCACCGTATCGAATCAAAAACAATGTAGCAAATTAAATTATGTAGTTTCAACCTTCATAGTAGAAACTAATTTAATTAGATTTGCAGCTGAATAATTAATTTGCCTACACCTGTTATACTGAAGGCTGTTCTTGTTGTGGTATATAAAATAGGGTTGGAAAATATTATATCATATAGTGTGAATTATCTATACATGCTGACTGGTTGAATGACTCATTGAAGTGAAAAAATGGTACCTACCTTGATTTTTTACTTTCTTTTTCCAATCAATTTAATCAATTAGGTACTGTTTACTGTTCCTTGCTATAAATTAAAGATGCTTGCAGCTACTATTATTTGCTCTATGCTTGCAGTGAGGATGCACCTAGCACGGCATGGCGGCACTGTCCATCGGTCGCTATTTCCACCGTGTCCGCCTTTTACACTGCGCGAGCATATTTACTTCTTTACGCGTGATTTATCGTGGAATATTAAGGTTGACTGGTAGACAATACCCTGTGGCGTTAAGACCACCTTATGTACCACTTTTGTGCTTTAAAGAAAGAGAGAAAGATTTTTTTTTTGTCATTTTGTGTAAATTCTTCCATATTCTTGAATATGTCCCTCGTTCATCGAGTCATGTTGATATCTAGGTATAAAGATTAAGATATTTTATATGCAACAATTTTTCGATTCCTTCATTCGCAAACCAGCTAACTCCATGTTAATAAATATTACATGAAACATTAAAAACTGTATATTTTTTTAAATTATCGTACAGCAATGTATACAATAATAATCGCACAGTAATGCAGTATACTTTTTCATACTGGTAAATACAATAATAATCGCACAGTGATGAAGTATACTTTTTCCTACTGGTAAAACACAGAGTTACTGGAGTAGATACAGTAAATTTTGGTGGACGCGCAGTTTTAAAAGAGGTCCGAACAAAGACGCAATATGAAAGTATAAAGTAGAGTTGGTTGGTTTTCGAATTTAGGTATCGATTTGTGTTTTATGGGTGTTAAATAGGGTCCTTAGATCAACATGCTTTACCTAAATACGATAGGTGGAGGATAGGATTTATAACATGCACTGAATAAAATATTTAACCAAACTGTAGTGACAAACAAAATTTTGGTAAGACGTTACTAAAGTTAAGTTGATTTAACAAAACTGTTTATTATAATAAAACAAGTTTAACCGGATTATATCCCGTATATTATTTAGATTGGTTTCCTGAAGTTTCGAAAGCTTTGCAGCGTTCGTGGTCGCAGGAAGTCTAAGATGACAAGCGTCTTTACAGATATTTTACTAATTAAAATCGTTTTAATGTACGCAAAATAGTGTAGTGAATGTGTAGTAGAATAGTGTATGTGTGTGTCTAATGTGTAGTGATCGCGAAAACCTAAGAAATTATTAAAACTGTTTATCTTTAATGAACAATTTTTTTAGGTATTACCTTATAGGTTATGCCATCACTTTTGTACATTACAGGTAGCGAAAGTTCGGCAAAATTTTCTTTTCAGTGTGTTTGTTATTCCCCAACCCTTTGACCACCGATACAATAATATTATTTGCAAATGTTCATCCCGTGCACCCTAGACAGTCAGCCCTGCTTTCTACCTGCTGACTGGCAAATCTTTTTCAACGGACACGATAGAAGAAGAAGAATTGCATTTTTAACGGGTGCCTTTGTTAACGGGCTGCTTAGACAGCTCCTTTTTCGAACCTGTACTGTGCAGTTCTTGACATATAAAGTGACAATGGCAATAAGGGATGAAAGAAAGAAAGAAGAAAGAAAAATGGTTTATTTACTACAGCCAGAGGCACACAATAACAATAACATACAATTTTAATCAACATACGTGGTAGACTCCTAAAAGTATAATTGTGTGCCCCGCGGCTGCACCAAATATGCACGGCTGAACTTATTACTATATAAAGAAGACACCAAACTCTGGGCTGTTTCTAAAAAGAAAATCCGAAAATACTTGATGGCCATTTCACGCTTGCAGCCAATAGAACAATAGGGCAGTTAAATTAGTGTGTGTAAATCAATTGTGGTGATATATCAATATTTGTCGCTCGCTTCCAAGCACCATTAAGCGAGCCATTTCCTACACTAGATTGGTATTGGTTGCGCGACATGATAAGAAATTGGGTAATTTTTCTCCCAGACTCGCTGGAGGTATTAACCTATTAACCCTTTTTTCACTCAACTTTAACGTTTTGCTAGAGATAGTAATTGTTATCTTTCACATAATACATAACTTATCAAGCCCATTAACGTCCCAACCACTACAGGGCCCCGGACCTCTTCTCAGAATGAGAAGAATTCAGGCATTAGTCAACACAAACCAATATGTTGACAAAATGTCTCTACTACTCAATTATGTTAGTTTTGGAAATGATTTATGGTTCACAAGTACTAATTCACCTCAATTTAGGTTTTTTAATAGACGTAATAGGAGTTAAATCAGCATCATAACGGATTCGGTTTATTGCGTTCCACAAAAAATGTTTCTAATAACTGGTGCTGCCACCCTGCCCTCAAGTCATCTCTATTCCTATTATTCTATTTTGTTTTGCGCGACAGTGAGTGATCACCGCTCTAGTGCAGTGCAAGCTCAGACACCCCATTATACAAATTAGCCACACACGCATTATTAGTATTCGTCGCGTCGTTTTCGAATAATTTAAAGATTTATGTCGGCAATAAAACATCAAAGACGTTTCAATGTATCCTCTGTTTATGAGAAAACGTGGTCATCATAAATCTGGTAATTTTGTATAAATTTAACGATGAATTACTACGCATCCTTCCTGAAACGTGAAATAATGAATATCATTCATATTAAGCTATCAAATTATTTCAGGCAATGTTCCAAACATAGATATTTTTTATACCTATATGTATAGGTATAAGGTATATTATGTTCTAAAATCATGTTATGTGTTATGGTTCAACCACAGAACAAATTCCCAGAAAACCTCTTAAGGCTAAGAGTTGAGTGGCGTCCGTGTGTCGCGTGTCATCAGTAAAAAAATTATTACTCGCTGAGTACATCATTATTTCGATAATTCGTTTTTAACAATTGAAGTTCAGGTACCTACTGTAGTTTTAATGTAGTTTTACGCTGTAGTTGTAGATAGAAAAATGCGAAAAACGGCCACTTTGGGCACTTTTTCTATCTACAACTACAGCGAACTAAGTACTGTATTTTAATCAGAAACCTACTCCCGACTGGATCGAGTTCTGTATCAATCGAATCTGAATTCGAGTTAGTGTCGAATTGTACTGCATTCCTCTAGGAACTGACATTAGCTCGATTTGGTTCAGAACTCGAACCAGTCTAAGTCCCGTGTACTTTAATAGTTAAAAACGAATATTCGATAAATTATGTACTCAGCTACTACCAGTTACTAGTGTAGTATCTACTCGCTCACAGATGTAATAAACGACTTCGAGACTAATAAACGTTGTATAAGCAGTTGAATAGTTACACAATGATTTCTCACTTTCTGTCATCAGTAATTTGACATTCGAAAGAAGAAGACAAAGCATCGTGTAACTATACAACCGCTATACAACATTTATTAGTAAGGGGGTATAAGTCTAGCGAGGGCGCGGACTAGGTACTAGTTAATAAATAAAAATAAATAAATGAATTTTTTTGTGACACTTTACACAGCAAAATCTAGTCCTAAACTAAGCAGAGCTTGTACTATGGGTACTAGACACGGAATATAATACTTATATACTTTTTTTTTGTAAATACTTACTTATAATACATAAGAAACACCCAGACCAACACAAAAACTTATGTTCATCACACAAATATTTGTGTCCTGTGGGAATCGAACCCACGACCTCGTGATCAGCAGCCCGACACTCGAACCACCAGACCACAGACGTCTAGCTAATAGCTCTTAATGTTTTAATAGTAAGGGCTAGTTTTTCAATAGTCTGATAACTTTTAACTGAGGAATAAATGTGACGTTTTGACAGATTTTCTATACTACAACTGTCGAAACGTCACATTTATTCCTCAGTTAAATGTTATCAGACTATTGAAAAACTAGCCCTAAGAATCAATTATCACCAGTTAAATGCTTGCCAATGTGACTGCGTTAGTCCACTATCTTGAAGTTTGTAGCTCACCTATTAATGTGACCACCATTGGCTAATTAGTTCATAAGCCAAATATCTAATAGTTTATAGCTCACTATTTAATAGTTAATAGCTCTCAGTGGGACCGCGCCCTAAAGCTAAATCCAGATAATGACATGATATGAACCGAGACGTGTCCCAAGTTATCGTGAATGGAGTGGCGGCGATGTTCTCTCTCCGGTTAATTAGTGGCATTTGTCTTAATAGCGACACAATAGTACGCCACTATTACTAGATAATTACACCATTGTACTACGCTCTATTATTAATATGTAGTCTCATTACACGCAAAATGATCCTACGCCTATTTTCATATGTGAAGGCGATGTTGGTTTGAATTTGTTTCATGTTTTAGGAACAAACCTTCAAGGTTATCAAGATATCTTTACTTTTAAAGTATCCACCTGACTTCAATGCAATAATTTTTTTTCCTCCCAATTGCATCTCATTTATTAATTTCCCACATAAAAATGCAGTATTTAAATACCTAAGGGATTCCGTAGCAGCTACGGCGTAGCACAAGGATCTGAAAGAAACGGCTTTATACACAATGTGATGGTCCAACTATTTGGTCAGGGTGGTAGAAAAGTATTAGATAACGGTAAAATTCCGAAATGAGATAACGGTAAAATTTCAGGGATAACGTAGCGGCTATGGCATAGCCAAAGGATCTAAAAGTAACTACTTTATACACGATGCGACGGTCCAACGATTTAGTCAGTACTGGTATAAAAATATTAGATAAGGTAGAATTCCGTGATTAGAAAACGGTTAATTTCCGTGATTAGATAACGGTAAAATTGCAGGGATACTGTAGCTACTACAGCGTAGCCGAAGTATCTGGAAGAAACGAAAGTCGTTTTATCATTTCAGCTGAAAGACATCCACTGCTGGACATAGGCTATTCGATTAGCTGGTTCCTAATAAGAATACCCATTCGAAGATAATAGTGCGGATCTATATATGTATGAAATATATACGTACGTACATACATAGGGTGTTGTAATATAGTAACTAAGGGCAATGAGTTACTGCCGGCAATAATATTACTGCGCCAAAGCTAGTATCACCAACTGCTTAAGATTTGTGTGCGTAACCGAATTAGTTAGATTGATCGCTACATATTCCTAACTATATGATATTTGTATTTCTCGAGGTGCCAATCTACAAGGGAGAACATTATGCACCATATGTACGGATATAAATATTTTCATAGGATTAAATACAGTCGTTCGAATTATACTGTTTCACTCTGCATATTGTAGGCGAACGGGCGAGTGAGTAGGGATAAATACAAGTGGAATTTGTTCAGTAAGTGTCAATTAAGAGCATATAGTGCCGCTCTGCTCTCAACATGGTCTCATTTGCGATAGCTTGGCTCCGATAAATCATTTTAGGATTGAAAGCATCGCTACGGGAGCTGGATTGATAAAGTGAATGCTTTCAGCAGTCTCAACATCTAAGTTCCTCATTTCAGAGTATTTTATTAGATCGGTAACATACGGTCAATATCAATGGTAAAAAACCATTATAAGTGGAACTGGATTCGTATGTAAGTTAAATACAATACAGGCTCTGCTAATACTGGTTATTATACCATCGATTTGAGGTAGATTATATCATCACAGTGTGAATTAAAAGAAAGTAAAAACATTTATTTGACACAACTGAGACACATACAAAAGAAAGGATATACCTACATGAACAATAAATAGATTTACGGCCAAAATTAATATCCAATCTATCCACGATTTACCCTACTAGAGATAGAAATTTGACATATTTTGTATGGAGCTTATGTCAAATTCCTATCTCTAGTAAGACAAATCGTGGATAGATTGGATATTAATTTTGGCCGTTATAAACGAAGAAGTACTGATGATGATGATGATGTCCTCCTTGACGTGTCCGTCAACGGCGAACCTTGTTAGCTCCGGACATGAGAGCGGAGGTGGCTAGCGAAACCAAATTTGGTTTTAAAGGTCCTGTTGCAAGGCGCACAGTGCAACTGACCTGAAGAATTATAAGTGTAGGTATAGGAAGGCTTTGGTCGGTTCTTTTTTTATAACCGAACTGAAATAGTAAAGTACAGCAGTTATTGACAGACATGTGCCATGTGTGTCTCAAAATCGTAACCTGGCTCAGCATATTGCCAGGTTATTAAACCTGACTCTGGTATTCTGCTGGATCCCTGTGAATTGAACAAGGATCTCTCTTTCTTTACTCCTCGCCAGTGGCGTAGCTACCGTAGGGCTAGGCAGTGCCCCGGGGCCCCCAAGCTCAAGGGCCTCCTCGGCCCTATGAGCGACGTTCGAAAAAGTTATATAATATCCTAGTTGTATAAAGAATGTTCGACTTTTAACTTTTTGCCCCGGGGCCCTTGTTTACACAGCTACGACACTGCTTCTCACTAGGTACAGTATAATAAAGAGATAAGTAGGTATCCAGGGTTGCCAGATGTAAATTAAATTCTCTCAGGAGATTATGGATGTTTTCGCGTGTAATAAATATCATTTTAATAACAGACAAAACTAAACTGTATTTTCAAAAACCCCTATTCAAACCGTTCTATCATAATTTCCTGAGAAATCTTCATCTATATCTGATGACCCTGTATACTTATCTCTTTGTTGAACTGTACTGTTTGCAAAATATTCACAAAAACTGTGGATGTTTGTAAAGATGAGCTAATAAAGAAAATAAAAAACGATAGACAAACACGTTAGCGGCTACTTTCTGTATGCATGTACAGGTAACGCCAAAAGTCGAGTGCTTATCGATAAACATAGGTGCATTAAAAGAGCCTCCATGAGTGACGATAGTTAATTGATCGTCCGGCGCACCCTGGGCAGTCAGCCCGGCTACCAACCTGCTGACTGGCTAATCATTTCTCACGGCTTGAGCTATTATCGTTATGTAGCTCATGTCGACACGATAAAAGAACAAAGAAAAGATATCAAATTTAAAATTTCGTAATCAATTTTCTCAGGAGTATATTATTTGTTAAAGTTATTGTTAACTTTTAACGTTTGTTAACGTTTCCCACGGCTTCTCCCGCGTATAATTCAAGAGTTATCCCAGAAAGACTTATCGCTCTTTCCTCGGAAACTGTTTATTTTCCAGGGATCAAAAGTATATTTTAAGTATATTTTCATCCGGGTTATAGTCTATCTGTGTGCCAAATTTCATTCAAATCTGTTCTGCCGTTTCAGCGTGATTGAGAAACATAACAAACACGCAAATATCCAAATACTTATCCAACCATCTTCACAAACTTTCACATTTATAATATTATCGTAGAAAATTGGATTAATAACGACAGATAATGATATGATTATTTCGAAACAATAGTATTATTATTAATATACCGCAAGACTAGCGTGCATTGATTCTCGAAAAAGACGTATTTTTGTTGTGATGCGAATATAGAAACTTGACGAGTTATTTTAGAACGCGTCAAAAGTAGTTTAGAAGGCAAATAATGTATAGATGACGATGAATTCGTAGCTTGGCGCCACAGACATAGTAAAAAATATAGACTAAGTGCTGCGACAACCATAGTGAAGTCAACAAAAACCGTGCTCCTTCATGTACAACCAGTGCTCATGTACACACCTTGCACCTGAAGGATATTTGTTTTCACGATGCATTCTGGACGATGCCGCGACTTGTGAACTGAGAGGGGTGATCACGGTTAAGGTGCATGTGTGTGCGTGAGCACTGGTTTGTACACGGAGGAGCATGGTTTTATTGGCTTCACTATGATTGTTCGCAGCACTTTGTCTATATTTTTTACTATGTCTGTGCTTGGCGCTGAGAGCCTGCTTTTATTTTTATGAAGTGGCACTCAAAAGATTAAAACTCAAAATATTAAATACTATACTTGTCATCAAGTTATAAGTTTCATTGTAGCAATCAAAGACAGCTGGCCTAAACGAGGTATCTAATGCTTTACAGACACAGACATAGTAAAAAATGTAGACGAAGTGCTGCGAACAATCATAGTGAAGCCAGCAAAGCTTCTCCGTGTACAAACCAGCGCCCACGCACACACTTGCACCTGAAAGGTATTCGTTTTTTGTCGATGCTTGCTGGACCGTGCCGATGCCGCGACATGTGTATTGAGAGCGGTGAGCACGGTTTGATGTGCACGTATGTGCGTGAGCGCTGGTTTGTACACGGAGAAGCAAGGTTTTGTTGGCTTCACTATGATAGTTCGCAGCACTTCGTCTATATTTTTTACCGATTATAAAAATGACTATTTTATCGGGTCAGCTAGTCTCCCGCATCAATTTACCATCCTCATTTAGTATCTATTTTTCACTGTTTGCCAGGACTATGCTGAACATTGAGCAACCGGAGCGAGTTGCGGTGCAGCAAGAAGCCAAGAAAGAGTTCCCCAAGGTGAGGTCACTTCCCTTATTTCATAAAACGAACGAAACGAACGAACAACACACGAAACACACATTTAGTTTTTTTACGAACCCACAACAGGCACCAGCTCTCACAATGTGAAGTAGGTAGTCCTATAATAAATGTGTAGGTATATAATCCATTGTGAGAGGAATAAATGAATAAATTATTAATCTTATTATCACTTCCTGGATCACTTAAAAATGATTAAGATAAATATTTTAAGTAGTACCAACATCTACTCAAGATGTCAGCAATAATTTCAAAATTACAGAAAATTACTTGAAGTCGTCTCGTACTAAGTAATTAAAATAATAATTTTGTTTTTCTTTACATGTGGTTAGATTATTAAACAATAAAAATCACTTCATTAGAATTGGTAAGATAAAAACATCAAAAAAATTTGCATTGCAAAATCAAGACAAACGTTCGATCAACTGCATACCAATGGTAACATGTCCATCATAATCGGAATTTGCTTAGTATGTAAGTTTCATACACGACGGGCTCCATTTACCACCGTCGTCTAATCACCGTCGATATGCGCTTGACTTACTATACATATCAATCAACTCAGCCTATCGCAGTCCACTGCTGGACATAGGCTTCTCCCAAGTTGCGCCACAACGCTCGGTCCTCTGCCTTCCGCATCCAGTCCCCCCCAGCCACGTTCTTTAGGTCGTCGGTCCACCTGGCAGGGGGGCGCCCTACGCTGCGTTTGCCGATACGCGGTCTCCACTCAAGGACTCGTCTGCTCCAACGGCCATCGGTCCTTCGACAGACATGGCCAGCCCACACACATATACACATACACACTATACATATACAGGATATAAAATTAAGGAGTGCGGAAAATTTGCATAGCTGTTCAGTATCTGTTCCTTATCGCAACCACACTATTAAAATTCATTTAAACAAAAACAAAAGTCGACATTGGTGTCGATTCTCTTGTTCACGAACTAAACTTATTTTAAACTGTCGCTCTCTTTTTAACCGACTTCAAAAAAAGGAGGAGGTTATGTATTCCGCGGGTAAATGGGTCCCATATAAATTTTATCGACTTAGGTAGAGTAGTTTTTTAACCAGCTTTGTAAATCAGTTTATTTTAGCTTCGCCTATCTAGATGATCTGCTCATTGGTTCGTTTTTTCTGAGAATACTTGGCCGATTTGCGTGTTTTTTTTTTCACGATAGTGATCGGACGTTTGGAAGAACATGAGCGAGACCTTTGCCCAGCAGTGGGATAGCAAAGGTTAATAAAAAAAAACATTTATGAATCAACCCTCGCAATTATCATCTAAAAAGTATGAATTAAAAAACTTTTTAACAAAAAATAAAACCGACTTCAAAAACCTTAACTAAAAAGTAAAAAATAATCATTGTATGTATTTTAAAATCTTAACATAAACCAACATTTTGAAGGCGGCGCGTAATTTTCATGTACGTTCACATAAACTGTTTTTTACTATAGATATGCGCTCGACGGTACATTATATTTACCTACATGACGCAAAGGGTCAACCACGCGCCGCCTTCAAAATGGTGGTTTATGTTAAGATTTTAAAATACATACAATGATTATTTTTTAATTTTTAGTTAAGGTTTTTGAAGTCGGTTTTATTTTTTGTTAAAAAGTTTTTTCTAATAGTAGATACAAGAAAGGGATGGCAACAAATAGAACTTTCAAATTAGTTTACGTTTGACATTTCATTGTATTTAGTTGTTGCAAGATCACGATTAAACGTGTACGGAAATTTTAATTTCGACTAATTTGACAGTTCTAAAATTGTTGCAATCCCTTTCATGTATGTGCTATTAGTGAAAGAGAGCGATAGTTTAAAATAAGTTTAGTTCGTGAACAAGAGAATCGACATCATTGCATGGAAGACAGAAAATATTGTAGCGCAAGCAATACAAAGGATTTATTTTATTTTGTTTTATAGTAAACTAGCTTATACCCGCGGCTTCGCCCGCGTGGATATCGTTTATCGCGCATCCCTCGGGAACTTTCATCTTCCCGGGATAAAAAGTCGCCTATATTGTTAATCCGGGTTATGTTCTATCTGTATGCCAAATTTCATCCAATTCCGTTTAGCTCTTACAGCGTGATTGAGTAACAAACGTCCAAACATCTAAATACCCAAACATCTTCACAAACTTTCACATTTATAACAGTAGGATAAGTAGGATTATAATAATGTGTTTGCGATAAGGAACAGATGAACCAATATACAAATTATCAGCAATCCATAAAAAAAACCTGTATAAAACCAGCTAAAGTACTTTGTTAATCGATTATGATAGACTGCTGCTGCCTTACTACAAAAGTACGTTTATTAGTTCGTTTACGTTAAAATAATGTAGGTTGCAATGGCGAAGGGTCCATATATAACATGATTCTCAACGGCTTCCCTTTAGGAATTGCTTAAATACCGATCAACGACATTTCTATGATAATGTAAATGTAAATAATGTATTGATCTAAGGTACAAAAAAATAATAAAATTAAATTAAAAGTAGTTTATTTTTTTTATTAACTTGCGATCTTAGATATTTTAAGATTTTTAGCTACCTACGGCTTCTCTTCTGAAAATATTCACCCTTCGCCACTGGTAGGTAGGTACAACAACATTTCTAAATTTTATTTGTGGTATGACTAGGGTTTTTATGCCTAAAAACATAATTATACAATTAACAACATAATATCACGCCTGTATTTCCCCGAAGGGGTAGGCAGAAGTGTATAGTACACCCACATTTCGCCAGTTATGTTATAGTCCCATGTAATAGGGGGCGAGCCTATTGCCATTGACCGGGCACAAATCCAGACTCCGGGCTGCTATTGAGAATTTACTAATGAAAAAACCCAATAACACTGCCCGACCCGGGAATCGAACCCAGGACCCCACGCTCAGCAGTCGCGCTTACAACCACTAGACCAACGAGGCAGTCAGTCAATTATACAATTAATAATGGATAATTAATGAGTATGATTTTGTCTTTGTGTTTTATAAGCTTTTACCAATCCATTTTGTCTGAGGAATAAGTTGGATATTTTGACAGAATTTCCGTACAAAAAAGTTGTCAGATAAAACGTAGATAACGTCACGTTTTAATCTGACGTTGCCGTTGGTTTAATCGGCCGTAAAGCACATAATCGTGGTTTTATACAATGATGAAAGAATAAAGAGCGATACGTTTACTCAGACCAAAAAAATAAGATAGACGGAGCGCGTAGAACTGGCTAATGAAGCCAGAAAAAATAATACAAAACGGCAAAGGAGTAACTACTATTCTGCCCACAGTGTTCGCGTTCACTGAGTACGTTTATAGCTGTTGTCTACGGGTCATGTGTTCAAATACCGCACGGAACTCACAGAATAAAATCTTTATTTAGCATATCGATAGTTTTTCTGGGTCTGTGCGTGTGAAATTTGGTCACTATTCATTTTTTCAATGGCATAGGCTGGCGAAACGAGCTAAAGGCCCACCTAAAGTTAAGTTGTTACCTTTGCCCATAACAACTGCAATACTTCCTAGGTTGTTGCATAAACTGAGATCTAAAGATGCCAGATGGAAAGTCTCATGTGATTGTAATTTCACCGGCATCCTCACTAGAACACACCAATTCAAGTACTGTTTGGTCAGGTGGCAGAAATAGGTAGGTAGTAATACTTCCCCGGACGAGCTCTTTCACAAGAAACTCTGCTACTACCTATATGCACCTACGATACAGAAAAAAACCTAGAATCGTGACCTTACATAGTGATGAAGAATAAAGAACAATACCTAAATACTTATATTACCAAGCAATTGTATTTGTTGCACGTGCAGTCAATTCCGCCTCACATTGGTATCGGTGCCCCCGAGGATACGCTACAATCCTGCTTCGGCCTCATCCCGAAGCCCCCCCACAAGGACATCATCAAGTACAACCTCAACGCTAATAAGGTAATGTATATACAATAAGGAGGAAATGTACACTTGTCTAACTGTATGATTTTGGAAATTTAAGGTAAAATATTATTATAACCTCGTCAACGAGTCCATGTTGAATGTTGAAATTTTCAATTTTAATCTTTGTTATTTGAATACTTCTCTTACAAAACCTATCTATAATTATCTTTGGCTCTTAAAACATTTATAATCTGACCTCAAGTTCATGTGGCATTGTCTCAACGAATGATGACGACTGCGTGAGCTATACAAAGTGCAGGTAAGTAGTTAGATACACGATATGACATACGTACTCAGGAAACCTTGTTATTACCGTAATTACCTATGATGATTATGCCAGCTAATTGACCAAGATCCATTGCTAGATTGCTACAATTCAATATTAGACAATTTATGTACAAAGGTAATCGAATTAGAGTAATTAGGTGTTCTCAATTAAATTAGTTGGTACGCTACAAATATTGAACCGGAAGTCTTGGAGCCTCTTGGGAGAAGCCTATGCCCAGCCAGAGAGGCGCAGGCTGCCGTACTGGCTGGAGACGCGCAGTACCGGACACTAGACCGTGGGGGCTATCCAGCCGATTCTTGAGGAGTGGATGCAGAAGCGACATGGGACGTTGTCCTTCCGTTTGGTGCAGGTGTCGGCAACGCATCAACGATAAAGCACTCCCCTGGTGTTGCAGATGTACATTGGCGGTGGAGATTGATTACCATCAGGTGACCCGCTTTCTCGTTTGCCCTCCTATGTTATAAAAAAGGTGTTGTCGGGGCATGTTTGCTTCGGCAGATACCTGCACAGCGTGGCGAGACGGGAAGCTACTCCCGTGTTTCACCAGTGTGGCTGTAGTTAGGACACGGCCTTTCATACCCTGGAGCATTGTTTTGCTTGGGTGGTGCAGCACCGTGTTCTCACTGCAGCAATTGGGGGAGAACTTCCACTGCCAGCAGTGTTCAGGGCCATGGTTGACAGTGGGGCGGCCTGGGAGGCCATTGCGTCCTTCTGCGAGTATGTTATCTCGGAGAAGGTAGCGGCGAAGGCGGCTTTACGGCGACCTGATGCCGCACTTAGAGAGGTCAGTAGGTGATAAATTGAAGAGTCTATTATCCGCACTGCAAGGCCCTCGAGCTGCGATTATGTCTCGTGTGCCCGGACGTCACCGAAAGAGAGTTTAGGCATAAGAATAGACAATTTCTATTTTATGGTTTAGGTTAGAAGTGGAAGGCCTTGAATTAGGCCGCGCTGAATGGGTTGCGAATGCCATGCATTGTTCTTGTGGCTCATCCACCCATGGCGATAGTAGTACACGGCGGAGTTTTCAATGGGTGCGAGTCACATATAACCACACCGCCTTCCCGGATGTATAGGCATTTTCCCCGTCTCAAATAAAAAGCCTGAGCCCAGAACTGGACTGTGATAGGCTGTGCTGACAGGTTTTCTGCGCTATAAGTAGCAGGTTGGATTTCAGGACGGAACAAATATTTGTTTGACCTGCTGGTAATTAATTGTACATGTAGTTAAGATTTTATATGAAACGCGTATCTACAATATTCCAAAGAACTGTGTGAACCAAAGACATGTGGTGTGAACAGTCAACGTTTTTCCTCAAACGTCAAAAAAACTTTTAACTCTGAACCAATAACCTTACATTAAATACATTGAAGAAACTAAAGCATAGACATAATAAACCTATGGACTAGAAATAGCTACGAAATACGCGTGGCATACAACAGACGTCTGTGTGCTATACTTACACTATCCGGGCCCGTAAAGTGGCGGTCATTGCAAGGGATGTAAGTAATCGAAACCACGGGATACTTGAATATCGAAACTTATCTTATATAATCAACATAACATTTCTGCATTACTTATTGTCCACAGCATAAACAATAAATTTGGGACCGTATTTTAATCCAAAACTCGCAATCCAAATCAAAATTGTTTGTTTACTTAACAGCACACATACAATACCATTGCCCCTAGAATGGCCACCCGGCGTAGATATTCTGACGTCACGTAAAAATGTCGCCAAACAAAGAACATCTCTCTCACCATCCACCATCTCTTTCACCAGACGACATTATACATATATATGGTTAACAAGAGACAGAGTATAGATTCATATTTCTATAACGATATTTGTATAAACGAGGTGGATATAGAAGAATAGGGCGCCTCCATAGGTTAATATCTCGATGAACTAAAAGCACAGCCAGTGAGCTAATATTGAAGTATCAATACTTCACAACTTGGATGGCTCACTAGGTAACCACATCTTTTGAAAAAGTTATTTATTTCCATCGAGCGTCCATAAATAATTCTTTGATATTTGAGTTTGAAAGTTCTCGACTCAATTAAAGTTGTAGAGCCGCAAAGAATCGAGGAACGAAGTCGTGACTCTCGCCTATCTGCCAGACTCAAGTTATTACGTAAACATTTCCTACAGCGATGTAGAATCTATATTTTTATTTTATTTTCTCTTTATACCTAAAAATTAAATCTTACGTGGTGAATGGGAAATATATCATACAAACCATCGAGGGTTTAACCGTGACACAATTATGTACTTTAAATCTACTCTTGATATGCATTGAGGAAAATGTCGTTTTAAGCTTCTGCAAAATATTGCAATTGTATTATAAGATACCTATGTGTTGTGTGATACTAACTTTAAATAATGGGTATAATTCGTAAAATGGGCGGAACAGGGGCGTGAATGCTCAGTGTATAACGAGTTTCAATGAATTGAAAAGTTTTACCCTAATATTCATGTCCACGCATCCTTCACGTCCTCGTTTAGATATGTGTCAACTCATATACAAGATGAATTTGAATTAATTTGTCGATGGTTATACTCATCAATTTGAACAACTTTTACTACGGGACCAGTTTTGAAATAGTGAAAAAGGATTGCCAATAAATTCAAATCATCCAGTATTTGAACTGCTGGTGCAGTATTTAATTTGAACCTGGATTTTCCTACACTATTTTAGATGAGAGTTGAATTCTGTATTTCTGTACACGGATTTAAACACAAACTTTGGCTTTAATACATACTCCTACTGTAGGAACTGTATATCAATCATTTTAAAGGGTGATTAAATCCTCCTCAAATAAAATAAAATAATTACAAAAATATTCATACGTCGATTCTCTATCATTTCATAGACGTCAGTCTATAAAGTAATAGAGAATCGACATAATTATGCGATCATAAATTATAATATATATTATGTTTAATTTTAATTAATTATAGATTATCGTTTTATATTGATATCCTATCCTTATCTCTTCTCATGGGTGTCGTAAAAGGCGACTATGGGATTCGCCAGAGGATGGGCAGCAGCGTTCTCTGAGTATTTAACCAACCAACTGCGATCGCCAACCCGCCTGCCAAGCGTGGCGATTAAGGCATATCCCCCCCAACATGCTTGGGGGAGGCCTATGCCCAGCAGTGGACGTCTTTCGGCTGAAATTATGATGATGATGATGATTTTATATTGAATTAATAAAAAAACATTGTGAAACTGTAATTTAGCCCTCTTTATTACAACGCTTGGAAAAGGCACTTAGGCTTATATATATTCAGAGACGAATCTAATCGTACACTCATGCTTACAACTGTCAAAATGTAGCGCTATTTGACAGTTGGAAGCATGAGTTCACGCTTAGATTCGTCTCTGAATATAAGCTTAAGTCTTAAGTACCATTAATGTATATGTAAAACATTGGTTTAAAATTAATTATACATATTGATGTATAATTAATTTTGAGTTTGAGCATAAATGTCTCTCTGTCCTTTAGTACCTTCGTTACCTGTGCGAACTGGACTGGATCCACCCTGAGGACACTGGCAGGAAGTTCGTGATGTCCTACAGCCTCGCAGATGGCTCCATTAAGATTGGCGAGATTCCAAGGAGGAACTCGGGTATTCGCGAGGGAAAGTTCCTTCAGGCTATGAGGCTGCAGACTCCTGAATCGGACCCCAACTTCCCGACTTATTTCACACCCGATAGATTCTACATAGGTAAACCTAATACCTATAACTATCCAGTTAGTAAAGTTATTGTAAATTATTTGTTATGAATTCAACGATTTTAATAAGTTAGTAGCTAAAGATGAAGTAAGAAGTATGTGTGACGATGATGTAGTTTTTAAGTATTAAAAAAAATATATAAATTGTGGAAACAAAAATTCGCTCACGAACAAGATTCAAACCTGCGACTCCTGGTTCGGTACACCAGTGCAGTGGCGGCGTAGCATGGCTTGGCACCCGGGGCAGTTTTCTTTTGAGCACCCGCCAAAATATAACAACAAGAACTAAACGTGCATACGTGACTTTATATTATCAAGGTTAGTCGCGTATGGCTCATTGTAGATCTTAAGTAAGATTTCATTAACTTTAATTTTGAAAAGCTTTTTTCAAATGAAGCCACCGAAAGGACAAATCATAGACACAGCACTACACTCGGACGGAACATACTCAGCATTTTACAGAATAATCTCAGAACCTCTAAGGTAGTCCACTGGACCGCCACTTGGGAAGAAATACTGGCGGCTTCAGTGGCGGCGGCGGCGCGGCGCCGCACCCACTTGTAACCCCTTGGTGCTTAATACACGGGGCGGACCGCCCCTATCACCCCCCTTTACGCCGCCACTGCACCAGTGCTTCATCCGCTAAGCCAGTGTTTTTAAATCTTTTCTATAGCGCGACCCCCTTTAGTAAAAATAAATGCCCACGACCCCCTCGCCCTTCGCGGCAGCGGCGGCGGCGGTAAGGCTTTTTAATAAACATAATATAAAGAACTATAAAACTTTTAGGGATTCATTCCTAAAAGTTTTATAGTTTTTATAGTGAACCAGAGGATGGGCAGCAGCATTCTCCGAGTATTTAACCAACCAACTGCGATCGCCAACCCGCCTGCCAAGCGTGGCGATTATGGCATATCCCCCTTTTTGGGGGAGGCCTATGTCTAGCAGTGGACGTCTTTCGGCTGAAATGATGATGATGATAAAACTTTTAATTTCTAAGTGACTGTGACCCCCCTGTACAGTGTTGGCGAGCCCCCAGGGATCTGAATAGGTTCTAAGCAGATTGATTGATATTTACCTAATTCATGGTGTCCACATCAGTAAGATTTTCCAAATGTTTTTTTCATAGGAGCAGTAGTGCCTGTGTTTAAGCATCGCTTCAGGATAATAGGCTGTGACCTGTTCGTATATCGCTATATGACGGCAAACACAGATAAGTTCCCGCAAGAGGTGATTGACAATGTGCGCAACTATCACATGCGCGAGGGCAACTTGAAAGATGAACTCGAGGTAATTACCTACTGGCTAATGGTATAGGTACCTACATAGATTATACTTTTAGGTGGCTGATGATATCAAGTTTTTGACGATCTCTTCTCCAGGAAGATGTTATATTACCTATAATGAGCACGTCACAAGGCTGCCACTTGTGTGAGTTCCAAAACATTCCAGTCCATTAAGTAATTAACTTGAATGCACTTCCAGATATATTGGTATTACAGTAAATTTACGTGTGATTTTGAAGTTTTTACTGTATGTACAAACAACAAAATACAGTTAAGTTTCCCTTTATTAATTTCATCCAGTAAAATTTTAATCTAGCCATTATTATCTTATCTCGCAAAACTGTAATTTAACTTTAGCGAACTTAAAGCACTGACTTGAAAAGATCTCCACCATAATTGTTGTCGTTCATCCCATTCCAACCATTTTATTGTACAAAAATAGGATTTATGATTATTTAATTCTTCTACGCAGGCTGCCTTCCGTGAAGAGCATTCAGCTGAAACACGTGCGCAACTCGCGAAGATTGGTCAGGCGGCGGTAGCGGAACCGAGTGCTATGGAGCGGTGCCTGGCGGCCCTGGACGTGGTGGAGGGCAGTGCGAGCCCCCCTCGACCTCCGACACCACCTATGACCACCGACCGCATCTCTTACGAAGATTCACTGCGAGTTACAAGACAGAGGTGAGAGCAAACTTCGATACTAAGGCTTACATTCAGACAAGAATAAGCTCGTGCTTCCAACTGTCAAATTGCACTGAATTTTGACAGTTGGGAGCATGACTACAGATGTATATCATGGTATAATAAGATGTTTTACCAGGTACTCTCTTCCCGTGACAGCTAGGTCACGTGATTGCCACCGTACTACGTCATCGGCTGTGGAGCCAATAGCGGGCTGTTATCGTGACACTTGTCAGTTTGATGTGCTGCCATTTTGTGTAAATAAATTACCCGAGCAAAATTCATATTTTTATTTACTTGCTTCTTTTAAGAATCACTTTTGAATTAGTAATTTTATACAGTTTCCTTAGATGAATAACACGAGATAACAAATAGTTAAGCTAGTTAGGAATTATGAACAAAAATCTCCTTAAATATATTGAAGATATCAATAAATGGCAACACTGATCGTGACGTAGCTTGGAAGCATCGCGCTGTCATCGCGGGAAGAGAATACCTGGTGAAACATCTTATTATACCATGATGTATATTAGATTCGTTTCTGAATTTAAACCTAAGGCCGAGATAAATACACAATAATACTCATGCTCACGCCAGACAGTCACTGGTGTCGATTCTCTTGTTTACGAACTAAACTTATTTTAAACTATTGCTCTCTTTTACTAATAGTAGATACTAGAAAGGGATGGCAACAATTTTAGAACTGTCAAATTAATTTACTTGTTAGGTATATTTCATCGTCGCGCGTCGCGCAAAACTTCAAGTGTAAGACAGACAGGAACTATCTTAGCACATGCTTAGTAATTTTTATTTATGTCAGTCTAACCCCCAGTTTCCGAAAGGCTGATCAACGCAAAAATTAACTAATCAGCTGTCAAATCTGATTGGTTGTTAACATTTTTGCGGGCCAATCACAGGAGCTGACATTAGATTTCACAACAGATCAAATTGATCAGCCTTCCAGAAACTGGGGGTTAGTCTTAGTCTCATCTACAATCACCTATTGTAGTTATAAAGAATATTATATAAATAGGTAGTTTGGAACATTTTTACACAACACCATCTAATCCCTAACTAATTTTGAAGCAGAGCAAATGGGGTATTGGATACATTCAGGATAAAATCATAACGGCATATTGACCTCGGTCATTCGATCAAAGTTTTATACTAATAAATAAAAATTAGATCTATTTCGTAGCCTTTTGAAAATAACTCAATGTCAATAGTTTTATTAGATCTATTTCGTAGCCTTTTGAAAATAACTCAACGTCAATAGTTTTTCTTTGCTCAGAATTAACAATTATTAAATAAAAGTTACTTTTTTGCGGTTAGAAAAAGTTGAATAACGAATTTTATGTTTTCTTTATGGGAAAATATGAGTGCTTTTATTTATTGACTTACTTATTTCTATGATTTCGTGATCTGAAGATTTCTTCTGAAAAATTGACTGGATTTGAGTGCAGTTTTTGCGGTTTTCAGTTTCAATTTTATCGAAATAACAATTGCTGATGTAATTAATAACTAAGAATAACTTATTTCAAATAACAAAATGTAATGGGTTTCATAGAGTCCAATCGCTATACAACAGTTGCTGGTACGAATTACGACTTGATATTATTAGAGCCTCTTAAGTGGGTCTTGTTTGTGTCTATCAAAATTAATTATTGTTTAATTCTTTACCATGTTTAGCAAGCCGACGTGCGACAACATATTGCCTCTTAAGGGCATCCTGAAGTCTGGAAGTGCTCGCGACGACCACCAGAAGGTGGTGTGCTTCAGCGGACCCTCAGCTGATGAGCACAGGGAGCCCAAGCCGAAGCAAACGAGCTACCCACCGGGACAGCAGCCGCACTACGTCGATGACGACGACTTCTGTGACAAGTTTAAGGATCCGGTAAGTATGGGGGAGGGGCCTTCGACCTCCAGAACGTCGTGTACATCAGTGAACCCTCGGCTCATTTATTTATTTTTATTATTTGTTCAGTGGTATATATAACAAAAACATTCTAAAGATGTAAACATAAACTCATTAGAGTTTTACCGTACATCAGTATCATCGACTATGCAAACAGGTAAACAAAAATTTTGTTAACAAGGTAGGATATTAAATAAGCACAGAATGCCTATGCCGAAGCAAGCGAGCTACCCACGGGGACAGCAGCCGCACTATATAGGCGACAACGACTTCTGTGACAAGTTCATGGATCCAGTAAGTAATGGGGGGCGTAGGGTGACGTGAGAGAGCGTGGGGCTCGTGGTAAAGTCCGGAAAGTAGTGTGCTTCAGTTGACCTTTGGCTGATGAGCACTGGGAGCTTAAACCTAATCAAGCGAACTAGCAACGGAGATAGCAGCCGCTCTACGTCGACGACAACGACTTTGTGAACAGTTCAAGGACCCGTTAAGTAATGGGGGGTCGTAGGAGGGCGTGGGGGCTCGTGGCAGCCTCCAGAAAGTAGTGTGCTTCAGTGGACCCTCGGCTGATGAGCACAGGGAGCCTAAGCCTGAGCAAGCGAGCTACCTACCAGCAACCATACTACGTCGACGACGAAACCTTCTGCGACCAGTTCAAGAATCAAATAATAGTCTGCAAAACCTCAGCTGACGGACCACCATCAACTTTCCTTCTAACTAATTCCAACAACCTAAACCTACGTTGTTGTGATTATACGAAAAGTCCATATCAGACTCATTAAGGTAATATGTACCACGTAGTATATATTACCTCAATGATCAGAGTTGTCGTTTTCATGACAATAGTCTCCCAAATAACCAGGACGCGGAGGAACGCGCAGAGCGTCGTGCCCGTGAAGAATGTCCCTATGAGATTGTCCCGAGCGCGCAGATCGCCAACGTTATCGGAGACGAGAAGGTAGAGAAGCCGCAGCTGCCCGGCTATCTGGGCACCTATGGCGTCGACTGCAAGGAGGTAACTTCTGTATTCACATTTTTATTAGCTTTTTCCCGCGACTATGCATTGCCAATAAGTTTCGGTGTTCCAATTTTCAAGGGACGTCCCGATTTTACAGAGGTCTGTGGTATCGTGTGGACTTTTAGGGTCTGTTTCACCAACTCCTGATAGGCACTATCTGCCAGATAAAAATAAATAAATAATAAATAAATATTATATCTGCCAGATAAATTCAAAAATAGAACAAGATTTGTGTGAAATTATCTAAAAATCTAATAAATTAACCGAAACTTATTAGGAGGTAATGAAATCCGTCACAGACCTGGCAAGTGGCAACACTACCTAACCGCGACCTAATCCGCGTGGAAAGTTCAAACAAGAAAAAAATACTTACTATTAAGTAATCTGGACCCCTAGGAGACCCTATTATATCTAACGTGCGTCAGGCTGGCCCGGCCCCGGTGGCTTTAGGTCGCGAGATATGTATTATCCGAATGTACTCCTCTTCAGAAGCATTTGTACTTACTACATTTTCAATGTACCGCTCTAATAAAACAAATAGAAGCATTTGAAGGGGGCCGGGCCAGCCTGACGTTTTCAGCCCGGCCCCATCTGTACCACGACAACTACCAAACTTGCTGAGAAAGTGGTGCCACAGAAGGGATGTACTCCGTAAAATACACGTACATAGTGCTTAATTTAATCTTAAAACCTGATATTTTCCGAGATATTAAGGTGTAAAAGGGGCCGGGCTGAAAAAAGGTATCGACAGCTTTAACTGGATAACCACGAAAGCTATCAATACCTATCCTAGGTACGAAATAATCTCCGGCGAATTTAGAACACTTGTACTGCTTTCGTTTCAAATTAAACCCTCTAAATATATAAATATAAGTAATTTAAATTCAGCTGGCCCGGCCCCTTTTAGTCGTTAATATCACTCTCAATATCATATCAATTTCTTTAAGAAGGCGATCTTTGCATTCCTATACAGCAGTACATCAATGCAGTTTGAGTTCTGTGTCTATCAGCCGTGTATTTGAGACGATAATTGAAATCTAAAATATGTTTGTATTTATTGATCGAGTGACCATCTGTCAAGTTCGAATTTTCAGGACATTATTAAATGTTATCATAATTATTGAGTTATTTATTATTATTTATTTATTCTTAATCCTTTATACCACCTCAACAAAAAAATTCAACCAGTCCTGAAATACAGTCTAAGAGTTTTAATTTACTAGCACACCTGGAGCTTGGCATTCAATCATTGCCTGAGTAGTCTAGAAATAAATACAACAAGATTTTTGACGTTGGAAAAGCGAGAAAACTTCAATTAATAAAGATTTTGTTTCTTATTTTCCTCGAATGTGTAGTATAAAGCACTAATTATCACTCGGAAGAAAGTGTGATTCTCAAGGTAGCAATCAAAGAATTGGATTTACAGAGAAAAGAAGTTCTCCATACATCTACTTCTTAAAAAATTTATTGGTTCTAATGAGAAAAATAATTCTCGAAAGAACCATCATGGATCTCATAGATCTACACAATAGTTCTAACGAGAAATAAAGTTCTCAATAGATACACTTCTTCAAAAATTGGTTCTAATGTGAAAAATAATTCTCAATAGATCCATCATGGAGTCTAGATCCAAACTGAGTTACTGGTTCGCCAAACTAAGACATGAAGATGGAAAGTCTCATGAGACTGTAATTTCACCAGATGTTGATATGTTGCTCCGTTACTGCTTGAAAGGGATACAAACCAACAAACACACTTTCGCAATGGGACTACCTGTATATAAGTAGCTTATGTTACTTTCCGGACCAACAACAACACGATATAAATGTAGAAAATTACTTAAATCAAAGTGCTCCCAATTCTGCTAATACTGCATTTTTTTTCCAAGCCCTTACGAAACTTGACCACTGACCACATATGTACCATTTTGGATAGCTTATAAAACAAGGATGTTATTTCTGTAATTTATACGCCAAATATCATATACATTTTTTTTCTGTAATTCTCTGCAATGTAAAGGGTACTTAGATGATTTTGTTTTATAACTTGTGCTTTATGACCATTTATTTCCGAGGTTATGAAAATGTTGGCCATGAATTTTATGTGATAGTAATTGATCATTCATCAGCTTTCAGGAAAGTGTCAATTGAGTGCCTAGAGCAGAATAAATTTTTCACAATTAGCATTTTTCCATCCGAAGAAGGAAAATATCAAAAAAAAATCTTATACTGCTATAACTCGAAAACAAATGACTGATGCCCCTTAGTTCACGGGATCATTTTTGTTGCAAATGAGCTCTAGTATAACCCCTATCATGGAATAGGTCGAATTACAAATCATCCTGTATATTAGTAGGATTATGTATTGTGTCGTGTTTCATTAGTGTCCCACGTCCAAGCTAAAGTTACATATCATCTCCTCGGTTATTTATCAATACTTATGATGATGATAAATAATGTCCTGAAAATTAGCATTTGACTGATGGCCACTCGACCAGAACATTTTTAAATATTGATTATCTTCTCATATACACTACATTGATGTACTGCTGTATAGGAATGCAAAGATCGCCTTCTTAAAGAAATTGATATGATATTGAGAGTGATATTTACGACTGAAAGGGGCCGGGCCAGCCGAATTTAAATTACTTATATTTATATATTTAGAGGGTTTAATTTGAAAAGAAAGCAGTACAAGTGCTCTAAATTCGCCGGAGATTAGTTCGTACCTAGGATAGGTATTGATAGCTTTCGTGGTTATCCAGTTAAAGCTGTCGATACATTTTTCAGCCCGGCCCCTTTTACACCTTAATATCTCGGAAAATATTAGGTTTTAAGATTAAATTAAGCACTATGTACGAGTATTTTACGGAGTACATCCCTTCTGTGGCACCACTTTCTCAGCAAGTTTGGTAGTTGTCGTGATACAGATGGGGCCGGGCTGAAAACGTCAGGCTGGCCCGGCCCCCTTCACATGCTTCTATTTTTTTTATCAGAGCGGTACATTGAAAATGTAGTAAGTACAAATGCTTCTGAAGAGGAGTACATTCGGATAATACACATCTCGCGACCTAAAGACACGGGGCCGGGCCAGCCTGACCCACGTTATATCTAAGGATATTTTATATCTAAGGATTTTAACTCATCATCATCATTTCAGCCGAAAGACGTCCACTGCTGGACATAGGCCTCCCCCAATGGGGGGGATATGCCATAATCACCTCGCTTGGCAGGGGGGTTGGCGATCGCAGTTGGTTGGTTACATACTCAGAGAACGCTGCTGACAATCCTCTTATTAGGAGGTGAATAGTGGTGGTGGATTTAAACTATCTGCCAACTTTTCATGATATATCTACCTTTTTGATAGAGTGCTCTAAGAATCTTATACAGTCACGTAGGTACCTACTCGGTATAATTATTATACCGAGTTATACTATAATAATATTAAATTTTTAACGATGTGTAGGTATGTAGGTATATGATGTTATAAATAATTAATAAACAAAGAAACATATTGTTTATGTTAACGTATATTATGAATTCTTAATTATAGGTACTAGTTTCAAATAGAGTGTGTTATGATGTTATGAATAATAACAACCGAATTTTCTGTCAATTTTTCGGTAAACAACATTTATTTATTTATTTATTTATACCATAAAAGACATTACATTGAATATGCATTTAAACTAATTACATTAATTTGTTAAAACATTTGACAGCACACTTTCGCAGCATTCATAACCATAATAAAGGTATTATATAGAAATGTCTTTGTTCATAACAATGCGATGATCAGAGGGTCTAGTACGAGTTTGACACTTACCAATAGGCACTTTTATAGTTCCTCCTCGTATCCGCCAGGGACGCTACTGATTTATGAATGAAAGTCGACGAAAACTATGACAAAATTCGTAAGTGTCAACCTCGTACTAGGCCACCAGTGCTTAACTTTCGAGCGATAAAAATAGACATCAGCAGCAGGCTGTAACGCTTTAAACTCTGTAAATGAAGGAATTTTTTCCCAAAGGCTGATCAACGCAAAAAATAACTAATAAGCTGTCAAATCTTAGGTCAAGCGATGTGATTGGTTGTAAACATTTTTGCCGGCCCATCACAGAAGCTGACATTAGATTTGACAATAGATCAAATTGATCAGCCTTCCAGAAACTGTGGGTAAGTCGTTCATTACCCATATTATTATGCCTAGGTAGGTATGGAACTAATAAAATCTCTTAGTAATTAACGCACCTTACACACGCTAAAACTTGTAGTTTTCATGCCAGTTAGGCTAAACATGGCGCTTCCTCGCTATTTAATTATGTATGTAACTATTGTCTACTTCGAAAACAAAAGATTGTCTAATTTCACGCATACAATCATGTGAAGAACTTTGCGTGGGCTAAATTAAGAGTATCTGAAGGCACATAAATCCATTGATGATTGTCTGTCCGTCTGTTCACTTTTCCCACGTACGGTCGACCGCACATCGATGGTAACACTTTGACGTTAGCAGCATCTTTATTTCGTAAGCAGTCGACTGTACATACATACATTGGGATAAGCTTCAAGTCTAGCCCTTGCCTTGTGTGTTTGCTCAGGTATCAGGTTTGATCCACTCGGATTATAGTTTTCGAGGGAAAAAGATCCCTCTCAAATAAGGGAAAATGACTATACGTAGACAACGGTTTTGTGACCATAGAGTCAAACCTGCCGCACGGTAAAGAAGCTGCTCGTCGCCAGAATATTTACGGTACTTCATCTACAGGCTACCTTCGAGAAAATAAAATTGCATATTTTTTCAGGTACCACATTACATGAAGCTCGCGCCAGATGCCTACGAGCGCGTGAAGCAGCTACGCCGAGAAGTGCCTCAGATATCCCCAGCGGCTGCACGGGTGGCGGAGCACCCGCGCCTGCCGCCGCCACTCGTCGACACCTGCGTGCACCCGCCTCCCAAAGACTCCGGGCCCTGCGCCCCCCGCAAGGAAGAAGACGTGGCCTTCACCTGCCCTCACGTTGAGGCCAAAATACCTTGCTGTGACCCTCATGCTAGAGATAAACAGCAATCCCCGACTGCTAAATAACTTGTTTCAATGTCAAGTCAATCATACTAATCGATGTGACGTATTTTATCAAACTGCAATGCACAAATACAAGAATAGAAGCTATTAAAAGCTTGCTGCATCTAGATTCTACATGTTGAACTTTTATTTGTCAGAATGAATAAGAAAACTAGTTTTATATAAATTTATTATAATTAAATCCAAATTAAGGTATCACTAATCTTTTAAGTGCTTTTAACATAATTATTACCCACACATCGCCTAGGTTTGGCATTTTTAGGGTTCCGTACCCAAATGGTGCAAACGGGACCCTATTACTCTTGCTATACGCTGTCCGTCCGTCTGTCTGTCACAGGGCTGTATCTTTGTAACGGTAATAGATAACCTGTTGAAATTTTCACAAAATATGTGTTACTATGGTTCCTATCACGACAAATACTAAAAACAAAAAAAAACAAAAAAAACCAAAGGGGGTTCCCATACAAGAAACCTCGAAAAACATGATTTTTTTTAACGTTCTTGTTCCCGTTCTATCTTCAAAACGGTAATACATACCAGTGTCAAACTTGGTCTGATTATAGTGCATACTATGTAGTTTAGCAGCAAATACTAAAAACAGGACAAACAGAGACATATGTGGTGGTACCTACGTAAGGAAGTGATGCAAAAATTCACATTTCGCGTACGTTCGTGGATGACTTTTGATAAACCCTCGTAAATTAAATCAGTTTATATGGGGTATCAGGTCGATGGGTGGTACGGAACCCTTATTGCGTGAGTCCGACTCACAATTGGCCGGTTTTATTTTTATATCTTCCATTTACACTGTTAGCAATTTACAAAATGCTGAGTAACAATGATTATAATTGACTAACTATTGTAAGAAGCGTGACTTTCGACTGATTTGTTTATTTTAAATTAAATAATTCTCAACCTGAAATGTTTTGTTTGTGTAGTGTGTAATTAATTACCTTTGACACCAACTCCTTTAAAAACCATAACTTACCGCAGCAGCTGGCAGCTTTGTACATGGACCATTCACAAGTAAAAAAAAAAAAAAAAAAAAAAAATATCGGTTGTAAATGATCGGTTGTATGGTTGAAATGCATATAAATCTAAATAATAAGGTAATACAAATGTTATCTACTGTCTTTTACAACCGGACGCGTCGCCTGTTTACCAACACATAAATACGCAATCACGCCCACCATGTTTCTAGCATTCAATGTAAAATAAATAAAGCCTAAAAAAATACCCATAATAATAGTGTCCCTGCGTGATCCAATCAGAAATGAGGAGATTCGCAGGAGAACGAAAGTAACCGACATAGCCCGAAGAATTGCCAAACTTAAGTGGCAGTGGACGGGGCACATTGCTCGCAGAACGGATGGCCGATGGGGCAGTAAAGTTCTGGAGTGGCGATCGCGTACTGGAAGGCACAGCGTGGGTAGGCCCCCCACAAGGTGGACCGACGACCTGGTGAAGGTCGCGGGAATCCGCTGGATGCGGAAGGCACAGGACCGGTCGTTGTGGCGATGCTTGGGGGAGGCCTATGTCCAGCAGTGGACGTCTTTCGGCTGAAATGATGATGATGATGATGAAAAAAATACCGGGGCTAGATATGCTGCAAAATACAATTTTAGTGACTCCGTGTCCAAAACAGCACTGATGATCAAGCAAACGGAAGCAAACAGTGATGTCAACTTAGCTACTTTATAGCTAGATCTAGCTATTTTTCAAACCCGTCAGCTACAACTTCAAAAAAAAATTTGCTTAAAGATTTTAATTTTATATTGAAATTAGTTTCATATTTCCAGTTTTTTTTTCTTTAGCTACTTTGCAGGGTAAAATCTGATGATCTGGCAACTTTTGCAAAAGATCTAGCTACAAAGGGTGTACAAAGGTGATGGTGCAGTTGGCTACACTGCCTAAAAGAAACCTGTACGGGGTTGGGTTGGCGGGAAAATTCGTAAAGATCGTGTTGTGGATTTTTTATTATTTTCCAAAATTTGTGTTTCTTCGAGTGTTAATGTGTAATAATGGTGGATTATTAAATGTTAAGTGCTCGTTAACGTGTACAAGTGTGGATAAATGGTACAAAGTTGAAAAACATGACTTTCGTATTATCTCATCATCCCCTTAGAAACCTAGTAAAGTTTCCATCACTTTACTAGGATATAAGTATAATATGTTCAATGATTACGACTGAAGGACATGTATCCATGGTCATGAATAAATTAAAAAAAAAAAACAAAAAAGAAACCTGTACGCGGCGACAAGTTCACGCGCCTTTGCCAATTCTATTACCTTTATTTAGATTTCTATGGTTGTATGACTTGCATGTAACGAACTCAATGAAGGAACGAATTCAACAAAAAACATTTCCAAAATAGAATATTTAATAAAATATCACTTAATATTACCATCTTTACAATAATAAACAAATATGTATCCTGGATTAATTTACAAGCAAAATTGTTTCAAAGAAGATTCACAAAACTAGTGCTATTAATTTAAATAAAAGGAATGTACACACTTAATATTTAACAACAAACAAAGATAACATATTGATTACATTTATTATCTAAATCAAACTGTTGTTTGAACACAGTATTTATTCAGCTACCTACTATGTTTATTTAATACATAACAACAAATTTATATAGATTTGCTTGTACACGTGTGTGTATCACTCTCATAAAGTTATTGCATGAAAAGAGAACTAGAATCTTAAATTATTTTCCAACGACCATACAGCCTATAGACGCCTCATAACAGGCGACCGTTGTCTGTAACACATCTATGAAATGTTACTAATATAGGTCGGCACTATTCGCCACTTGAAATCTTCAAATCAGTTTCGACCACTTACATGAGCTGTCAAAACTGCCGCGTTAGTGATTAGCCAATAGCCGCCTTGGTAGGGCCAATCGGATTGCAGTACCCCGCCTCAGCTAGTGGCAGAATTTATTGTACGCATTATATTCAACATTAGGCGTCTATTGGGCTGTATGTCGTTGTTATTTGCTGAACACCAAAGGCTTTCGTACAGCAAAATAATTTTCAAATGCTGTCCTATTGGACATTATAATTAAAACTTCAATACTACGTAATCATAACAGAACAAAACACAAGAGAATATAGGTAATAACATTGTCATTATCTCTTTTGTAAAATAGTTTTTCATTATATGGAGTCTCGAGGAGTCTAGGCTGCTGATATGGTTGAAATTTGCACAAAACAAAAATGTTTGGAAAGTTAAGGGAACGGTCCAGCAGTAGAACTCATAAAAAGACTGTAAAAAAATGACTATCAGTCTGTAGGGCACAAGACAGCCGACCTGGCAAAGGTCGCGGTGAATGTGGTCCACAAGCGCTTAGAAGAGTATGATGGAAGTTGTGGGCCCCTAAAATCTCTGAGATGTTAAGGTCGATTAGTTTCATTATATTATAATCATATCACCACATTCCCCGCGACCTTTGCCAAGTCGTCTGTCTTTTGCTCTACAGACTGGTAGTCGTTTTTTTCCACCTTTTTTCGAGTTCTACTACTGCACCGCAACTTTAACTTTCCAAACATTTTTGTTTTATGCAAACTTCAACCATACCAAAAGCCTCGAGAGTATGATAGAAATCGTGGACCCCTAAAATCTCTGAGATATGATTATAATTTAACTAATCGACCTTCACAGCTAACAGGTATATTATTGATTAATGTATTAAATTATAATTCTACTGACGTACGATCAAAGTGCAAGAAAAAACGTAGGTACCTATTTCGCAGTTCAATAAGTCACAACAAGAATTTTGAACATGTTTTTTCGACATTTAAGGTTACTTACCAAGAGATCGTTGCAATTTATTTCATTGGGTGATTTACTAAAACCAGGTTTTATTGAACGTACATATCCTTATCTGAATATATATTAAAAGTACCAAGACTACCAAGCATTATTATCAAACACAGGAATAATTCACATAAAAATAAAACTATTGAAACGAATAAATAACTATTATCGAACTGCACATATTCCACTTTAAATAAAAGTGTAGCGCAATCATTACTTAGATAATTGTGTTGATTCTCTTGTTCACAAACCAAACTTATTTTAAACTATCGCTCTCTTTTACTAATAGTAGATACAAGAAAAGGATGGCAACAATTTTAGTTCTGTCAAATTAGTTTACGTGTTTGTGTCTTCTTCGTATTTTTAGTGGGCACGTTCCGAGATCACGACTAAACTTTTATGGAAATTTTTATTCCGACTAATTTGACAGCACTAAAATTATTGCCATCCCTTTCTTGTATCGACTATTAGTAAAAGAGAGCGATAGTTTAAAATAAGTTTAGTTTGTGTCAAGAGAATCAACAGCAATTATGTATTGTATAATTTTATTGCTCATTAAAGGCAGTTAAAGTGTGGTGTTCAGCTTTATAAAGTGCATGACGTTGTCACAATTAATATTGGGTCACTGATTGCAAGAGCTAAGTAAAATTAAGCACGCAACATAATCAGGCTTAACATGAAGAAATAGTCACGCAGGTTATATAAATAATGATCGCACTACACAAATTCGGGGTACATTCCACATCTCCATGAGTTGAGAGAATCAGTCAAATTTTTGTCAATTTGAAACTAGTCCCTTCGAGGAAAAGATGTTAATTCCAAAGGTCATAGTGGTAGTCCCACTCTTTGCATCAAAATATTTGTATTTTGTGAAAAATATATTTTATATTGTCAATGGGGGTATAGGGATGCACCCCTCATCCGGAATACTGTTGCAACTACGTCAAATATACAATGACAAGTACAATCACAGTCAGAGTAACGAACATACCGCCAAACAACACGTATTTGTCCTGAGACACCCTTCTTTCTATAAGAGATATTGTCGCATTAGATAAACCTAGGGTGTTGGCCAAGTCTATTAGTCTTCTATGAGCACCTTTAATTGTCTCACGATTATACTTCAATGTTTCCAGGATATTTGAACCTGTAACAAATTAAAAGTTTTAGCATAAGCAGTCATAGACATAAGCATAGACAGCCTATTGGTCGAACGCTTGGCCTTCATGCAGGAAGGGGTTCAACGCATAATGTCCTATTCTCAGATTGTCACGCAGACGCAAAACGGTCCCTTTCGCAGGTAGTCCTGTTTGCAGTTGGCCCCATTCGCAAGTAGTCCCGTTCGCAGTTGGTCTCGTTCGCAGTTGATCCTTTTCGCAGTTGGTCCCGTTCGCAGTTGATCCTTTTCGCAGTTGGTCCCATTCACAGGTAGTCCCGTTTGCAGTCGGTCCTATTCGCAAGTTGTCCCATTCGCAAATGATCGCATTATCATTATACTGGGTGGAATTTAAGGACCGAACCTGGAGGGAAACTGCCCTAAATACTGATGATAGAGATTTTTTATGGATGGAACAGTTTTTTATATATTATAGGATGACGAAACAAGCTAATGGCTCACCTGATGTTAAACGGTTACCTTTGCCCATAACAACTGCAATACCACCTAGGCTGTTACCTAAATGGTACCTACCACAAGTTGGTTCGCCAAACTGAGACATGAAGATCGAAAGTCTCGTGTGATTGTATTTGTAATAATTAAAACTGCATTCTTTAAAATAAAGGAATGTTTCCTTAAAAAAAAATCTATCATTATTATTTAGGGCACTTTCCTACAGGTACATCAGTCGAACAAAGCAATAGTCGATATAAATGTAGTTTTCTCAGAAGATTATTAGATGTTTTCGAGTGAAATATAATTTTAATAACGGACAAATTTAAACTGTATTTATACAAAACCCTAATCAAACCGTTCTATAATAATTTCCTGAGAAATCTTCATCTATATCTGTATACTAATTACCCTGGATACTAATTGCTTTGTTAGACTGTACAAACGTTCTGACCCGGCCTCTCCAACTTTTCGGATTCACGTGCGGATCAGAATTCAACTATCACTTGCTTTAACGGTGAAGAAAAAACCGTGAGGAAACCTGCACAATTAAGAGTTCTTCATAAAGCTTGGTGGACTGAGACCTGCATTCTTCTCATAGTGATTAGAGGCTCGTGCCCAGCAGTGGGACAATAATAGGCTGGTTGTAAGGGGCCCTCTTATTTTCCATACCATATGACCAAGGGATTTATATCGAACAGAATAAGAAGAAAAAAACAAACGACGACCAACTTGTTTATGAACGTTCATTGAACGGGCTTATTAGAGGACAAATGGGCTGATATGATAATGATGACCATTCGAACATGTCCTTAACATCACAGCGGCCCGTAGACGTGAATAAGGTGGCAATAAAGGAGAATATTTAATAAATTAAGTGTAGCCAGATTCCTCGTGGTTATGTGTTTAATCTCGTTATAGTGGAAGAACAAGTCGGCAGATAAACACGTGAATTAATAATAAAATAACTCCTAACAAGTTTTAATTGGCCAGGTAGTCCCCAAACTTATCTCACTCGTTACAAATTCAAGGTCAAGACAAAGCTTGAGGGGTTATAAAATCTAATTCATAATTACCTATAAAAAAATATTTGTCATTACGTTGGCCTTCATTTAAAAAGATTCACACGATAGTAATACAAGTGTTATTAATTTTATATTTTTAGTTACTTTTACGTACTTTTCTGCACAAGCTATTCGGAGCGGATGATTTAATCTTGATCTAGGCGGCCTATTCAACAAACATCAACTTTGTGTGTTAAGTTTACCGCACCGTATCAAGGTGCGCTCATGTCAGCTGGCTTAGTCCGGTGTTATTATTTACAGGGCTATTAGTGTTGTAAGACATAATATTTGTGTGTGCTGTGCAAACAATATTCAAGAGATTCCAAAATGTGGTAAGTGTCTTATTTTTTCCATTTTAACTCAGTAATAATCATCACTTACTTGATACATGAAGACCCTTAACTCCGATTATTCTCTCACAAGCGTTTGTTAATCGTCTAAAATCACGTACCTACCACAACTAAAAATCTATTTCGTACTACAACTTGTTTTTATACTTTGTATATATTTGAGTAAAACAAAAAACACCTTCGGTGATGTCAGCGCCACATAGCGTTGGTGGCGCGCAACACTCGGCTCTCGGAGCTCGGATCAGAGTCTATCTTTTAATCACAAGTAGGTAAGTGCGGCGAGCACGGAAAATTAATTAACTGGTTTCATTGCCGTCCATCGTAACTACCTATGTCGATGACGACTAGATTACTCTGTAGTGTTACACTCAAATGAGTTCGACCAATAAGGTAATCTGGGTTATGGACTCATAAATACATAAACAACAGGTAAACTGGACTACTTTTAGGCCATATTGGATCATTATACCTTTAGCTATCTTATTACCAAGAGTCCCAACTAAACAATGTCTGGGTTTAGGTTTTATGTGATAGAAAAACGCCTGCGACAAAATGGTGAACTGTTTATTTCGTACAATGTAATCAACTAAAAATTATATAGGTAATAGGTTTCCTACTAGGATACCACTTATAAGGGCTGGGTGAATTTTCAAAAATATGTTTAAAAGATTTAGAAAGTCATTAATCTCTTGCGTTGTTTAACACGACAATAGTTCCAATTGTTTTTATTCTTGTGATCTTGTCTAATGGTGAATGTCTTATGAGACAAGATCACAAGAATAAAAACAATTGGAACGATTGTCGTGTTAAACAACTCAAGAGATTAATGACTTTCTAAACCCGTTAAAGATATTTTTGAAAATTCACCCGGCTGCTCGTGATAGAAATCGTCTGTCTCAGAAATTCTTGACCAGTTTTTATACAACATGCATATTTCCAACTATTTTCGGACACGAACTACGGCGATTATTTTCGTCACCTATTTATCATGCCTCACGGGGCCGAGACGGGGGGACTCTCAAAGGCTGGTCCACAAGGTTTAGTTGCTCAGCGGACTATTGAAAGGTCTATGCACGGAGTTTCTCTGAAGGTTCGAAACCGAAATGAGGTGATCCGACAGAGAACCAAATTTGTCGATACAGCCCACAGGATAAGCAAGCTGAAGCTTTTCCACACGCAAAATACACGCCAAGCGGGGAGTTGCGGAAAATGGGCCGCTGTACCATACCAAGCAAGCTGGAGTGTATGAATAAATAAATGTAGCGTGGGACGCCTTCAGGCTAGGTGGAGCGACGATCTTCACAAGGTGGTTGGTATAAGCTGAATGAGAGTAGCTGAGGACCAAGATCAGTAGCATATCTTCTATTGGAGAGGCCTATGTCCAGCAGTAGAGCTATAGGCTGATGATCGGACCAGGGTTGGTGCGAACATCAGCATCAGCAGCCGCGGATCATCAGCATTATTTTCAACATCAGCATCCGCATTATTTGATGCTGACATTTTGATGCTGATGTTCGTGTCGCAACATGACCGAAGGAGGCGGGGCTTATGGCACTTTTTTTTTTTTCTTGCGTGTTTTGTCTAATCATAGCACAGATTCTAGCACTCCGATGATTTTTAGCAAAACAAACAAACTTGTCTATAACGATAAACAACGCGCCTTAAAGTGCATCGTAGGCTGGAGCTGGCTTGCCACCATACCATACATACCAGGCCCCTCAGAAAGTATTGCGAAAAAAAGTTTTTATATATGGGAGACTGGCCAGTTATAATGTTTTTCGAAAATATGATTATTTATAAGTAAAAATAAGTAAGTTCCAATTTCAAAATTTCCCTCCACATTTTTTGCGAGTTAATTCAAAGTATTGTGTCTCACTGAAATATGGATCTGCGCCGGGAACATTTTAGAGCTATGATTTTATACGATTTCAAGTGTCGCCTGAAACCGGATGAATCGTACGATAGACTTCAAATGGCATTCATGGATGAAGGCCCTTCCAAGGCAACCGTGTATCGTTGGTATAACGAATTCAAGCGCGGTCGACCAACTTTGGGGGATGACGAAAGAAGCGGTCGCCCTTTGACGGCTGTTACCGAAGAAAACGTGCTAGCAGTGAAAAATTTAATCCAAGACAATAGGTGAATTACATATCAGGAGATTCAACACATATTGAAGATTGGATCGGGAAGCGTTCACGAGATTCTACACAGCCATCTTCGCGTGAGGAGGATAGTATCACGCTGGGTGCCGCACAACCTCACCGATGCTCAGAAGCAGGCCCGGGTGGAATGGTGCCGTGATATGCTTAACAAATTTGAAGCAGGCTCGTCTCGGCGTGTTTACGACATCGTTACAGGTGATGAGTCCTGGATTTATCAATACGACTCAGAAACCAAGCGCCAGTCGACTGTTTGGGTGTTTCAAAATGAGCCAACGCCTATCAAAGTGAAGCGATCTAGAAGCGGGGGTAAGATTTTGATCGCTAGCTTTTTTAATTTGACTGGCCACTTGGTATCAATTCCCTTACGGGATCAAAGAAGCATTAATGCCGAATGGTATACTACCAAATGTTTGCCAGAAGTTTTCTCTGTTATAAGCAACAAGCGACCAAACACAGGGCTCCGCGGGCTACTGCTCCACCACGACAATGCACCTGCGCACACCGCACTCAAAACGAGGGACTTCCTGGACAGCACGCCAGTCAAACTCCTGGGTCACCCTCCTTACAGCCCTGATCTAGCACCGTGTGACTTCTTTTTATTCCCAAAAATAAAAAATCAGCTCAAAGGGATACAATTTTCGTCGCCGGAAGATGCGCTGGCTGCGTTCGAGCAGGCTGTAAACGAGGTGTCTGCGGCGGACTGGAAAAAGTGTTTTGAAAACTGGTTTAGGCGCATGAATCTTTGTATAGAGGCTGGTGGAAAGTACTTTGAAAAGATTTGATAAAAATATATGTACGTATAGAACATTTTTTTTTAGTTTCGCAAAACTTTCTGAGTGTCCCACGTACATACAGCAGGAGAATTACTCGTATAATGTGCCAATGACTAAGTGTTTAGAGCACATCCAAACAATGTCAACAGTAGACATAGTGCAGTTGAAAGAGACGTTCTAACAACAACAAAAACCGGCCAAGTGTGAGTCTGACTCACGCAGTAAGGGCCACCGTACCACCCATCGACCTGATACCCCATAGAAACTGATTTAATTTACGAGAGTTTATCAAAAGACATCAACGATCATACGCGAAATGTGAATTAATGCATCTCTTTCTTACGCAGGTACCACCACATATGTCTTTGTATGCCCTATTTTAGTATTTGTTGCTAAATTATATAGTATGCACTATAATCAGACCAAATTTGACACTGGTATGTATTACCGTTTTGAAGATAGAACGGGAACTAAAATGTTGAAAAAATTTATGTTTTTCGAGATTTCTTGTATGGGAACCCCCTTTGGTTTTTTTTTTTTTGTTATTAGTTTTTGTCGTGATAGAAACCATAGTAACACATATTCTGTGAAAATTTCAACTGATTATCTATTACCGTTACAAAGACAGACGGACGGACGGACGGACAGCGTAGCGAGAGTAATAGGGTCCCGTTTGCACCCTTTGGGTACAGAACCCTAAAAAGGACAATGAGGAGCTATTATAGTCGGCTAATAAAAAGCCAGCAGTGATAGCCTAGTGGTTGAACGCTTGCCTTCCATGCAGGAGGGTGCGAATTCGATCCCGGCCCGCACCTCTGACTTTTCGGATTCATGTGCGGATCAGAATTTGATTATCACTTGCTTTAACGGTGAAGGAAAACATCGTGAGGAAACCTGTACATCTGAGAGTGCTCTATACAGTTCTCGATGGTGTGTGTAGTCCGCCAACCCGCACTAGGCCAGCGTGGTGGACTAAGGCCTTAACCTTCTCATACTGAGAAGAGGCCCGTGCCCAGCAGTGGGACAGTAATGGGCTGATTATGTTAATAAAAAGCCAAGGACGAAAATAATTTATGCAGAATTGCCTTTTATTTTTATCAATCTCTCTCTTCATTATCGAATGCAAATCATTGCAGAAGCGCAAATATAGTAAAGTATATACATTAATACATGTACCTATTTCAAAATAAAACAAAAAATATTCGCTCTCGTTTGCTCATGCTGTTCCTTCGTACGCTCAAATTGGGTCCAGCCCAAATAATTTACATTTTGGTGCTTTCAAAATGTTTTTTTTTGTATTTATCTCACATTTGTTCAAGCACAGTGAAAGAAGGCTCAAATGGCTAATATATGAAACAAAAGACCTATTTTAAAATGCAACTTAAATGGTGTGACGTTTTCGCAAACTCCAAATTTTTTTGCGCTCGCACCGCTGCGCTTTTAGACCGACTTCTTCATGGCTTTGTCTCGTATAGGTTTTCAAAGTTCATGTTCTATTCTTCATAATGTACACGAGATTTTGATAATTCGTGAATAAAACGTATGGGTCGCGATTGTTTTCCTAGAGCTCTAAAATAAAAACAAGAAGAACTTTCCTTTCGTTTGTTATATTATTTTGTCCTTAATTTTAAAATTTGAATAATGACCGTCGAAATTACAAAAAGGCACCAATTTTTACATTTAACCTAGAGCAATTATCGGAATTTTATAAAAATATATCTTACATATTTCAAATAAATTCATAAGGATCAGTACAATTTCCCTATTATTATTTTTTATAAAAATCAATAACAGCATCAGCATCCGCTGATGTCAATGTCACAAAATCAGCATCAGTAACCGCTAATGTGATAAAACTCTGGATCAGCAACAATCCTGGATCGGACACGATCGGAGCTCTTAATTAGTGTTTCTTAAATTGCCTACTAAGAACTAGATGTTCAGTTAAAACCGGTTTTGCAGTAATTTATCACACAATCATCATCGTAAGCGTTAAGATCTAAATTATTCAGGGTAGCACAAGGTCAACAACTACTTATTTTAAAAATAATTTTCTTGTTAGATGACACGAAATACAATAGCGATCATTATCATGATACGGAATAATATTTTAGGCAGAGCATTATAATAAACGCCTACCAAACAAATAATAGCAGCATGTGTTACATACGCATCTATACTTCACCATGGCCCTGACCATGGCTGGTAGCGAGCGGTCTTCCCTCGATTGCTGCAGTGAGAACACGGCGCTGCACCGGCCAGGCGAGCCATTGCGTCAGAGTATGACGGACCGTGTCCTCACTACAGCCACACTGGTGGCACACGGTGGATTAGCCTCCCGTCTTGCCACTTCATTAACGGATTTGCCGAGAAGCAACCATGCCCAGACAACACCCGCACCAAATGGAAGGACCAAATCCCATGTCACCTCCGTACCCATTCCTCAAGAATCGGCTACTCGGATAATCCCTACAATCCAATAACTGGCACTGGGCGTTTCCAGCCTCTCCCTACATTGCCCCGGTATGGTAGAATGTGCCTCCCTGTGCCACTTCTTCACGACTTTAGTCGCCGGGGATTCTACCACTTTCCGCCTGATGGTCCACTCTCTGCCTATAGACCTCAGCGAGCATCTGGGCCTCTAAGTTCCACGGAGGGGCCTGCAAGTGCGCATTTTTTAGCGTGTTTTAGGCATTCAGGGACTCCGTCCACACTGGCGCCCCATAGAGTGCCATCGAGACCACCTTCCCCATATAGAATCGTCGGCTAATCACGTCGGTCCACCCAGGTTCAGCAACAGCTAGCTAAGAGCGCTGTGCCGATCAGCTTCAGGGCAAGTTGCACAAAGTGCTTGCCGAAGTTCCACCTTCGGTCTAAGACATTGCATCCCTGAAAGCTGTCGCACAGCCTCCTCGAGTATTCTACCACCCTTTTTACAACCGCAACATTAGCCTCGTTTTTCAGGCACACACTGGCATCCAGTCAAACAGTCCTGCTGGCTGATGGGCTTTGACTAAACACCTTTTTTTATAGGAAATGTAATCCATTCCATGCATACACCCGTGTGTGCTGTGCAGAAAGTCCAAACTACTTTTAACTCTTCTATGTAGTTGTCAATTATCAGACACAATATAAAACTTATTGTTTGCATGGCTGATTAACAAGTCGACATGGCGATGTGATAAGGGTATATATTCTACAATATGATACTTACCAGTGTGTATCATTTCATCAACATGCCTGTGTGAATTCTGCAAAGACACCTGTTCTTGTCCCAAGTAATCCACATTGATAGCAGTGTGGTCGTGACCAAATCGGCGACTCAACAGTTGTTCTCTGTCTTTCATCTCTTGTTCTCGTCTGATTCTTTTGCTTTGAACAGCTGAAAGGGATGCCTGTAAAGAAAATTACATAATGGTATTATTTTAAGAACTACAATGAGATTTAAAAAACATATTTTTGTGTGTATTTATTTCTAAACAGCCAGCAGGCAAGGCAGCAAAATGCTCAAGCTATAAATATTGAAATTGCGAATTGGGTTAAATAGCGAGCAAGCAGACCACCGATTCACCACTAAAGTAAGACTGGTTTTCCAATTAACTTTTATCTGAGGAATAAATTTGAGATTTTGACAGTTGTTGTACAGAAAGTCTGTTAGAGCATCACATTTTCCTCAGATAAAAGTTAAAAAAGTGGTTCATAAGTTCAGATCACACATGGACAAAACTCGGAAATGTTTGACAATGAACCAGTCAACTGACAGACTCTTTGCAATATCAGTTTTGATGTTTATTTAAGGAGTTTACGAGTTTGTGAGTTTGTATGTAGGGGTAATCTCTGGAACAAATGATCCGATTCTGAAAATTATTTTATTAATAGGAAGCTACGTTATCCCTGAATGCTATAAAAAATAATATTTTCTTTTGTATTGTGTTTTAGCTAAGCTATCACGATTTTTGTTTGTATATAAGTGAAAACAATGTATGGCAAATATGTAGGCCTTTAATAGTTCTCCAAAAAAATCTGTGACATCATATATCTAACTCTTACCGTCTTATTACAAAAAACATGATAAACCTAGGTTTAAACCAAGACTATTAAGTCCAGCTTTAGTACGGTACAAACCTTAGTACCGTCGTAATAGCTCATCCTTATTACAAAAGTCAAAATAAGTGAAGACTAGATAGTACCGGACTGTTGGGGGTGTATTAGGTAGTATGTAGAGAAATCGACTAAAAAATAGATGGAATTCTCGATGTACGGACTATAATTATTCGTTCAAACGATTTCCAGTCGGTCTTAACGTTCCGTTTCAGCAGAATTTTTAATAAAACAATCCTTTTTATTGAAAATTCGTACTAGTTTATATTTATTTCAGTTTTTTTTTTTATAATCCAATAATATAGGTACTGAATAATTCAGTATCGATAAATGGTTGTCGCGCGATCCAGCATCTCGTTGTTTTCTTAGGACTCGTTTATGGACACGCGGCGCGTCTGGCGGTGCGTCGCGCTGGGCGTCACGCGGTCTTCTGTTACGGAGAAGCGGCGCGTGAAGCGTGGCGGTGCCCGCGGTGTCACACACGCAAAGACAAACATATGGCGATATGCAGAGTGTTGTGCGGCACGTGCTCCTACAACCTTTCCTTGCGAAGCCGCGGGCACCACCGCGACTGACACCGCGGGTGCCGCAGCCTTGGCTGCTGCGTGCGCCGCGTAAATTGTATAGAGTATATAAACAGGGCCGATATTTTGAGTAGCCCGCTACATTTGTAGTGATATCAATCAAAATTATTATCCGAGCTACGTTCAGTAATATCGCCCGACGACGCACGGAACGTAGTTTGGTCATTCGGTTACTCAGAGCGATCATACAAACGAACGTCCAAAGAACACTCCGTGTGTCGTCGGACGATATTACTGAACGCATCCCTGACAAAAAAAAAAGTGAAAAAAGTTATCATACGATATTGTTGTTGTACGGATGACCGCACGTCAGTGGGTAACAGTTTGACATTGACAGCGCCTTTATTTCCTTAACAGTAAGGGTGGTTTTCTAATTCAAGTGTTACCACTGCCACGCAGTCGACTGTACGTATGATATGACCGATTTTTCACACTTTTATGTCAGGTAATAACTGATTGATATCGCTATAAATAAGCAAACTAGGAGATACTTCTACCAAATTGCTAATAAAATAACACTGCGAACTTGTCACCCTAGAAGCTTTATACAGACGTTTCGGGAAACTCGGGAACCATACAGAACTTTTTTATGTATGGTAAAATAAAATGCGCCCATTTTTTACAAACTTTTATTAATAATCAAGAAACAAAATTTTGAAAACAGTAGTAGCAAGGCCCAGGACGAAATTATGCGAATTTGTGCTTCCATTGTATAGTATGCAACAAACTTTATGGCCGCTGGGCAAACGAGTTGTATGACTGCACAGTAGCAAAATTTTGAGTGACACGCAGGAGTCAATCGAGGTGCGGGGGGCGCTAACTTCACAGCAGCCATAGACTGGTGGGCATTATACTCCATTGTACACATTATTTGCGATGCGAATTCCTATAAGCAACCTCCTCAAACTACGGCCTGGGATATCTGTTCCGGAGGCCGGAGGATACAGTTTACTGTCAACTACATTTTTCCTTGAACGAGTTTATGTTTCACTGAAAAATAAAAGATAAAATTTATTGATATCACCAATTAAATAAGCAGACAACAGGGACTACAGAGAGATTCTTCCTGCCAATTTTCCAAACCAATTCACAACAGTAAATAGCCATCCTCTAACAGAAGTTTCTTAAACCATACCTATACATATTTTTGGTAACACTTTCTCCAATAAATGTTGAAAATTATTATACTTACATACTTAAATAGGCACCTCGTTATTGCTCATCGCTTTTTTTGATGTAGGTAGGTACTAGAAAACTATAGAAAACCTTATTTGCATTTTCATGAAAACTTTGACCTTTCTTCTTATGATAAATGGTCTTAACTAGGTTTTTGCAAGCTTTGAGCATATTTGTCTGAGTTACTGAATATCTTTTGTCTTCCTTCTTGAATCTATAACAAAATAATGGTGATTCTTTAGTAAAATGCGAAAAAATGTAAATGTCAATAGCGATTTTATTTGGAAAATTATTTAACTTGTTTCACAGTGATTCAGCATAGCATACTACTTACATTTTACTGGTAATCCCAAAAATATGTAGGCCAGTCTTCTAACATTATGTTCACTGCATATTGTCTCTCCAAAAATGCAGTTATATAGATATTTTGATAAAAGTTCTTCGCCACACAACTTGTGAATTGTTTTACATTAACTTGATATTTTTCACGTCGCCGAAACCTCCATATCAAAATTATATCAGCTGCACAAACGAAAACATCCATATTCACCGAATTTTAATGATTTTTAATGTAATAAGTAAATAAAACAAACCAGCTGAAAATAACCTAAAATGACAATTTGACGTTTATTGTATGGTACTAGTGGAGTTAAACTAGGGGTCGCGTAGGTTTAATTTTAGTGCCGTACTTTGTTCACGCTTATGAGATAAACCTGCTTTTGTAATAAGAAATTTACAAAAACCATGGTTTAAAATTTTAAACCACCTTAGTCCACGTTTTGTAATAAGGGGGTTATAGTTTAACTGTTATGTTTAAAAAAGAAATTTTTTGACTAAGTAATATTTAGGTGATTATTTGAACTACAAAATATTAATCCTTACAAAAAATAATTATTTCATCATCACAAGCACTTAGAGATAAGATTTGCCCTTTACAGTATGTCATGCGGTTATGTAGTTTAGGACATAATATAAAGGATACAATGCCATGCGGGAAAAGTTTGTGAATAAGACAATAGTGTGGAAGGGACGCCCGGCTAGGCTTGGCTAAACACACAAGCACAATATAGGTTGTGCTTCTGTGTGTTTAGTTTTGAATAAAATTTAACATGGCTGTATCAATCAATCCTTAAACACAAACATAGGTCCTTCATTACCTGGATATGTTTGTTGTCATACTTTAGTTGATCAACCCTCATTTTAGCCATAGGTCGCTGGTTGACTGGTGTTTTAAAGACGTATATATCCAATTTCTCACAGTTCCTGAAATTAACAATAAATAACAAATTAAGAAAGATAAAAATACACAATATGGTAGTCTTGTCAAGCAGCTTATGAAATACACCGAAATATGGGATAAACTTATTAACATTAAAAAGTTAATTAAATTAGGTAATATAATTAACAAAATTGACTTACGCACTAATTGCATTTATTTTAGATTGAATAGCGTTTTCTATTGCTTCAGAATTGGATGTATCTCTATCTAACTTCTGAAAAAAATCTGATGTTTCTTGTATTAGCTGATTAGTCTGATGATACAAAGTTTCCATTATAAGGCAATTTTAGTATTCAAAGTTTAATAAAACAAGAGAACATGAAATAATTTGTCGCAAAATGTATTACAAAAGCAAGTAACTAAAATTACAATTCACTAGGGATGTAAACGCTTTGTTGTCATGTCATATCGTGCACCTGTCAAATACTTTAGTAATACGTATAGTATTATATTATCTGTGTATAGTATTATATTATCTGTGGTAATACTAAAACTGAACTTTTAATCATTGTAACGATAACTCAGATTGAATGTTTTACAATGTATGTTATGCATGTATGCAATGCAATACATTCTGATAATGAATTATAATAATAACCTTCTATCAGGCTATTCATGGATACGATGTAGATTTTCTATTGTTAAAATATGTATAGAAATAAAGAAACGGTACCTACAATAATCAGCAGACTCGGTAAAAAACATAACACAACAATTTTATTAAGAAATTCATCATATTGTTTTAAGACATTAGTATAGAAATCTGTTATTATTCGGCGTCTGCACAATAAATTATATTTAAATAAAATTTATGTTGCGAATCATTATGGTGATTACTTCGCAATAGCCCGCAAAATTCAAAATATCTTGAGTTCCTTGCAAATTGTAGCTCAGTTCAGTAGTTACTATTGAAACAACCCGGACACTCCATACGTCCGCGTTGATTTAAATGCCTATTAATCGTCGCCATAGGGGCAAGTTCACCCAGAAGATAACAGATGTTTATGTAAAAACCAGATATTTAACCCGAACTTTGGTGTTCACCAACGATAACCAACTGTTATATCACAATAATCAATCGATTTTTCTAGCCGAAGTCGGGGACGTCGTTTAAGTACTAACCGGGTATTTAAACATGACATTTTTGACGTTTGATGGTTGAAATTGTTGAGGTTATTCATTGATATTCTGTATTTCATTGTTTTTCGTAATTTTAGAAGAGTCTATGCTGCATAAAATATTAATATTAGGATTATTATTTTATTATTGCTTCGTTGGTCTAGTGGTTGCAAGCGCGACTGCTGAGCGTGGGGTCTTGGGTTCGATTCCCGGGTCGGGCAAAGTGTGTTATTGGGTTTTTTCATTAGGAAATTCTCAGTAGCAGCCCGGAGTCTGGATTTGTGCCCGGTCAATGGCAATAGGCTCGCCCCCTATTACATGGGACTATAACATAATTGGCGAAATGTGGGTGTACTATTACACCTCTGCCTACCCCTTCGGGGAAATACAGGCGTGATGTTATGTTATGTTATGTTATGTTGTTATTACTCTCCAATATAACAAAACAATTGCATTTTATCACTTTCGTAAAATTTACAATAAAAACCGAATAAAATAAGGGCCGGAACACGTTGCCGTTTTTCGAGCGTGCATTTTTCTTTTACGAAAATAAACAAAGAAACATATTGCTTATGCTTTGAGAAAACTTATGAAAGATGTGTAAACATAACAGTCAGTTTCAGCTGTGTGAGCGAACGCACGCGCGGCAAGTGCTAAAACGAGCGGTCATTGACCTTGTGACGCGACAATGTCAACAACCACAGTGAAGTGTAATAATTGCAATGTAGTGATTAACGAGTTGCTCGCCTTTATTCAAAATAAGGCAGCAATCATGGATGAAGATAGTATGATTCGGTTATGTGTTACTGCTTTTAAAGAGGAAGAAATAACACAGGCGAAAAAGTTATTATTCGAGTCGGTTGATACGTCTCGCCGAAAAATTAATAGAAGGAAAGAGGGTAGGAGTCGAAGAGACATTGAGGATATCATTGCATTGATAAAGGAATTAGATCCTGAGTTATTGCCGGTTTTTGTAGCCAGGCATCTTCACAAACTTCCACCAGTGACGTTCGACCACCTAGACGCTACTAGGCTTTTGAGAGACTTGATTAAGCTACAGGAAGATGTGACTGTAATTAAGGAAAAATACGTTACAAAGGACGATCTTGCTGACATAAAATTATCAAACAATTCTTGTTATAGGAGTATTCATGTGAATCGTAAAAGAGGAGCGTGCTTATTGGATAACAATTTTGAGTATGAAAGTGGACCAGTTGGCCTGCTAACACATGTTTTTTCGGAAGGGTCAACGAACGCAGCGATGGACAGGTGTGCGGAAAGTGTGAGAGAGAGGCATAACGATACTATAATAAATACTAATGTCATCTCGCCGGCGCATGCACAGGCAGAGAATAACAAAAATAGTTGCGTTATAATGGACAGTGTTGAGCGAGTGGAGGCCCATACTGCGGTTTCGACAAAGATGGATATCTGCGTAACAGAGACAGCGACACCGGTGGCGGCGAAGGAGGAAGCTAGTGGCGCGTCGATGAGGCCCACCGCGGTGCAGAACGGCAACGTTAAAACTCCAATATCGTCGACTCCGGATCGTCACAAGTTTAGTAGACAATTATCAGATGTTGTGCGTGAAGGCGGTGATTGGAAAAATGAGTCGCCAAATGAGGGTTGGATTAAAATACAACGTAAAAGGTTGCAAAATCGTTTTGTTGGGTTGAAAGGTAAGGCAGATACTCTGCCTCATTGTTCTTTTAAGGCGGCGGATGTTAATGTTCCTTTTTATATTTATAATGTTAGCAAGGATACGAGGATGGAAGATATAGTTACCTACATTAAAAGTAAAACGAATGTGGAAGTATTATTGCATAAAATAGATATGAAAAGGAGCAAAGGATACGCGGCTTATAAGTTTTTAATACCTAAGCGAGAGTTGAATGTTTTTATGAATGAAAACCTGTGGCCTGATGGAGTATCATTCCGTAGGTTTGTTTACTATAGCGGCAGTGAGCGGCGGCAGGGCGACCTGCAGCCGAGTGACAGTATTAATAAAGTTCGTTAATGGATAGCACACAAAATAAAGATAGTAATAATATACTTACTAAGTTTGTGAGTTACAACTGTAAGTCGTTAAAGAGGTCGGCAGTGTGCATACAGAACCTATGTAAGTCTATGGATGTCATTGCGTTGCAGGAAACTTGGTTGCTAACACATGAGCTACCTATGCTTAGTAGTTTAGATGTTAACTTTGGTTATTTTGGAAAGTCTGCGGTAGATACGTCAGCAGGGGTAGTGAGGGGAAGACCATACGGAGGTGTGGCTTTATTGTGGAGAAAATCGGTATTTACATCTGTGTCTGTAATACCTTGTTTAAGTGACCGTATCGCCGCTATCAAAGCGACATGCGAGGATCGAACTTTGTTATTGTTTAGTGTGTACATGCCAACTAATGCTCTTGATAACTTGAGTGAATTTTGCGAGTGTTTAAGTGAATTAGCGGCAATTATTGAGAGCACGAATGTGGAATATGTTTATATGCTCGGAGATTTTAATGCGCATCCCGGAGAATTATTTAGTCAGGAACTGTTAAGTTTTTGCGATGAACAGAGTTGGCGTTGTGCTGATTACATGAAATTAGGTATAGACTCCGACACTTATACCTTTGTTAGTGATATTTGTGGAAGTAGACGTTGGCTTGACCATTGCCTGGTGTCTGAAGCGGCGTGGAAATCACTAGAGAAGGTTGAAGTTTGTCATGATATCTACTGGTCTGACCATTTTCCTCTTGCCATTCAAGTTAACCTAGGGTTGGTTAGGTCAACGGATGCTTCGGTTAAACGAGGGAATAAGTTTGTGGATAAAGCTATATGGGGTGAAAGAAATGCAGCACAAATACATTGTTACTATGGGGTATGTATGGAGAAACTTAGAGATATAGACTTCCCACCAGAATTAAGTAGTTGTTGTGATACTTTTTGTCAAAACAAGGAGCATAGAGTGATAATTGATGCTATGTACAAGAATATTGTGACATCGCTTCGGGAGGCGGCGGAGGTCAGTTCTGGCTTGGTGAGGGAGAGAGGGGGTCAGCGTGTAGTGATCGGGTGGAATAAGTATGTCAGGGACGCTCACGGGAATGCTAGACGGGCTTTTCTGAACTGGGTGTGGCATGGTAAACCTCACTCTGGACAGCTGTTTGTAGAGATGAGAGAGTCGCGAAAAATCTTTAAGCAAAAGTTGAAGTTTTGCCAGGACAATGCGGAACAAATTAAGATGGACATTTTGGCGACAGAACATAGGAGCAAACATTTTCAGAAATTTTGGAAATCCACCCAGAGATTGAGCCCGAAACCTGCTGTTCCGGTGAGCGTTAATGGCATGACAGAACCGGGGGAGATAGCGGACATGTTTATGAGGCATTTTAGAGTTCACTCGCGGCTTCATTCGGGTGAGAGTGAGCGTGACACGGAGAGTAGGCTATCTGGTGTGCCGATTAATATTTCATCAAAGGAGGTACAAAATATTATAAAGTCCATGAAAAGAGGCAAATCTCCAGGTCACGATGGCCTTAGCATAGAACATTATCAATGTGCCGGTCCGCATCTCCCAAGGGTCTTGTCTATGCTATATAATTTTTGTTCGAGACACTCTTATCTTCCGACTGAACTGTTGGAGACGATAGTTGTGCCCATAGTCAAGAGTAAGAGTGGGGATGTCTCGGACAAGGATAATTATAGGCCAATCTCGTTGGCCACTATAGCAGCAAAGGTTCTTGACGGTGTGCTTGAGCGGAGAATAGCTGGGCAACTTAAGTTACATGATGCTCAGTTCGGTTTTAGAGCTGGGCTGTCTACTGAAACAGCTATTTTGGCGCTCAAGCATACGGTCAGGTACTATACAGACAGAAATACACCTGTGTACGCTGCTTTCTTGGACCTCTCCAAGGCATTTGACCTGGTTAATTATAATATCCTGTGGTCGAAATTGCGTAAGCAAGGTGTATCCAATGAGCTAGTTAATCTTTTTCAGTACTGGTATGATCACCAAATTAACCAGGTCAGATGGTCGGGTACTTTGTCTGAAGGATATGGTCTGGAGTGTGGAGTGAGGCAGGGAGGTTTGACCTCCCCGGCACTTTTTAGCCTATATGTGAATCATTTGATTGAGGAGCTCAACAGCACTGGTGTCGGATGCTCTATAGATGGAAATATTATAAATAGTATCAGTTATGCAGATGACATGGTGCTGTTGAGTCCCTCGATAGATGCACTTCGTAGGCTGCTTGAAGTGTGTGAGAGGTACGCCGTGTCCCACGGTCTCCTGTACAATGTTAGGAAGAGTGAGGTTATGGTGTTTCGGGCGGGTACGAAAAAGCCAGCCGGGACTGTTCCGCCGGTATTCCTTTACGGTGTACCACTAAATAGGGTGTCACAGTTTAAGTATCTTGGTCATATAGTGAATGAAGACTTGGATGATGATTGCGACATAGAAAGGGAGCGGAGAGCGTTGTCAGTCCGATGTAATATGCTGGCCCGCAGGTTTGCACGTTGTACTAAAGAAGTTAAAATCACTCTTTTCAAGGCATATTGCCAGTCATTTTACACGTGCAACCTGTGGGTTAGACATACGAAGAAGGCTTACAACGTTCTCCGTGTCCAGTATAATAACGCTTTTAGAATGCTGTTGGGGTTGCCGCGTTTCTGTAGTGCGTCAGGCATGTTTGCTGAAGCGAGAACGGATTGTTTTAATGCCATTATGCGAAAGCGAACGGCATCCCTGACGCGCAGGATTCGGGAGAGCACCAACAGTATTCTAAAAGCTATTGTAGACAAGCCAGACTGTCCATTCCTGGAGTACTGGACCCGTATGCACAACTGCGGGTCGGGTACAGCTGGTAATGGACAGTGGTACATGAATTAATTTATTATTATAATTGTAACTAAATAAGTATAACTGTTTTTGTCGTATTGAGGTAGTACGTAATTTTTTTTATTTATAATTTTTTGTATAATTAATAAAAATAAAAATGAATGCGGCTGATAAACGATGCTCGCACGAAACCTGCACAATGTTACCGCTACTTTTGGGTAAGCACAAATACCAGAATTTTATCATGTTTCAAGAAACGCGCCCGCCCGATACACTTCAAGTTTGTAGCGGCCTAATATTCAAACATCAAAATGGCGTATTTAATTGGTTGCTATGGCAACCAAGACCGCTTATCCTGCCAAATTAAAAAGATATGTCAAATGTATAGAGTAGCATTATACTAGGATTTTTAATTTTGGAAGAGTTACCTGATATGCAACCGTTTTATATTGTCGTTCTTTTCATAGTGTTGTTGCCATTTAGTTACCATTTTGATTAATCGTGTTACATCATTCGTTCTTTCATTCCCAGAACGCTCGGTTTCAGAATCAATGATCGGATAGGAGTCGTGAACACGAAAACTCCCGCGTCCCGGTTAAACATCTGTTGTTGAATAACAGGTTGATTTTGCAAACAGTGGTTATTTCATTGTCCGCGAACTCGGCCCTTAGTGCTTGAATGTCCAACCGACCACTGACCAAATTTTACAGGAGACGTTTTTTTTTGGTTTATTATTGATTTAAGACAAATATTTTAAAAACTTTGATGTTTTAAGAACAATGTATAGTAGCTAATACATTATTCTTAAATCATTAAAGTTTTAAAAATATTTCTCTTAAATCAATAATAAACTTAAAAAAAGTCTCCTGTAAAATTTGGTCAATGGTCGGTTGGACATTCAAGCACTGATGCGACGTAATACAAACAAAACATGGCGTTTGTACATACACGCGCCAAATGTGTGTGCAACAATAGAGTTGCGGCCACCGAATTGGATGACGTCCGTATCAATTTAGACAAACAATAAACAATCTTTTTGAAAATGTTGTTAATAAATTAATTAAATGACAGTCTAAATCTAAATTATAATAAAACAAAGTTTAACCGGATTAAATCGCGTATATTATTTAAATTGGTTTCCCTGACGTTTCGAAAGCTTTGCAGCATTTCGTGGTCGCAGGTAGACTAAGATGACAAGCGTCTTTACAAATATTTCTAAAAAAATATTTTAATCTACCGTACAATATTATTAATTAAAATCGTTTCGATGCACGCAGTAATCACTCACAATATCATTATCTTTTACAGTGTTGCGTGCTGTTTGGGACTTGATTATTTTTAGGACTGGGTTCCAAACAGGTGGTAGCTGCCAACCATCTTCTCTATTAAAATTAGGATGTTTTTTAATTTCAATAGCCTCACGGAGCATTCTAGGTACATATCGGTTTTCCTTCGCCAGAACTTGTGGTTTATCAAATCGAAGAAAATGGTTGGGTTTGTCTAGGGCATGTTCACACACTGCAGACTTTGTGGAGCGTCTGTTCTTGACGTCAGCTATATGTTCTTTAATTCTAGTGGCTATACTACGCTTTGTTTGCCCTACGTATGATAACCCACAATCACAATCAATCTTGTAGACCCCTGCATCTTGTAAGGGAATGTGACACTTCACAGGTCTGAGGAGTTGGCTGATTTTTCTTTGGGGCTTGAAATAGGTTTTGATAGAAGCACGCTTCAAGATATGACCAATTCTGTCGGTGACCCCTTTGATGAATGGTAGAACAGCAGGTCGACGATCAACTGTGCTGGGTTTCAGGCGGCGTTTGCGATGGGGATGTGGAGCTTGCAAGTTATTATGCTTGAGAACATGCTTCACATGGTAAAGTTCCCCTGCCAGGTGGTCGGCATCGCAGATGCGGTGTGCTCTCTGTAACAAAGATTTGGCCACGGTAGCTAACTGACAAGGATGGTGGTGAGATTCACCGTTCAAGTACCTGTCTGTATGGGTAGGCTTTCTATACACTGTATGACTAACAGAATGATCAGGATTATGGATAAGTTGTATATCAAGAAAAGCTAGGGATTTGTTTGTCTCCAATAATATTGTATGGTAGATTAAAATATTGTTTTAGAAATATTTGTAAAGACGCTTGTCATCTTAGTCTACCTGCGACCACGAAATGCTGCAAAGCTTTCGAAACGTCAGGGAAACCAATTTAAATAATATACGCGATTTAATCCGGTTAAACTTTGTTTTATTATAATGTGTAGTGATCGCGAAAACCTAAGAAGTTAAATCTAAATTATAAAAAAAAAACGTTTGAACTTTATTTATTATTTTTACCACCATGTAATGTACCATGTACCCTTACATCTATGTATTTGCAAAATAATATATCTTTATCTTTATAAATATGTCATATCGCAATCAAGTATGTTAAACACAGAACAAAACAATCACGTTTTGTGACAACAAAATTACCCATAAATGTGCCAAGTTCCTCACTTTAATCCATCCTTTTTAAAATGAAAACATAGCACAAGTAACTACTATCTCTATTAATGTAATTATTAAGTATCTCTCACAACTTACAAAACTAATTAAAATACAATGCGCACGTACCCACGGCTACACATCAAGCTGTACATTTACTGTATAAGCTGACCTCGCACTGTATTGGCTTTCCGTACAATTTGAGATCAGCTTATAATGGAAATTTACAGCTTGATTTGTAGCCGTACTGTGTACAACGCGTGTCGCTTAGAGCAAATGAAGTGAGGTCCAAAATCCGGGCAGGGTGAGGTTAGTTGAATCGGCGGGAGGAGTAGCCGTTCTGTATTATGTTATTGACTTGTATTGATATGTTTAACAACAAAAATCACAATACAACGCGTATCCGAAATGCGTGATCATATTTGGAGAGCTCAATCAGGGCATTGCGTGAAACGACTTTTTTAATACAGCGATAACCCTGAAAACTATAGAAGCTTTCGCCCTAACCGAAAAAACTTGTTTTATTATAATGTGTAGTGATCACGAGAACCTAAGATATTATTATGGTTATAGTATCTTTAGGCGATTTTCAATATGGATGTGTCACATCACTATTACTATAATTGTCATTTTGACGTGGCTTAACGCAAAACGTTCGGATACACGCTGTAAAATTTTATTCTATGTTGTAAGAGGTCTATGATTCTATAGAATTTTATTCCAACCCACACGTGACAGCTACGTGACGAAAAAAATTTCATTTTTATTTTTGACGATTGCGATTGATTCCGTTCAGTATTATCGTCCTACACTACAACGCCCGGAGCGTACTTTGATCGTTGAGTTACTTATTACAGAAAGTTCCTCAAGCGTTGATCACTGTTAAACTAGTTTTGAGTTGGGATTTAATTTTAGAACATGCCTCAAGCCGAGGTTTATTGATCACAGTTTAGCTTTATTTTATACCGTCTCCTGTTTCGGTATTTGAGCAGAGATTTAATCTGTAATCACTCTAGTGTGATCCAGACTAAGTACGCTTGAGTAGAGATTTCTATTCTATTTCAGGTCAAATTCGTGTGTTATGTTGTTGAATTAAAGTTTATAATTACCGTATTGGAATAAGATTGATACTCAAGTAACGATTCTATCCTTAAGTAGTGATCAGGTGATTGAAGTTTAAACTGTACTTGCGGAACGTTCTGTAATACGGGCCTTAGAGCGATCATACTTCAAACGAACGACGTCGGGCGATATAAGTGAACGCGGCCCAGTAAAGGCAACACTGGTCATAAAACGTCAAAAAACTCATTTTTTTTTTTTTTTTTAATTTATTCATGACCATGGATACTTGTCCTTCAGTCGTAATCATTGAACATATTATACTTATATCCTAGTAAAGTGATGGAAACTTTACTAGGTTTCTGAGGGGATGATGAGATAATACGAAAGTCATGTTTTTCAGCTTTGTACCATTTATCCACACTTGTACACGTTAACGAGCACTTAACATTTAATAATCCACCATTATTACACATTAACACTCGAAGAAACACAAATTTTGGAAAATAATAAAAAATCCACAACATGATCTTTACGAATTTTCCCGCCAACCCTCAAAAAACTCAACTCAACATTGTATAACAGAGAAAAAAAATATATATTTTTACCCGATTTCCGGTAATTTTGGCCTCTATGCGGATTTTTTGCGGGTAAAGATGACTGACGGATAATTTTGAGTATTTTTGCGCCAATCACATAAAAAAAAGAGAAATTTGTATGGAAGACTTGTAAGTCTATTGTATGTGTAATACAATGTGCTAGACTGATAGCCAATTACAATTATGATCTGAGCCTCCCCCATTATTTTATCTTGTGGTCCTGGCTGATTGTCACTAACTATAATATGTACCTAGGTAGATACTTATGGTTATTTTAGGGTTAGTCCACCATTGAGAAGTCGTCACAAAAATTGTCCCTTACCCAAAGAGCAAAATCCTGAATCCGCACAGGTTGACATTCGTAAAAATAAAAATGAAAAAAATTCCATACCACAGCTCCCTTAATATTTCTCATCAAGTCAGCGTGGCACCGCGCCTCACAGAGATATGGGATTTAAAACGTTAAATAAAATGATAACGTTTACCTTTTGTAACGTAATAATTTTACTTATGTATTTCTTTAAAAAAAATACTATTCCACATATTGGGTAATTTCTAATTTCTGATCCGGTTTCGGACTTTTTTTTCATATTAAATTACTGTATTCTGTGGAGGTGTGGACTTTTTCTGTTTGATTCCGGCAACACTAGTTATTTGTCATCCGTTGAACGTTAGTGCGTAAAATACTTTCCTTTTTTTGTAAAAGGTCAAAAACGAGTGAATAAACGAAATATTTTCGATAAATATTGTGATAAAGTGATTTTGAAATCTAATAAACTACGCTAACCATGGGTGACGCGTGTCAGGCCTGTCTTACCAGGGTGCCCCATGCCACTCTCATCGCTACGATTATGTGCTGCCTGGGCGTGGGTGTGTTCTGCGGGACCATGTACCGAGGCTCAGCTCTTTCAATTCTTATGTTCGATGAAGTATTTCACTTCCGTTTAATATGGATCGAAGCGCTGCAAATGATATTCATCGTAGGCAGCGCTTGTATGGCAGCCCTGGGCTTCATGCTGTTATGTTTGGGTTGTTTAACAACAGGTGCCACCAGGCAGAAAGTATACCGTGCCTGGAGAGCCCGCGTCGGAGGACGGATATCCTGCGCCGTGTTTATGATCATCACTTATATTTTGACTTTCGTATGGATAATACTGCTAGGCTTCCTAGTTATAACGACTTTCCTATTCACTATATTCTGGAAGCTTTGCTCGAAACCGAAAAACATCGATCTATCGACGTGCATTGACTTTACCCAGTTTGACTTCATGTTCCCATCAAGTGTCAAACAAGAGGATATGAGAATTTGTGAAGCGCACAAGGTGAAGTTATTCTGCAAAGACTATGTAGAGAAGGCAGAGTTCATGTTTATTCTGGCAATGGTATCATGTATACTTGTGATATTGAGTTTGGTGCATTATTTGATGTGTTTGTCAGCCAATTATGCGCACATCAGGGATCATGAGAAGTTCCAGGAGTTGCAGGAGCTGCAGTACCTTACCAACCCTGACCTGCATGCCTCCAAAGATCGTTTCTAGTATATGGCCCGCGCACCTCTCCTGCGCTCGCTAGAAGCTACAACTAAAATGTGACAAAGTTAAACAATTGACTGTACATTTGACCAAATTTTGGTGTTCACTGACAAATTGAATATAAACAAAAGACTGACTTTCAGTGAATAATTACTACAAAAATATAACTTCATAGTTATAATTGATTATGTAGTGTATTTTACATATCTTATTTCTACTGTTTTGATGATTCTGTCCACACATTTGAACATTCCTTTATTTTATTAGCTGTTATCAGATGATTTGTTAAAGAAAATCAAATATTTTAATGTTTAGGTTCTTATCTAAGTATTACTTTGACTTTGTTTGATTGACTTGTATTAGTAACCTAGTGAATGTATTATAGGATATCACTGTATGTAAATTGATTTACCTTATAATTGTGTCCTTAAAGTCCATTCATCAATAAGTATTATTCTGATGTTTTCCCCTTATTCTACATTTGTATTTAAACTTTACATTAATACAATTTAGAACCATTGAAAAATCTGAATTTGATATAGGTAACTCTTTATATCAGAATTGAATGGGTTTATTGTTCAAAGTTTAGTACAAGCAATTATTTAATTTAAACAATTTGCTGAGGGGATAAGTGTTTATACAGAGTTATTTTTAATATGGCAAAAAAACTTTAAAGGTGGTTGCAGTTCATCATTCTGCATAAATTTGAGCAGAAACAACCCTTAAAGTGTTTTTGGTAGGTATATTAAAAATAACCCTGTATATTACAGCTGTACAGAACCATAAGTTGTTCATTAAATTAAATCAAGTAACTAGATGTAATTATAATTAGTAGACTGAATTTTTTACCACTGTATTTATGTACTAATACGTTATTTTAAGTATAAGGTCCTACTTATGGTTAAGTAATTTAGAAGTTGCTATTTTAGTCTACAAAAAGAATTGAATTAATTGTATTCTAACAAATTAGACTGGCCTAGGGTTTCTGAATTATTTTGAAATTGGCCTAACTTGGGTACTTTCATTTGATAAATTAGGGTTCTTTCAGATGTGCCACAATAAACCACGACATGTTTACTGGTAAGGTGTGGTTATACACACAGAATACCTAATAGTACTATCATACAGAATGGCCACTCACTGCCCCCGCCTATTTGAGATTCCTCACCCGCACCCCGCACCCACATGCGGTTTGCCAGCAATTGGACTGCAAGATTGCAATGGATGTCATTCACCAGTCGCTATACAAGCACGCCATCTCTGAGAACTACTGAGAATCGCTTGGAACCCAGTCGGCATTATGAGTGGCGAGCATCCCTAACCTACACATGTGTGTGAGTTTGTATACAGATGTAATCCTGGGTATGTAGGTGGTGCTAGTATTTATATTATATTAAGTGTCCGAGGTGTGGTTATAGTGTGGTGCATCTGAATAGACCCTTAAATTAGGACCTTAATGTATTGTGATTGTGACAATTAGACCACCTGTATAAAATAAAAGCACTGCTTATTTGTCAAAAAAAATCTAAAAAGAAAATAAATACATAAAGCTATTTTATAATTATTTTATTATTATAAAACATTGTTATATTTGTTTTTGTAAGATTTGAAGGGTACAGAAAAAGAGAGATCACTGTCAAACTAACTATTCCTTAGTTTAAAGATTTACAGGAAACAGGATAGAAGACAAATATTTGTTTTCAATCATTATTATTTATTAAACTGATAATAATGTTTTCTTCCTTCCTTTGTTTCCTACTGCCATAAAAAAAATCATTCATAGTTCTTTGTAATCTTTTAATAGTAAATGTTATCAAATATTGCCAAAAAATACTATGATCCATCTTAAGAACCTATGTACCATATTTCGTGCAAATTAATAAATGAATTGAATTCCTGTACTCTTCATTAGCTTCATAAAGAACAGGCAGTTTAATTTAAAAATCGCATTTTTTTTCATTTACTGAAATTTTCTGTGCTCATAAAGACATTTTTAACATAGTGAAATTGCAATCTAACTTGACCGGCTTGAAGTTAGGCACTGCGAAAGTTTTCGTGCCCCTTGCCACCAATGACACCCATAAAATGATTGCTGCGACGGTTTTGTGACAACTTTAGGCATTGTCCTAATACAAAGCGACCATCGCAATCTCGCCCGAATTTTGTTCGCGCAATTTGTTCGTGACATGACATTATCGCGAAATTGACACTTATTCGACACGTGTACGTTTGATTTCGGGCTCGCACGAACAAATTTCGCACAAACTTGCGATAGTCGCGTATTCGGGTTGTATTAGGACAACGCCTTAGGCAGGCCAACTTATATTGCGCGTACTGTAATTCTATTATACCTACACTTGGTTTTGATTGTATGAAATTGCATTTATTTTGTTGACTATAGAAAATTATTAGGAAAGAATTTTTACTTCCCTCTTTGGATGAATATTGAAGATTTTGTACACCTATTATAGTACCTACGTAATTTATAAGTTGCACGTAATAATGTAAGTGAAATGTATGAAATCAGATAGGTTTTATAATAAATGTTCGTTTTTATATACTTCTTATTTATATTTTTTCATAATCTATTCTAAACTATTTATGATGCAAAACAATAATTATAAATAATGCGCTAAATCACTCTGAGGATGGGGTTAAATAGATAAATATGTCGCAAAAAACACCTGAATAAATATTTGCCTAAGCAAAACAAGCCCAAAGTAGGTTTCGAGCCTATTGAAGGCTCATTTTGTCGACGTGATTACTTTTGAGGCCGGACCAAACATCTTGGCAACAATAAAAAAAACCGCCGTTCTCGCTTGCGTATTCATCATTTCAGCCGAAAGACGTCCACTGCTGGACAGAGGCCTCCTCCAAAGGGGGGGGGGGGGATATGCCATAATCGCCACGCTTGGCAGGCGGGTTGGCGATCGCAGTTGGTTGTTTAAATACTCGGAGAACGCTGCTGCTGCTGCTGCTTGCGTATTAACGCAACGCATTAGCGTTAGAAATTAAATTAAATCTTTAGCAGACATTATGAAAATTCCACGTCGATAGCCAAGATTATTATCGTTGTGGCCAGGCGTTGCTTGTTTGCTTGATTGTTGGCCTATGTCCGCCAGTGGACGTCTTTCGGCGATGATGATGGTGGCGCCGATGATGGCGTGGGATAGGGTGGCGAAACGAGCTAAAGGATCATCATCATCTGATGTCAAGGTTTAACTTTGCCCATAACAGCTACAATACTACTTAGGTTATTGCCACAATAGATTGCTTAATTTTATTATGATAGCCTAGCACAGTGCATCTGAGCTCTTAGTCGATTTTACGCCGCTCACCAGATTTCTCGCATAGCTCTCGTGGAACGCCATCCTTATAATGGATCTCTTCATTCTTGGCAAATCTGATAACAGTTTGCTAGAGTAATCAAATCTCTCAAGTGATAAAGTGAGCACAGGCCCTCCGAGATGTGCTCCGTTAAATACAGCTCGTTACCAGGGGGCCTAGTACGAGTTTGACATTTACGAATAGTTTTCGTCGACTTTCATTCATAAATCCAGGGGGCCTACTCGCGTTTGACGAAAGCGATAAGTGAACGATAGTTAGCCGGAGTAGCAAATTCTGCGACGAACGGTACGATTAATCGAATATCGTCAAACGCGAGTAGACCCCCTGGACTCGAGTGGCGCGCAAATAGGGGCAATCGTCGAGAAAAGCTGGAATACTCATAATAAATGAAAACCAGAACTAGAGGTTTTCTGTAGGTACTACCTACTGTTGTGCCGTGTGCGTGATATGTGGAATATTACCTACACAGCAAACAGTCTAATTACTTTTTAATTGCCTCTACGTAAAGAGCTGACAAATGTGATGCCACCTCTGACTTGGGCGCAGGGGTCAATTTCAATTAGATCTCATTAAACTACAACGACTACAATGTGACATGGGCTTGTTACACACAGTTGTTACAAGTCTTCGTAGTAGTCTATGCAAATACGTAGGCGGCGCGTTGTACAAAATACAGGGTGCCCCATTGCTACATGGAGGGAAAGTACCTACTTTAAATATTGAAAATAGGAAATTTTACTTGAAGAAGTCTTCTTTTTATTTTTTAAAGCAAGTAATTTTTCATAAGTGTCTTCCCTGAGCCGGGAATCGAACCTTCAAGTAGGTATGCCAAAAAATATCTCCTGTATTTTTATGCTACCAATCGATAGAGTCAATAAGGTACTATAGTATTATACTATCTGTGATAAGGATTAAATCACTCCAACAAACATTGTGTCCTAGATTGAAGGAAGCCCACGAAATCTAACTTAGTTTTGGTATATTTCATTAAAATGATATAGCAAGGCAGCAAAAACACTTTCTTTATTTGTTATTTTTCCATATTTCATGGACTTTCTTTAATTATGGAAACTGTGTTTGTTGGACAGATTTTATCCTTACTATTGACCCTATCAAGATCTATCAATAGAAGCCATAAAATACAATGATAGTACCTACATACTCACTTCTTCACGATTGTCATAGTTCGATTTCCGGCTCAAGCAAGAAATTTTTAGGGTTCCGTACCCTAAGGGTGCCAAACGGGACCCTAATACTCTTGCTACGTTGTCCGTCCGTCTGTCAGTCACAGGACTGCATCTTTTGAACGGTAATAGGCAGCCGGTTGAAATTTTATCAGAATATGTGTTGACCCCACGAAGAAAAGAAAGTTGACCCCTTGACTTGACTATGACCCCTATCACGACAAATACTAAAAATAAAAAAACCGAAGGGATACCAGAAACAAGAAACCTCGAAAAACATATTTTTTCAAGATTTTTGTTCCTGCTCTGTCTTCAAAATGGTAATACATACCAGCGTCAAACTTGGTTTGATTATAGTGCTTACTATGTAGTTTAGAAATAAATAATAAATAAAATAGGGTAAACATAGACATATGTGGTGGTACCTAATACCTGCGTAAGGAGATTCAAAAATTCATGTTTTGTTTACGGTGCGTTGATGTCTTTTGATGAACTCTCATAAATTAAGTCAGTTTTTATGGAGTATCAGGTCGATGGGTGGTACGGAATCCTTACTGCGTGAGGTAGTACGCTCTGACTTGCACTTTTTTTTTAATAACATAGGAGGGCAAACGAGCATGCGGGTCACCTGATGGTAAGCAATTTCCGCCGCCCATGGACATCCACAACACCAGGGGAGTCGCCGATGGGTCGTCGATTTTTTTAAAAGACATATTACGCTCTTTTCTTGAAGCCTCCCATGTCGAATTTATTCGGGAAAACCGCTGATGGAAGTTGGTTCCACAGTTTTGCTGTACGAGGCAAAAAATGGCGTGTGAAACGTACTGTAGTTGACCACCAACCATCAAGATGGTGAGGATGGAATTAAGATTTATAGCGGGTGGTACGATGGTGGAAGTCAGTGGCTGGTATAAGGTCGAACAATTCCTCAGAGCACTCCCCATTGTACACATAGAGATGAATCGTCTCTTCGCAAAGCTAGCATAGTCGCCGACGATTCGAGCCGCTCTGCGCTGAACTGAATGCGGTCAAGTGGAAAGAGTAGGTACTCGGGTGCTCCAGCCCAGAGGTGAGAGCAATATTCCATGTGCGGCCGGATTTGTGCCTTATAAAGTTTTAGGCGATGATCCGGTCTGAAATATCGTCTCGCTCTATTGAGCACCCCGAGTTTTTTGGAAGCCATTTTGGCTTTACCCTCCAAGTGACCACGAAACTGAACGTCGTTCGATACGTCGACGCCTAGAATACCCAATTTAGGCGTAGCTAAGAGGAGAGTGCCCTCTATGTGAGTTGGCCGGTTTTTAATAATCAGCGAATGCAGAGTTTCTTATTTAAATAAATAAAGATAGGTAAGTCTCCTTTAATAATTTCATATTTCTAATATTTCAAGTACTTTCCCTCCATAGCGATGGACTTATGCTTCATAGCGATGTGACACCCGGTAGGTATAGTTAGATACGGTCGACCTCACGTCGGTGGTGAGTTTGACATTGACTGCGTCTTTATTTCGTAAGCAGTAAGGGCAGTTTTCTAATTCAAGTGCTACCACTGTCATGCAGTCGACTGTACCTACCCAGTTACCTAGCGTTAAAGTAGGTACATACTACCAAAATAAAAACCGCCCAAGTCAAGTGCGAGTCGGATTCGCGTACTAAGGGCTCCGTAACATATTTTCAAATCAATCGATCGATATTTATCACAAGGAAGCGTTTTGCGTATTCGTATCTAACCAATAAGCTTGAAATAATTAGGCATTGACCCTAACCTTGATGTTGGTAGCACCATGGTTAGGTAAGTATAAGTAGGTAGGTAGTATTTTGTTGACTCAAATAAACTTCTTATAAGAGTTGGGAAGTATTTTACCATAAAATTCAATTCCGTAATCTCTCTCTCTTTTAATAATAGAGATTTAACGGATAACAAACAACTGATGGAGAATAAATCGGCCTAGAGCATGTCGGGCCATGCTTAGTATAGGGTTCCGTGTTGTTATACAGCGCCATCTAGCGGGCCAAATTTAAGAGGTGTGTCATGTCAACATAAAATAGGTACTTTTTGTGAATTATTCAAATAGAAGGTAACTAAAAGAGCATTATTTGCTGAAATATTTTTTCGCTAAGGTCGCCTTTGAACTAGGACGTCTTAAGTATTTTGCAGTTTTCTCTCTATTACTTGAAAATTTACAATCATATTAGGTATGCTTGAAATAATTTTAAAAGAGAGTTTTTACTGAGGTCTATCAAAGTGGAAGATTATTACGTTTCATACTTTAGAAATGGCAGGGGGGGACAAATTGCAAGCCACTTTGGCGGGCGTACCTACTTTCGCAGATGGTACACTTGATAAAAAAGTGATGTATGAATACAATGAAATACCTTCATCTCAGTAGACCTATTTAATGATGCTTCACAAGACGTTGCAGGGAAAATAAGTTCATCCCCATTTCGCATGTGTGGCCGCCACCCCTTAAAAATTGTTTAAATAGAGATCTCAATTTTAAAAGAATAAAATATTTCAGGCTCAAATACTTAACTACGAGTTTTTTTTTTTTTTTTTTTTTATAGTATTGGATGGCGAAACGAGCTAAAGGCCCACCTGATGTTAAGTGGTTACTTTTGCCCATAACAACTTCAATACCACCTAGGCTGTTGCCTAGTTGTTGTTGTTGGTTGCTGCCTGTTGTTTATTTATTTATTTATTTGGCTCTTCAACAATGAGTACACTGTACATGAAATTTTTTTCACATTTTTTATTTTTTTTGTTGTTGTTATAAATGTAGAAGTTATTAAGCTGTAAAGGATTAGGATAGACGGACGGACAGATTAAACTATAAGGTTCTGTAGGAACTACGGAACCCTAAAAAGGTGAATCTGCTTGGTTTTTAGAAGAAGAACTAGTATTACAGTTATTTAAATGTATATAACCTTATTCTTAAACTAAACCTATTAAGGGGTCATTTTTCATAATTATGAACAACTCTTACTATGGGACCAACCCTGAAATCGAGAATAAATAATCAGCTGATCCCTACGTTTGTGTTCACATAAATCGACAAAATATAGGGAACAGCTTTCAGGGTTGGTCCCATAGTAAAAGTTGTTCATACTGATGAGTACAATGACCCATTAAGAGGTTTAGTATAATCCTAAGGCCCGTATTACAGAACGTTCCTTAAGTACAGTTTAAACTTCAATCACCTGATCACTACTTAAGGATAGAATCGTTACTTGAGTATCGGTCTTATTCCAATACGGTAATTATAAACATTAATTCAACAACATAACACACGAATTTGACCTGAAATCCTATCCTACTAATATTATAAATGTGAAAGTTTGTAAGTATGAATGGATGGATGTTTGTTACTCTTTCACGCAAAAACTACTGAATGGATTTTAATGAAATTTGGCACACAGATAGAACATAGCCCGGATTAACATATAGGCTACTTTTTATCCCGGAAAGATGAACAGTTCCCGAGGGATGCACGATAAACAACATTCACGCGGGCGAAGCCGCGGGCAAAGTCTAGTAGAATATAAATCTCTACTCAAGCGTAGTCTAAACCACACTGAGTGATTACAGATCAAATCTCTGCTCAAATACCGAAACAGGTAACAGTATAAGCTGACCTTTTATTGTACAGAAAGCCTATACAATGAGAGGTCTGCTTACACTGGAAATGTATAGCTTGATATGTAGCCGTATCTACCTATAGAAAGGCCACAGGATATGCAAATTTTCACAACGTCACACGTAACCATGACCATGACCAAAACGGTCAATAACACCTTCCTACACGTATCGTCATGAGTTCGGTCTTGATATTTCCTATTTATCCGTGACAAGTTTGGTAATCAAAATATAAATCATGGCCATATACCTGAGCCTAAAAGTACATAAAAGGTCACTGGGGTGACATGCTTAATATTTAAATAGGTACTTACCTACCCAAAATTAATTTCTTACACGAATAAAATTGATAGTTTATCGAGAGAAATTTAATGTGTTTTCAATGTTTTTAAATTTATTTGTTTATAGCCGACGCCCGCGCCTGCGGCTTCGCTCCCGTGTTTTCTTCATACAAATTTTCAAACCCTATTTGAGCCCCTTAGGGGATGAATTTTCAAAAATCCTTTCTTAGTGCACCCCTCCGTGCCTCGGAGAGCACGTTAAGCTGTCGGTCCCGGTTGTCATACGAATATCTATGGCAGTCGTTACGGGTAGTCAGAAGCCTGAAAGTCTGACAACCGGTCTAACCTCCGAATGTCAGTATTACCCAGTAACTGGGTAATACTGACATTACAGTTGACAGTAAGACTGCCATCAGACCCCCGCAGGGTCTGATGGCAGTCGCTCCGTGTAAAATACTGATGTTCAGCCGCATCTGGGTAGACTGGAAGCCGACCGCAGTATAATTGGGAAAAGGCTCGGAGGATGATGATGATGATGAGTGCTCACCTACGTAGTCTAAGGAACTCTTGTGCAAAATTTCAACCTCCTCGACCCACCAGTTTAGGCTGTGCGTTGTCTGTCAGTCAGTTTTGAGAATTTTATTATGTAGATATCAAGTTAGGAAGATTTAGGCTGATATTTAGATTCGTCTCTGAATTCGCCTTACGGTCAAACAAAGATCTTTATCATGGTAAAAATAGGTAACGCTGTGCCATTTACAAATGTGCTATTGTAATGTACAGTCGACCGCACGTCAGTGGTTACAGTTTGATCTTGATAGCGTTTTTTTTTCGAAGGCAGAAAGGGTGGTTAACGTAATTCATGTGTTACCACTTACGTGCGGTCGATTCTACGTAAGTACATCATAACAATAGCAAAAATAGGAACAACATTTAAATCAAGAGAAAATTGGCGTCTTATCATAATAATCATCATCATCATCATCATTTCAGCCGAAAGACGTCCACTGCTGGACATAGGCCTCCCCCAATTCAGGAGGAGATATGCCATAATCGCAACGTTTGGCAGGCGGGTTGGCGATCGCAGTTGGTTGGTTTTTTAATACACAATGAACGCAGCTGCCCATCCACGTTTTACGACACCCACGAGAAGAGATAAGGGTGGTGCAATTATTTATGTCCGCCACCACACGGAACACGTCTTTTCACTAAAAGCGATATCTTCCAGACAACCTTTGGATGAACAAGGAAGACGTTTCACATCCAGATCTTATTTGCACTGGAATCTAAAGCCGCCCCATTTCCCGGCTATTACGGTTGCCGAAGACGTTTAAAGGGAGGTGTATATGATGAATGATGGCACCATAGAAATGTCTATGGATGGCACATGAATGGCACTATGATAGCACAAGTATGCTTAGGGGCCCTTTTTAGGGTTCTTTACAAAAAGGGCACCAACGGGACCCTATTACTCTCGCAACGCTGTCCGTCCGTCCATCGTATCATATCCATTGTCTAGTACCTACTACCCATAGCACAAGCTCCGCTTAGTTTGGGACTAGATGGTGCTGTGTAAAAATGTCCCGAAAATATTTATTTATTGTAGGCATACACTCATGCACACATAGCACACAATCACATACAATAATAATACCTGTGTGAAGAAATAATTCCTTGTTTGTTTGTTTTATATTTATTTGCGTAAAACATGGTCATTCAGATTATATATTACATAGGTAAATACCTATGTGTTAATTGATACCCATTTTGTATTACATAATGCCCACGACACTCGGGAGGAAGGGCCTAATAAGAGTCATGGTTTCGTAATGGCCTTAATGAGTTCCTAATTAATCAGTTAACTACCTAATTATTTATGGTTAACGAAGTTATTTACACTTCCCGCTTTCCAATTCATGTCGAGCGGAGATGAACGATAATACCTACCTACGTGCCATAATGTAAAAATATGATTCATTGTAATAAATAAACAATTTATTAAAAAATCCCGTGTCAAAGTCAGAACTCACAAGCAGGGCCGGATTAACCATGCCGGGGCCCTTAGGAAATGCAATTCTTGGGGCCCCTTTTCAGCCGTTTGAAGACCATTAGTTCTTTTCAAGTTGATGAAGGGATCACGGTCGAAAACTCACAAATCGCAATTAGAGATCAGGCATTTCAAAACTTTCGTTTATCATATAATACGCTGCGTAACGCATCCATATTAATAGTTCTACTACCTACACAATACTAGATGGTTCTGTTCTGTAAGTATGAAGTATTTCATCAACTGACAGCATGCGTCGAAAAAAAGCAATTATACCTATTGTCATTGAGAATACTTCCAATTAAATGTTCACTGTATGCAATATTTTCAATTACTTTTGTGCGCTCCTAGCCGATGCGGGGCTCCTGGGCAGTTGCCTACTCTGCCTAATGGCTAATCCGGCCCTGCTCACAAGTACATTGAAATGTAATTCCTTTATTTGCGTAAATCTGTTATTAATACCTTCGTATTTAAAGCTATGCAATTAGATCAAGATCTGTATTACTTAGTTACAAATCATTGCATGTAGGTAATTATCATTAATGATGATCAGTATAATTGCCTGCCATAACCACGATTAATAGACAGATTAGTGATGATCACAGTTTATTATTTATGGTTTCTCTTTGTATCTAGTAGGTATAGTTCGCGAACGAAAGACAAAAATGAACTAGTTCACTTGCTATGAATCAATCTATCTCTCGTTCACCCGCTCCCAAATCGTATCACTGTATCCGAATGTATATTCGTATCAATCGTATCACGAGTCATTTATGCAATGTAAACTTTCAAAATAATGTTGGTATTTTACTAATTTCATAGGAAACAATAAATTAAGCTTTTTTTGTAATAAAAAACTACATAAATAAGTTAGAGAAACTACCTAACTAATATTTAAGATACGTTTAGTCTTTTTTATGACTTTAATTAATACTGTATTACTGAACTATGGATAAGAAGATAAGTGAAGTGTGAACACTGAGCTAAATCAACAGCAGAGCAAGAACAATCTCTAACCTACTGAACGAAATGAACTAGTGATACATTGTAGTTATACATTAGTACTTGGTTTGGTGCTTGTAAATCAATCATGTTTCATACTTAGTGGAAGCACCCATTGTGCAATCAGATGAAATTTATTAACATAACATAACATCACGCCTGTATTTCCCCGAAGGGGTAGGCAGAGGTGTATTAGTACACCCACATTTCGCCAGTTATGTTATAGTCCCATGTAATAGGGGGCGAGCCTATTGCCACTGACCGGGCACAAATCCAGATTAAGGGCTGCTACTGAGAATTTCCTAATGAAAAAAACCCAATAACACTTTGCCCGACCCGGGAATCGAACCCAGGACCCCACGCTCAGCAGTCGCGCTTGCAACCACTAGACCAACGAGAAAGAAATAAATTTATTAAATTTGAATATTTTATTAGTGATCATACCTGAGAGTGCTCCATATAGTTCTCAATGGATTGTATACCCATTTCTACTAATGAGTCATGATTTTTCATTTGATAATCAAATAAACATCTACATCTATAGGTACTTATTAGTTGGTCATAACATCTCCCGATTGTCCATAGAGAGGTCATGTTTAGTGGGTGTAACACATTACTAACTAAAAAGAAACGTGTTTATTGTTCTATTTTCCAATAAGGTTTATCTAAAGAGAAATATGTCCATGGCCACACCGCCACATGGTCAGGCGCACATGATGAGCTCACGTTTGAATCAATCACCTACTAGGTAACTAATAGAAGAATAAAACGATAAAACGGTAACGGTATGATAAAACTTTGGTACAGAATACAGAAGTCTAATACAGGTAGGTGCTCAATCAATTTTGATGCACCTGCACAGATGTTCGTTGATGGTACCTATATAAAGGAGAAAAAAAAACTTTAAATTCACAGCTTATACAATCAGTAGGTATCTCAACTTTAATGCCACAAAAATCAATGAAAACAAACAAATCCTTGAGCTGAAAGCGAAATCATTATCTCTAAAGCAAGAAACAAAGGCTTCGCGTACGTTGACTGCATCCTTACGACGATTATTTGTATGCATTTACCTTATAAAATTCCTCTTACATTGAACAGTAACTCTCAAGGCAGGTTCGCACATGTGTGAAATACGTGATGCATATTATTGATGCCTCGGATTGGAGTACGTAGATACCATTTTCATTATAAATTCATACGCGACTAACAGGTAAACAAAAACAACTCGTTTGTTTTTCTTCTTCGAAACATGCATAGTTATTATAGAATATTTGGTTATTTTTAACTATTGACAATTATTATAATCATTGAATAGATAATTCGTATTTTTTTTTATTAATGTTTCCGTATTGTGTTTAATTCTATGTGTGTAACATTATTTTGATCACTGGTTGACGTAGCGCGTAGAGATTTACTCGTAGGTGCGTAGTAGCTAGCTACGATTTCTTATCATATAATAAGTATAAATAAATATTTTTGGGACATTTTCACACGGCACCATCTAGTCCCAAACTAAGCAGAGCTTGTGCTATGGGTACTAGACAATGGATATAATACTTATATACTTTTTTTTGTTATAAATACATACTTATAATACATAAGAAACACCCAGACCAACACAAACACACAAATATTTGTGTCCTGTGGGAATCCAACCCACGACCTCGAGATCAGCAGTCCGATCCTCGAACCACTAGACCACAGACGTCGTCAAATGTCGTGGTCATAAAATGTAGCTATAAATATGTAGCTGTGTGAATTTGTGAATGTGAATTTGTCTCAGTCATTAACCTACATTGTTCTCACACAATTCTTTCCGAATCATTTAACAAACCATTGTCCCAATTATTATTTGAAAAGAGTTTATCCATGGAGTTTCTTCCCAGGTTATCTCCATAGGACCAACTTATTGGAACCGTGCAACTAGATTCATAATGAACGTTTTGAAAGTACCTACATGTAAAAGCTTAGGTATTCGAATGAAAACTTTTGACAATGACTTAGCTTTGACCTTTAGCTTTCTCCTAGGCTGTTACTAGTATGCAGGCAATGTTATTTAAAATTATAGATACTTATACCATAACAACCCAAAGAAAAAAAATGCTTCGTACGCAGCGGCAGCACAATACAAATAACATAACATAACTAACATCACGCCTGTATTTCCCCGAAGGGGTAGGCAGAAGTGTAATAGTACACCCACATTTCGCCAGTTATGTTATAGTCCCATGTAATAGGGGGCGAGCCTATTGCCATTGACCGGGCACAAATCCAGACTCCGGGCTGCTACTGAGAATTTCCTAATGAAAAAACCCAATAACACTTTGCCCGGCCCGGGAATCGAACCCAGGACCCCACGCTCAGCAGTAGCGCTTGCAACCACTAGACCAACGAGGCAGTCCAAATTCCAAATTCAACACCAAATTCCAGGTACCCATAATACCGAATATAACTGATGCCTGCCCTGCACACTGCCGAAATTGACACGCTTATCGGTTTTTACACACTTGAAATTAATCTGCTACATCATTTTCCTGATATTGTTGCCTCTTACCACACACTGAGAAGGTTACATTATTTGTTATTTAATTGGACATTACCACAGAAAAAATCTCACGTCATATTTTCTTGGAAGTTTGTCTAGGTTAGGAAATTTTCAAGGCTATTTTAATTCCCCGAAAATCGGAAATACCTACTAAGAGAACTCTTATTGACACTACAAGGTATTGATCTGTAACCGTGCCATATTTCTAGAGCACATGATAAATAATGTGCTTAGTCATCTAAAAATACTTGGAAAATTCTACGATTATTTAATACCCAAATTTTCACTTAGAAACATAGCGAGGGTTTGAGGATAAATAGTAGTGACGCAATAGTATTGACTTTAATTCTGGCCTGTCGCTTTTGTTGCAAATGCAGCGCAACACTCAATCTAGACAAATCCCGAACGACTCTGAAAATAAGTCATCGGCGGCATTGTCAAAGGGTGGAAATACCTGCAAATTGTTTTGGTGGGTTCGCAGCCATCGTTTTTGTGTCGCACGCGACACACGGAGGGAATTTATTTGATTAAAATTGGTATTTAAAAAAATAATAATTTGGGTATTGATTTGTTTATTGATTCGTGTTCAGTATCAGTGGTATAGTCACCTCCTTAAATATGGCACGAATACAGATCAACACGTTGTATATCTCATTCTCCCATGACTCAAATCTTGAAAAATAGAGCGGTTTTAGGAGATTTGTGTAATTCATGTGGCTTAGGTTTGCCTGAAATTCAAGTAAACCAGTGAATTATGGTTAAACATCCGTTTAATTGAATTTCAGGCAAACCTAAGCCATGTTGGTGAACGAAAACCATGCTTGTGATCCATAATTGTCGATGGAGTAGTGTGTTTAAAATTTTGTTGTTTTTTCTGCACATGCGCTTTCCTATCGCCCATTACCGCACAAGAAACAAAATAGTGCAGCTGGTAAATGTTATCAGACTCGACATCCATTGGATACTTATTATTCATTCATTATTATTCTCAGACCAAAAGAACTATAATTGCAAAGGAGTAGGTACTATTCCGAAGGCAGCGTTCGCTAGCCGCGATCGACGATCGCGAATACTGCGGGCGCTGAACAATAATGACGATAATGAGTACATGAGTACCCTTTGGATTTCGAGTCTGTTATCATTAACCAGCTGCGATCGGGAGCATACGTCAATCTTATTTGGTCTGAGGATTAGACGCACGCTCCCGATCGCGGCTCGCGAACACTGCAGGTGGATGGAATAGTACCCCTTTGATATTCAGTAATCCTTTTTTTGGCTTCAGTCACTAGTTTTACGCGCTCCGTCTATCTTATTCTTTTGGTCTGATCATTTACTTAGTCGTGACGGTCACGTTATAAATATAGGAAATTATGTTTACAAATAAAATAAGACTAGCTTAGTTGAAACACGTGTTTGTTCCGTTTTTCCCATGAAGGATGTTTATCTATGTACCTAGCGGTTGTTTTTATTGCAAATGTACCAGGAACTTGCCAGTATGTAAATATGCGTCGAAATCATTATCTGTACTTATCGTTAACGAGAACAACAGACTTCCTTGTCACTCGATTAATATAACTAATTAATAAATCAACGTATAGTTTTATTACCTACCTGCCTTTTCCCTATGCATAGCGTAAGCGACTGATGCAACTTCTTCTTCTCCTTCTGTCATTTCGATATGAGGTATATTAAATTATTAATAGCTTATGGCGTGGAAACAATATTAGCCAGTCAGCAGGTTGGTAGCGGGACTGACTGCCTAGGGTGCACCGAACGATCAATTAAATATCGCAACACGTGGAGGCAACAGATTCAGCATTTTCATCGAAGCAGTAAAGGTTCCTTACCACCCATCAACCTAATACCCATAGAAACTAATTTAATTTACGAAAGTCCCATCAAAAGACATCAACGCACCGTGCGCGAAATGTGATTTTTTGTATCTCTTTCTTACGCAGGTTCCACCACATATATCTATGTTTGCAATTTTTAGTATTTGTTGCTCAACTACATAGTATGCACTATAATCAGACCAAGTTTGACATTGGTATGTATTACCGTTTTGAAGATAGAGCATAAAGAAAGAAAAAATTGAAAAAATGCAATTTTTTGAGGTTTCTTGTATGGAGACCCCCTTTTATTTTAGACTTTTTTTAGTTTTTAGTATTTGTGATAGGCACCATAGTAACACATATTCTGCGAAAATTTTAACTTGTTATCTATTACCGTGACTGTGACAGACAGACGAACGGACGGACGGACAGCGTAGCGAGAGTAATAGGGTCCCGTTGGCACCTTTTGGGTACGGAACCCTAAAAATCATGTCTGACTTTTAGTCAAAAGCATAGAGTTATTATACTGAGTATGTAAATGTCTTTGGTCAAAAGTCATTTACCTAAACATAACGGTCGTCAGCTGTCACGCAGCTGGAATGTTAATATAGGTACCTTAGATTATAGGGTCTGTGATAGGTACGAAGGTACTGGTGGATACAAGGAGGATATACTGATTTATGAACGAAAGTCGATGAAAAATATGAAAGTATTCGTATAACGGTTTTGTTATATGTATAATACCATCGATATGCGGGTTCACTGTACTTCCATATACCCCTGAACGTGATTTATTAAACGCGATAATACCTATTAATAAGCCAATAAGTGTTGACAAAAAATAATATTTAAACAACTCTAAGCGTATTTGAATATTATAATTTTTATACTGATCACTATATTTGACGATGATAGGAATACATAGATACACGGATCTACCACCATCAGCCCATTACCGTCCCACTGCTGAACGCTGGATGATTTTTATTTCAGTATTATTTCGCCTGACAGACAAGAGAGTAGTAAGAGTTATTTCTGGGAGTCTAAACAATACTTAGATTTTATATTGTGTCTCATCATCATCAGCCTATATTAATAATAATAGTAGGTAATATATTCTTTATTAGAAGTTTTTAAGCTTTTGCGAATTTCACTCATATTGAACTAAGTTTACGGGACTTGTCGCGCACAATTAAATCAAAATATAACAAACATTTTATTAGTATTATTTATTAGTTTGTTATATTTTGATTTAATTGTGCGCGACAAGTCCCGTAAACTTAGTCCAATATATTCTTTATTGATATAAAACTGGTACATAAATAGTATGACCCTGACTCCAGAGCTAAACATTATACCAGTGTTTCAGGAGTCAGTGAATTCTTGCAGCAAAGTTACAACTTGCAAGGTTTTAGGCAACAAAAATATGAGAGTACAAGAATCACATTACAGAAGAAACAAAAAACCTAACCTACCTATGTTAGTCCACTGCTGCTGCTTGACATAGGCCTTTCCAATGGGACGCCCAGTGGGGACGCCACTGACATCCATTATGTCTATGAATAATGATATTATTAATTTTACCATTGCGCTTGAAAGGTTAAGTTATCAAGGTTCAGGTGAAATTTGCTATCCCCATCCCATACCCTTAATATACTCATTTACCTAATTTAACATATCTTTGTAAGCAACTAGGTATTTGCAACCATTTCTGGAACAGAATAGGAACTTCGTGAGGGAAACTGAGGACCTAGTACGAGTTTGACACTTATTCATTTGGCTCTTCAACAATGAGTAGGTAGGTACTGATACATAAACTTAAATAAACTTAAACTTAGTGCCCCATTATTTAAAGAAGAGCACCGCATGCCATAGAACCTTTCCGCATACTTCCATCAAATTCGTCAACTTTCATTCATAAATCAGTAGTTCCTCCTCGTATCCGCCAGAGGCGTTAGTGATTTATATATTTATTTATTGCATAAGGTTCGCACACAGCCAACGACTACACAGCCCATAGATGCCTTATAACAGAGGACCAATGTCTGCAACACATCTATAAAATGTCACTGATGTAGGTCGCCACTATTCGCCACTTGAAATTGTCAAATCAGTTTCTACCACTTACAAGAGCCGTCAAAACTGTCGCGTTAGTGATTAGCTAATAGCCACCTCGGTAGGGCCAATCGGATGTCAGTGCAGCCTCAGCTACTGGCAGAATTTATTGTACGCGTTATATTCAACATTAGGCGTCTTATAGGCTGTATGGTCGTTCCCCACAGCATACATATTATATTATCACTTTTACCAAATAATACAGTACACATTACGGGTCAACACAACATTGGCATTTATGAATCAAAGTCGTCGAATTCGATCGCGTATGCGTAAGTTTCAAACTCGCACTAGGCAGTTAGTACTTCTAAGGGAGTTACAAAAAGTTCTGTATGGTGTATGTAATGCAGTCTACCAAAATGCATTAAACCAGCGATCGTGGAGGACTAAGGCCTAAACTTTAGACCTAAATTAGAAGGATTTAGGCCGTAAAGCCTTCTCATTCTCAGAATAAGGCTGTACCTAGCTCATGGTTATGTTATTTGCTATGCTATCAAGAACAAATTCAAATTCCAATGTTTTTTCATTTCAAATAATACCTTATTACAGGCACTTTTGAAAAGTCAGGCTCTAGTTACACGGTTCCAAATTGTGGGTCCTATAGAGAAGAACCGGCAAGAAACTCCATGGATATACTCTTTTTAAATCCAACAGTTGTATGATTCATCTATAGGTACATATAATGTGCATAAGTCCTCGGTATTGCGGAAATGGAATAAGTTTCTAAAGTTTTCATATATATATTCACATACATAATATCTCATTTATTTACGAAATATGTAGGTACCTACCTACATAATATAATTCTGTGACAATACGAGAATCTTTTCCACTTACAACCTATATAACTTTTTTTTGGTACATATACTTACATAGGCTTAATCAAGTAGCAATCGATTTTTTTGCTTATCATGTACATATTTCTAGACCTAAGCCTCACTATGTATAGGTACTTGAAACTTGAAATACCGTGTTAGGAACACAGACATAGTAAAAAATATAGACGAAGTGCTGCGAACAATCATAGTGAAGCCATCAAAACCGTGCTCCTCCGTGTACAAACCAGTGCTCACGCACACACATGCACCTCAAGTCTGTGGTTAGGAAAAACTTTAATTTTTAAATAAAAATCAACTTTTATTTTCCGATCCCACAACTTTTCAAAATATTATACAGGATGAGACAAAGACTTACAAAGAACTATTGTAAGTCTTTGGGATGAGATCACAGAAACTGAAAAACATTGCGTAAGAAACATTGGGTCGTAACGTAAGTCGAAAAAAAATTCAACAATCAATTGTTTCCTTAAATCTTTTTGTACAGAAAGTAATTTTTTTTTACAATGTTACGGGCAAAGGCCGCAGGTACGCATAGTCAGCATTGCCCGGGTGTTGTCGACTTATTTGTCGATTTATTTATTGCACAGGCCCTCTGGGCAAAGTCTGCAATTATGAATTATTTGAGGGCTTCATAATGGGCATAGTCAACACTGCCCGAGTAACGGTGGCCCATGTTAAATTATATTATTTTATTAATTTCCGTATTTTGTCCAACTTTTCGATTAGGCATTGATAATATTACTAATTATACGTGTTAAAAGTGCAAGACAATAGATAGTAGTAAAGTGTAGCGTGTGCAGCCAAATCAGTTCAACTTTTAATATTTTCGAAATCTAAAGAAAACCATACAAACGTAGGCACCGTATGCAATTTGAAGCGTTCGTTACAAATAAGGCAATTACCTATATTAACATAATAAATGTTTTCCCTATTATAACCATAATAATTGTCAATGAGTAAAGTATTGAACTCATCGACGATATGTTTGGTTGGTCATGCATTAGAAAACCTACTTACCCAGACAGAACAAATCTTTTTCGACCTTTAACCGGAAACTTACTAAAATTCATGATAATTGAAAAATCATATACAACAACGGTAGCACAGTTATAACTTTTCAGTCATCCAAATTTGATTCTTAGTAACCTTCAACCTAAGGTGCATTATTACTTGATAATGTTTTGTGTACAAAACATTTGTTAACTCTGACTAGAACTTATTGTATATTTTATGATGTCATCTGCAGTGGTGTTATAAGTGTAACATCTATTTGTTACATCTAAGTACCACATGAAGGCCTGGAAAACCCTATCTAAATATTACTCAGCAAGTCACCACCATGACGTTTCATTACAATTGAGGTTGACACTTTATATTATTGGTAATTTGACGCAAATATGGTAATTAATGCGTATACCCACGATTCGTATATTGAATGACAGACAGTTGTATTCGATGGAAGTGAGGACACGTTTTTTGTTCTTTTGTGTAAATAAAGTAATAATTCGCGATCAGTGTTATTGTCAAACGCGGTAACATGTTCAGTGGTACCAGACTCACCAGACTGAAGACACAAAGAACCGTAAGGTGGAATTCCTTCGGGTGATCGCAGCGTCAAGCAGTCACACTGTACCAGTCATTTGTGTACCTTCAATACAATCGTGCCTCCGAGCAGAGATCCAACTGAGGTATGTGCGCTGCACAACAAACTATAATTGATTACTTTTTAACGATTATAGGTTAACTAATTACGTTGATATGCCATGCAATGGTGAAACCGTTTAATTATCGTGTCTGGCAGGGTACGATATGACCCGATAACTTCGTCCACTTCCGATTTATATTTAGTTCTATATTTGATACCGCGCGTATTTTTGTGTCATTCCGGCAATATATGAAATATTAATTGTGTTTATTGGGTTCGCGATTCGAAGGTGTAGCAACGCATATGTAAGTGGTGCCAGTCTATAGGCAAGCAACAACATTAATAAATAATTTATAGGACATAATATAATAACAAATAAACAATCATTTTAATACAAAGACAGAAATGGCTGAAATGCTATTTTAAAGTTAGAATTTTATTCATAAGAGCGATGTCTTGGAGGCAAATCTCGTTCAGAACAAAATGTCAGCTGGACTTTGTTGACAAACAGTCAGCGTTAGCGTCCTTGGAACATTGTGTACAAAATGAAATTTTTACCACCTGTGCGCCGAATTCAGGGGAAAGTGCAACATTATCGGCATGTGACGAAACCTCCTCGGCGAACTGGACAATGTTACAAGGCACAAAATCTCCGGATGTGGATTTGGAGAACAATTCCAACGACAGTGATAGTTTGACAACAATAGAACCGAAACAAAACATAAAACTTGACCCTGATGCGCTCGCGCAGACGGAAGACAGCCCGTGAGTAACAGCGATTTATTTTTCAAGTTATAAGACTGGCCTTCGATATTACCGAACACTAAAAATAAACACGAACTATATTAACTTACTCTCAATATGTAAACATTTAATATAGGTAGACTAACTGTAATTTATGCACACAAGTTCTCAAACCTAGTTTTTTTCTTTTGACGACGACCCAGTATCTACTTAAAACAATAGTCGAAACAAAAATGTGTGTCATTTAAAAAACTATCCTACTTAATTGAGCTATGTTTAAAGTTCTTAAGTTCTTAGTATCTAGCTCATCGGGAAGTTAGTTTAAAATCGATTACAAAATTTGTACCGAAAAGACAGACATGACTGAAAGCGAGTTAATAAAAGCGTGGTAATGACACCAATAATTATCAGTAAAAATATATTAACATTGAAAAATCAGAACTATACATAACCAAATAGAGGACGTTCTCAAAAAAGGACAGGTTCAGAGCATCTTAACCCGACGAACAGGCATGATCACAGATAACGGAATATAAGGAGATCGGGCAAGCCGCTTAGTTGGATGGAGTCCAAGTGTCGCAAGCTCAACTTACGCATACAACGCAAGAAACGCATCAATAAATTACAACAAAAAGCACGCACGTATGTAAAACACGCACACTTGTATCCTTACGGCATTTTGGAAATAAAAGAAAGTTTTCTCTCAGACTAGTGCGCATACTCACTCGGGTGCAAGTGACGGTGAACTAACAGCAGTGTATGCCCGCTGTGCATACAACGGTCAGCCCTTACGCGGCGGCTGTCCTCTCTCTAGTATTCTGTTGCTCTGAGGGCGTGATAGTATGTATGTATGCAGAACTAAACGTCATAAATATAACCCATCAATAGAATTGATCACCACGCAGTATAATTCCAAGCCATGTCTATCAGAATTTCCCCTAAGAACTCAAACCAGTTTATGTGGAACGAGTCGCCGTTATTTCAATTCTAACTCATCTATTTCCGACTAAGTTTTTACGTGTTTCTAGTTTTTCTCTATAGTGACTTACTTTTTTCATATCTCAAAGCTAAATAATATGTATGTAGGTATTTTCCGTTTTTTCTCTCTTGTCTTATTTAGTAAACAATCTTGGCACGTCTCTTTATTCAAATAACTACTGATAAAATATAATTACTAGTTCTGCACATGTAAAGGTAAAGGTAAAAAAAAAAAAAATGAATGTGAAATTATAATAAAACAAAGTTTAACCGGATTAAATCGCGAATATTATTTAAATTGGTTTCCCTGACGTTTCGAAAGCTTTGCAGCATTTCGTGGTCGCAGGTAGACTAAGATGACAAGCGTGAATTTGAAATTGTTAACATTATGTCTTTTAATAACTATTATTGAATTGCATTAAAACGACATGCTAAGATTGTTAACTAAATAAGACAAGTAAGAAAAAACAGAGATTAAATAGGTAGCAGAAAATAACAATAAAATTATAATTTCATTCTAGATTAGAAGTAAAGTTCCCCTTTTACTGGCTAACGACTTCGTCATTATAGTCATAACAAAATAATAGTCTTAGCCTTTATAGGCTAAACTACTTACTACTTTTACTATTATTAGTAGACTAGACTTAGTCTTACTACTCAATTAAAAAAATAATCTCACGTTCAGGGAAAACACCAGTGTTGATTTATTTGTTGGGGATTTATTTTTCCTAGCATTTATGCATTTATTAATTCACACAATCGAATCGTAATTGATCAGTAATTCAGTACGAGTCATATTTATGGGAAATAATTTATAAAAAAAAAATCCCATCAAAAATAAAATGTAAATGTAATCAAGTCTCGCAACGCAATCCTTCCATCGTATTTTTTTATTTTTATGTCATAAAAAGTGGTACAGTCTGTTACAAAAATATAGTATAAGCTAGGGATCGATCTTCAATAGAAGTAACAACAGCCCCCCTAGCCAAGTTGACAATCTACACAATCGTCAATCGTCAACGCTAATAGAAAACGATCAAAATGTATGGGAATGACATATCTCAACGAAAAAATCATTCGTTCAGATATGTCTTTCCCATACATTTTGATTGTTTTTTGTTAGCGTTGACGATTGTAGATTGTGTAGATTGTCAACTTGGCTAGGGTAGGGTAGTAGTCCTTCCACCGTAAAAAGTTGTCAGATCTCATGTAAAGCCGAATCAGTTATTGTAGTTAGAATTGGAGTCTATTCATTTTAGTTAGTATAGAAGCACCTATTAAACAACTTTGTCATAAATTGTTTTCTAATTAAGTAGTTACTTATCAAGATTTAGTGACCATATCAACATTAGACATCTCTATTTCTACCAACCATTAAATTACCAACCGCAAATAACGTTATCATAGTTTTTTTATTGAAATTTACATTTAACACTACCCGCATGCAAAATTTCATGTTCGTAGGTCTGCTCTAGCAGTACCTTAGAATTTTGATGATCGGTTAGTGTGTCAGTGACGATTTGATCGGTTAGTGTGTCAGTGACAAAATAAGGGAATTTAACTTGAGATATTCTGTAATAAAGTATTAGGTACAAACTTGTAATTTTGGGTGGAGGTAGGTTAAGTTTTTTTACTCATTGTAACTGAAATAAAAAAACTTCTAGCTTGACCCACAACGAAGATACAGGGGCTTAAAAATGCCGTGAGTTGCTTCGAGAAAAAGATGGCAGTGGTACGGCCGTGCCCGTGTTGTTTGCTCGACTTGGCGTGGGCACTAGTAGCTGCCGTGCCCTCGGGGGCACTGCAACTGCTAGTCTACTATCTGGATATCTGTTGGGACTAGAAGGGATTAGAATAATTATTTCCTTGACTGTTAAACTTAATCATTTCTTTGCAAGAATATTTTAAGCATACAGAAGCGGGTGGTTTTGCTAAATATAAAGCTGTTGACAGAAATGTAAAAATAGTTCTTGTTACAATTATTTTTCACTACTTTCAACATAGACCTAATTAATATAATACCACAGTTTTCGTCCGTAGGCGAAAAGCCAAATACGAAACAAAAAAAAAACAAATTGAGGCTTTTATGTTTGTCCTTTTCTCTTTATATTGGTGTTTTCTTTTGTAAGTGATACCTCAAGATGTATCTTGACAACGACAACAAGCCAAGCCTGTAGGCTTGCCTAGTTTGAAAACCGTTGTCAATTGTAACCTTTGTACCAGAGTTTTTTTTTTTGGAAATTAATTATTGTTTATTATTATTAAATGACACGTGTGTTCACGGAAGTAAATATTGTATGGACTTCATACGTGAAATAACCTACACAAGTAATTCATTAACATTTTGCATTGTTTTAATTTCCCAGGAGTATCATTCAAACTGAGTTTACGAAACTATAGTGTCGCTAAACTAAAGTTTGTTACAGTACTGCGTCAATTGATCCACACTGAAAAAAAGTTTTGTGTTGAGTAGCATAAATTTTTGCTGCTAGTAAAATAAAAAAAACCGGCCAAGAGCATGTCGGGCCATGCTCAGTATTATAGGGTTCCTTAAGTAGGTGTACAAACGAATCAAATCGAATATTAATCATGGCTATTTTAGTTTTTGCAATAATCGGCAGCATTCGCGACTCAGAGCGTGTTGTTAGTAGCGCCATTTAGCGATAAATTCAGGAAGCCAAAGAAAGTAAAAAAAAAAAAAAAAAAAAAAAAGTCTGTCATGTCAAAGTTACTTTTTATGATTTTTTCAAATAGAAAGTAGCTAAAGGAGCATTATTTGCCATTATAATTTTTCTCTAAGGTCAATGACCTTTGAACTAGGACGTTTTAAGTATTTTTCAGTTTTCTGTCTATAACTCAAAAAATTATAATCACATTATACTCGAAATAATTTTAAAAGAGAGTTTTCACAAAGGTCTATCAATGTAGAAGATTATAAGTTTCTACGTTGCATAGTTTAGAAACGGCAGGGGGGGGACACATTGCAAGCCACTTTGGCGGGCTATATTTCGCAGATGGTACACCTGATAAAAAGTGATGTATGAAACATTACCTTCATTTTAGTAGACCTATTCAATGATACCCCACACGAGGGGGTGAAGCGAAAAAAATATTTTTTTCCCCATTTCACATGTATGGGCGCCACCCCTAAAGAACGTAAAAACTATTTTTTTATTCTTTTAAAATTGAGATCTATATGCAGACTATTTTTTAACAAAATTTCATTTACTTATGTTTATAACTGTAGAAGTTATTAAGCTGTAAAGGATTAGGACAGACGGACAGACGGACAGACGGACAGACATGACGAAACTATAAGGGTTCCTTGTAGGACTTCGGAACCCTAAAAACGAGTGTGCTTTAGACCATACGACTGAAGTAAAACTTCACTAACTTATATCTCCCTCAATACTATTTCAATGAGAACAAAGGAATGGTTCCGCGGCTGGCGCGGCTCGCTTCTGCTCTGCCGGCGCTGAGTCGTGATCGGCCGTAGCGCACGCCTCGTTCCCCGCGTCCTGCACTACACCCTCCGTTTGCCCTTCTTTTCGTAACGGATTCACCAGCTTACTCCCCAAGTCAAGCGTGCCTGAAGAAGTTTTACTTCAAAAAGGCGACTAATAAACTGACGCTACCAGTACCTTACTAGTTTGAGATGTGGCATCAAATCAGTTTAGCAATTTTAACAAAAACTTGGTTTTTACTATAAAAGGCGATTCCGACAAAAGATTTTCGACATCAATTTTAGGTATTTCTTATATTTTTTGATGCCAATACAAAGAAGAGGATCTACATATATTTAATGATAAAACTATTTTTTTGTATCTAAGTTCGTATTTAAATTTATGGCGCGCTTTGAAACATTAACATACGAAGGTTTGACATAACAGACTTTCAATTTGAGGATATTATCGCAAAATTTTAAGCGCCAAAGAAGATTGAGGGCAATAAATATATTCATAGTAGGTATATTTGCAAATATTCATGTATTTAAAAAGAAAGAATTAATTAAGTGACAAAGGAGTGTACTTATAGTAATATTACATGTCATATACGTGCGTAGAATAACATTTATGTTCACGCTAGTGTAGCATAAAAATCGACTATCGGTCTATCGATAGTCCCCCCCTGAAATCAGTCATACTATCGATAGGCCTATCGACAGTATCGATACTATCGATCGGAAGGTATCCAACAATACTATCGATAGTATCGATTGTTTGAAATCAAGCAATACTATCGATTCTATCAATAGTATCAATAGTATTATTGGATACCTGCCAATCGATACTATCGATAGTATGATTGATTGGGGGTTTTTCGATACTATCGATAGACAAGCGATAGTCTATCGATATCAGGCAACACTAGTTCACGCGTTGTTCCGCGATAATTTGACGTTACACCCGCAATTGCTTCAAAAGTGATTAATTAATTGTTTATTTTTGTTTTATACAACATTTAGTATTACTTTGGTTGATTGATTTATCGTTTTTCAAATTATGAAGGCATTATTTAATAAATGTTTCACAATTAACAGAATTGTATGTTTTTGTACTCTGATCTGGAAAGGTAGGGCTAATTTCGTTGCACCCGCGATAGCCTCGTAACTATTCATATATTCCATTTAAATTCTTATAAACAAATCCAAAGAGAACAAGTTAAAATGTAGCCATTCAAAGAATAATTTCACTATTTAAATATGTTTTATATTATAAAAAGATATTATTATTATTTTGCAAGCTATGCTTTAATAACTGTACGTGCAGGTTAATCATTATTACGGTTAGTGGAAAACGCTGTGAACAGTGTCTTCCGACCCCAAGATAAGCTCGTAAGGCTAACCAAAACCACACTCGTAGATCATATCTCACTTGATATTCACATAAATTCACACAGACACCTGAGGCATATAACACACCCCAACTCACATCCCACTCACTACACACATACAGATAAATACATACAAAAATACACACACACAAGCACACACTTCGCGCAATTTTAATAATTTTCTTTTCTCTTAAGTTTTATTTTATCATGCCAGAAGACAGCCTTCTTCTAAGTCTGTATAGGTACCTAATTAAAACTTCAGTGCTTTATATTATATTAGAAGATAAATCAACGGAAGAGCGGTTTCTTCTAACACAAGCATATTGTTGCTTAAAGGAAGACTCCTAACATTGTAAAGCAATATATTTATAAGTTACTGAAATAAACATTTTGATTTTGTTTTTTTTTAATTTTTTTGATCACTAAGAAATTTTAAATCTGTCTAAATGTTGCACCCGCGATAATGGAATCGCCCTAAACTAGTCAGCATTTTTTTTTCAGTGCATGTGATTCTAATAGAAAAGGTGTCAAGCGTATAATGGTAAGGGCATACTGAAGATGCCTCACTGCGATACCTAGCGGTCGCGGTTTAGCTCGCTACCTCGATGTCACCTCCATATAAAACAAATGTATGCAAATAGACGCGCATGCACGTGACAGCACGTGCTGAAGGATATCTTACTGCGATAGGTATATCTCGATCTACTTGGAGATTTACCAAGATGGCTACGTGAACACAAAATATTTTATTGTTTTTACATTCGCAGTCGACTGTAAACATCATTGTGATCTGGCTCATGATTGGTCAAATCAATTCGCCTTCTGAGCTCATCGTATCCACACACGACTGGGGGCCTAGTATGAATTTGAAACTTACGAATACTTTCATAGTTTTCGTCGACTTTTATGCATAAATGAGTAGCGCCCCTAGCGGATTCGAGGAGAAACTACTGATTTATGAATGAAAGTCGACGAAAACTGAAAGTGTTCGTAAGTGTCAAACTCGTGCTAGACCCTCTGAGTAACTGAGCATCCAGGTTTGTTTGAACCGTTATGTTCGGACGGTCATCCATGTAGAAATTGCGAGTATCGATATTGAGGTGTCAAGGGAGCGACCACGACCGTGACGCATCTTCGGCATGTCCTTGCCGGAACCCCTCCCCTATATAAAGGAATGCACACTTGCAGATACCAGCTCCACAGGGATGCCAAGAGTCCGACTCTCGAGAAACCCAACACGATGCAGCAGCGGCTGCCGGGGGTCCGGTGGCGGGGTCCCCCAGCTGCACCCTGAGCCGAGGCCCGAGCTCCCCCCTGGGGACGCCCTCACGGTGTCGCAACCGGAGATAATCTCGTCACGCGAGACCGACCCTATGCTCTAGAGTAGTTCCTAGGAGTAGGCTTAACCGCCACTTTGTTAGGATTAGGTAGGTCTTCGCCCTCAGCGAGGCTTACCGCTTAGCGGCGATTCGCGAAACGCGTTGCGCGTTTATTTATATATACCGAAAGTCCGCCACTTTCGAGAAATCTATTCCCGATGCAGTAACGGCTGCCAGGGGGACATAGCTGCGGGGAAGCTTCGCCTTCCCCAGACCTCCTTGTGCCACGGTGGCACCAGTGCTGCAGAAACAGCTCGAAGGATTAATTATGTGTACGGCGCTGGTGTCGCAAAAGAAAGCACGGTACGTTTTTGGTTTCAACGATTTCGTTCTGGAAATTTCGACCTTCAGAACCAACCCCGTGGACGGCCGGAGACCAAAGTGGAAAATGAAGAATTAAAGGCTATTGTGGAAGCGGATCCATCACAAAGCACTTCAGAGATAGCTGCAGGCTTCGGGGTAAGTGATAAAACTGTATTAATCCACTTGAAGCAAATCGGGAAAGTAAAAAAACTTGAACGATGGGTACCTCATGAATTGAGTGAATCGAACTTGCAAACACGCGTCGACTGCTGTGTTACTTTGCTCAACGGACACAAAGATGAAGGGATTTTAAATCGAATCATTACTTGTGATGAAAAATGGATACTGTACGATAATCGGCGCTCGTCGCAATGGCTGAACCCTGGAGACCCATCCAAATCCTGCCCTAAACGAAAATTGACTCAGAAAAAGTTACTTGTGAGTGTTTGGTGGACTAGCGCCGGTGTCGTTCACTACAGCTTTCTAAAATCTGGCCAAACGATTACGGCAGATATTTATTGTCAGCAACTGCAAACCATGAAGGAAGAACTAGCTGCTAAACAACCGAGATTGGTCAATCGCTCTAGGCCACTGCTGCTTCACGACAACGCAAGACCACACACTGCACAACAAACAACCACTAAGTTAGATGAGCTACAATTGGAATGTCTGCGACATCCACCGTACTCCCCGAACCTTGCTCCAACAGATTACCATTTTTTCTGGAATTTGGAAAATTTCTTACAAGGAAAAAAAAATTCAACTCTGAGTGACTGAGCGGCAGTTCAAACTGCCTTCAAAGAGTTTATTGATTCTCGCCCCCATGGTTTTTTTAGTAAAGGGATCAATGAACTACCTATGAGATGGCAAAACTGCATAGATAACAACGGTGCATACTTTGATTAATTAAATATATTTTACAAAAAAATAACTTTATATTCCTCCCGACAAAACGCCAATTTCATATGTAAGGACCTAATACATAAGAAACACCCAGACCAACACAAACACTTATGTTCATCACATAAATATGTGTGTCCTTCCTGTGGAATCGCCTTAGTCTCTGACGTTCGAAAAGAACTTATTGAATCTAGTCCACTTGAAATAAACGATTTTTGACTTTGAGGCCCCCCGTATACCGGTTCGTATGGAGAGTTCCCTAGACCCAGTCGAGTCGAGTGCCACACGGCGCGTTTATGTCTTTTGTTCGCAAATGTTTCCCGTGACCTGTGCTCGTGATCGACTATCGTGCATCGGTATTGAATCTAATAATAAATTAATATGTACGTGGGACACTCAGAAAGTTTTGCGAAACTACCCCCGCTTCTAGATCGCTTCACTTTGGTAGGCGTTGGCTCATTTTGAAACACCCAAACAGTCGACTGGCGCTTGGTTTCTGGGTCGTATTGATAAATCCAGGACTCATCACCTGTAACGATGTCGTAAACACGCCGAGACGAGCCTGCTTCAAATTTGTTAAGCATATCACGGCACCATTCCACCCGGGCCTGCTTCTGAGCATCGGTGAGGTTGTGCGGCACCCAGCGTGATACTATCCTCCTCACGCGAAGATGGCTGTGTAGAATCTCGTGAACGCTTCCCAATCCAATCTTCAATATGTGTTGAATCTCCTGATATGTAATTCGCCTATTGTCTTGGATTAAATTTTTCACTGCTAGCACGTTTTCTTCGGTAACAGCCGTCAAAGGGCGACCGCTTCTTTCGTCATCCCCCAAAGTTGGTCGACCGCGCTTGAATTCGTTATACCAACGATACACGGTTGCCTTGGAAGGGCCTTCATCCATGAATGCCATTTGAAGTCTATCGTACGATTCATCCGGTTTCAGGCGACACTTGAAATCGTATAAAATCATAGCTCTAAAATGTTCCCGGCGCAGATCCATATTTCAGTGAGACACAATACTTTTAATTAACTCGCAAAAAATGTGGAGGGAAATTTTGAAATTGGAACTTACTTATTTTTACTTATAAATAATCATATTTTCGAAAAACATTATAACTGGCCAGTCTCCCATATATAAAAACTTTTTTTCGCAATACTTTCTGAGGGGCCTGGTATGTTTCAAAGCCAATTCAAGGTTCACTGACTTTTATTCGACTAAAATTTCCCACTTGCATAAATTTTATTAAATACAGATCAACTTGTAAATTATTTGTTTTATACAACAAGTTGATCTGTATCCGTGACATATTTAAGGAGGTGAGTATACCACTGATACTGAACACGAATTGATGAAAAAATTAATTCAATGGAAAATATAAATGATTTAAATACCTATTCTGCCGGTTCTTCTTCATAGGACCCACATTACCCACAATTTGGAACTGTGCAACTAGAGTCTGACGTTTCAAAAGTGCCTGTAATTAAGTTTATTTGAAATAAAAAACATTTGAATTTGAATTTGTAAACAAACAAATCTCCCCCGTGTGTCGCGCGCGACACAAAAACGATGCGTGCGAAACTACTAAAAAAGTTGGACAGTATTTTCCACCCTATGAGAATGCCGCTGGTGACTTATTTTAGATTCGTTCGGGATTTATTCTCGAACTTTCGCTGTTTCTAAGTGAAAATTTGGTTATTAAATAACCGTAGAATTGGTTAAGTATTTTTAGATGACTAGGCCGATTATTTATCATTTACTCTATATGGCACGGTTACAGATCAACATCTTGTATAATTATCATGTTATTGTAAACAACCTGTAATTGAAATAACTGAAAACCTCCTATGGGGTCATTATACTTATCAGTTTATCAGTATCAAAAACTTTTACTATGGGACCAATCCAGAAAACGCGAAAAAAATATCAGTTGTTGTTTTTTTTTTGCGATTTCAGTGTTGGTCCCATTGTAAAAGTTGTTCATAATTATGAGTATAATGAACCCTTAAGAGGTTTTTAGTTATTTCAATTAGACGTTGTAAAGGTAAAATTGGAAATAGGTAAACAATACAACAAACTACTGTTTCTCGAGCTCATAACATAGTAAAAAAACCGGCCAAGTGTGAGTCAGACTCATGCAGTAAGGGTTCCGTATCACCCATCGACCTGATACCCCATAGAAACTGATTTAATTTACGAGAGTTTATCAAAAGTCATCAACGAACGTACCTACGCGAAATGTGATTTTTTACATCTCTTTCTTACGTAGGTATGTCTACACCACATATGTCTACGTTTGCCCTATTTTTAGTATTTGTTGCTAATCTACATAGTATGCACTATAATCAGACCAAGTTTGACGCTGGTATGTATTACCCTAATTAAACCATTTATGTAAAGAACCTGTACAAAGGTAATACAAGGCAATCCGATACTGACATTTCTTTATTTCGGTGACGTTTCCGCCTGCTCAAGGAAAATTTATAGAAATGTCGAGCTCATTTCTTTATCTTTACCCATTGAGGTAATATGTACTACGTACTGGAGCAGACATCAGGAATAAAAAATTTGGCACAACTTGCTGGCCGCGGAGCACGCGCGGCTCGAGCGTGGCTAAGCGAGTCAGAGTGCAGGAGCTCTAAAACGTGCTACAAACATTTTGTTCGAGGTGTCTTCTCTAGTACGTAGTACATATTACCTCAGTGTCTTTACCCTTACCTCCCTTTACTTTACCGTTAAATGACGTCACAAAGAATGCGACGTCAATTTGTCGACCTTGCTTTTGTTCACAATCACGGAAGTCAAATTCATATTCCATCTTGGGCCTATATTAAGGGATCAGAAAATGGGTGAAATATACATACACCGTGCAATTTAATTTTAATTAGTTTAAAATTTTAATTATTGTATATATCATTTTTATCTCTTACCCTTTTTAGGACTATGCAAACTGTAAGTCAAAGACGTATTATCTTATAATGTCTGCTGTAAGCGATGCTAAACATATTGAAGTGTGATTAAATCAATCTATTTAATTCAATTCAATTTATTCTGAAACAATTTTTACATTGTAGGTATTGCATTTAATGTAGGTACCTAATAGTATAACTGTATTCGTGTAAACGTGTAGTCAAGGTGTGGCTATCATCCTTGTCATCATCATCATCATCATCATCATCATCGCCATCATCATCATCAGCCTATATTTGTCCACTGCTGGACATAGGCCTCTCCAACACCCTTGTAATGTCCAGAAATAGAAATCATGCATCCATGCGCATTCTGGAATAAACGGCCTCTTTTCCATCTTTACGTAAATCTTTATCTACTAATTGACAGGTTGAATCAAAGACAGATTTGGTGCAGTCGCCCGCACGTCATTGGTAACATTTTGACATTGACAGCGTCTTTATTTCGTAAGTTGTAAGGGCGGTTTTCTAATTCAAGTATTACTACTGTCATGCAGTCGACTGTACCTATATGTAGCTTTATGCAGCAAAAAGAAGTAATTATAATAAGAACACCGTTAGATGCCTATTATTCTGTTCCTTCTCACGTCATAATAGTTAGAATCAATTAAAATTCGGCTTATAACCAAAGAACCAAAGAGACTATAAAACTTGTGATGAACTTATAAAAACTCATTCAAGGCTATTATTTGTGTATGAACAGGATACGATTAAGAATGCTATGATATTGATGGTCTAGAAGACAAAATATGTGCTAAGTACAAAAAAAAACCTTCGGACCTTTCAATTCAAAATGGTATGGCATGCTCAGAATATAATTGCATGTTAATTAGCACATTTGGCATTGATATACACTAAAATATGAAGTAAGCAATATAATATGTAATATTTAGACAATTATTATACTGTATTTATAGTATTTATTACGTTTATCGTATCTCATATTGATGTGGTTGTGTTATAGATATACATATATACAGTATTTATGTTATGTAGTATAATTATGTATTCTATTATGTTGTTACACTGCGTGCTACCCCTTTTTTTTCGTGGGGAAATTCCTCATGGACGCATTCCGCCCGTGGAAGGCGGAGCCAGTGTCGGGCTCTTACCGACTAAAAACCACCACGGTGTTCCTCTAGTGAACCTTTGCCGGGGGCGTGGGAAAACTCCTGTAATCGCTCAAACCCCTCTCATTACTTGCCCATATTGTCCATTCTATGATTATCTGGAAGAAATCGCCTTGAGCGATAAGACCGCCCATTGTACATATTTTATTTATTGTTTATTTATTTATTTATGTACACACAACATATCTTCTATATAAGTCATATATGTTGATTATTTTATTTTGTGTACAATAAAGAATATTTGTATTGTAGGTATTGTATTGTAAGCCTAGTATAAAGTACACATCGTGAAAAGACATGTAACGTATTTTGTATAACACAATCAGCCTATAACTTTCCGACTGCTGGGCACGGGCCTCTTCTCAGAATGAGAAGGGTTAAGGCCTAGTCAACCACGCTGGCCTACGTCGGGTTAGTGGTCTACATCACGCCATCGAGAACTTTATGGAAAACTCTCAAGTGTGCAGGTTTCTGCACAATGTTTTCGTTCGCCATTTTGTTTTAAAATTAAATTAAATAAAGTCTTATTAGCTTTACTCCTAGACATAAATGAATAAATAATATATAATAGACATAAATGTATAATATTCTATAAAAGTCGTTGATTTAAAAAATAATATCAAGCTACTAATTGTTGTTTTTTATCGAATGATTGAGAAATCTTTTTTTACCAAAAATTTCATGGTAAAACCCGTTGCGTGTCATTTAAAGATAGTCAAAAAATACAAACTTCAAATTACAGCTAGAGGTGGGAAGTACGTCATTTGAAAAGGTACCTAAATAAAATACGCAAATTTTCCATTGCCAAATATAATCTATTAATAGTAGATATTATGTTGTAATCAATTACTCAATATAAAAGGTTTTATATGAAAGATGTTTTTATGTACATGTTGTGATTCAGCTATGACGAGGCTGAGGCCAAAGTAAGGTTTGTGAACTTGGCATTCATTTAACTGCCTGTGTTAATTCACTGATTATTTAACTGCAAGCTTTGACCACTGTTCTAGACTTTAGGTAGGTACTAATGAGAAGACTTTGATGCAAGGGTCCTACTGCACTGTTACTATTGCCTTACCTACTAATGTCACAGCCTGTGGGTGACGGACAGGTTGGTTAGGGCCGGTTTCTGAGTTGAGAATTCTTAGTTTTAAGTTGTACTTAATTAAGAATTCTCATTATAATAAAATAAAATAAACCTGACATAGCGTATATTATTAAAATTGGTTTTCTGCTTGCTGAATGATTTGTAGTATTCGTGGTCGCAGAAAGACTAAGATGACAAGCGCCTTTCAAGAATTCTCAACTCAGTAACTGGCCCTTAGATATAACGGGTATCGTAAAGGGATAACAATACGTAGGTAGAGGAAGCATAAACAGCACATTAATATCCTGTGTTGGGCATATGCTTTACAGAATGAGATAGGATTAAGGTCTAAACACACTGCCTCGGCCCTAATTCACGTAATTTCATGACGCGCCAATCAAGTTGCAATGACGCTGCAGTTCATTTCTGACAGAGATCGCCGTAGACAATAGAATACGAAAAGCATTGTTTTGATCGAAACTTAATTGAAACTGCACGCACTACTGGTGCGGTTGACGGATTAGGTTATTTAGCTACGGATACCAGATGCTAGCTAATATTTTTGTCTATTGATGCCTGTCTACGTTTATATTAATAACAATAAAATGACGCAACCTTTGATGATGATGATCTGTTCAAAATAATGGTGACATTGTCAACCCAAAATTACAAAAACTTATAACAATGAACTGCAAAAAATTACACGTAATTCAATACGTCACAAAGGGTCACACTAACAAGACATTATATTGGTGACCCTAGCAAACCACAAAAACTTTATGCAAAAACTTAGAAAAAAAAAATTGAAAAAAAATACGTAAAAGTAGTTTAAAATGTCACAAAGAGTCACAGTATTTTTTATAATAGATATTTAGTTTGTGGCTCTATACATATAACCCTCCTAAACTTAAGAAACTTATAACAATTGATATTTAGCTTATTTATGCAAAAATATTATATTACAATGAATAGAAAAAATAATACACGTCATTAAATACGTGTGATGCAGTGTGAGAGACACTATTTAATATAATATTTGTGACCTTATCAATCCATATCAAGCTACTATAAATACTAACGGAAAGTAAAAATATTACACGTAATTAAATACGTTACAAAGAGTCACACTATTTATTTAAATATTGCTATGAACTTACATGTAAAGAATAAAATGATATATAGTAAAAAAATACACATAATTTAATTTGACACCGTTGATTCCTTAGATCTGAGTATGACACTAATTTTTTATTCTAACAATGATGAGCCTTATGTAAAATTTATGTCGAAAGCAACAAAAACTATTCCGTATAAATTCACATAAAGTCACACTTCTTATTAATTACGCACAAGATCACATTTTTACTAATATTGGTGACTCCATCAACCTAAGCTTATAATAACTAAACAATCAATAGCTGTAACATTGCCTTCTACAACATACAAAGTCGTACTTTAAACAGCAAAAAAAATGACAACTTACTACCTTATGACATAAACAAAACTGCAAAAACATGAATTCAGTTAGACGATAATTTGTTTCAGTTAAACATGACAAGACATGGTCGTCATAGGTTTTTGTGAATTTTATATAAATTGAAGTCCATGACCGAAACTGTCCTACACTGATTTTAAATAAATGCACTCAGGACACGGATAAATGTATGTATTTATTGATAATGCAACTCGATTGAGTGATATCAATAAATAAACGTTTTCTAAAAAAAAACGTCATTTGCATTGAATAGATTTTGGAGAAAATGCATAGGTAGGTAAGCGGCATTTAGGTATAATAATACATAAATAAATGAAGTGAAAATTACATTAGCATCATAATTAGGTACCTAGTTATTTCATAGTAAATACTAAGGGCAATCAAAGTACCTACATACCTAATGGGTTTTATTATTCTTAAAAATAATAAAACCAAAATAAATAATAATGCTCGTCTTAATATATTTTTACACCATATGTAATGGTAGAATGTAAATGGGCCATTTAAATTTAAGATCATACGTGTACATCTACATTCTGGCAAATAAATGAATTTCAATTTAAATTTGAATAAGGAACATGCGGATGCATGGTTGCACCAGCAGGGATTAATACGTACCCCGCGCAGTATTTTCCTAATGCAAGAACGTCAATCTCCGTAAATTTTACTACGGATTTGACTGAGGAAGCCATTGCACTTGCACTTGCATTTTATTATGTCCCTGGTATGTCCAAAAGATACAAAGGTTATTGTATATTAAATAGGTATGTACGTTGCAGTGCGTGTTGTGATGTTCGGGGAACGTTTCCAGCATTAAGTAGTCTCTTTCGCAATATTCCATTATACCCATTGGTATGGCTATCGCTACTTCTTTGTGACTAATGAATTTGTAGGGTCTTATTATCTATTCTTGTTAGAATTTGCCTGCAAAAATATATCGGAAAAGATTATTTAAAGTGATAAAATAACTCGATTCTAAAAGAACTTATTTGAATGTGAAGAGGATACCAAAAGTATTTTGTTTTTGTAGCGACAATTTTAACACTCGTACTCTTAAATTGAAATGAGTTATAGCTATCTTCAAATTTAGCCCTACGTTAAAATAATAGATTAATGACTTATGTTACCTTTTTCCGTTGCAAAAGGTTTATTATATAATCCTAAACTAGTTTAACATACCTAATCATTAAGAATATTGCACTTATATATTAACATCATCATCATCATTTCAGCCGAAAGACGTCCACTGCTGGGCATAAATTAACATAACTGAATCATATTATTTTATTATTTTTTAAAGGATTTACGCATGCGAAGCGAAATCTAAAGATTTAAATTGTGGAAAGAAAAAATCGCTCACGAGCAGGATTCGAACCTGCGACTCCTGGCTCAGTACGCCAGTGCTTTAGCCACTAAGCTACCGTGAACACTGCTCGTGGTATCGAAATTATCTTCCACTATACGTCTTTGGGTGACGTCAGCGATATCTTATTAAGAAACATTGTTTCTTAATGAATCATATTAATTCAGAAAATAGTACTTATAAATTATCATTTACTTGATCACACATTCAGTATCGGATCGTTGGGTTCCCTCCTATTATGGTCAAGCCTAAACTTAAAATCATTTAATCATTAATTAGTTTACTTCAGTGAATTTGTCTCAGTTATTCTACATTGTTCTCACACAATTATTTCCAAACCATGTAAATAACCATTGTACCAGTTATTATTTGAAAGGAATATATCCATAAATTTTCTTGACGGCTCTTCTCCATAGGACCAAATTTTTGGAACCCTGCAATTAGATTCCTAATAAAAATTTTGAAAGTGCATGTAAATGCTTTTTCGAAATAAAAACTTTTGACTTTGACTTTGACACAATAATATTTGAGTACAAATTTCAAAAAATAGATAAGCTTGTAGGCTAAATCTCACCGTCAACCCCTGAAAAATGACGGATCGTCAATCGTAATATATACGCTGACGTCCCGGTTAAAAGTACAAAGATCAATATGTCGGGTCCATCTATCAAACACAAATCCGTATTCAAAGCTTGTCATGTATTGGACCACATACATAGCGGTCGTGTCCCGGAGTAACATCGAAGTATTGGTTCAATGAACACTCCGTAAAAACGAATACCAAGGGCGCTATTATAAACTAGTTACGCGTTAGCAATCAGAGTTTAGTCTTCCTCTTAATCTCTGAGGCGAGTGTCGATAGTAGCTTCCTGATGTCAAATAGAAGGCTATACGCGGCTTTGAATCACATTTTAGAGTAAGTTTAATTCTCGATTCTCGCGATCAAGTTCCATGTGTGTTTGCTTCATTTTGAATCACTCGCTTGGTGTGCGCATGCGCACTGTGTTTACCATTTCGTTTAAACGTTGCAAGCCGGGTAAGGTCAGTAATCCAGTTCAAGTTTATTGGTGATTTTAGTATTCGTGCCCTTTGAAAAGTTTGTGACTTTTCTAGTGATGTGTGAGTTTAAGTTCCTTAGGATTTTTTGAGAGATTATTCGGTATGTAAACATTGATTGTATAATAATTTATTACCATAAAGCATATAATAAATACATTGTTTCGTAGATCTATCGAAGGTTGTATACCGGAAGTGCTTTTTTATAATTTTATATTTTTAATTTTGTGTCGCTGTAATTAATCATTCCGGTAACAGCCCAGGGAGTAATAAAAATAAAAGATCTTTAGATCATTTATTTGTTAAAATACCATCTATTTTAAAAAACAAGTACAATCGCCTGCGCACAAGGCGTACGCCGTATATATTAAAGCTAGCCTATGCACAGCACAACACATGGCGTGAATGGAAACCTGTAATGTCACCCACCCAGTGTAGCGTGAGAATAATTTTCGAACCAACACTCAGCTGAGCTGGGCTGGATAGGATTCAAGGTGCGGGGTCGCGAATGCCCAAGTCGGAGTAGGCACATGGGGGATTTTGGGGACCCACATAACCACACACTCACACTCAGCGTGTTCAGCTTCCCTAAGGTCGTTCGCAATGCAAGATCTACATTGATCTAACAATCAATGATATTTAAAAGTGCTAACAATGAACAAAGTTTATATTCATATTTTATAGGGAAAACACAATAAGTTTACTAATATTTACAGAATTTTTGAATAAAATTTTCAAGTATATATAGTTGGCAATGGACATTACAAGCAGTGCTCTGTATATTTTGCTTGGTCTAAATGACCATTTAGTTAGAGAAATTCTCATAAAATCCAAGCGATACAATTACTTTTTTTTCCCTGAAAATGGTAATAGTCGCCCATAGGCGGTAAAGCGCTGTAGGTTCAAACTTCAGCATGGTACCGACAAGCGCGCAATATTCGAACTTCGTTATAGCTGCATAGGGTTCAAAATGAATGAGTGTATGATTTTACAAGAATTTCATAATCTGCCAATGTTTGTAAGTTGTTTGAGGTTTTTATTTAATTTAAGAAAAATTACACGATTATGTTGTAATTGTTTTTATGTCTTTAGTATATTAAATTACCTTTTTTATAGTATAAAAAATATGGTATCTATTTGTCACTCGAAATATTGAGACAAATCAAATGAAAATAAAAAACGTACATATACGCGATTTTTTTCCAATGTTATATAGAATGTTTCTTTTCGATGTCTTTAATCCATACACTTGACTATTCACTGTACTTTTTCTGACTTGTAATATTATGTGTATACATCTAACTTTGTGACGAAAAACTGTTCGTTTCTATCTCGGAAAATTTAGAACTTAACTTACCAAGCCCTCCAGCGAACTATTGGTGTTGTTACAGTCATCGACAAAAGTAAAAAAAAAATACAATTTTGGCATAAATTAAGATCATCATTAGCTCTTAAGATCATCGACTAACCTACTTTTTGTATTTCCAATTTTTAAGTTTCTCATGTTAAGTGAACTCTGTAAGTTCTTTGTGAGAATAAATGTCTTAAACCTCAATTATCTTAAATTAGTAGTAAATCCACATTAGTAAGAGCCTTTTTGAACATCCTTAAAATAGGAACTGACCGGTAAAAAATGTGCTGTCTCACGAGTCGGAATGATTCTCGCTGATCATGAGAACACATCATACGGCTAGCCAGTTTGCAGTTTTTAGCGCGTTTTGTAAAAGCCAGCGACAACACAGCCCCTGTCGCTGGTAAAAGCACTCTTGATCTAATGATTTTCAAACTCGTTGTTTAACGAGGTTTTTTTAAAGTGAAAACTTCTTTTGGCGCGTCGAGTGATTTTTGGTAGGGGCAAACCCTGCGTCATCGACATGTGACCAAAGCATAAACTAATTTACTGACGTTAATATAATAAGTTTATGGACCAAAGGATACATACGACATGCTAATGTGACAGGTATAAGATGGTTTTAAGGTTTCACTTCTGTCGGCAGTCCCCATGACAGCCAATGTTTTTAGGGTTCCGTAGTCCTACAAGGAACCCTTATAGTTTCGTCATGTCCGTCCGTCTGTCCGTCTGTCCGTCTGTCCGTCTGTCCGTCTGTCCGCCTGTCCTAATCCTTTACCGCTTAATAACTTCTACAGTTATAAACATAAGTAAATGAAATTTTGACAAAAAATGTAATAGATATAGATCTCAATTTTAAGAGAATAAAAAAATCTTGATTACGTATTTTAGGGGTGGCGCTCATACATCTGAAATGGGGATGTAAATATTTTTTCGCTGCACCCCCTCGTGTGGGGTATCGTTGAATAGGTCTACTAAAATGAAGGTAATGTTTGATAAACATCTTTTTTATCAGGTATACCATCTGCAAAATACAGTTCGCCAAAGTGGCTTGTAATTTGGCCCCTCCCCTCCCATTTCTAAACTATGCAACGTAGAAACTTATAATCTTCAACATTGATAGACCTTTATAAAAACTCTCTTTTAAAATTATTTCAAGTATAATGTGATTATAAATTTTTGAGTTATAGTGGGAAAACTGAAAAATACTTAAGACGTCCTAGTTCATAGGTCATTGACCTTAGAGAAAAATGATCGTAGCAAATAATGCTCCTTTAGTTACTTTCTATTTAAAAAAATCACATAAACAAACACACTTCTTAAATTTAGCTTCATAAATTTAGCGCTAGGTGGCGCTGTTTGCAAAAACGAAAATAGCAATTAATAATATTCAATTTGATTCGTTTGTAATTAGACCTACTTAAGGAACCCTATAATACTGAGCATGGCCCGACATGCTCTTGGCCGGTTTTTTATTTTGTTTTTATCCCTGATTTTGGTTTGCGTTTGACCGTCACCTCACCTGCAGGCGAAGCATGACCACTGTACACAAGCATTTTGTCGACGAAAGAATAGACACAATGACAGTTAAAGTACTATGCAATGTCGTTTTGTCTATTCTTTCGTAGACAAATATCTTGTCTACAGTGGTCATGCTACGCCTGCTGATGATAAGTGATGTTGCGGTCGAGGATGGTATGGTACACGCTTGCCCAGCAAAAACTTACCTATTCACTCGAGCCTTGAAGACTACCAGATATAAACTTATGGGGAAACACAGAATTTTATGATGAATAATGCATCATTATTTATCAGCATCATCATTAGATTTATATGATTAACTTCTAGCAAAAAAATAATAGTACCTAGTATCTATGAATCTGAGAAACACACTTAGGTTCATTTCATATATGCATCAGAATCAGAGTTCAATGACCTAGATTTTTCGCTTTTTATGGACGCACGAGTACAGTCGACCGCACGACAGTAGTAACAGTTTGACATTGACAGCGCCTTTATTTCGTAACCAGGGCGGTTTTCTAATTCAAGTGTTACCACTGTAATGCAGTCGACTGTACCTACTGCTGTTGTCTAAGTATAAAATATTATCATAAAATAAATTGCATGGTGGAAAGTATCACAAATTTATAAAACTAAATATTATAACTTATAGTCATTACAAAACATTGTCATTATTAAGTTGGTAATTTGTAATAACTTAATCATGCCTGAAATTTCACCAAAACCGAATAAATGGAAGTTTCACACATGTAACTATTCACATTTGTGTAAGAAAAAGTATTTAAGTATTTTTTTTGTAAAATATGCAAAAACAGTGAATGCTTTAAGTATATGTTATCAAACAAAAGAAATGATCTATTCTTGTCCCGTTACGACACCGTGACCGTGCTTACGGTAAAACCTGACCTAAGTATAGAATTTACTACTTGAATATAAACAAGTGCTAATAGATGCATAATAAGAAGCATAGTAATCTGACTCTCACCCCTAGAACTTTCAAACAAAAATAACGGAATCGACAGCAAACAGACCTCAAACTGAAAAACAAAAGACGAGCTCTTTAATACGCTGCATATTCATTGCGTAATTACAACATAAATAACATAGTTCATGTAGAATGAATAACGGCATGTACGAGTATTAACCGAAGTTCGGAAGCTCATGCAGTACCCTGTTTACGATGAAGCCAGAGGCGCAGACGCAGACCCGTCAGACAAAACAAGATTTTCTTTAAGAGAGTAGAGTACATCGGCATGCGTCGCGGGTAAAGCACGCACACTACACAGTGCGCTCAGCACGAGATTAAGGGTTAAAACTTTATTCAATTAATAATGAAATGTTATCAATGAAAATAATCTGAATACTTTTTATTAAACTCACGTGTTCGGATATTGGTGTAGATGTTATTTCAAATAACAATTAAACTTGATAAATTAACATTATGGTTGTAAATCTAAAATCTCTTCGTTCAACACAACACATACAGAACGTGTGTTCCTGAAAACTTAATACACTATTCCAACGTGATAGTTGTTTGCTTGAAGGTGATGATGATGAGTGTGTGTTCACCAGGTCGCTCGCAATTCCTGACGGTTTCGTGATGGACCCGCTGGCGCCCACCACGCTTGCAGTCTCCTCGGATTTCATGGACCGCATTGGCAGTGGGTTGACCATACTCAGGGAGCACGGAAAAAAAGTTCAAAAGGTGGGTACGTATGTACCTAATATATTGTGATTGTATTGTTTTGATACATGCAGTGTGTTTAATGAATAATGCATAGAATGAGTAAATGATGAATTTTGTTAATTCAAGACAGTTTAAAAGTTTAAACCAATTTATACATAAAATTATTGAGTTTAAAGTTGTGAGCCTAGTCATTAGATTACATAGTTGTAAACGTACGTTAGGTAGGGACTAGGGACGTGCCAAAAGTATAACACTAGAGGGGCACCGGCGCGGTCCAATGGAGTTCCCGGAGCTCCTCTATTTTGTGCAGAGGATGGCCAAATGGTAAGAGTCCCACATACCCCTCCGCCGTCCCCAGACGTAGGGTATCCATGAGGATATCCACCCGAAAAATAAAACAAAAAAAGGTACCTAATACCTACTAAATTCTCATTTTGAATCGCACGCTTTATTTTGCAACGACTGGCAATAATTCACTTGACAATAAAATTTACTACTAAGAAGCTTTATTTGTCAAAAAGAATAGGCATTAATACTTATTGTCCAATGGGGCATTGTGATTAAATGGTAAGGTCAATTTCCACATTTTTGTACATTTATGTAAAGATACTTATTAAGGCTGGTAAAAACAAAGCAGCGATTCGAAAAACTCATTTACTTTTTTTTTAAAGATACTCGTAAATTCTATGAAAAATTATTGAACTTAGTGAGAGACGAGTGGCAGTGACTCGAGAATTGAAATTGACCATTTTTAATTACCTAAGATAAAGATATAATATAAGTATTTATTTGCAAAAACGTGTTTGGATCAACATGTTTGACCATGACTGGTGTACATACAAATATGAAAAATATAAAATTAGTTATTAACAAAAAAAAAACAGTTTTCTTTTTTTCTTTTTAAGTTTTACAATAGTACAACGGGTGAGATAATTGCAACTTTTTCGTCGTAAAACCGGTAAAACGACTAACTATTGGGCTTTTATTTTTTATTAATCATTCCATATATGTTTTTTATGTCCAACAGTATGTTTGGAAAAACAGAAAATTCGACATTCTCAAGAAGTCATGGAAGTCTATGGTGAACGTCGTTTTGATTGATGCCAAAGATACGCCGGCTGGCAGTACCAATGGACTATATTGTAAATTCAAGTAAGACCTTTTATCTATACACTTTCTAAATACATTATTTGAGTAGGTATCAGCATAGATAAGGTACTGATGGTGTCAGTATTATCCAGGCACATACATTTTTTATTCATAATATTAGTAGGTATTCTCGATAAGCTTAAAACATTGCGGAAGTCTTACCGGTCGCGCAAAAAATCTTGTTCTTATAAGTAGGTAGTTTTTTTTTTTCCGTCAAAGTTTATTTGCGAGTAGATATTAAATCAGTCTTTCAACTATCAGTTGTTAATTAGATAGACAATGGTGTCGATTCTCTTGTTCACGAACTAAACTTATTTTAAACTAGCAGTGCCCGCGACTTCGTCCGCGTGGATGTCGGAAAGTAACAACATGTCGTATTCATATAAACATTGTCGTAATTTTCTATAATTATCTACTGATGTCTTCTAGTTCTTTTTTAGAAAACTTTGTAGTAAAGTAGCAAAGTCATTCTTTATTAGTAGGTATACGGAATAGGCCTATGTCCAGCAGTGGACTGAGATAGGCTGAGTTGATTGATTGATACGGAATAATATAACACTATAATATTATTTATACTTTGTTCACTGGGAAAACATTTTAGCAATTAATAAATGTTTCCTTTGTATTGGAAATGATTTAATTCCTTCTGTTTTACATTTAATTTGTTCAAATGATGAAAAGGGAAATAAAACTGTTTATACTTGCCACTGAAGGCAAGTTCGATTCCAGTATAAAACGTAGTGTCTGTAAACGCACGCACATTACAGGAGAAATTCTATTGTGCAGACAACGTTACAAAAAATGTGAACTAAGGACGTAAAAAACTACAACACCCAACATTTAATATGTAATGTCATACTTATACCTAATGGCGATGGCCGTTTTGCGCGGGTGTGACGCATATCTTACCACTTGAATATTTGTACCAGTATTTGTTTTCTTTTTTTTTTTCTCTATAATTTTGGTAAGTTTGTGCGTAGACGCAAATAAATATATTTTCTTTCTTTCTTTCTAATTGGAAAATGCTGTTCCAAATAAAAACCCTAAATAATGAAACCGGTGACAAAATTATACATCTATCAAACTATGCTTAGGACCCGCGTTCAATGCGTATTCATGTCCTAGCTAGATGATGGTTGACTGTTACATACACATCGATATCTCTCTGAATCCAGAAACGTATGTTAAACTGTCAGTCCCGGTAGTCATAAGAATTAATCGACAGGTATTTCTTGAAACTTACAATATTGGTTTCCCCAAGTAATCGAATTGTAGGAGGTAAGACAGTAAGAGTCGCGCCACATAAAATAGTTTTTTTCAACCTGTTAGGAAAAGGCTGGGTTGATGATGATCTATTTCGGCTGTGATGTTTTTCATGAGCTTAGTATCCATTTGATGTGATTTTTTATTCAAACAATAGATACGACATCTTTACGCATTGCTATGAAGTTTTGGTTGATTTAGGCGCGGGTTTCTTGATAGATTTTTTTATTTTTCCTCGGCATGTCGTTGACTTCACCTTTTTTTTGTGACGGGTGCGGTTCCACAAATTATAACTTCAATGCAACGGCAAACATAGCGCTAGATCCTCATCATCATCATCATCATCATTCCAACCGAAAGACTGCAGGACATAGGCCTTCCCCAAGCATATGTTGGGGGGATATTCCATAATCACAATAAATAGAGCTAGATAGCACATTTCATTCCAAATAAAACAGTATATCAATTGTTAGGATATCTTTTAATATGAATTAATTCACATTTTTCCGAACAGCTCATCTTAATTTGCTCAAAAACTCATCTAACTTTGATGACTTTTATTATTATTGTGTTTAGAATACCTTCTTTACTTTTATGATACATGTGTTTTGTTTGTACAGTGTTTAGATACTGAGCATCGTAATTTTTTTCGGAACATGTTTTCGTGTCTATTGTCTATGACTTTAGCCTACATACCACCTTGTACCATATGAGTAAACGTGATTATACCAATGATAAAAACCTGCATATCTGAGAGTGTTTGCAGTCTGCCAACCAGTACCAGGCAAGCGTGTTAGATTAAGTTACCTAATTCTCATTCTGAGAAAAAGGAAGACCGTGCGTCATAAAATATTGACTACACTAACAATAGACAAAATGATAAAAAAAAAATCTAAAACATAACTTCATCACAAAAAACAAACCTAAAATCTAAGACGGAAGCTGGGATTCGATTTCAGAACAAACATTCGCAAGACATCCGTGAGGACGCTAGGCAAATTAGTAATTACCTACGAAATACGCGTTCTGGTTTAAAAAAACTGTTGTTTAGCTTCCTTGAGATATAGCGTGATGGTCGATAAAAAAAAATGTTTCTTTTAACATAATGGTGACAATTATGGGTAAGTATATAAATTGAAACATATCATAATATTTGCTGTAAAACAGCTTTATAGACATAATGTGGTATTACTCACCTCCCATGCACAAAAGCGTGATGATTTGCAGACTATAAATAACCTGAGCCGGTCTGTAACGGCAATTTTTGCCAAATTTCAACTAATTCACCAGTAGTTTTGGCGTTTATCTATTAAAAACAGACAGCAACTCTAAAAATTGCAATTTATCGTTCCTAGTAAGCATAGCAATTATTATAAAAAAAACAGTTTTCAGTTTTTTCTTTATAAGGATTTTATTGTATGTATAGATAAGTAAAGTAGTCGTTGTTTTATGCACTCAAAAGTACCGACTTAATTTATGACCGTACCCACTCATCTAAAACAATGGAGGTCCAACTAAATTTCGGCTTTTGTTTCCTTGCAGGTGTGCGCCAAACTTATATTTTTTTTCTTGTAAATAATTATTGTGATGTTACTAAGTCGTTGGCACATAATAAAGTACTTGCCTGGTATTACTCTAATGTATATTAAACAGACAAACATAAAAAAACTCGAAATTTATTTTCTTACTTATTCTTATTCCTCCCTATTAATTTTTATGCAAAAATATACTATGTACAGACACGTCAGACTTACATTCTTATTATATGTATATAGAATAGATTTCATTACTTACAACCTCTTATAACTCATGTCATTCATCCATTTTATTCATCGCCGGCCACCACTCGTTTCGTGCCCTCAGCCTTAGCGCTACCTATTATTGTGTAATAGTACCGCTACATGTAAGCAAACTTTAAATTGACATAACTTCTGATAGAGTGAACCGATTTTTATCAAATAAAGACTAAGTGTAACCTCAAAGTATGCCCAATAATTTTGTTACAAATTATTTCAAATAAATCCAGTAGTTTTAACGTGATGCGCGTTCAAACAAACAGACAAACAGACAAACATTAAAAAAAATCTCGAAATTTATTTTATTACTTATTCTTATTCCTCCCTATTTTTTTTTTTGCAAAAATATACAATGTACAGACACGTCAGACTTACATTCTTATTATATGTATAGATATAGATATAGATATAGAAGATAGAAGACTATCGCTCTTTTTTACTAACAGTACATACAAGAAAGGGATGGCAACCATTTTGGAACTGTCAAATTAGTTTACGTGTTGTTACATTTCTTTGTATTTTAGTGGGCACGTTCCGAGATCACGTCTAAACTTGTATGGAAATTTTAATTTTGTCTAATTTGACAGCTCTTAAATGGTTGCCATCCCTTTCTTGTATCTACTATTAGTAAAAGAGAGCGATAGTTTAAAATAAGTTTAGTTCGTGAACAAGAGAATCGACACCAATAACAAATAATTTTATATCTATAATTTTAGGCTGAAAAAATTGTCTTACGTCATTTAGTTTACCCGTTGGTGTTTATGTCCTTACTTGATTAAATCTTAATTATTTATTAAGTACCTATTTAGTAATCGAACAAGACAGTTAGACAACTATCAAACGTGACGTCATCCGTAAATATGTGGGGTAGAGCGGGTGAAATATATGGTACCTACTGTGACGTACAGTCGACTGCACGACAATGGTAACACTTGAATTAAAAAACCGCCCTTATTACTTAGGAAATAAAGACGCTGTCAATGTCAAACTGTTACCACTGACCTGCGGTCGACCGTACAGTAAGCGGGAGAGAGGACCACGTACTAGTCAGTTGTCTAATTGTTTTGGCCGAGTAGTAAATCAAAATATTGATAGGTGCGACAGGCACATAGAACAATGGAAGTGCCGCCATTTTCAATCCCATTATTTATCTGCGCAAGTAGTAGGTATCCTATTCGTTGGAGGAAAAAATAAATGTAAACAAAATTAATTAATGAAAACAAAACTTTAATTAATAGAAATATACTTAAATGTAGATCAAACTTCTAAGAAAAAAGTTTAGAATTTTTGATTGCATTATTTCTTATTATTCCACAAAAAAAGACATGGTAGATTGTGTACTTTAACTTTTTTTCCGTTAATGCAAGGAGGTATAGGTACATATACATATTAATATAGTCACAGATTAAGTTAGTTACTTAAAGTCTTGGGAAAATAGTCAATGTTTTTTTTCTGTGATTATTGATAAGAATCAAACGGCGACTGCCAAAAAAATGTAAAACCTATGATGACGAAAACTTTATTAATAGGATTAATTAACGCACCATAATTTGCGCATATATAAGTGTATACCTAAGCAACATCATTGATTAATTATATTTTTTCTAGTATTAATTTTTTTTTTATTAACACTTCAAACAGGCTGGGCAGCGAAGGTCACAAGTCGAAGCAACTGTCAAAGTCGAAAACATCGTGGTGTGAGCGATTCAACCTATACCTGTACGATGACAGTAGTTTGGAGGTTACCGTCTGGCACAAGGGGAAGCAGAAGAGTTTTATGGGAAGGTACATTAACTTTTTGTAAATAGGTCCTTTAAAAGGCGAGCTTAACTGAAGAGTGCTTTTTACTAACAAAACTTTGAACAAGAAGTTTTTCTCTCACTTACTCGGAAATTGGTTCATTATTCAAAAAAAGAATACATCAGTCGGCTCTTTTCCGTACGCAACGAAATAACACGCCAGCAATTTCCAACACGACAAAAAATAGAAATAGCTGGACTGTTTTTTTTATTATCTTAGCGAGGTTTTAAGTGCACACTCACATAAATTAGGTGTTTTGAGGTACAAAATATTAAAAAATTTAAAGACTGAATGTGCATTTTTTTTTCAAAAGTTTGAAAATAGAACAACAACCGCGCGCGGGCGAATTGGCGCGAATGAAAATTATATTGAAATAATTTGTGTATTGTTTCTTCGCAAACGAGAGAAATGTATTATATAAGTCTTGGCCGAAATAGCAATTAACAGCTTCGTCTAGCTAAAAAGGAAGTTTACTCTGGTTTAAGGTCACATAAGTAGGTTTTTTTTAAATTACTTCGGAAGTACTCGGCTTCGCCTCGTCCTTCCAATATTACTCGGCCGTCAATTCTGTATTTCTGGCCTGGACAGTCGTCCTCCGAGCCTTTTCCCAATTACATTTGGGTCAGCTTCCTGAACATCAGTAGATTACACGGAGCGACCGCCATCAGACCCCCACCCACAACCAAGTTACTGGGTAATACCGACATTCGGGGGTTAGGCCAGAAAACAGACTTTCTGTTCATACTGGTGACAGTAATGTACTATTAATATAATTTTTCGTAATTCTGTCTAAACACGAATTTGACCAACTCATTTGTATACTTTTTTCTGAATTTATTCTTCACACTTTTTACCAGAGCTCGCTAAGAATTTCAGTAAAAAAAATTATCAACGCGATAAAAACAAATAAAAATTATCTCGCACCTTATTAAATAATGTTGACACTTCAAACAATTTTTTTTGTGATATTAATATTTCCTTATTTTTTTTTAAATTCACAATAACATATTAATTAATTAAAATTAACCAACTCTACAAAACAAATTAATTTGATATATTATATCGCAGGATATTTAACGTTAAAAATACATACCTAAATAATTTGGTATCAACTAATAGGAACTGGCTGTAGACTGGCTACATAATTATATTGACATTACATTTTGGAAAATAAATCACTTAAGTACCTACCTAGGTTTTTTGCCCACTTCCACCTTCATTCCATTTAATGGTGCATTGACACCACGTGACACTATTTAACTTCCGAGCTTTAGCTTTAAAATACGTATTTTTACAACAAGAAATCTATACCTAGTTAGTACATCTGATCAACTAATTTTAGTAACTCGGTTTAGTTAATATTTATATCAATGTATATAATGTAATACCTACAGCCTGCGAAGGGTATCATAGCCTTTTACTGAACTTTTTTAAATAAATAAAGATAATGCCCATGTTTGGGCATTTGTAGGGTTAGTGACCGCAAGACCCCTCGGGTCTATGACGCTGATCCCCGTCTCCAATAATTAGACTCGCATTTGAGCCTTTCAGTTGGATAGTTTAATTTCTATTACCCTTAACACACCTTAATACATGATACAATACATATCATCAAAAAGAAACATCACAAAATTTAATTTATAATTTTTGATATGTGAATGCGCACGAGTAACCAAGCAATGTTTATTTATATCAGTCTTTTTGAAGCGCGACGTTGTATTTTTAATTTAGTTTTTTGGTGATTTATGATAACATCTAATGAAACTTTACTTGACAATTAAGGTTTTGTAAAGTTTTTTTTTACAAATATAATTGAGCTTGCATACCGTAGCAGACTTCGTAGGCACTATAATACTTAGGTACTTCGTATAAGCTTTTAAGCTGAACATTAAAATGAATAAAATCATCTCGTGCGGCGTCCTTCAGTAAAATGCTTCGACACAAAACAGATTTTTTTTCCTTTGTGTTCATCTAATATGTGAAGAAGAATAAATTAAAATACTCATTTTGCTACTTTGCTGCACACAACATTATTTATATTTGCAAACCAGAGCACAATAAAATACCGGCCTAGTGCGAGTCGGACTCACGCAGTAAGGGTTCCGTACCACCCGTCGTCCTGATACCCCATAGAAACTGATTTAATCTACAAGAGTCAATCAAAAGACATCAACGCATTGTGCAAGAAATATGAATTTTTGCATCTCTTTCTTACGCAGGTATCACCACATAATTATGTCTACGTTGCCCCATTTTTTGTATTTTTTGCTAAATTACATAGTATGCACTTATTCAGAACAAGTTTGACGCTAGTATGTATTACTGTCTTGAAGATAGAGCATGAAGAAAAACGTTGAAAAAATTCATTTTTTTAGACGTTCGTTGTACGGGGACCCCCTTTGATTTTAGACTTTTTTTAGACTTTTTTTTCAACTGGTTATCTATTACCATTACAAAGATACAGCTCTCTGACAGACAGACGGACGGATGGACAGCGTAGCAAGAGTAATAGGGTCCCGTTGACACCCTTTGGCTACGGAACACTAAAAATAATGTAGGCAAGTTTACGTTACGCTTCGTCTGATCTTGTAGACACATATATGGTTACTTCAATTAAAAACAATGCTTTTTTATTCATTTTATCGAAACTGTCTTTGCCCTTTAAAATATATTTTATTCCCCCTCTTAAAAATGCGAAGAGGCGTTGTTCAGGGTCGACAAGTCTTGTTCACTGCTTTTGAGGCTGTCCATAAGCAGATGGCTTGCTGCTCAAGAACAAATACCACGTTCCGGGTTAAACTCCGTTGGAAAAATACTGATCCATTGGTGCGTGGCAAATAACTGCCTAAAATATATTGGGCAGCTTCTCAATAATTTAATATTTATGATGATGTAATCGTAAAGCTAGTAAGAATAAAAACAATTGTCAAATCAATTCTGAAAACTGTTTATACCAATTGTTTGTTTAGTTTTGTTTTGTTTTACCTCTACAAAACTTGTCAGGTGTCAGCAAGGTACAAAAAAGTAGTTTTTGTCGTGTACATTGTTATGTGCACAATACAAATATTGTAAATCTATAAATAATTGCTAGGAGCCAACTTTATCTTACTGATGTAGCCATAATAATGTGGTTTCGCAGGTACGTCTTACACGGCTTTGCATAAGCACGTCGTGACTATAAAAAACAGGGCAAAGGCTTTAAACCTGGCTAAAATACTTATGATTATAAATTACCCACAAAAAATATCGATAAATCGCTGAGCTTCTCACATTAGGGATATTATAATAAATCGCTTTCTTTTGCTCAGTTATTGAACAGAACGTATTTGCAGGTGTGTTATCGACCTCTCGCAGCTCGAAAAGGAGAAGACCCATGAACTCTGGCAGGAACTGGAGTGCGGTCAAGGTTCCCTTCATATGCTGATCACTTTAAGCGGTTCCACGAGAAGTATGCCTATTGACAACGTGCCTACAACGAATGGTATCAACCATACCTCACCCGAAGGCGACAAGTTCGTAAGTAGAACATTTTTCATTTGATTGCATCCTAGGACTTTCGCAAAGATTCGATTTGTCCGATTATCCTACGACACATAGTATACTAGAGTTATTGCGAGATGTATTGTATTTTTACCTAGAAACAAGCCCCGCATATAGCCTAAAATCACTTGGCTTGGCATTGGCACATTATTGTGACGACCGAAAGCGACATAGGTCGCGTTCACGTCAATGTTTTTTTTAAATTTTGTTAGAACTCTAGGTTGCAGTTAACCAACTTCTTGCTTTCGTTGCACGTCATTTCTAATTATAATTTTGTGTTAGCGGTTGAATTGACAAAAAATAATTTTAACTTACAAGAAAATATAACAAATAATTTTTTTTTTAATTGTGGAAAGAAAAAAATCGCTCACGAGCAGGATTCGAACCTGTGATTGCTGGCTCAGTACGCCAGTGCTTTAGCCACTAAACTACCGTGAACACTGCTCGTAGTATCGAATTTAACCTCCACTTGGTAACGTCTTTGGGTGACGTCAGCGATAGCTTATTAAGAAACAGTGTTTTTTAACCGACTTGACTAACTTTGCAGTTAATTCAAAGTCGGTACCCTTCTTTCCACAATTTAAATCGTTACATTTCGCTTCGCATGCGTAAATGCGTTAAAAATAATAATCATTTCAAATAACAGGTTTTAAAAGACTCAGACTAGCATTAACGAAGATCACTGGGTTTTTCTAGAACATCATGATTCATCATAAACAAAATTTTAAACGTTACAAAGTCTTATAGGAAAATAACATGTCATTAATTGTGATTGTACTTTTTGTAGTCATTAGTGGAAGTTTTTAAATTAGTGGCTAACTTAGTTTGATTTATAATATGTGTACAATATTTGTATCGTCTTGGAGGTTAGTCAAAAAACGACGTCATACGTCCACTTATACTTTAAACACTATTGTCGAAATTAGTCAGAAGGTAAGGAACTTTCTATCTACCCCAAAGCACGGAATACCTAAACCTAATTCCATGATTCAATCCTAAGTTACATAGAATTCATCTTACACATGTTTAAATTCATTAAAATATTCCTAGGTCACGGTTTGTATTTAATAAACTTTATGTATTCATCCTCCGCGCCTTTTTCCAATTGATGATGTCCGTCGACGGCGACATGCAGTCAGCGCCTGGCATGGGCTCGTGTATGACTTGCAAAGCTAAACTTGGTTTGGTCACAAAGAAAGCAGCATAATTGCCCATGTGTAAGTGTAAGAAGGCTTAGGGCGGGTTTAACTGTTTGGTGTCAAGGGCTTCGAGGCGTGAGTGCTCAAAACGCTTTACGCTCTCCTTTACAGCAGTTTCTTTTCCTGATTATATTGGGGTCAGCTTCCAGTCTAACCAGATGCGGCTGAACATCAGCATTTTACACGGACCGATTGCCGTGAGACCCGCACAACCCATTTACTGGTTAATACTGACATTCGGAAGTTAGACCAGTTGGCAGACTTTCAGGCTTCTGACTACCTGTAACGACTGACACAGATATTCGAATGACAGCCGGGACCGACAGCTTAACGTGCTCTCCGAGGCACGGAGGGGTCTCGATGTGTAACGAAACGGTCACCCATCCACGGACTGACCGTGGCAAGTGCAGCTTAACCTCGTAAATCTTACAATCCGCGTGGTTGTTACTTCTCCACGAGCCCCTCCAATAATGAACTTTATGTATTATCTACATAAAACTTACTTAGGGATCTATGAATGCTAATGCCGAAACTGGAATAAAGGTAATCTTGATCTTAAAAAATTGTAGACAAATGGGCCCAATTTGTGTAAAAAAATTGTAATTAATTTAAAACAGTAAAAAAATTATAATAACATAAATACCTATCGTGAGGAACAAGTCCAGTTATAATACCTGTTTAAATTTATCTTTAAGTTAGGCTGACCGCGGCCGGTCTCTCGATATCTATAAATATATTTTTAATACCAGTACATATATAACATTGATTTGGTTTGTTGTATGTAGGTTATACGGTATAACCTACGGTATAACTTATACCACATACCATACCTACCATTGCCTAATACAAAATCTAAACTACTTGAACATTTATTGTAAAAAATATAAACAGATGGGAAAGACGCTTGGCGCTTAGCGCTTGTAACAATGCCAAAATATCGAAAACTAAAAAAATATATAATAAATATCCCGGGTTATACATATTATCTGATACGTATTAGATAATAGGAAAGATCTTTGAATAATTTTATAACAAAAGATAACAATACTATGATATTTCTGTATCTAGTACCCGCTCTACATTCACTGCCGCGAACCCATCTAGACGCTTCACATTGCGTTTTAAAACTAAATGTTCATAAGGTTGTATTGAGAGCTCAAAACAATGTATATCGATTTCGCTGGTTCAATGACGCATATTAAGCAGGGATAAGCAGTAAATAGTTTAAACCTTAATTAATCGTTTTTGGGTGTCATTTGACGTGTTAAATAGTTAAGACCGTATAACCCCTCAAGCGTTTGATAAAAAAAATAACAAAATGGCGTTCGCGTCCTTGAACTTGACTTGGCCCCCCCATTTTTTACCTACTTGCATTTCTTTGATATTTCAATATTTTAATAAGAAACCCATACAAAAAAAATATTGTTTCGTTATCTCGATAATATTTCCTACCTATTTTTACAATTTTCATGTAATTTGCATGAAAATAAAAAAATTACAAAGAAGGTAGAAATATATTTTTGCAAATGGCGGCAATTTTGAATTTCGTCAACTTTAAACCCTAATTTAGACGTGAAAATTGTATGAAGATGTCAAAAACTGTACAAAAATAGAATAATAATTTATTATACTTGCATATTGATGGTTATCCAAAAAAATAATTGTTATTCATATACAAAAAATAAACCTTTTTTTATCACACACGTTGAAGTACTTACTTCCGAGTTCCGATAACAAAATCCCGGCATAAAAAAGCACATTAAGTGGTAGATAATAATATATTGTATGAACCTAAATAAATAAATAAATAACAATAATGAAAAATTAGGAAACCTGTATACAGAAGATCTTAAAGGGTTTCAAACATTTTTGCTTTCAAAGTTTTGTGAAAAATTGGTGAAGTACCTATAACTAACCTAACCTAACTATTTAACAAAAACACAAAATTTCCCATCTGCTCCCATTCGGGGACAGAAACTCGGGGACAGATGGGAATACTCCTAAAATTTCCTTTTTTCAATATTTTAAGTACTTTCCGTCCATGAAGCATGGCGATGGGACACCCTATATAGGTATTTGTTATGTGTTCTACACTACTTCTTCCAATAATTTCAATGTCGCTTGTGAATTGTGAATACATAATATTTTTAAACTGATGTTCATAGATAAGCTTTTATAATTCAATCCCTCATAAAAGCAACTATTAGGAACATAATAAATATAAATATTTATGGGACATTTTTACACAGCACCATCTAGTCCCAAACTAAGCAGAGCTTGTACTATGGGTACTAGATATTGGATATAATACTTACATACTTTTTTTTTTAATACATACGTAGAATACACAAGCAATACCCAGACCAACACAAACACTTAATTATGTTCATCACACAAATATTTGTGTCCTGTGTGTATAATTATACCATAGACCAGCGGTTCTCAAACTTTTTTGGTCACGGAACCCTTTTGACAAGCAAAATACTTGACGGAACCCTACAATAAAACAATAGTTTTTAAAAGTGTATTCTTTATTATATAAGCATAATAAAAGTACAATGTAACAGTTACTAATTATTACTTACTTTAACCACATGCCAAGTACAATAATAGAAGATATTAAAAATGAAAAAATCTTAACTAATGGGAGGTATGAAACTGTTTTTTTATTTTTCATCAATTGGTTGATATCAGGTTTGATAGAAGACATTTGAAGTCTCATATCAGGTTCGGCGTCCAGTCTATTGCGATATTTTGTTTTCGTGGCTGCATAGGTTGAGAATCCTGTTTCGCACAAATATGTTGTTGGGAACGGGAGAAGAATATTCAGAGCCATTCTGCCAAGCATTGGATATTCATCACGGATTCTGCACCAAAAATCGTTGAGAGGCGTCGTTTTGAACAGTGACTCCATACTTGTGTCTGATGACATTTCTAAAAGAGATTCATATATCTCGTTTGACATACTTTCGGGCTTTTGCAAGTTGGGTAAAAAAGGATTATGAATCCATGAATTCAGCTTCATTTTTGTATTATGTTCTTCGGGAAAATACTTTACAAAAGATGCGCGCATCGAAGTGAGATATTGGACCAATTCTTCAAACACATCATCTTGAAACATTTCCGAGTCGTTATCGCTAACAAACTCACTGAGTGACGTAAAGCTTTCTATTTCTCTCTTACCAACGCAAATAATCCAAAAATCTAATTTTCTTTTGAAGGCAGTTATTTTGTTATAGGCCTGGAACACTGTTGTCTGTTTACCTTGCAATGATAAATTCAATTCGTTCAGTTTTTGAAAGATATCCGCCATAAAAGACAATCGGAACAACCAAGTTTTATCATACAAACGGTCTTTCAAATTAAAAGAAACTGTATCAGCTGAAAGAAACATTTGTAACTCGGCTCTAAGTTCAAATAGCCTTGTTAAAGTTTTACCCCGAGACAGCCATCGCACTTCTGTATGGAGCAGCAGTGTTTTATGTTTGCTGCCATAATCTTCACACAATAATGAGAACAATCGGGATTGTAGTGGTCGTGATTTGATAAAATTAATTATTTTTACCGCTTCATCCATAACTAATTTTAGATTTGACGGCATTTGCTTCATCGCAAGTGCTTGTCTATGCAGAATACAATGGCTGGAACTACAATTAGGCGCTTTACTTTTTATTCGTGATACTGCTCCTGCTGTTTTACCTGTCATCGCCTTGGCCCCATCTGTACAAATGTCAATGCAATCGTTCCAACTAAGATTATTTTCTTTAAAAAATATGTTTATTTTATTAAAAATTTCTTCCCCGGTAGTGTTTGTGGGCAGCGGTGAACACATAAGCATGTCTTCTTCAAAAGAACGTTCATATGGATATCTCACGATAACCAGCAAGATAGCCAGACCAGTGACATCAGTTGACTCATCCATTTGCAAGGCGAATCGTGTTTTTTGTAGACGTGCAACTAGTTCTTGTTTGACGTAGCTTGCCAGATCATGGATTCGCCGTGAAACAGTATCGTTTGATAGCGGTACAGTAGAAAGATGCTTTGCAGATTTTTCATCGAGCATACATTTTGTTATGTCTAACACACATGGCTTTATTAAATTCTCAGCGATAGTGTGCGCTTCACCTGCTTGTGCAATGCGATAGCTAACTAAATATGATGCCTCCGTGGCCTTTTCATTGATAGTTTGTGTTACATGCATCATATTTTTTTGACTTTCCAATAACTGTTCTTTTTTACGAACAAAAAATTCTTTATTCTTGTCTTTAGACTCGGGGTGTACAGTTTCTAAATGTCTGCGTAATTTGGCAGGTGCCATGGAACTATTAGGAAGCAGTTTACTACATAACATGCAGAGAGGTGAGCCGTTGGAATCAACAAATCCGAAACTGATATATGATTCATCATACTTCCTTTTTTTCGTCTTTGAAACCGTGGAGCTTGACGTCGTGGCATCATCGTCTGGATCGGTAATTGCTGTATTCTCCGCGCGTACTGCTTTTGAACATTCAGCGTCATTAGAAGATGTCGTTGCAACACGTTTAACACCTTTAAGCCAACGTTCCATTCTTCTTTATTAATAATGTTACACGTCAGGATGGTAGGGTCAAAATAATGCACAATCGTTACTGCGTTTATGAGACAAAGTTTAGTCCAAAGAAGAAATGTACAAAACTGATACAATCAGAATACAGCGGGCAGTAGAACTTACAAGAAGGCAGCAGGCTAGCCAGCTTGTAAGTAGGTAGGTACGAACTTATCGCTCCGAACGCTAATCGTCAACTGACTGACGAGGCGCGACTTTTTTTATATAATAGCGCTTTTATACTTAGTCCTAGACTCGAACTCGAACATTCTCAAAAATACTCGAGTCGGCGCCTTTGATAAACAAAAAGCGGAAATAAAAATATAAATACAAAAAAATGCGTTGTAAACAATCTCGACTTTATGCTTTTGAAGATAGAGCCGAAAGTCGCTTGTTCACAACTATAGCGTCTAATTCAGAGGCGGCTTTTATCAAAGGGACTGCGCGCTCACAAGTATACGCGCGGCGGGCGGATTCAAAACGTTCGACCAGTGACCAGAGAGAGGTGTTTTGTTTTTTTTTTCTAAATTCTTGCGGAACCCCTACAGGGGTATCGCGGAACCCTAGGGTTCCGCGGAACACACTTAGAGTACCGCTGCCATAGACAAACGATAAACTAATAATTTATGTTAGGTACTACCTGTGATACTACGTACTACCTCATCCTCCGAGCTTTTTCCCAATAATGTTGGGTTCGGCTTCCAATCTAATCAGATCAGTATTTTACACGGAGCGACTGCCATCAGACCCCCGCAACCCAGTTACTAAGTATTACCGATATTCGGAGGTAACCTCGCAGATGTTACTACATATATTTTCAAATTGCCCTAGGAAAATAACATAGATACAATCTATAATTTCAGAATTTCCTCATTTATTATTTACATGGCAAAAGGTCTTGAAAGGTCTTGAAAGGTCTGTTAAATTAAGACCTCTTATTGATGTTATACCTATAATTAGAAATGTTGCACGGGAGCATTTAATTTCAAGGGAACTATTCTTTATACCGTAGTTCAAGTAAGTTTGCGGTTTTATTCGACCGATAACCTTGCTTGCAGCTTTGCTTTGCATAAAGCACAATGTATGTTGGTAGAGTTAATAGTGTAGTGGTTGCTGTAGTAAACTCAAAAACAGACATATTAAATAATATAGAAGTGCTGCGAACAATCATAGTGAAGCCAAAATAATAATAATAATTCATTTAATTCAGGCATCTAGGCCCATAAAACATAAAAACATAAACCATAATAAAAGTGCGGTACCGCACTGATTCTTACAAGTGGGCTTTCTTTTCTTCTTCTCAACCTTGCTAAAGTCCTCCTTGTCGCTCTGGTTCTTTAAAATAAACCGTGCTCCCCGTTTACAAACCAGCGCTCACGCACACACCATGCACCTAAAAGATATTTATTTTCGAGATGCTTACTGGACGATGCCGCAACATGTGTTCTGAGAGCGGTGAGCACGGTTGGAGGTGCATGTGTGTGCGTGAGCGCTGGTTTGTACACGGAGGAACACGCTTTTGTTGGCTTCACTATGATTGTTTGCAGCTCTTCGTCTATATTTTTTATTATATCTGTAACTCAAACAAAAACCTATTCTTCACGCTACAAATGCAAATCAGGCTTTTAACTTGGGCAAGTAACGGTAGTTACAGTTCTCGATCGCTCTATAGTACTAGACCCGACACAGATCGATGTAGATGATAAGGTAGGTATGTTGTATGTGTTTTACTACTTTACTGGTGCATCTACCTTATTTTTTGTCTCTGCATCACCCTAAGGTTGTCTGGTAGAAAACGCCTCCATAGGCGTTTAGACCGCCTTTGTACCCAGTTGTGCATAAAAGATTAAATAAATAAATTACGTAAATTGTATTGGTAGGGAAACACCTTTATCGATTAACGATTACTAGTTTTATGGTTATTCTGCGTTTAATTTCTTTTGAATACTAAACATTCTTTTTATGGTCATGAGGAGCCTTATTACAAAAACTTTTTAACAAAAAATTGAACCGACGAAAACAGAAACTGAAAAGCGAAAAATAACTAATTATGAGTCGGCGCCAAACGAACTTTTAACAAGCAAAGTGCGTGCAAGTTGCAAGAGGCCGAGCGGAGAAAGCATTTTTGGAAAGTTATTGTTTATCGTTGAAAATTTCACGTTGTATTTGATGTGACGTTGTTTTTATTATTTATTTAAAGTAATTTCATGATCTTCGTTGATTGGTTGTTTGGCGCCGACTCATAATTAGTTATTTTTCGCTTTTCAGTTTCTGTTTTCGTCGGTTCAATTTTTTGTTAAAAAGTTTTATTTTTAATTTTTTTGTGGTTAAAATCTAACTCCAGGTCTCCATTATGTCTAGAACTATATTTATGTGTGTCAAGTTTCAACAGAATCGGTAACAGGTAAGAATTCAGTGGGTGAACAAACACTCATCCCCTGTTTTACTACCCTTAGGGGTGGATTTTGATTTTGAAATTTAAATGGGACCAACTTCGAGATATACCCTATCCATTAAAAAAAGAATCATTAAAATCGGACCACTCTGTAAAAAGTTATGCGTGGTCATACATAAAAAAAAAAAAAAAAAAAAAAAAAAAAAAAAAAAAAAAAAATATACGCGTCGAATTGAGAACCTCCTCCTTTTTTTCGTCGGTTAAAAAACCAGTCACATCTTGCGTATAACAAGGTAAGGTAATAGACTAATAGTATTCTAAGTACTCTACCATGTACTAGTCCAGTTACTCAACCAATGTAAAGTTAGCTTTAGGTATCCTTTGGCTTTTACGTGTGAGTCAGTACACACGCTACACTTTGTTCCTAGACCGGCTTCTCGTAAACATCGGAAGGCCGGTTCTTTTCACGGTTGGAATATTCTCGGGTTCCAATAATACTGATGACGCAGGTAAAAGTCGTCGAACCAGCTTAGATGCTGTGTTAATTGACCACCTTTATTCATTATAACACTTGATTAATAATCTTGAGCGTGTACCTATTTATTTAAATAGGCATATTAATTTCCTGTAGGCACGTCACTATTGGTGAAGTCAACAGCAAAAAATATAGAAAGATCGCAAATACCGAGTGGTGTTATTTGACTGGCTATCCTTATACCTGATCATTGTAGAGAAGAATAAATGTAAACAAATACATTGTTGTTATTGTTATTTAATTATCATTCATTCATACTCATCTATACCTATAAAACAGTGCCTTGGCTGACAGATACCGCACAGCCTAAGCTGGTGAACCTAGAGATTTGAAATTTCGAGGAATTATTCCTTGAGTACCCCAAGTACCTTAGTCGGTGTACTATAATAAGGAGGTATCTTAGGGGATGAAAAGGGATGGTAAAGTTTGTATGAAGAAAACACGGGAGCGAAGCCACGGGCATCAGCTAGTTAAGCATATTTATTTTATCCCTTGCCTACCTATCTTAAAGGTCACTACGTCATAGGTGCAATAAAAACAATGAACAGACACAAAACAATCATCTGTCGTATAATTTAAACCTCAATAATTATAGTGTTAATAAGTTATGCGTAACTAAATTTTATTTAAAAGTAAGCAAAAACATATTTACGCAGGTGCTTTTTGCGCTTTCCGATATCAAGAATCAAAGTAGAGTTAACCATATTAAAAGTAAATTATCTACATTGATTTATAAGAAAATATGTAGGTACCTATAGCAATGACCCCATGATCTACGTGCATGGACGTCAATGAGCAAAAACTTTAATGGAAGATCAAAAAAAAGAACAACGAACATTTATAAATGACTAGTAATTTCATGGTTGTCAATCATTAACAAGCTTTATTAAATTTTTACTTCACAAGAGATACTACTAATTAAAACGTAATAACATGTTTTTTGGTTTCCGTACCCAAAGGGCATAACAAAAAAAAACAAAACATATGTAAATAAATAATAAAGGATACCAAATGGGACCCTATTACTCTCGCTAGGCTGTCCGTCCGTCCGTCTGTCTGTCACAGGGCTGTATTCTTTAAACGGTAATAGGTATCCGGTTACTCTGAGAAAATTTCAACCGGACCGGTGGAAATTTTCTCAGAGTATGTGTTGCTATGACCCCTATCACGACAAATACTAAAAATAAAAAAGTCCAAAACCATACAAAAAACCTCGAAAAACGCATTTTGGTGGTATGGAACCCTTACTGTGTGAGTCTGACTCGCACTTGGCTGGTCTTTTATATAATTATGAGGAACAGATAAATTTAAGATATTTATAGCATATTTATTAACAATAATAAACTTTTTGTTATCACAAGAATTACCTACAGTTCTTGGTTGGAAATAACCGGAAATATGTTTATTACAAGAGGTATCGTCATAAACTTAAAGGGAATATCCCTTACTTAATAAGTAGTCATGATATAAGGAAATTACCTTCGATAACATTTTAGTTTATTTCTTCTATGGTATCAGTAAAGTTTTAACGATCATGTAATTTATTTTGCTAGCTGTACGAATCTACATATTATATCGACTGTGTCTGTGTCGTTTGTTAGTGATGATAAATGAATTAGGTGACAAATACCCCGATAAAAAAAAACCCGCGGAATACATAACCTCCTCCTTTTTTTGAAGTCGGTTAAAAACTTACCCGAAAGGGTACATAGCCACCTTTGATTTTTTGAAAAACGTTAGGGGACTGTTCAACTGAACCGAACCATATGGTGGGGTTAAATGACGATTTTTCTTTTTGTAAAAATTGAAGCGGTCGAATCACCCGAAATCAACTTTATGTAGTCATTCAGTACAGTTGGCAAAAAAGTGTTTTTGTATAGGGAAATACAATAAAATACAAACATAGCACATATTTCACAATAATCATAATTTTAAAAACTTAATAATCAACAATCAACATATCAAAAATGGAACATAACAATGTCATAATAATAGATTCACAATCACTCGTAAAAATCTTCTTAAATTCTTCATTTCAATGAAGTTAAAAGAGAAATAGCAACATAATATCACAATCAAGTAATCTAGTCTAAATCTAGATTATTTATTAAGTTTATGCACACACAGAGAAATAATAATAAAACACATAGAAATTAATAGTACAAAGACACTGGTTATTTATTTAAGAAATTTCTTCCAACAGACCTGCAAGAGGAAAATTTGAAGCAAAGAGATGTAGACACATGATACTTTAAGTATCACAATACAGTATCACAATTAAGATTATAATTGATTGTGTAACTTGATTGTGAGAACATCAAGTAACACAACACAATTGAGTGTAATCATTATGTACGGCTAATAGTTTTGTAAAAAAAAAAAAACATTTATATAACAACAAAAAGTAATCTTAACACAAACATCATACAACATTATAATTATGTTGTACAATTGTACATAAACAAAAGACACGTTCCTATTTATTTATTTTTTGTTTTACTTTGAAATTCCAATAAGGATATATTATCCACCTTATGCAAATATTTTGTTCTATTGGAAACGGGACCACCTAATCTTTTTGAACTAGTTAAAAATACTGTATGCTGAAATCTTTGTCGTTCTGGAAATGAAAAACTCTATAAATTAATACAAAACTAACTCAAAATTAAACTCCACTCTACTCTAAAGTATATCACAATATTTTGTCCCGATACTCTTTTTTAGGGTTCCGAAGTCCTACAAGGAACCCTTATAGTTTCGTCATGTCCGTCCGTCTGTCCGTCTGTCCGTCTGTCCGTCTGTCCGTCTGTCCTAATCCTTTACAGCTTAATAACTTCTACAGTTATAAACATAAGTAAATGAAATTTTGTTAAAAAATAGTCTGTATATAAATCTCAATTTTAAAAGAATAAAAAAATCGTTTTTACGTATTTTAGGGGTGGCGTCCATACATGTGAAATGGGGATGGAAATTTTTTTTTCGCTGCACCCCCTCGTGTGGAGTATCATTGAATAGGTCTACTAAAATGAAAGTAATGTTTCATACTTCACTTTTTTATCAGGTGTACCATCTGCGAAATATAGCCCGCCAAAGTGGCTTGCAATGTGCCCCCCCCCCTGCCATTTCTAAACTATGCAAAGTAGAAACTTATAATCTTCCACATTGATAGACCTTTGTGAAAACTCTCTTTTAAAATTATTTCGAGTATAATTATAATAATTTTATATTATAATTTTTCGAGTTATAGACAGAAAACTGAAAAATACTTAAAACGTCCTAGTTCAAAGGTCATTGACCTTAGAGAAAAATAACGCGAATGCTGCCGATTATTGCAAAAACTAAAATAGCCATGATTAATATTCGATTTGATTCGTTTGTAATTACACCTACTTAGGAACCCTATAATACTGAGCATGGCCCGACATGCTCTTGGCCGGTTTTTTTTAGTATGTATATTAATATACAACGTGTTATTGAAATAACTGAAAACCTCTTATGAGGTCATTGTTCTCATCAGTATGAACAACTTTTACTATCTATGGACTATAGACACCCTTTCTGGGTTCGCGAAAAAAAAAATTAAGTGATCCCTACATTTTGTAAATTTATGTGAACACAAATACAAACAACAACACACACAACAACCCCCCACATACGTGGGACACTCAGAAAGTTTTGCGAAACTAAAAAAAATTGTTCTATACGTACATATATTTTTATCAAATCTTTTCAAAGTACTTTCCACGAGCCTCTATACAAAGATTCATGCGCCTAAACCAGTTTTCAAAACACTTTTTCCAGTCCGCCGCAGACACCTCGTTTACAGCCTGCTCGAACGCAGCCAGCGCATCTTCCGGCGACGAAAATTGTATCCCTTTGAGCTGATTTTTTATTTTTGGGAATAAAAAGAAGTCACACGGTGCCAGATCAGGGCTGTAAGGAGGGTGACCCAGGAGTTTGACTGGCGTGCTGTCCAGGAAGTCCCTCGTTTTGAGTGCGGTGTGCGCAGGTGCATTGTCGTGGTGGAGCAGTAGCCCGCGGAGCCCTGTGTTTGGTCGCTTGTTGCTTATAACAGAGAAAACTTCTGGCAAACATTTGGTAGTATACCATTCGGCATTAATGCTTCTTTGATCCCGTAAGGGAATTGATACCAAGTGGCCAGTCAAATTAAAAAAGCTAGCGATCAAAATCTTACCCCCGCTTCTAGATCGCTTCACTTTGATAGGCGTTGGCTCATTTTGAAACACCCAAACAGTCGACTGGCGCTTGGTTTCTGGGTCGTATTGATAAATCCAGGACTCATCACCTGTAACGATGTCGTAAACACGCCGAGACGAGCCTGCTTCAAATTTGTTAAGCATATCACGGCACCATTCCACCCGGGCCTGCTTCTGAGCATCGGTGAGGTTGTGCGGCACCCAGCGTGATACTATCCTCCTCACGCGAAGATGGCTGTGTAGAATCTCGTGAACGCTTCCCGATCCAATCTTCAATATGTGTTGAATCTCCTGATATGTAATTCGCCTATTGTCTTGGATTAAATTTTTCACTGCTAGCACGTTTTCTTCGGTAACAGCCGTCAAAGGGCGACCGCTTCTTTCGTCATCCCCCAAAGTTGGTCAACCGCGCTTGAATTCGTTATACCAACGATACACGGTTGCCTTGGAAGGGCCTTCATCCATGAATGCCATTTGAAGTCTATCGTACGATTCATCCGGTTTCAGGCGACACTTGAAATCGTATAAAATCATAGCTCTAAAATGTTCCCGGCGCAGATCCATATTTCAGTGAGACACAATACTTTGAATTAACTCGCAAAAAATGTGGAGGGAAATTTTGAAATTGGAACTTACTTATTTTTACTTATAAATAATCATATTTTCGAAAAACATTATAACTGGCCAGTCTCCCATATATAAAAACTTTTTTTCGCAATACTTTCTGAGGGGCCTGGTACATACACAAGATACCAATATTTTTAGCTGTTTTTTTGTTTTTTGTTTTTGTTATTTATAACTCATTGACCATTAAATTAATTCCGAACCGTGTCAACTATGTCTTCTGGACTGAAAGAGACTAGACCCCACGACACAGGGAATCCTAGTGTGAGGTCTAGGGCTTCAACCAATGTTATGTATATTTTTGGCACAATAAAGAAATTTTTATTTTTATTTTTTATTTTTATTTTATTTTTTAAATGTAGGCAATAGCCATTTTACAAGCTTTTATTTAACTTGCAATGTATGTCGATATGTTCGATGTATGTATGTAAGTTTGTTAGGGTGGATTCTTGCAACTCAATTTTGAAGCAGATATCTTCAACCGATTGACCTGAAATTTTGTATACACGTTTAGTTTGGCTGACAATGCTTGGTTAGCTGTGTGACGTCATTCCAAATCAACATGGCGGAATACCCAAGATGGCGGACTGATTTCGGGTGATTCGACCGCTTCAATTTTAACAAAAAGAATAAGGCGTCACTTAACCCTACTATATATTTCGGTTCAGTCGAACAGACCCCTAACGTTTATTAAAAATTCAAGAGGTGGCTATATACCCCTTCGGGTAAGTTTGTTTCGGGTAATTCGCCACCTAAGTCTGATAAATAAATAAAATATCTACAAATTGCCTCACTTTGTATTTTTACCCGACTGCGCCAGAAGGAGGGTTATGTTTTTCGAGTGTATGTATGTATGTATGTATGTATGTATGTATATTTCTTTGGCACGCTCTGTGGCCTAAACGGCTTGATGGATTTGAGATTGAGAGGTGTCGTTAGATTCGTCTTAATTCTGAGAGTGACACTGGGTACATCAAAATTTAAAAAAATAAAATGGCCGCTTTTTGGCGCCATATTACCTCTTCAAAAAATTTTTTTTTCCGTCAAAAACTGTCGAGTGGGGTATCAAAATAAAGGGTTTTATAAATGCTTTACAAAAATATATACAACTTATATGTTTAAACGTAATTTGGAATGAAAAATGCTAAAAAACAACAAAATATTCAACGTTAAAAATGAATTTGACTTTTCAAAAAAAACATTAATAGTATGATAAATAAAACATGACAAAACTAAAAAAATTAAAATAAAAAAAATAATATATAATAATTCATGTCTCAATTTGGCGAACCGACTTGCGGTACCATTGAGGCAACAGCCTAGGTGGTATTGAGGTTGTTATGGGCAAAGGTAACCGCTTAACATGAGGTGGGCCTTTAGCTCGTTTCGCCATCCTACACTATAAAAAAAAACGGTTCACGCACTGGTGTCCTCCTGTACGCGGCGACAAATTCACGCGCCTTTGCCACTTCTGTTACCTTTATTTAGTTTTCTATGGGTATTTCCCATGAAAATGATTTTGACCGTATCGAATGGACTTTTTTCTAATGACTTTTAAGCGAACGGCATTAGAAAATTTGCTGTCGAAACAGGGGCCTTACTCCTGACTGGTTCGACTTCTGAACCAAATCGAGCCAATGTCAATTCCTTAGAGGTTTTACTGTCAGTTCCTCTAAGAATTGATACTATCTCAATTTGGTTCAGAACTCGAACCAATCGGGAGTAGGCCCCTGAATATATTAATTAACAAAAACAAAAAACCCGACTGCGTGTAAAAATAACAGAAAAGATATAAACAAGACTTATCAACACGCAGGCGGAGGCTACCTATGAACTATTATGTAATTCATGACCAAAAACATACGTAGCCTCCGACTACGTGTTGATAAGTCTTGTTTATATCTTTTCTGTTATTTTTGAAATGTTATCTACTGTATTTTACTACGGGAACGCATGTCGCCGATTTTCCATCACCAACACATATATACGCAATCATGTCCACCATTTTTCTAGCATTCAATGCAAATTATATTAAGCTTAAAAAAAACCGCTGCTGGATATGCTGCGAAATACTATTTTAGTGACTCTGCGTCCAGAACAGCACTCATGATCAAGCAAACCAAACCTACTTCTCCGCCAAATAGTGATGCTTGCATTGCTGTGTTTCGGCACACCTCGGACACTCAATACAATATAAACGCTAGCACCACCTACTTACACAAAATTACATCTTATACGAACGCACACACCCACGTGTAAGTTAGGGATGCTCGCCGCTCTTAATACCGACTGGGTTCCTAGCGCTTTTCAGAGATGTCGTGCTTGTATAGCGACTGGCGATTGACATCCATAGCAATCTTGCAGTCCAATTGCCGGCAAACTGTGAGCGGGTGCGGGATCCGGGCGAGGAATCTTGAATTGGCGGGGGGCGGTGTGTGGCCGTTCTGTACGTTATTACTATTAGATATTCTGTGGTTTCGGTCTGAAGGGTACGGGTGCCGGTGAAATTACAATCACATGAGGCTTTCTATCTTCATCTCTCAATTTGGCGAACCGACTTGCGGTACCATTGAGGCAACAGCCTAGGTGGTATTGAGGTTGTTATGGGCAAAGGTAACCGCTTAACATGAGGTGGGCCTTTAGCTCGTTTCGCTATCCTATACTATAAAAAAAAACGGTTCACGCACTGGTGTCCTCCTGTACGCGGCGACAAATTCACGCGCCTTTGCCACTTCTGTTACCTTTATTTAGTTTTCTATGGGTATTTCCCATGAAAATGATTTTGACCGTATCGAATGGACTTTTTTCTAATGACTTTTAAGCGAACGGCATTAGAAAATTTGCTGTCGAAACAGGGGCCTTACTCCTGACTGGTTCGACTTCTGAACCAAATCGAGCCAATGTCAATTCCTTAGAGGTTTTACTGTCAGTTCCTCTAAGAATTGATACTATCTCAATTTGGTTCAGAACTCGAACCAATCGGGAGTAGGCCCCTGAATATATTAATTAACAAAAACAAAAAACCCGACTGCGTGTAAAAATAACAGAAAAGATATAAACAAGACTTATCAACACGTAGTCGGAGGCTACGTATGTTTTTGGTCATGAATTACATAATAGTTCATAGGTAGCCTCCGCCTGCGTGTTGATAAGTCTTGTTTATATCTTTTCTGTTATTTTTACACGCAGTCGGGTTTTTTGTTTTTGTTAATTATTTTTTTTATTTTAATTTTTTTAGTTTTGTCATGTTTTATTTATCATACTATTAATGTTTTTTTTGAAAAGTCAAATTCATTTTTAACGTTGAATATTTTGTTGTTTTTTAGCATTTTTCATTCCAAATTACATTTGAACATATAAGTTGTATATATTTTTGTAAAGCATTTATAAATCCCTTTATTTTGATACCCCACTCGATAGTTTTAGAAGGAAAAAAAATTTTTTTGAAGAGGTAAAATGGCGCCAAAAAGCGGCCATTTTAATTTTTTAAATTTTGATATACCCAGTGTCACTCTCAGAATTAAGACGAATCTAACGACACCTCTCAATCTCAAATCCATCAAGCCGTTTAGGCTACAGAGCGTGCCAAAGAAATATACATACATGCATACATACATACATACATACATACACTCGAAAAACATAACCCTCCTTCTGGCGCAGTCGGGTAAAAAGACCCAGGTGTGGGTAATTTTAAGCTGAGTATGATATATTGAAGGCCCAATGATTCCATGTCAGTATTGTCTTTCTACAGTCATGGTACCGGCTTGATAACAACTGGGGTGAGGTTGGCGAGTTATCAGTGACGCTGTATGGCGCCGAAGGGTTGAGTGCACTCGGCATCAGCGGGAAGGCCGACTCCTACTGCGTATTGGAACTGGACAACTCCAGGGTGCAGACGCATACGGTGCCTGGCTCTTCAGACCCGACGTGGAACAAGAGTTATACCTTGTAAGTTATTGTATACTATTTTATTATTTTTAACACATTTACGCATGCGAAGCGAACTCTAAAGATATAATTTGTGGAAAGAAAAAAATCTCACGAGCAGGATTCGAACCTGCGACTCCTGGTTCCACTAAACTATCGTGAACACTGCGAACACGGAGAAACACGGTCTGTTTCTCAGTGGGATGTTACTGACGTCACCCACAGACGTCACCGAAAGACGTAAATGGAAGTTAAATTCGATACCACGAGCAGTGTTCACGGTAGCTTAGTGGCTAAAGCACTTGTGTCCTGAGCCAGGAGTCGCAGGCTTCTCGTGAGCGATTGTTTTCTTTCCACAATTTATATCTTTACTGTAAACTATATAGCAATTTGCTTATTGCTTCATTATTGATGTGAGGGATGACAACAGGTTAAGAACCTCATACATTTAGCGAAAGGGAAAGGGCCCTATTTATATTTCAGTGGACTGCTATGATGGATAATTCTGTCATGTTTTGCAGCCAAGTAGTCGTTCATCATCATTTCAGCCGAAAGATATCCACTGCTGGACATAGGCCTCCACCAAGCATATGTATGTTGGGGGGGATATGCCATAATCGCCAGTAGTCGTTTATTTTCTAATTTTTCAAAAACAAGAAGTGTCTGTGGATCCCCCAGGCCAGGACCCCCTGGGGGATCACAAAATGTCTAAAAATGTATAATTTAGAATGTTCAAATGTTTAGATATATGCAAAATTCTTTTGTTTGTAATGAGAACAAAATGAAAAGAAGATATCATAAACGATTTTTATATACCAGTTATTGAGGGAAACCGTAACCATCTTTTCGTACAGACAGTCAAAAACTTATCTATTGTGAAATAAAAAATAGTCTTAGGATCCAAAAAACAACCGATGCCATTTGTGGTTCTGTAGACTTATTTACTAAACATTGTTTCTATTACCCTATCATTAGAACCTATCTAGTAGTAGTAGAGCTCTTTTGTGAAAGAGCTCGTTCGGGGAAGTACTACCACCGTACCTATTTCTCCGCCAAATAGTTATGCTTGCATTGCTGTATTTCGGTCTGAAGGGTACGGGTGCCGGTAAAATTACAATCACATGAGACTTTCCATCTTCAAGTCTCAGTTTGGAGAACCGACTTGCGGTACCATTTAGGCAACAGTCTAGGCGGTATTGCAGTTGATATGGGCAAAGGTAACCGCTTAACATCAGGTGGGCCTTTAGCTCGTTCCGCCATCCTATACTATAAAAAAATATATATATAATCTAGGTTTCCTGTATATTGAACCTAGTTGCAAACAATAGGTACAGTTGACTAACGGACACTATTAGTTATACCTATTTCGAACTTGTTACTGATCCATTCGGTTTTATATTTCAAAAAAAATAAGCTTTACAATTTGATAGATTGAATTACTTTCCTGCATGGTTTGTTGGTTGCAGCATAGCTTTTATTTATGGCAAAAAAAAAAATGCTTACAACATCCTCTGCTAATTCTAGTATATTTTTTTCGTTACGTTTCAGTTTTTGATCCAAAATAGTTTTCTTTTGTTTTTTATTTTAATTCTGTTTACATACGAATAATGTAGTGGGCTGCAATATTGATATTACTTCATATAACCCTATACTGTTACATTTATAAACTTATATTGTAGCTGTTTGTTGCCCCATAATAGAAAAATTGAATTACGTACTTTAGTAGCCCCTTATAGAATCTGTGGATATTATTTTCATAATTTTTTATTCATAATTCGAATTATTTTCCCCGGCAGCCCCGTCAATGATGTTACGTCTACACTAACAATAACAGTAAAGGATGAATCGATAATCAACACAATGAAAGATGAAACTCTCGGCAAGATATCGATACCGCTATTAACAATAGTGAATGATGAGAAAGCATGGTTTGACCTCAACAATCGATCCAAGAAAAATAACGGGAAGGGAAACGCACCGAAAATTCAATTACAAATGTCTATCGCGTGGAACCCGGTAATTTGCTTTTTTTATTGCTAGATACCAATGTTTTAGCTGCGCATTACGCTGCTTTATGCTTCCCAATATTAGGTACCTACTTAAAACTAAAAGCAATAGAATGATTTATTTGTTTATGTTTCTTACTAATTACATACCCATCTACTTTTGGATTATTAAAACTTTTTCTTTATCCTTTCAGATTAAAGCCTCATTCAGGTTATTAAGTCCTAAAACAAACAAATACACTGAGACCACACCGAGAACGTTCAGTATTCCCCTTATTTATGGAAATCTGAAGTTCATCAAAGACATATTTTACGCTGTGTACTACGGGAACGAACATTTAAAGTGAGTATTAACACTTCAACGTAATAAATATTGTTGTTGAAACATTTTGAACTTCGACTTTGTGATTGCAAAATTGGATTTCCGGACTAATTGGGTAATTTCATTGTTCTGTAGGTAACAATGAGGTTGCCATCATTATTCTATCGTGCTATTTATCATAGTATTTATTTCGTGCTATTTTCACATCCACGCCTAGTCCTATCGGACTACAGAGTAAATTTGTACTATCGCGATGATTAAATCTTAGCCAAATATTTCATAGCTACATATTACTATCTTATCTTCAAATAACGCGCAAATCATCAGCGAACCCTGATACCTAAGTATGGCCCCAGCATTAGAAACTGTTCCAAATTCAAATCGATTAGTCACACAACTTCGAAAGTGGTGACTATTCTTTACCCAATTATAAAACCCAATTCATTGTAACCTATACAGGTCCAAAAAATTAAGCTTTTCAAAAATATTTTAATTAATTATCCCGATGCTATTACGTCATGTCTATTTATACCCAACCAGGTTGTTTAAAGGTGATTATGTAAATCGCTTATTACACTTTAATGTTTCGTTCGTTGACCGGTCAAAATGGCGCCCTATTTTAACAGTGCATCGTTTGATTAGATATTTAAAATAGTTATTTGCATTTCCAATCATATAAACGGAAGTGGTCGAACAAAATGTTAGCTGTACTTAGGTATGTACCTAGTACGTGCTGCATATAAGGTATAAAGGTACCTACTAACTGTTGTACTAGCTACTTTAATATTCATCTTATTAAAACCCTTTAATATTGGGGTTACCGGTCTTACTCGACGCGGCCGAATATCAATTGACTCGAATATTGAATCGAATAATCAAGTAACAAATTACTCCTACTAATATTATATGCAAATGTGAAAGTTTGTAAACATGTTTGAATGTTTAGATGTTTGTTATTCAATCACGCTGAAACGGCTGAACGGATTTAGATGAAATATGGCATACAGATATATATCAAAACCCGGATTAAAATGTAGGCTACATTTAAACCCGGCAAAATAAGCAGTTGCTGAGGGATGCGCGATAAGTCTTTCTGTGATAAGCCGAATTATACGCGCGAAGCCGCGGGCAGTCTCGTAGACATATACGAAATAATATATCAAACAAATTAAATTTTCTTGATTTTAATATATCCTATATTGAATTTTACACGTACCTAGCGAATGTCATCTGACCTTATTAAACTAATTGCCAATGTCTTAGAGAGCTCTACACACCAAAGCCACCGACTAGATAACTCTAGATAAGGATAAGGCCGGGGCCTAGTCCGTATTCCTTTTAAATTGACTAAGATTAGACTGGTGGTCAAACTTTTTTTTCTTAGTTCTGACTGTTTTTGGTGTTCATATAACAAAGGGGCCAGAGGTCAACCATCCAAAAATTTACTGGCCTTTTTATGGCCCGAGAACTGTTCAAGTACCTAGTTTATTTAGTTTTGTCTAGCTGTAGATACCGACTAATGACAATGGTTCCACTAACATATTAAAGTCATAGACAAATGTGTTATATTTCTATGATTAAAGTATTGTAGAAAATATATGACTAATTGTGTCATAAAGTCGCTTGTTCAATTACCTACATAGAATGAGGCTGATATCATCATTTTGTTTAAACAAAGACCAAGAATTATATTTATATGTAAATTAAACAATAAAAGAGAGCTGCAAAGATTTACCCGGTATTACGTGTTTATCACTTAGAATTCAATTACTTCGTATGTACCTAATACCCAACAGACAACATAGAATATGCTATGAATATATATATATGAATAGTTAAGAATAGTTTATATAAAAGCTAAGAACTGACCATGTTTATACGTATACCTTTTTTTAACAGCATATTACAAGCAATGATATTTGGACTAAATGGTAATAAGAAACTGTTAATTTAAATTTAGGTCCCCTTTGTTGTCCGTATCTTCTACGAAATTTTTGACCACCAAATACAACAGCATTTAGGTATAAAAGAGCATTTAATTTGTAACTAATCAATGACCACTGCTTAATTATGCGTGTCCTATTTTAAATAATACGTGTTGTAAATAAATAATTATTTGTGCAATAAATGACTAAACTCTTTGTTTGTCTGTAAGTAGTACAATAGAATACAAACGAGCTTAATTTTAATTAATTAGTCATCTTATTGTTAGATTAGAAGTCTAGTTAACAGTAACAGTAACAGTCTAGTTAGAAAAAAACGGCCACCTGTGGCACTTTTTCTATCTATAACTACAGCGGACTATAATTTACAGAGTTAATAGTTTCTCATTAAACAAGTACCAGTACTTCAATTGTTAAAAACGAATTTTCGTTACATGATATATTCAGCGAGTAATAATTTTTTTACTGATGGGGGCGCCACTTGGCAGCTGGCATATTGAACAATAACGCTGGAATCTCTTTATAATCACCATGCTTGGCAAAAAGAGTGGTAGTCGTGGACGCTATGTTGTTGTTAGAGAATATTGCCGTTCCGTTGCCTAACCTCTTGATAACTTTGACCACCACGAGGGGCTCGAACACCGTGGATTGCAAAGATGCGCTAGCTGCGGTTAATCCATGGTGACGTTTCGTTACACATTGACACCCTTGCCTGAATTGCAAAGCTGTGCTAGCTGCGATTAGTCCATGGATGGGTGACCGTTTCGTTACACATCGATACCCTTGCCTAAATTGCAGAGCTGCGCTACCTGCAATCAGTCCATGGATGGGTGACCGTTTGTAACACATGGACACTCTTGCCTGAATTGCAATGCTGCGCTGGCTGAAATTAGTCCATGGATGGGTGACCGACCGTTTCGTTACACATCGACACCCTTGTCTGAATTGCAATTCTACCCTAGCTGCAATCAGTTCATGGATGGGTGACAGTTTCGATACACATCAACACCCTTACCTGAATTTCAAATCTGCGCTAGCTGCGATTAGTCAATGGATAGGTGACCGTTTCGTTACACATCAACACCCTTCCGTGCGTCGGAGCGCACGTTATGCTGTCGGTCTCGGTTGCGATTCGAATATCTATCGCAGTCGTTACGGGTAGTCAGAAGCCCAAAAGTCTGACAACTAGTTTAACCTTAGAATATCGGAATTGCCCGGTAACTGGGTTGCGGGCTTTGATGGTAGTCTCTCCGTGTAAAATACTGATATTTAGCCGCATCTAATAAGACTGGAAGCCGACCCCAACATAGTTGGGAAATGGCTCGGCGAAAGATCTTTCTACGAAATCTACAGTGACCTCAACTATTCAATCAGAATTTTCATCTCAAGGAAAATGGAAGAATCTCGACAGCCGGTGAAGCATTAGATATTCATTGAACCTTACGTCAGCCATAAAAATTACAACACCGGGGATCGTCAAATAGAACGAATCTACAATTTTTTATTCACCTTGTTCTTCTATCGTGTCGACATGAGCTCATGCCGAGGGAAAAAGATTAGCCAGTCAGCAGGTTGCTAGTGGGTTTGACTGCCCAGGGTGCGCCTGACGATCAGTTAAATATTGTCACTCGTGGAGGCTCTCAAACTCTTTTTATTCATCAATAACCTTTTAAGGGATGGTCGTACTCATCAATTTGAACAACTTTTACTAAGGGACCATTTCTGAAATCGTGAAATTCTCGATATATTATAATACTCTCTTTCTGTTCTTTCCAGACTTTTATTTGAATGGGATAACCGCGAAAAGTCTGCGCTGGCGCTGACAGCTTGGCTCACCTTTTGGCTCTTCTTCCGGATGTGGATGACGCCCCTTCTGGCCGTCGTTCCGTTTATTTACTTTTGGTCCGTACGAAGTGAGTATTTTGTTTTTTAACATATGATTAACAATAGGGATTCACTTATAGTTTGATGGATTATGGCGGCAATGCATCGTTGCGAATTCTTTTCAATCTAGTCATAGGCTCTATTATACTCGTAGAAGTTGGTATTTACCTATCAATAAAATTTTAATCATATAAAATCAGCTCACAAGAGTCGACAGCTGACTCTCATAAATTAATCTCTACATAGACCAACACCCATCTTTAGGTACGCATGGGCTCGCACGGGCCCCTAGCCCTTGCAACAGTAGACCAATCCATGAACAATTTGTAACCGTAAAGCAGTTAATGATTTTGCTAATACAAAATCCAGAAAGTTATCACCTGCTTAGATTTTTTTATGTAGGTAGGTAGGTATATATGTTCGGTGAAACGTATAGTGCTCCCGTTCGTATCACATAGTTTGTAGATTTTAAAACATAAAAATGAAAATTATAACTATTATAGTTACTGTATTGTTGGTATGTCAGTTGATGTTCATTCCGGTTGATGAACTGAAACTGAATTTATCCTAAAATAGCCCAGGACCCACTCGGGGAACTTGGCCCTACATAGACCGTCACAATTCACGACTGAGAAACATAAATTGAATGAAATTACTTATAAAACCCTGTGTAACATGTACATGGCTTTTGTTTAACTAGTAAGTACCTAGGTTATACAATCTGGAATGTGTCATGCGTACTTTATACCTACTAATTATTTTTCAGACACTACCAACCTGATTCCCATTACTCAATTTGACGAGGACTCATCAGAAGAAGATTTGGAATCAACTAAGGTATCTTATACCTATCTAATTACTTTGCTTTGGTCCTTCTATGAAAAGTTACGTCAATCGGTCGTTTCTTGCGTTATTATTGCATATTGTTAGGAATTACGTAAAATTAAAGGAAAACTCATCCATAAATCAAAGAGTAACTAATTAAATAAGACCATTTATCTTAGTTCTGAGTTCATATTATCATAGCTGAAGTGCAGACTTTCCTTATTATGTGCGTAGGTTGTACTTCCACGAAGCATATTATTATCATTCGGTACCTAATTATTAAAAAATTATATAAATATAAAATGGGTTTCCTTCTGTCATTAGCTCATTGAGAAACAGATCGATCCTTTCCACTACCATCCAATTAAACATTTGGTAGCGAGTAACTAGTAGGTAACTAGTGCAACTAGGGTCGACTTTTTATAAGTACCCGAGTATAGGCATACGAAAAAATCATTTTTTGAATTTCCACTATCCTGGATGATTCAAGTTCTGTTTAGATAGACTAATAATAAAATGTAGAGAGCCTGATGAGTAGTGAGCAATCAACCGCATATTTCTGCTAACAAACCAAACCATTATAAGCAGAACTTACTTTATGCAAGTTTCATACAAGATAAGCTTAGTTTATGCATAGCTACTGGTTTTGTCACTATCATTACCGCTATGCTTGACTTTACCTACCTATATTGAGAAACAAACAATGAATATGTAATGTTTGCTCTTTGTATTCACAGACAATCACATATTATGTATGACCTATGTCATGTCATCATGCACTTGTATTCATTTCCATTACCAGGAAAATAAACCAAACGGATAAAACCATTACGATAAATTGACTATTGTAGTAGGACCAGGTGCCGCATCATAAATAATCATCAATATAGGTACAATCACGATCCTTCCCGGTGATACATTTAGTCGACAAAGTCCCTTGAACGAATCCTGCTACATTACACGTACCTACGGCTGCCGTCGAACACTGAGCGCAAGCGATTTGATCGATCGCCATGAAAAATTATTAAAAGTCATTTAATTAACAATTTTACAAATTAAATAATAATTTTATAACCTAATTACATGTACAGAACTAGTAATTATATTTTATCAGTAGTTATTTAAAAATCATCATTAAAAATATGTTACAAAAGATTAGACACTGGACGGAAAAGATGGAATAAAACAAAGTCTACATTACATCAACCATTAATTTAATAGTCATATTATGCACACTCAACAATTTAATCAGCTGCAGGAAATTACTAATATAGACAATAAATTTACAAAGACTAATTTGACAGTTACTAAATACAATATCCAGCATTGATTACTTTAATTATTAATTCCAAGCACTAAAACATAAATAATTAAGGATATACTTAACAGACTCAATATACAGCACAGACAGCAAGATTATTATTTTAATAGCAACGCGACAGAGGTTCGACCTAGTCAGTTGTTCGTAACAAAAGAGAGACAGATTGATATTTGCGATGTCTTAAATACACTTTTTCCCCGCCGTGTCATCTCGGAGTGTCTGGAGGTGGGCAGGGCGTGTCGGTAATGTTGCCATCGTAGTCAGTGTCTATGGGGTGGCCAGCGTTAGTGTAACAAATACATGCCAAGATTGTATTTAGTAACTAAATAAGACAAATAAGAAACAAAAATTCAAGTCTCTAGCTCATCGGAAAGTTAGTTTAAAATCTTAGATTGCAAAATTTGTACTGACAGGAAGGAAAGAGAGTTAATAAAAACTCGGTAAAATATAAACAGGCACTAACTGGAAAAAAAACTAGTGCGGTTGTTTTTTGTGTGGTCCTAGAATATCTTTACATAAATTGCTCTGGAATAATCAAATTAAGGTTGTAATTTAATCAGTGTTGGCGCGGGTGACACGCGCAGGGGCATGCGGAAATATGCACACAATAAGCACAGTAATGAGGCGACCTTAGGAATATGTTTAAAAAAAGATATCTTTCGTAAACAAAAAATAAACCAGTGCGGTTGTTTTTTGTGTGATCCTGTATCGTTAATAGAATATCTTTACATAAATTGCTCTGGACTTTATTTAATACCATATTCAAGTTTAAAATAAACAAATTAAGGTCGTAATTTATTCGTAATTATAGTCAGTGTTGGCGCGGGTGACAGAGGCAGGGGCATGCGGAAATATGCACAAAATAAGCACAGTAATGAGGCGACCTTAGAAATATGTTTATAAATATATATCATTCATAAACAATAATTTTGTTATTTTTTGGTTAAGCCGAACAAAATAATACGTGTCTATTATATTTCGTTTAAAATTTCTGCACTGCAGCACTGGTTAAAAATTATCTTGTATGTACATATCTATGGTTGGTCTAGTGGTCGCAAGTGACTAGTAACCGTGGGGTCTTGGTTTCGATTCCCGGGTCAGGCAAAAAGTGTAACTGGGATTTTTCTGTCAAGAAAATTTCTCAGTAGCAGCCTGGAGTCAGAAAGTTGACGGTGCCTCGGAGAGCACATAAAGCCGTCGGTCCTGTGCCTGATCTCTCTTCGGTCGTATCGGATTGCCGTCACATCGGATTAAGAGAGTGAGGGAATAGAGAGTTCACCTGTGTTTGCGCACACACTTGTGCACTGTAATAATATATCCCGCAAGACCGAAACTCGGCCGAGAGGACATTATTATTACATATCTACCTATATTGAACTTTGGTGCATAAACGTTTACTTTTATTGTGGCTTCTAGAAGTTCTAAGCCATCACTGAAGATTACATTAATCCTGTTTGTGTCTATTTCAGGACGACAAAACGATAAAAACGCGGCTATATGAACTACAGGATCTCACATTTACGATAAAGGACGGAATAGACTACATTGTATCACTTCTGCAGAGGGTCAAGAAGTAAGTCACATTTAGTGCAATAAAAATATATCTAAGTAAGTCAGCAGAAGAGCTAAAGAGGTGTGTCAGGATCGTAGCATGTGGAAATCCATAGTCTCTGCCTACCCCAATGGGAAACAGGCGTGATAATATGTGTGTATTTATGTATGTGTAAATAGCTCACTGGGAAAGGAAGAAAATACTATGTAGGTACATCATCATCATCATTATAATTTCAGCCGAAAGACGTCCACTGCTGGAAGTTAGGTACATTCGGGAGTTATGAAGCCGGGTCTCCAACATAGGAAACTATTAAATGAAAGCTTATTCAAGGTCTTGAAAAAACGAATAACAAATCATTGTTGATTGTTATAAAGCTTTGTTTTTTATTAAATATTCTATAAAATACTTTTACGCCTGTGGGCTAGTGGTTCGAGTGTCGGACTGCTGATCACGAGGTAGTGAGTTTGATTCCCACAGGACACAAACATTTATGTGATGAACGTAAGTGTTTGTATTGGTCTGGGTGTTTTTATGAAATAAGTACACCCAGACCAACACAAACAAAAAAAAAAGACTACAAAACTTACTTACTTACTTTTTTTTTTATGTTTTTACAAAAAAAAAGTAGGTATATAAGTAATATATCCATTATCTAACACCCATACCTCTGCTTAGTTATGGAGTAGATGGTGCTGTGTATAAAATGCGGAGGTCCGAGTTTCGGAGCATGTACCTAATATGTAAATCCACTTCTAACAAGACACCTACATAATTATTCCAAAGGGACCTATAATTATATTACTTAACATTTTTTATCATAACCAGGTGGAAGTACGCCTCGATACGTTCGGTTGGATACAATAACATTATTTCCATTGTTATCCAAATTAAAACCTTTGTTCGCGGTTTCTCTAGAAATTCCCTGTACAAAACAAACTCATGTTTTTCAAACTTAGCAATGCTGTGCTGGCATATGTTTTGATCTCATGAAAAGTTTTTAGTTTTCCAAAATACCATCTGTCTGACCTAGCACGACCTACTGCATATTGAAGGCCAATAATTCTCGTAATTAAAACCGTTCAAAATATAGTTCCAAACGAATCTCAATGCTATATATTTTTGTTGTTATTTTATAGTAGTAGTATAGTATTTTATTTTATTACTAAATTATGTATCGAATTTGCACATCTGACAACCCCATTTTCTGTCCAGTTCATTCTTGTCCATCCTTAGGTTACCTGGAAGAAATCGCTGATCGCGATAAGGCCGCCATTTGTACAATAGTTTAAATGCATATTCAATTTAATGTTTTTTATGGTGTACAATAAATAATATATAAATAAATAATGCTTTAAATCTCAACCTCCTGACAGTTGATGTTCCTGTTTGCCGTTTATTTGTGACACTTTTGGTCATTAATATCACCAATAAACGGCAAACAGGCATATCTAGGTCTACTGTCAGGAGATAGAGATTATTTTTTTAGAAATATCTGTAAAGACGATTGTCATCTTAGTCTACCTGCGACCACGAAATGCTGCAAAGCTTTCGAAACGTCAGGGAAACCAATTTAAATAATATACGCGATTTAATCCGGTTAAACTTTGTTTTATTATAATAGATAGAGATTAGTTGGGAACTATATTTAAAGAGATTTTAATTACGAGAATTATCCTTCTGGTCTACTGTGACAAGATAACGCAGGAAATGTGTCACGTATTTCATAGGTTGTCTCCCATACAAAAAAAAACCAAAATAAGATGTCACTAGTTCGTGCTAACTGCTGTCTTTCAATAATACCTTCTACTCTTGCCCTGTTTCAAATTGCTAAATTCGTTTGTAACAAACAGGAAGTTCAAAGAGATATTTACTTTTAACTATAGTATTTAAAGTATTAGTGAATTCTTGATTAGTAATATGAACTAATTATTTGTCACCAGTAGTATATATATAGTACTAACATACCTATACTACGTTAGTACTATTAGATATTCTGTGCTTATACACTACAAAGACTGACTGTGCTGAGTGCTTAGGGGGTGCCGGTCAGGAAGTGCGATCAGAGCTAGGATAAAATACGTGTTCCGTTTTTAACTTCTAGCGCGGAACAATAAAACAAGGTTACTAAACCTTATATTAAAGTCGTAAATCAAGCCCTGTTGTTGGGCTGACAATTATTTACTTCATTCATTTTCCCCTTGTCTATTTCAGTTGTTAATCATGTACTAATGTTAATAATTTCTTTGTTTCAGTTTGTTCAGGTTCGCAGTACCCTACCTAAGTTACCTCGTGATGACCGTTCTGATTGGCGCCACAATTGCACTCTACATTATACCTATTAATTATATATTTATGGCCTTAGGTACGTATAGTTACTGGATTATTTTAAATAGGTACAATCGGAAATATTTGCGGTGAACCACCATTAAGGCTAAAATCGCATGCACTCAGTGTTCGATGGCAGCCGTAGGTACGTGTAATGTAGCAGGATTCGTTCAAGGGATTTTGTCGACAAAATGTACCACCGGGAAGGATCGTGACCGTACCTCATTTATTTTCGCGATTAACCTTCGGACTACGTTCTATAACCATGATTATTATTATTTTTCTCTTCTATTGCAGGTATTTACAAATTCACGCGTAAAGTGCTAAATCCTGACAGAGTTCCAAACAATGACATATTGGACTTTATTTCACGAATACCGGACGACAAGATGCTGGTTAGTATAGTACCCCACCTTATTTATAGCTTTTGGATTCTTAGTCGAGCAAAATTATTTAGATTTTTTCTCAAACAAAATATTCAGTAGTAGACTCAGTAGAGGTTTCAGGGGTTATCATGCCCGGTATTACCCACAGCTGGGTATAGGCCTCCTTTCGTTTTTGCCATCCTCTTCGATCTTATAAGTCCCAGGGATTATACGTCATAATAATATTATTTTGAAGACCATAGATCAATATACTCTTACGGCCAAAATTAATATCCAATCTATCCACGATTTACCCTAGATTATAGATTTAGAAATTTGACATATTTTGTATGGAGCTTATGTCAAATTTCTATCTCAAGAAGGGCAAATCGTGGATAGATTGGATATTAATTTTGGCCGTTACTCATACATTGTAAAACTAACCGTTAGGGATTAACTATACTTAAGGCCGGTTTTTCAATAGTCTGATAACTTTTAACTGAGGGATAAATGTGACGTTTTATCTACGAGGAAATAACCTACTTACTTAGTAGAATCCATGCGTTTTATAGATTTTCTATGATGATGATGACAGATTTTCTATACTACAACTGTCGAAACGTCAAACTTATTCCTCAGATAAAAATTATCTGGCTATTGAAAGGCCGACCCTTTTTTTTGTGACGGATAAAATGCCTATCGCATATCACACCATCCGTGGAGGCGGTGTGGGTATGTGGAACTCGCACCCACTAACTATTCTCGCCTTGAGTGGATGGGCCACGAGAACTGCATTGCATTACATTCGCGACCCATCCAGCGCGGCCCATTTTAGGGCCTTCAACCTTTAACTTAAACTCTCTTTTAGCTATGTCCAGGCACACTTAGGACATCACTGCAGCTCGAGGGCCGTGCAATGTGGATAATAGACTCCCCAATCTATCACCTGCGGGCCTTTCTTAGGGCGGCATCAGGTCGTTAATTCAGCTCGATTCAGCTTTTTAACCGACGAAAAAAAGGAGGAGGTTCTCAATTCGACGCGTATATTTTTATTTTTTGTTTTTTTTTATTTTTTATGTATGACCACGCATAACTTTTTACAGCGTGGTCCGATTTTAATGATTCTTTTTTTAATGGATAGGGTATATCTAGAAGTTGGTCCAAAAGGAATTTCAACATCAAAATCCACCCCTAAGGGTAGTAAAACAGGGGATGAGTGTTTGTACACCCACTGAATTCTTACCTGTTAACTGATTCTGTTGAAACTTGACACACATAAATATAGTTCTAGACACTACGACATAATGGAGACCTGGAGTTAGATTTTAACCACAAAAAAAAGAAAAAGAAAACTTTTTAACAAAAAATTTAACCGACGAAAACAGAAACTGAAAAGCGAAAAATAACTAATTATGAGTCGGCGCCAAACAACCAATCAACGAAGATCATTAAATTACTTTAAATAAATAATAAAAACAACGTCACACCAAATACAAAGTGAAATTTTCAACGATAAACAATTACTTTCCAAAAATGCGTTCTCTGCTCGGCCACTTGCAACTTGCACGCACTTCGCTTGTTAAAAGTTCGTTTGGCGCCGACTCATAATTGGTTATTTTTCGCTTTTCAGTTTCTGTTTTCGTCGGTTAAATTTTTTGTTAAAAAGTTTTATTTCTATAGAATAAACCATTTTTATATGAGTTGCGTAGATACGAAACTGTTTTATTCCATGGACAAAAGCTGAATCGAGCTGAATAAGTGTAGTTACTCCCTTAATGATAATGGGCTCATACCTACATCGGTACACACGCTTCTCCTTACTTATCAGACAGCACACGCGCGACCATAGATAATATACTTATAAAGTGTGCGACCATACTTATTAAAAGAGATCTAGAATAAAATCAAATTAAATTTTCATTTTCAGAAACAATGGCGTGAATTGAGAGTGCCTGAGTCAAACTTCAACAGAACGTTTTCTACGAAGAGGCGATAAATTGAAGAGAAGAGAAATAGGTGCACTACACACTATCCTACGTACCGTAGTGCTTAAATGTAGCCAGAGATTTTAGGAACGAAGAGCATTTAAACGGGTTGACTACTAGCTTATGATGACATGGTACACGAGGTTCCGGCTATGTCCGCCCTATTGTTATTGCACAGTTCTGTGCAAGAAATTTATGTATATCATATTTATGATAAATAGATAATCCCTTTACTGGACACTGTTGTAGTAAAATGAAAAGTACAAAGGCGGTCTTTTCGCAACCGATATCTTCCAGGCAACCTTTGGGTTGGGTAGGTACGAAAGATGTTCAAAAATTTTTATGGAGTAGGTCGTCCACGATATATTATAATATATCAAGATTTGTGATTAGGTATAAAATTGCTCAAATAGGTATAATTTATAATTGTAAAGATACCTACATATTTAATCGTATTTGGTGATTATGTAATTTAATTTTTCCTCTAGTTTTATGAGCATTTAGATGTAGATCCGCATATATTTTAAAATTATTTCATTTTAGAAATATTAACTTTTATAAATGTTTTGCGGATGTGTTAAGTATTTGTATTTTATCGTGTTTCATCTTCCTATCAACTCATTGACAGACAAGACTAAATACATGATTATGTTAGCCATTTTATACCATTACATTAATAATAATTAAAGCACGGACGAGAAAAAAAGGACTTACTCCGCGCTACATGTAACGAGAGTGAAGCACCGTACCGAACTATGTGAAACTAATAATTAAACGACTAACGAAACCTCATTTGAGAAACGAAATTCCTCATAATGGCGCACTACGACGTGTGTGCGTGAAGCACGTAAACAAACAAGCCGGGTCGGCTTACTTAGGGTGCTTCACTTTCATTATTTGTGGGGCGGAGTCCTTCTTTATTTTCTTGTCCTTGAATTAACGTTGCAGATTATACAATTAATGCAGTATGCGCATAGGTACCTCTAAATAAGTCGTTAGATTTACAGTAAAATTGTGATGTTTAGTATTAAGAGTAAAATAATAATGGTATTCTTATAAAACAGTTCTTTTATTTCATAAATATTATCCAACAAATATCAAGACCATTGCTAAGAATATTTTTACCAACAATTTATCTTGAACTGGCGGAAACTGTTGGTATCTTCACATTTCACCAGAGGTCCCCGGGAAAACAGACGACCTTCCTTACATAATCTATCCCTGCTAGACTAGCTTTAGGTACTCAAATAATATCAGACTAGGTATCTATATTTTACTAAAGCATCCATTCAAGTGGAACCAGATGTCACCGGTATACTTGCAGGATTCTTTTGGACATGTGGCTCTGGCACGCTTAACTCTTTCCAATCCCTCTGTAAAAAAAGTTTGAAAATCGATCAAAACCCACTAGAAATTTGACGTAAACATTCTGATTCGATACTGGTAGCCAGACTAGCCAGTACCTACTAGTTTTCAAAATTAAGACAAAGAAAAAAAAAACTGTGGCAATAGCAAAAGAAATAAAGTAGGTACATTCGACTGCACGTCAGTGGTAACACTTGAATTACGTAAATCACCCTTATTGCTTACGAAATAAAAACACTGTCAAGGTCAAGCTGTTACCACTGACGTGTGGTCCACTCACAGACCAGTAGGCTACAAGACGCCGCATAAGCAAAGTTTAGCATGAGACAACAGTCGTAAAATGTTGGCGAGGACCGGGGGCTGGACGACGCGTTATGGTTGGCTGGCTTAAAAGTTAGGTGGTATGATTCCGTATGATTGGTGCCGCTCGCTGACGGAGTGACGTCCCGATAGGCGGTGGGGCGTATGATATGCAGTGCTACTGCATATGCTTAGTGACCGGGGGTGTCCGGCTAATCGGTGGCGCTTACTGGTCTGTGGGTCCTCTATACTAACTAGTTCTTCTACACCAAAAGAGATTAGACACATGCTTAAACATAACCAGTCCAAGCCCATTACTGTACCACTGCTGGGCACGGGCCTCTTCTCAGAACAAGAAGAATTCAGGCCTTAGCCCACCCCACGCTGTCCTACTGCGGGTTGGCGGACTACATACACCATTAAGAACTGTATGGAGCACTCTCAGGTATGCATGTTTCCTCTCGATTTTTTCCTTCACCGTTTAAGCAAGTGATAATCAAATTCTTCACCAGATTCACCAGAGGATGGGCAGCAGCGTTCTCTGACTATTTAACCAACCAACTGCGATCGCCAACCCTCCTGCCAAGCGTGGCGATTATGGCATATCCCTCCTTTTGGGGGAGGCCTATGTCCAGCAGTGGCCGTCTTTTGGCTGAAATGATGAATGATTAAACAAATTCTGATCCACACGTGAATTCGAAAAGGTGGGGCGGGCCGGGTTCGAACTCAGACCCTACAGCATGGTAGGCAAGCGTTCAGTCGCTAGGCTAGGCTTTCACTGCTTCGAAAAAGATTAATGATACTATCAATGTTTTCTTATTGTTACCAATATTCTGTCGTCGGGTATCCTTGAAATGAAATCCAATAAATCATTGTTCGGTACTCGATCTGGATTCAAACGTTTTCTTCCGAATTTATATAAACCTGAAAGATTTGTTTTTTTTAATCACTAATATACAAATAATCATAGAAAATTATAATTATAATGCCAGTGAAGAATAAACTCCTCCTTTTTTTGTAGTCGGTTAAAAACAAGATAGGTTAATACAACAGTTTATCTTCATGTTATAAGGGTGGATAAAATTTAGGTTAACTGTTTAGTATTTAAAATAGTACGTTATTATACAAGTAAACTAAGTTGTTCATTATACCCGAGGCTGGATTGCATATGTAAACCTAAAAGCGGTGCAATAAGTGCCACTTTACGAGCAAGTGTGTTGAAAAACTAGAGGCATTACATTCGTAACGTGAGTAGCCTATTTTGAACCCAAATAATAATAACTTACCAAAAGCCATCATGAGATATTTCACAGGGATAAAGTAAAAAACAGCTGAAGAGACGATTAACAACAGTATTGATAAGAAACTCAAAAACGGCACCTTGAATATTGCTAAACTGAAAATAAATATAATGAATAAGTTTTTTTATTATCCACTTTTTTTTTAAAGAAAGCGATTCATATTGCATAGTCATCCAGTACAGAGCTATGTTTAAAGTTTCAAGTCTCTAGCTCATCGGGAAGTTAGTTTAAAATTGATTGCATTGTACCGAACAGACAGACATGGCCGAAACGTGGCAAAATTACACATAAATAAATATTCAACACTAACGCTGCAAAGCTTTCGAAACGTCAGGACAGGAAAATCAATTTTAATAATATGCGCGATGTAATCCGGTTAAACTTGTTTTATTATTCACCACTTTTTAGGAAATAAATTATGTAAACATATTATTTTAAAAGAAAACTTTACTGTACGGTCATTAAGGTAGGCCTTTGGCCGTAGGTGGTCGCAGAAATCTGAGTCGCAGAATGGTATTTTTGTCTTATATAACAAAAAGTTTTTTTCTATGCGTTCATTTAAGAGCTTTATTTGCTTACCCGGCTAAGCAAATAAAGCTCTTAAATGCAAGGAAACCCGAAAGGGTCTTCATCTGCAAGGGGATATATCAAAACTAAAGACCGTAACACACGGCAACAATAATGTAATAATTTATCTTATAGCAATACATATCTCAAGATATCTTGCCATAAGACCCTACTGGAGCTCACACGTGGTAACCATAATGTGTATTTTTTACATCTTTCATCTTTATAGTACCGAGCGATACGGAAATATACGTTGATTTATAATTTATATCTCAATACATCTCGATCTGCGTAAGCTATACCTTGCGTCGTGCGAGACCTTAAGATGATTCAAAAAGGTACATCCCGGGATGTGATATACAATATAGCTGCCGTGTGTTACGAACTTACGACCATTACGTAATCCCAACTACATAAGCTAAGCAACCGCTGCTACGGGAGTCTCATCCTAGCAGATGGGAATGACATATCTCAACGAAAAAGTAATTAGTTGAGATATATCATTCCCATACACTTTGATTGTTTTCTATAGCGTTGACGATTGTAGAATGTCAACTTGGCTAGGGGGCCTGGCCCTCGTCTCGGTGCGTTTCTGGCAGGATAGCCGCTGTTGCTCTCATTAGGGGCAGCTACTGATTGATCCCATGCTCCTTTTATAACCCACGCAGTAAGGGGACCTATTATAACGAAAAGGCATAGTGTAGAAGAATATTACACCACTTACTTGTACAATCTTTCAGCTACCGATACCATATATTCTATGCCAGCCGTTATAATGATCGTCATCTCTGGTAGACCTTTAATTTTTCCTGTCATACTCTCGCCATTTTGTAAATCATCATAGTTACCGTGGTCGATTAGATCATCCACATTTTGATTTCTCATGAATACTTCTTGACCTGAAATTATCGTAATGATGGTTAATTTGAAAATGACCTTGTTTATATAAAAAATTGCAAAAGCGAAACTTAGGAACAGATGAAAAAATACTCTACTCTAAAAAAAAGCTATCGGTGTACTAAGAGTAATCTTTATTATACAAAAGTGTATTAGATCTTTAGTGTATTAGTTTATTATTTCTTTATATGTACAATAAAGAATATAATCAGTAAATATAGTTATTTATTTATTTAAACTTCATGCAACATGTGTACATAGGCGGACTTAATGCCTTAGGCATTCTCTCCCAGTCAACCTTAGGGTGATACAGAGATGACAAGGCAGGTGCAATATTGATTCACGACACAAAACAAGATGAGAAATAAATTACCACTAAAACAATAGATAAACATACATAGGTATATATATATATAACATACGATAAGTACTCAATATATATAATAATATACTATTATAGTCGTAGATAAAATATTAATGAGATGATTCTGCCAAAATTTTATCTAGAAAGAACTTCCGAACTTTCCTTTTAAAAGAGTCCCGACTGGTGGCCATCCTAAGCTCGAGAGGTAGCTAATTCCGAAGAATAATTGATTGCATATGAAAGGATGAGTGCACAAAATTAGAGCTATGATAAGGGCAATTATTGTACCTAATCCATAAAATTATAAACTTACGTTGCCTCTGATCAAGGAACCATGCGATCGGAAAGAGAGCTGCAATGAGCAATGGTGTCATCCATGGGTCAAAATAGTACCAAAACACGAGCCAAGAGCAGAGAATTGAGGCTGAGTATTCTCGGTCTTCCCACTCGAATAAACTCCTGTACATAAACGAAAAAGGTAATTAATAAATTATGAGTAATCAGTTGAAATTCTAAGTTAAGATACTGCATAAAGATGAACTTGTCATCAGACCAGTTACAGATTAGTTAAGAGTATAGTGATTATTTTAATGTACGTGATGTGGCTGTACTTTTATAAATAAATAAATAAACTTGTACTTGAATCGGCAGTGAAATTCGAATGTTAAGAAACTGATAAATCTTGTAAAAAAAACTCGCACACTCGCGGTTTCCGGCGTATTACCACACAAAAAAGCATTTTTTCAAGGTTTCTTGTATAGGGACTCCCTTTGGATTCAAACTTTTATTATTTTTAGTATTTGCCATAGTAGACGCCATTGCAACACATAATCTGACATCACGAAAACAAAAACGAGGGCTAATCCCGCCTAAAAACTGTTACGCAGTTTGATGGGTCTACTAATCAGAAAATGCTTTCGTCGAAAATAAATTATTTAATTTTTACATAACATGACAAGGAAGGAAGGATGTGTAAGGAAGGTTTGTAGTGTATAGAGAATTTGCCTGCTCCATTGAAAAATCTAAACAGGAGACTGACAATAGACATCCTCTCTATGGCATCAGGAAGGTGAGATGTAGACTAAAGAGTCGCAAAAGCTTTCTAAAGGTAATACAACCATTAACAGGCAGCAGCCCTAATAAGGCACGAGAGGAACTGTGGCAACAAAAACACCCTCCTCCTGCTGACTACATTGAGCCTGCAAAAGAGCTCCCAGCCCAGCAGGCCAACAACTACCATGGCCCATCTGGAAATCCTTGAATCGACTCCGAAGCCAGATAGGCCGCTGCAGGTCAAATTTAGTTAGATAGGGATACACAGACGAGTCACAATGTGACTGTGGAGTCAATCCACAGACGATGCCTAACCTCTTAACCTGCTCACTGTGCAATTCCACCTGCACAATCAAAAACCTATGCGAGGCTACTGATAGTGCTGCTGACGTGGCTACATTTTGGTCCAAAATGATATAATTAAACTCGAATCATCGACACGAAGAAGAAGAATATTTTAAAAATCGAACAAGTCACAAACAAATTGCACGAACAAAATCCGCGCGAGCTTGCGATGGTTATGGCGTAGTCGCTTTGTATTAGAACAACGCCAGACTCGGCACGCAAGGTACTTTTTTTTTTTTTTAAACATGTAATCGTTGTTTAAACCATTCTTTCGATTCTGAACAAAATAGTATTTTGTTGAGGTTTTAAATAACACGTTGTACATAGGTAATTTCAATAACACGTTCTATCTATATATATCGATTCGATATGAATGTGGATTAGTAAATTTCGTAATTAACCATCTGTACCTACAAGATAAGATAATCTACAATCACGTGGCAATGATTGTCAGAGGGCATCCCTTCACTGTTCGTGGGGCATACTCCAAAATGAGTAAATACACTACTTACACCCGAAATTTTTAGGTAATTAACTATAGGTTAACATCTTGACATGGTTTTTGTCTAAATAAGTAAAAAAAAAAACTAGCTAGCTGTTTAGAAGCTGTTTAGAAGAACAACATGGTTACACGAGTTATGGTCCCGGAAATAAAATGGAAAAAAATATAAAGGATATCTGCAATTTTAACACGCGATATCCGGATAGACTTGTTCTGCCTCTCATAAAGACTGAACTGTGTAGCCAAAACAGTTATGCTATGTCGGTGCGAATTTTTTATCACTTACTTAAAGCATGCGGAATTTACCGCTCACTAAATACACATTAAACACAAAAAACAACTTTTTAGATTTTTATGTGAAAAATGTTTTCACTCCGTCGACGAATACCTAAATTTTAAAATATAAATGTATTCATAATGTTATTCTTTTATGATATACATATTATATAAATTGATAATTTAATACTGAAGTCTCTGAATGTGTGTGTGTGTGTGTGTGTTTTAGCTCATCATTGTTTTATAATGATAAAAAAAAATGTATCACTGTCATCTGTCATTAGTTCACTTGACAGCTGTCTCGCGAACACACGTAAATTTTATGAACGGTTGCGCCAACTGAATTCGGAACATGCTACCTAAATAGATCGCGTGTCTATTTACTGACGTCGTTGTATAATTATAAGTTTTTTATTATTATAATTTCTTATACCATTTTATAACATAATTTAAACAAACATGTTTACATACATATACATTATTGTCAAGATTGTTTACCTTTAGTTAATTAATTAGTTGTGCAGATGCTGCTTTCGGGATCCTGACATGACTTCACACACGAGAAGGTAGCAAATGACTGCCTATCACCAATCAAGAATGTCCTTTGTGCACGGACGACGAAGGTCCTATATGTACGATTATTCTGTGATTATTACGACATGTTATGTCATAATTCAATATGTCATCATATTGATCATCGGTTAGCACCACAGAAATAGATAGAATGGTTGTAATCACAATTTTACTTGCGATTCATGCGTGACTTTTCGAACAAACTACGCCTCCTATATTGACGTCATAAATTAAAAAAAAATAACTTTAATCAAATGTACTTTACAGCTCTTGTTTCTGCAGTTAGAAACAGCACAATAAGGCATTTTTGCAGGTTTTTGTTACAGTATTTACAGAAACAAGTCTTAAGGCGTACTGAGAAAGGCTTTGAAATGCACTGCACTATGGTGCAGAGTGTTGCCACGCGCGCTCTGCCCACATGGCCATTCTATCTATTTCTGTGGTTAGCACATTCTTTTCGTCCGTGGTCAGCACACTGACCTCTATTAAACTAGAACGCTGGACAGGCTATGTCATTCAAAATGACAGATGTTCTTAGTGCCCAATCAAAGCACCCCAAACCTTGGTCCCTGCATGGTATAATAAGATGTTTCACCAGGTATTCTCTTCCCGCAATGACAGCGCGATGCCTCCAAGCTACGTCACGATCAGTGTTGCCATTGATTGATATCTTCAATATACTTAAGGAGATTTTTGTTCATAATGAATATAAAATAAATTCCTAACTAGCCTAACTATTTGTTATCTCGTGTTATTCATCTAATTAGTTAATAAAGGAAACTATATTAAATTACTAGTTAAAAAGTGATTCTTTATAGAAGAAAGTAAATGAAAAAATGCATTTTGCTCGGGTAATTTATTTTCACAAAGTGGCAGCACATCAAACTGACAAGTGTCACGCTAACAGCCCGCTATTGGATCCATGGCCGCTGACATAGTACGGAGGCAATCACGTGACCTAGCTGTCACGGGAAGAGACTACCTGGTGTTGTTATACCATGGGTCCCTGGAACTAATTCGCTAAAATTAATCGTCATAGTCCCGTCTATAGTTAAAGTTGTTATGGGCAAAGGTAACCGCTTATCATCAGGTGGGCCTTTAGCTCGTTTCGCCACACTATACTATAAAAAAATATATAAAAAAATTGTTCCGTGGACCAACACCACTGCAGCCGTGGCAGCCACTGCTAACAGCGCCAAAATGGCGATAATCAAATGTCTTCATTACGATGTCGTCAATAGCCACTCCAGCGTACTAGTTTCATAGAGGTCAGCATTCATATGGTGGTGTATACCATATAGTCTGCCTGTGGCTTCGCCCGCGTATAGTTCAGTTTAATCACAGATGTTATCACGCATCTCTCGGGAGCTGTTTACTTTCTCGGGATATAAAGAAGCCTATATTAAATCCGAGTTATGGTCTATCTGTATGCCACATTTCATCCACATCCATTCAGCTGTTTCAGCTCGATTGAAGGACAAACAAACATCCATACTTTCGCATTTATAATATCGGTAGGATTAATTGTAATTTACACGAAACCAAGCATTTGTTAACAAGTGCACTGCGTCAGAGCATAGTAGGTACAGATACTATACAGCCTTAGACTCCGGAGCCCTTAGCTGAACATAGCCCACGCCTGAATAAAGCTATATCCGACCACGCTCTTGGAGACCGAAATGATGTTATCTGTGTTAATACAGGTTAATACTGCCCTCTATCTACCAAAAAATCCCTCAATCGTCTCTGAAGGTCTTGATTGCTGTTCTATTGAGGAAACTTCAAAGCAAGATAATTCCATTTTCTTTGTCCATAGGCTCAAGACCAGCTGTGCTGTGCTGTACGTGTCGTGTGCCAAAACATGTAAAACATACATATTTGAAGATAAACATATGACTCAAGCTTTGCGATTAACCATTTTAGTTTTTCGATGCAGATAATATGACACAATATTAATAAATTATGTAACATTTTTAATTATTATGTATTTTGATTTCAGATGAAAAATTAATTGTAAAATTTAATCTTATTTATTGCAATTTTATTTCGTATATTTTATCTGTTAAATTATTATTATTTATTTAATTGTTTAATTGAATGGTTTTATAAATTTTATTATAAATTATTGTACGTCTAACATGGTCGAGCAGTGAGATCGCACACCATGCTCTTTAGTAATAACACCCTTTAACTACTGTCTCAAAATAAAATACTTTGACTTTGCACGTGGTTGATTGACTACGGTTGATTACCTTTATCCTTATTATTATTTAATAACATCGGAACAAACAAAAGTTGGTCCTATGGAGAAGAGCAGGCAAAAAACTCCATGTATACACGTTATATGCACATTAACGTAAATCCATTGAGTTTCTTGCCGACTCTTCTCCATAGGGCCAACTTTTTAGAACCTTGCACGGTTCTAAAAAGTTGAGTAGATTCATAATGAACGTTTTCAAAGGGCATGTAGATGCTTATTCGTAATAAAATCTTTTGACTTTGACTTTGTAGTTCGTATGATCAAATCTTAGTCATGAAAAAAAAGTACACAAAATACCTATTGCCCAAGCCGTGGCTTACTTACTTGAAATACTCGTTGATTGTGTAGAGGAATTCAAAAGTTTCCTTGATAAACTTGACGTTCTTGTAAATTAGCGATATATCAAACTTCGGTGGCTTTGCTATATACTTGACTTGCTTCGGACGAAACAGTTTTAACGAAGCTGTTACCTGAAAGATAGTATTATATTCATAGACTTATATTGTTTATTAAATTTCACAACGCCTCGATGATTAATATGATGATTGGCTAATTCCAACGGATTAGTTCACACCTTCAAAACAAACTTTATCAGGCATTAGACATATCTACGTATTATGAATATTTAAATTCATTTTTATCACAGAATTGTACGTATTGGTCCTACTTATACCACTCAGATCAATTGATCTACGATATTCATAATCGACTACAATCGCCACTGTAGACACTTTGTGAAAGGCATCCAGAAATATCCATAGGATTCACTCAAACATTAGTAACAGTCACTATCGGCCAAAATTAATATCCTATTTATCTACGATTTGCCCTACTAAAGATAGAAATTTTACATGTTTTGTCCATACAAAATGATACAAAACAAAGCTCCATAGCTTAATGTCAAATTTCTATCTCCAGTAGGGCAAATTATGGATGGATTTAATATTAATTTTGGCCGTTAATATGTCTCACGAAAAATGTCACTAAGTCTGCCTCAAGAAACACCACAAGAATATTTTTTTGTTATAAATTCTCAGAAATAGGTACAATAATACTCACAGGATTCCATAATAGTTTCATTTCTAAAAGCACCCTGGGACAATTTCCTCTAGCACCCTTTCTCTTCGCGTTGTCTTTGAGGGCATACCATCTTGGTTCACCATCGCTTACCCTGAGCAGAGGTATGGTCACTCTGCCCAGGAAATCGTACAGTAAGGAATTTATGGAGGAATCGTACACTTTCAGGTCAAGAGATGAAGTGACGTCGTATATGTTGCTGTAAAATTCATACGCAATTGAAGTAGGTAAGGTAATGTTTTGAAATAGTAAATAGCTGGCATCGACTGGATGTATGCAAATAAATAATTAAAACAAATGAAAATTTAATGACTCAGCCATAATATTATTTTAGAAACATAATTAAATTATACATTCAAGGCAATTTTTAAAGTATGCAGAAGGAGAATATACTCGGTTGTTTTGGTGTAACCATCGAGCATTAAACAATATGGAGATGAATTACAGGCTATTCAATTCCGAAACTGCCATAACTGACATAAGCATTTGCTAGATGTGAGCAAATGCTCACGACACCTGAATGTTCGTCTCGAATACATGCTCGGCTGTGCTCCATCCAGTCAAAATTCGCGACGGAGTTCGCGCTAGCGTTTGTCATGTAATGAACATTCAAAGGAATTCGCCAAAAAACCGACCGACAGCCAGATGGACCGCGCTTGGATGCTCGACCCTCACCATCGAGCTGCTCGGCTTGCTGTACTGCCATGCCGAATATTCTACTTGTAACTTGTAACGTGCTCACGTCGAGCGAATATTTATGTCAGTTGCCACCTTTGTATTTATTTGTACAGATCAATGTCAAGCCACGAGCGTTTTTCCAATATGAGCCTAGCGCGCTCGCGTAATGCGACGCCTGCGTGTGGTATTGCCCGAGCCAATAGGAGCGCGTTATTTCTAGTCGAAAATTTGCTGAATTGATATCAAACAAAGCAGATATGATGACATCTCTATAGGGTTTTTTGCTCGATGGATTTTTAATTTATTCTGTAGGGCTAGCGTTTGACCGCCATTATGTGTTATGTTATTATGTTATTGGTACATAAAGAAAGCTACTGCCCACATTCTTAACATTTAAATTGATCCTTTTAGTATTCTCCATTCAAATAATAAAACGGCAAAAATAGCAATTAAACTATCTCTACTTATGATTTTGGTATTTATAAAATACGCTTTTTTGATTAATATTTTTAAATACTTAATTTTACTCACAATTCATAGCTCTTATTCCATACTGGTTCAGCGGTAGCATTGCCTGAGGGGGTCCGCACCTTCTCATTGTCCAGCTCCAGGGTACAATAGGCATGAGGCTTGCCTTGCAGCCCTCTAGCTCCGATGACTTTCACGTGCAACTGTCCAACAACGCCTATATTATCTGGATTTAGATTGTCGAACGCCTGCAAATTTAAAATCAGTACTATTTTTTATACTTTTAAATATTTTAAAATGAGACTTAGCCGAGACTTTCATACTTGCAAGGCGCAACGAGGCGACTCTCTTGAATGAAACATTTATATGACTTTACCTATTTAACCTTTACGAAACCCATTTTCACATTTTCTGCAGACATTTATGCTTAGTTGCTACAAAATCCCGTTTCCACATTTGTTTACACGACATGAGGCTACCTTTAAACAAACTATTTCAAGGCTAGACCTATCAAGCGCACCTCCTTATTTCTTTACTTACAAACTAGACGTAGCATTGCCTCTACCAACGCTCATTTCTTTATTTTTAGACTAGCGACCTTAGACCAACATTTTGGTCTGTGCTAGCGACGTAGTGCTGCCTCTACAAATCCCCATTTTTTTATTTCCAGACTAGATGTAGCACTGCCTTTACGAAACCCCATATCTTTGTTTCCAGAAAAGACGCAGCACTGCCTCTACGAAACCCCATTTCTTTATTTCCAAACAAGACGTATCACTGCCTCCACAAAACCCCATTTCTTTATTTCCAGACTAGACGTAGCACTGCCTCTACGAAAGCCGATTTCTTTATTTCCAGACTATACGTAGCACTGCTTCTACGAACCCCATTCCTTTATTTCCAGATTAGACGTAGAACTGCCTCTAAGAAATGCCATATCCTCACAAAACGTAGCACTACTTCTACGAGACGTTATTTCCTGTTTTCCAGACTGGGTGTGTAGCCCGGCCCGCCTCTACGAAATAAAATTTCTACGTTTTCTAAACTAGGCGTAGCGCTAGCTCTACGAAATCTAATTTGTTAGTGTTCCACACAAGACGTAGCGCAGCGCTACGAATTTTTATTCCAACTTTTTTCTGTATCTGAAACCTTATACCTCAACCTTATATCAGAGTTAGCGCTGTTAATGTGACACAATAGCATTTTTATTGTTATGACGTCTATAGGTATACGTTTTTAGCACTCGAAAGTGTTAAACGAATAATTTACTTACATATTTAGAGCGCATATCGTCAACATTCGGCTCAGTTTTAGCAACTTCTTCAGTGTTACGAGTAGCGCACAAAGTCACCGATAAATGTACGGAGCCATAGCCCTCGTCCAGGTCTTGCCAGATGTCATGTGTACGTTCTCTTTCTCGGGACGACAGGTCTAGAACACAACTTTAGAAATAATTTTACTAAGTAACCATACAAAAGAAAAAAAAAAAAAAAAGTATAAGTGACGCACAAAATTACCAACAAAAAATCACAGAACAAATACAGGTACAGAGCCAAGAAGTGTGGTAAGATATGCGACACATCCGCGCAAAACGGCCACATAATTAACATCGGGTTAATATTAGCTAGTTGGCTAGTTTGTTAAACTACGTTTTGACTTAAAAATTAACTCGTTCTGTTCCTTAATACCAGTCATCGTTTGTAATTTTTTATTTTATTTTTTTAAATATTTTTGGGATATTTTACACATCACCATCTAGTCCCAAACTAAGCAGAGCTTGTGCTATGGGTACTAGACAATGGATATAATACTTATATACTTTTTTTTGTAAATACATGCTTATAATACATAAGAAACAACCAGACCAACAAAAACACTCATGTTCATCACACAAATATTTGTGTCCTGTGGGAATCGAACCCACGACCTCGTGATCAGCAGTCCGACCCTCGAACCACTAGACCACAGATATATGATTTTTAGACATATGCTAAATTCTTTTGCTTGTGTTTTGTGTGTGTGTTACCTATAATGTACTAACACCAAAATTACCTGTGTACACAAATAAACATTTTGATTTGATTTGAGAACAAAATGAAAAGACAATATCATAAACGATTTTTATTTACCAGTTATTGAGGAAAATCGTTACCATCTTTTCGTACACGAGGTCGTCGTGATCAGCAGTCCGACACTCGAACCACTAGACCACAGAGGTCGTCAAAAAATTACTTGTGGGCCACAATTTTGGACCTAATTAGTTGATTAAGAGATCGCCCACTGCGTTTTATCTAGTCACTAAACGAGCTTAATTACAAAGTTTTTACAAATATTTTGAAATATTAAATTGATAACACGACTAATTAACTGTTCTGCAGTTGTAATGCACTGAAAAAATACCGAGTTCTTTAGTGCTACCCGGTACTGTACACCTACTGCCCCTGACCTCTGAGAAGAGTAACAGAGATAACATGCACGTTTATACAAACATCTAATCAAACCACGAATGCCAGACACATTAATTGAGTACTTCCATCTCCCGAGTAAAGATAAGTCATAAAACCACCATGATTTTTGTTTCTATCCTTTGCGTATGTAGCGGACGATTTTGGTAGGTAGGTACTTCGGACCCTAGACACAAGGCAATAATAATAAAATAAATATAATTCGATAATAATCAACGATAAAAAAACTTGATGACTTACGGCCCAAATTAATATCCAATCTATCCACGATTTGCCCTACGAGATAGGAATTTGACATAAGCTCCATGCAAAATATGTCAAATTTCTATCTCTATTAGGGTAAATCGTAGATAGATTGATTTTGGCCGTTACACGTACATTCAATAGTGTCGACAACGCGTTGCATATGTATTAACCCCACAAATTATTACTAAACAAATATTATACTGTACCACTATACGCGATATAATCCGGTTAAACTTGTTTTATTAAAATGTGTAGTGATCGCGAAAACCTAAGAAATTATTAAATATTATACTGATCATCAAGACAATCAACAAGTCCTTCACAAAATTATGTGGCATTGCATTCAAAGAGGTCTTCACACTTGACCTACTACAAATCAGAAAGAGCTGCATGAATGGCTATATATTCTTTTATTATTTATAATTACCGAAGGAAACCTAACTATCATAAAACTATGATTGTTTGTTTGTTGATGCATTACGCAAAATTACTGGGCTGATTTGGATGACATTCGACAGACAGATAGACTATGTCCTGGAGTAAAATGTAAAATCATTTTTATCGACATACCACGCGAGTGAAGTCGAGGGCGTAAACTAACAACAACATAACATAACATAACATCACGCCTGTATTTCTCCGAAGGGGCAGGCAGAGGTGTAATACACACGTGTGTGTGGCGTAAACTTATGTCATTATAAAGTCAAAGTCCGAGTTACATTTTGTATTATCAAACTTTCTCATACCTGCCCATAAAATTCTTCTGTTTTCCTTTGTTCCACAGGGATATAGTTAACATTTGATCATTGCTCAGGTGTAATTTGAATCGCTCCCGCCACTGTGGTTGTCGCGTGGCCGGCACGGACTTAGATTTGAATGTTTGAGCACCCAAACTGCAATAAACAAGGAATAAATGGAATTTTTCTTTTACTACAAAACAAACTGTTTCTAAATTAGAACTATTTTAGAATGTATGAAATTTTTGTTTATTTACCGGAATTTGCAGAAAACTCCATGTGAAGCGCCATCGTCTGGAGAGTGTGGCAGACCTTTAGCTTCCACTATGATGATATTGACGATTGTATTCCGTATTGACTTATCCCTTTTCAAGGATGCTTCTTTTTTTGGCTGCAATATATCAAATGTAGCTTATGTAGCTAAATGGATGACAGAGACGGACTAAAACATAGTTCTAGCATCACAAGTAGGAAACTAAGTAGGTACTTATAGTTAGTTAAATTCATGATTTGAGAGTATCTTATCTACTAAAATGAGATGCGAATGAAATATTCTTCCATCATTTTCTATTAGGATATAAATCCCTACATACAATTACTAATGCAACAGCTGGCTTGTTTATGTCAGCTGCGCCTTGGTGTCCACAGCAACCAGTTTGTCCTTTACGTGGTAATTAACTATCGAGCAATGTCGTCTCTTCGAGAAATCTTCATGATCGGCAATGGAAAACGAAAGACTTTTAATGATAAATAAAATAAATATTTGTTATAATATATGATTTGTACATATATATAATTTGTACCTATTTGGGACATTTTACACAGCACCATCTAGTCCCAAACTTAGCAGAGCTTGTAATATGAAGATACGTATGATATAAAGATTCAATGCAAGTTATCAATTTATTGATGTACCTTTTCATTAATGGTGGGGTCGACAGGAGGTTCTGCTGGGCTCTCGATGCTTTTGCTGTTATTCGGCAGTTCTTTATTGTTTGCTGTTGGAACAGCTACAGACTCCAGCACAGAGTTGCTGCCTCTAATAATATTACTGGTAATATTCGCGAAAGAACTAGGGCGCCATCTGTGATAATAAATAAAAAATAATAAAAAATACTTTATTCGCGCATTCAAAATAACCAGCGTGCTTAAAAAAAAATTGTTTTCGAATTTATGTAATGTCTCCATTAAGCTTTGCCCTGATAATTTGAGTATAAAGGAAAAAAGCTGATGTCGCATAGTATGAAAGCTCGGGAGAAAGTTATTGAGCGGCGACTCAAACAGGAGAGTGAGACTTCACAAAACCGGTTCGGTTCTATGCTTGGTTGGAGTACAACGGATGCCATTTTTGCTATCTGTCAACTATGTGAGAAATACAGAGGTGCACACAAAAACTTGCACATGGTTTTCGTTGACCTTGAGAAGGCATTATGACCGGGTACCTCGTGAGGTTTTGTAGCGGGCCATTAAGGAGGATGTTGTGCCTGGGAAGTATGTGCAGTTGATCCAAACGATGTACAGCCAATGCAGTACACAAGTCCGGTCTAGTACAGTGGGGACTACTCCCAGATTCAATGATAGTGTAGTGTAGGCTTACATCAAAGATCGGCTCTTAGCCCCCATCTATTCCTGCTGGTAAAGGATGCTCTTACGTCTGACATACAGGAAGAAGCCCACCCCCTGCAATGGTGTATGCTGTTTTCCGATGACATTGTGCTGGTTACCGAGAGTGGCCTGGAGGTCCAGAGCAGACTGGAGAGTGTTGGCTTGAAATTTTTTTAAAGCAAAACAGTGTACATGTTTTGTGATTTCTGCGGTACTTCCAGTCCTGTGCCTATAACACTCCCCGGAATGTCCTTACCGATTTGTTCCAGCTTTCGGTACCTTGGGTCACTCGTCCATGGAGGTGGTGAAGTGGACCGAGACGTTATGCATCGGATCAACTCAGGAGGGAGGGATAAAATGACAACAGGTCACAGGAACAACTTGTGACCCACGGATGCCACTCAAAGCAAACAAATCCGATATAAGATCTGTCGTTCTATAAGGATGGATGGAAAAAGACGGATGAAAGAAGATTGCATGAAGCAGAGATGATAATGTTGGGATGGATGTGTGAGTGACAAGAATGGTTAAAGTAAGAAATGAATATATCAGAGGAAGTTGACAGAGTGCAATATTTTGATAGGTGACGAAAAGGTGGAACAAGTGAAAGATTTTGTATACCTGGGTTCCATGTTTACGAGAGATGGCAAGCATGTGAAGGACATTGAAAGGAGAGTGAGTGCTGGTAATCAGGTGAATGGGGCACTACACACCTTCATGAACAGCCGCAAAGTGTCGGAAAAGGCACGGCTGGCTGTTCATGGGGGAGTGTTAGTGCCTACACTTATGTATGGTAGTGAAAGTTGGGTATGGCAGAAGAAACATGAAAGCAGAATAAATGCAGTAGAAATGAGAGCTTTGAGAAGTATGTGTGGTGTAACTTTGAGAGATAAAGTAAGGAATAACATGATAAGGGAGCGTTGTGGAGTGAAAGAAGATGTAGTGACAAAGATTGAGAAAGGTATGTTAAGATGGTTTGGACATATAGAGAGGATGGAAGAGAGGAGATTGACGAAACAAGTATACGAAGCGAGTGTGGATGGAAAAGTTGGAAGGGGATGACCTCGGCGAACGTATCGCGATCAAATCACGGATGTTCTCAAAAAATGCCAGGTTAAGAGTTCTCTAAACCGACGAGCATGCATGACGAGGTTAATGGACGTAGATGAAGCGAAAGAGGTGTGTCAGGATCGTAGCCGGTGGAAATCCATAGTCTCTGCCTACCCCAATGGGAAACAGGCGTGATAATATGTATGTATGTATGTAAGTTAGAAAGTGGCGCCAGTAATAGAAAAGTTCAAAGGAAATCGTTTGGGTTGGTATGGGCATGTGATGAGGAGGGATGAAACGCATGTTACTAAGAGAGTGATGAATATGTATGAACATGGATGGAGAGGGAGAGGGAGATCAAAGAAAAGACGGATGGATTGCCTCAAGAAGACATGGATGAAAATGAAGTAAATGATGAGATGACGGCTGATAGAAAAAAATGGAAAAGGAAGACGTATTGCGCCGACCCCGAGTAATTTGGGACCAGGGCAGGAAGATGATGATTTAAATAAATTTGTTGTATTGAACAATTATTTCAAACAGAGTATCCATGGAATTTCTTGCCGGTTCTTCTCCTAGGACCCACCATACCGTGCAACTAGAGCCAATTTGAATTGAATTGAAGAGAGGCTTAAAGGTAATTCAGCAAATATACCTACCATACATCTTTAAAATCTGTTTATTAACACATTTTGTAAACACAAGTCAAATTATGTTTAATTACCACTTATTTCACTAGGTACAGTACAGTACGGACTTTTTCATTATTTAAAATCTGCAAAGTGTCGGAAAAGGCACGGCTGGCTGTTCATGGGGGAGTGTTAGTGCCTACACTTATGTATGGTAGTGAAAGTTGGGTATGGCAGAAGAAACATGAAAGCAGAATAAATGCAGTAGAAATGAGAGCTTTGAGAAGTATGTGTGGTGTAACTTTGAGAGATAAAGTAAGGAATAACATGATAAGGGAGCGTTGTGGAGTGAAAGAAGATGTAGTGACAAAGATTGAGAAAGGTATGTTAAGATGGTTTGGACATATAGAGAGGATGGACGAGAGGAGATTGACGAAACAAGTATACGAAGCGAGTGTGGATGGAAGAGTTGGAAGGGGACGACCTTGGCGAACGTATCGCGATCAAATCGCGGATGTTCTCAAAAAATGCCAGGTTAAGAGTTCTCTAAACCGACGAGCATGCATGACGAGGTTAATGGACGTAGATGAAGCGAAAGAGGTGTGTCAGGATCGTAGCAGGTGGAAATCCATAGTCTCTGCCTACCCCAATGGGAAACAGGCGTGATAATATGTATGTATGTATGTAAAATCTGATCTGCCTGAAGTAGTTTTTGACAAAAACAATTATTTATCTACTACTTACGACATTCCTGAAACATTTCTTAACACTAAAGCACTATCCAAAGAGTGTCTGGATTTTTGTAAACTAGGATTAACTTCCATAATTACTATATGTACTTAATGTTTATTTATAACACGACACACCACAATACAAGAGAGCTACGATTTAGAGCATCTGTGAACTTATGAGATGTTGACACACAAGTATTAGCCTTGTACATAAGTCCGATAACACTATAATCATATTTATAATTACTAGATACGGGATACCAATGTGAATGCTATCGGATCTTATCTAATTTCAATTCCAATAATTGTCATTTATAAACATTTTTGATAAGTCCTTGCAGTAGCTGTTGTCCAGTATAGTCCGAACAATATAGAAAATAGAAAATATTATCATAATTATCATTAAATAACTCCTCTTATATAACCAAACACGAACACACAAACTATCACATGCACATACACGCACCAACATCCCACTACACGCACATACACGCACCAACACCCCCAACCCTCACACCTACACTACCCCTACACATACACACTCCAAACACGCGCATTGCATGCTTTCATTACTATTAATAACTTTGTCAAATCAAATTAATGTCAAACTATGTATCTATTATGTTTTAATGAAAACTATGTCACGATTTGTATAATTTAACTAAGGAAGGTGGTCCCCAAGATATAGGTTAACCTAGTTTGAAGATCAACGTTCATCTGAATTGTAACATATTACTTATTTTGGAAATAAACGACTATTATTAATATTAAAAAAACCTATCAATTAAGTAGGTAGGTACATAACGAAAGTCCGGATTAAATCATCATTTCAGAATAAACTTAAGCAATTAATTCCTTAATTTATTAACAGTATAAGATACATAAAAATCCCTAGTCTATTTTTATTTTATTTTATTTTACCGTCATTATAATACAAGCGCGACTGCTGAGCGTGGGGTCCTGGTTTCGATTCTCGAGTCGGGCAAAGTGTTATTGGGTTTTTTCATTAGGAAATTCTCAGTAGCAGCCCGGAGTCTGGATTTGTGCCCGGTCAGTGGCAATAGGCTCGCCTCCTATTACATGGGACTATAACATAACTGGCGAAATGTGGGTGTACTATTGTATTGTGGGTGTACCTCTGCCTACCCCTTCGGGGAAATACAGGCGTGATGTTATGTTATGTTATGTCATTATAATATGGAATTATATTACCTTACACGGTTTATACCAGTGATGTCTGCTGGAGAATCCGCGGTTAACTAGGCAACTTGAAAATGACGGGCTGAAAATTCGGCTGTTGATCAGTGTCTGCAAAACCAAGATCAAGAAACAGTTGCTGCACCTTCTTTCTTCGTTTGGAGGACTCATAACTTGGAAGTTATCTTGCTAACCATTACCAGCAATCAACCCAACCAGCAAAGTAGTCCGTTAAGAAATGCATTTATCACTAAAAAGTGAAAATAAAGCGTTATTAAAGTATCCGTTATGACCGCGTGTTCTATAATAGCGACTTACACAATATTTTAGTTGTATAATATTAAACAGCATTTTGGTAACAATAATAAGTGTTGTAAACGTTTACATCAACGCCATATATTACGCCTTTATCACAGTACTATAACTGATGCCGCTACATCAAGTACAGAGCCATCTTGTGTTATTAAAGATTTACACGATACTGTTTTGAAGCAATTTTGTGTTATTGTAGCTTCCAAATGAGTATTATAGTACAAGTGTTTAAATAGAATTGAAAACACAACTATAGAACAATAATGTACTGTTGCTGATTTTTACATCACTTTTAAGTATCGAATTTGAGCAATAAAATCTTCCTAATAGCTACTATAGTGGAAATGTCATAGCTGTCACGAGTATGCTCTTTTAACACTGAAAGGTCATCAAAACACTATTTCGTAACTTGTATATCTCATAGTGACGTTACAGAGCTTTTATCGCTTTTATTGGACCTTTACGATACATAAAAGTAGTATATTACTAGTTTTAATCAACCTAAACATCCTATAAAAGAAATTTAACATCGTTTTTACAACGTAAGTCCCGCGTTTTGTTTATAAAATGGCTGCTGTATATATGCTAATGCTGTGTATATGCTAATGTTTGTGAATCTTCAGACTATGATAATGATAATGCAGAGTGATATTATTATTATTTTGCGGAATATGCCTCGACAATCAAGTGGTTTAGTCTAAGATGTACCAAGGAACCCTATTTTAATCATGGCTGCCGATGATTGTCACTGCTGTGCACTAATTAAGCCTATAGTAAGCACGTAGGTACCTTTTTATCCGTTAATAGCAACACTGAAGACATTACCATTTTGTAATTGATTATAATTAAATAAATATTGAAAATCAAGGGGGGGCATTAAAAATTTGTTAAAAAATACTAACTACTTTATCAATAAAATTTTAGTCGCATGTAAAATTGACTGTCTATCTAAGATAACACAGATTTCACAAGTCGTGAGCGCCATATTGCTAATAGTAATATCAATTTACTTGCCAAGAAATAATCTTTAATTTTATTTCACATCAAACCCACAATCTATACGAGAAATGACACTAAATTAAACTGTACTATAAAAGAACCCCGGTCTCTACTATAGTACAAAAAAAAACCATTAATAGAGTCGTGGTGGCTTTTTTGTAACTGTTTTGTGATGAAAGTGCCACAAAATCACTGTTAAAACCTTGAAGACTTTTACGAAATTATTATAGTACAAGTATAGTACTAACTTGTGACGTATGGAGCTACAGTAACTTGGCTTAGTCACAAAATTGCGATGTAACTGCGCCAAAACCTGCCTGGGTAAACGTTTACATCATTGTTATAGGACATATTTGATACACTAAATAGTATGTCCGAAAACGTTCCCTCGATTGCTATAGTACACATTTTTGCTGGTTGGGAAGTTATCAGCCAGTTAACGTACACCGCTGATCATGAACCCGTTAAAAAAAAACGTCCAAATGCGAGTGAGGGGACTCGAGGCGTCTATTAAGCGACCCTGGGGAGGACAGCAGTACGTGGTGATCGCGTGCTACTGTGGGGGAAGCAATATTGTTTTCCCGGAAGGTGCCAAAAGCATATCACTAGAGGGGACATATCACCGGCGCGGTCCAATGGAGTTCCCGGAGCTCCTCTATTTTCTGCAGAGGATGGCCACCGCGTGGTTTTAGTCGGTAAGAGTCCGACATACCCCTCCACCGTCCCCAGACGAAGGGTATCCATGAGGTTTTCCATCTGAAAACAAAAAAAATACAAAAAAAACGTGCACTAAGACATAACATAACATAATCAGCCCATTACTGTCCCACTGCTGGGCACGGGCCTCTTCTCAGCACGAGAAGGCTAAGGCCTTAGTCCAAGACATCTTAATTTACCTTCCTTTTCATTCGTTGTTTAACTATACGCGATGCGAGCATGGGACACCTTGTCCCATCGCAATGCTCCGTAGAGGGAAAGTAGCTACTATTTTACTTAGAGAAGATTTCAGGAGACTTCATTTTATTTTTAACTAGCTTACGCTCGCGACTTCACCCGCGTGAAGCGTTCTTAACAAAATTGACCCCCGAATGCAATAAATTTTCTGAGACTTGGCAGCGTTGGTTGTGTTACCTATGCTGAAAAGTATTAACTAGATAGTTACTGAAAAGTATTAACTCGAAAGTTATTAACTGTTTCAACTGTACAATGCTTACAAATCAGTAATCAAGTAGTCAGCTATCTTCTTTCTTTCTTTGGATCAATATCCAATATCCATTCAAGCACAGAGTACTTACATTTGTATATGGATCCAATGATCCATATACAAATGTAAGAACTCTGTGCTTGAATCCATGATATATTCTTCTCGCCAAGTGAAGAATTTCTCCATTTAGGTAATTCGCCATCCTATACTAAAAAAAAAAACTTATCTTGTACTCACCTTAAACTAACACAACTTGTTTTTGACTTTTTAGTTCATTTGTAGTTACTTGGTCTTTTTGGCAGTCGTGTTTTTCAATTATTTAATTATCCTACTAATATTATAAATGTGAAAGTTTGTGAGGATGTATGGATGTTTGTTACTCTTCCACGCATAAACTATGGATTTTAATGAAATTTGGCATACCTAAAGATAGAACATAACCCGGATTAACATATAGGTAGGTACCTAGGCTACTATTTATCCCGGGAAGATGAACAGTTCCCGAGGGATGCGCGATAAACGACATTCACACGGGTGAAGTCGCGGGCATAGGCTAGTCTACTACAATACCTATTCATCGTATAGTAGCCGGCATGAGTCGTGAGCACAGATGGACAGTAGTGGGGGCAAGTTCGCGCATGTACACTTTCGACCAAAATTATTTAGTATCTTTGTTCACTAAATTTTACCGTTAGCGTTTTATAAAGATTATGGGTAGTTATAGAAAATACAAACTTTCTCGAATTTCACCCATATTATGGTTTTGGGACTTTTTTTTACGCTCAGATAAATAAACAGAAAACATTTTGACTTTTAATATATTTTTTACTATTTAGTTATCGATTGTATTAAATACGAAACACCCCTACTTTAAAATCACGAGAAAAAAAATTACCTAGTCTCTGTTCATCAACTTTTATTATGGGATCAATCCTGAAATAGGCTGATCTGCTACATTTTGTCGATTTATCTAAAGACAAACTTAGGGATCAGCTGATATTTTTAATGTTCTTTCGGCCAAAATTAAATTAGAAAAAAATAAATAAAAAAAAAATTGATCGTCCGGCGCACCCAGGTCAGTCAGTCCCACTACCAACCTGCTGACTGGCTGATCTTTTCGCCACGGCATGAGCTATAATCATTATGTAGCTCTTGTTGACACGATAGAAGAAGGCAAAAATTAATATTCTATCTATCCACGATTTACCCTACTAGAGATAGAAATTTGACATATTTTGTATGGAGCTTATGTCAAATTCCTATCACTAGTGGGGCAGATTGGATCTCAGCTATATAATTTACTCTGTGGATTGGATATTAATTTTGGCCGTATGTTGACTTGACTGCATGTCCGTTACACTAATCTGATACAGCTATCGGCATCTAGTAGGGAGTAGACGTAATTAAAATAGTTCAACAACTCACCGCCGCGAGTGCCGTGCGCTGACGGCGTCTCGTTTCGCTATCGCGTCACTTGCGTCACTTAGCGCTGTGGCGCTAGTGTCGTTGGTAATTCGTTTGGTATTTTAGTATTTTGTGAATTATCGGTTTTTTGAAGAGGTTATGTAGTGAAAAATTTTGTTTTACATTTACTTATTTGAGTGAAGTGTTGTGTTATTAAAAGTGATAACAATGGAGGCAAGAAGAGATACTTTATCTTCTTTTAAACTTTGTCGTTTTTGTTTAGCTCATGGTGATACGCTTACAAGCTTATATGAAAAACGAGCTCCAAAAAACTTGGTTACGCTTCCATTAAAAATATTATCATGTGTTTCGATTGAGGTATATATATAAATATTTTTTCCTAATATTTAATTACCTTTATTCTGATAAATTAAATCTTGTTGGGTTTTGTCAACGTATATCGCAGGTAATGGCGCCGAATGTTACAGAGGGTACAATATATTATGAATATATTTGTTTATTCTTTTCTAATGGCAAACCATCTTATAATACTATTGTTGCCAAAACAGTATTATGTACGCTTTGCATAATTTGTGAAGCTGGATAATTCGTGTAAGAATGAGTAATCGTCAATTTTCGACAATAATTTCTTTCAAGCGCCATCTGGTGGAGACAAAACCTATTCCTGCATTAAATTAAACAAATATAGTACATAGTACTAGATAGAAGGGGTCCTCCAATGAAGCAATGAAATATAATAATTTCTTTTCTTTTCTAGGTGTTCCCATCTGATAAAATGCCTACATATATTTGCACCCGCTGCAAGTTTTTCCTGGATCTCAGCTATGACTTCAAGCATTTATGTAGGCAAACTGATGAACATATCTTACAGTATATTCAGAAAGCGATACCCCTGACGTCCATGAACTGGCCACAGTCCCTGCTTAAAGTAAGTGTAATAAACCTTTTTATATAGGTAGTTAATTATTATATCTAGAATTATGAACAAAGGAACCATCATCCTCCGAGCCTTTTCCCAATTATATTGGGGTCGGCTTCCAGTCTAGCCAGATGTGGCTGAACATCAGTATTTTACACGGAGCGACTGCCATCAGACCCCCGCAACCCAGTTACTGGGTAATACCGATATTCGGAGGTTAAACCAGTTGTCAGACTTTCAGGCTTCTGACTACCCGTAACGACTGCCATAGATATTCGTATGACAACCGGGACCGACAGCTTAGCGTGCTCTCCGAGGCACGGAGGGGTCTCGATGTGTCACGAAACGGTCACCCATCCACAGACTGACCGCGGCAAGTGCAGCTTAACCTTGCAGATCGTACAATCCGCGCAGTCATTGCTTCGCTACGAGCCCCCCGAACAAAGGAACCAACATAGTGAAATATTTATTTATGATATTTCGAGATGCTGCTGATTTGATTTGATAATAGATTTATCAAATAAAAAAATGTGTTTCATTCTCAGCCCCAATGCATACATAAGTAGGTACTATAACTGCAGCAAGCATAGAAACTTGAGTTTTTGTTTTAAGATACATCATTATCACATTTTAATTAGGTAAGTTTTTCATAATTATTATGTTGTAGGTATATCGTATGGCCAACAAAACACCTGAAGTCCCTCTGATGAAGACAGTCATTGAGGGTGGTACCACCGTACAAGTCACTGCTCAAGAGTCAGACACTGACGAGGAAGATGATGGAAATGTGTATAGTGTAAAGGTAATTTATTAAACCTATACACTCAATATGTTCAAGTAGATAGGTACCTACTTAAAAAAAACAATAGAACAATCTTGACATCATCATCCTCCTGCCCTTATCCCAATTTATTTGGGGTCGGCGTAGCATGTTTTTTTCTTCCATAAATCTCTATCAGCCGTCATCTCTGTGTTTACTTTCTTTCTATTCATATCATCTTTCACACAATCCATCCATATTTTCTTCGGTCTCCCTCTTTTCTTATAGCCTATACTTTCCTCGTAACATGCTCCCCATTCCTCCTCATCACATGTCCATACCATGATAGTCTGTTGCTACTAGAACAATCTTGACATATCCTGTGTTAATAAAATAAAAATGTGTTATTACCAAACAAATAATAATAATGAATAAATAATAATAAATCACTGATTTTTATGAAAACTTCACTCACCCCTGCTTAACATACAATTTTGCAAATCTGCAAAATTATTAGAAAAACATTTCAAAATTGTTTACCTTTAGTTATTTATCTAAACATTTCATGCAGAACACGAAAGCGATCTTTTTATTGTACATACAAACGTAATTCGGGGAGTGTGCTTTGGAATTATATGATTTAATTCCCCCAAGCCCTTTCCATTATTGGGCAACCAGAGGCACGGTGATGTGCCATCCTTATACAACGTTATTGAAATAATTGAAAATCTCTTAAAGGGTACTCATCAATATGAACAACGTTTACTATTGGACCAAACCTGAAATCGCGAAAAAAAATCAGCTGATCCTTACATTTTGTTGATTTAAGTGAACACAAATGATCAGCTGATTATTATTTGGCGATTTTAGGTTTTTGTGATTGGTCCCATATATAGTTGTAAAATAACGGTAGACTACCGTTATTAACCAAAAATTTCCGTTAGCTACCAATAAACAGCCGGTTAGCTACGGTTATTTATCCGACTGCGACGTGAAAAGGATGGTTATGTTGAACAGTTTTTCAAGCATGAATTATTTTTAATGCGTTCGTTTACGAATATTGTAGCTACTCAAATATAAATGTTAATCAAATGTAAATTTTACTATTTTTATTATTATTTTAATAATTAATACTTATTCAATAAATAAATTAATAAATATCTGAAATAAATAGATAAGATTTGATTTAATTAATTAATTAATAATGTGTAGTGATCGCGAAAACCTAAGAAATGAATAATTAATTAAAAATATTAATATTTTTTTTTTTTACTTTAAAGAAATTATAATCGAAAACAGTTGATCATAAGAAAAACTAAACTAGAAAGAGAGTATGTAGAAAAATTATTATATAGGACTATAAAGCTCTTATCGCGAATATCCTATTATTGTCACACTTCGAATCAGTAATTTTTTCGAACTTAACCACAAAATATTAAATAAGTACCAAAAAGTGCGAATTGCTGGTACCCATTTTAAACAATTAGTTATATGGAAAGAGTATTTTATTGTCCTTCAAATACCCTGGGTTTGGTTGTGCAACATCAACTTTTGATGGGTAGACTAAGTGCCATACATTAGAGGGCATTGTCCTTTAAAAATATTTTCAATAAAACAAAGTAGGTATATCCATTATCTAATAATTGCATGAGGTGAAATTTCGGTTCGATAAAAAAAAACATGTTATTAACTGCATTAACCCGAAAAAGTGGATATTAACCGTTATTAACAAAATTAACCGTTAGCTACCGTTAGGTTAAAATCGTTATTAACCGGCTTTGCATCTATAGTCCCATAGCAAAAGTTGTTCATACTAATGAGTACAATGACCCCTTAAGAGGTTTTTAGTTATTTCAATAATACATTATATGGTAGACACACAAACCAATTTGGTAATAGCTTATGGAATTCCTTACCAGTGTCTGTGTTTCCGATAAGTATAATCTGGTGGTCTTTTAAGCTCAAGTGAATAGGTTTTTGCTGGGCATGCGTGTACCAAGTCGACTGCACCATTGCTTAACATCAGGTGAGGTGGTGGTCAAAAGAGAGTCCAATTTGAAAAAAAAAACTATTATGTCTGTTTCCCATTGGATTAGGCAGAGACTGTATTTCCACCCGTTCAATCCTGTCACACCTCTTTTGCTTTATCTTTGTTCAATAACCTCATCATGCAAGCTCACCAGTGAATGTTCTTAACCTGACTTTTTTTAAGAATGGCTGCTGTTTGGTTGCTGCACTTACTGTGATGATTGTAAAGTGTATATAGTTCTTTATTTATCTTTGTTTTTTGCTTCTCTGAATATGATATATGTCATAGGATAATCAGACAAATCAAATCTTTGCAATAATCCTAGGACGATTGCAAAGATCCGGATGATTGGAATCTAAGAAAGATTTTCGTAATCGTACGAGCTATTACCAGGACAATTGCAAAAATCCCAGTTTATTTAAGACAATTGGAAACTTGAACGCTAATTGGCTAATCTAAGAGTCGATTTATAATATCTTTATTCTGGTTGGTCAGAACTTGGCTCTTCATAACAACAAAAGACGAAGGAATGTAGTTGATAGCGAATCAGCACATCCGTCAGTGCATAACATTCATATGAGCTAATAAGCGCTCATAACGTGAGCGTTTTTCGCGACTTACCTAGGATAAGCTGGATTTTTGCAATGATCTTGAAAATAGCTTGGATAAATGTGATTTTTTTTCTTAGATTCCAACTATCCGGTTCTTTGCAATCGTCTTAGGATTTTCGCAAACATACTATTTTTCCGATTATCCTAGGACATATACAACATGACAATATGATAGCTCACCAAAGTAACGAGTTAGTAAAACCATATACGTCAAGTTAACACATCATAAATAAATAACAGATAACCATAATTTCCTATTCAGCTTCCAGTAGAAAGTTAAATGCAATTTATCTTTTGCAGATTGGAGATGGTTCAGATGAAGGATCAAAAAGTGCACGAGTAAAAGTAATAACTGGTGGGAAACAAGGGAAGGCAAAACGTGCAAAAGGTAAAAAGAAACATAGATATTGTAATAAATCAAATTTAACTGGATTGCATCGCGTATATTATTTAAATTGGTTTTCCTGACGTTTCTAAAGCTTTGCAGCGTTCGTGGTCGCCGGAAGACTAAGATGACAAGCGTCTTTACAGATATTTGATATAAAATGTGTTGTGTGTACATAAATAAATAAATATTAAAAAAAAAAAAAAAAAACTACCATACAAGTTAAAATTGTTTCGATGCACGCAGTAATCACTCACAATGTCATATTATAGTCTTTTACAGTGTTGTGTGCTGTTGGGGACTTGATTATTTTTAGAACTGGGTTTCAAACAGGTGGTAGCTGCCAACCATCTTCTCTATTAAAATTAGGGTGTTTTTTAATTTCAATAGCCTCACGGAGCATTCTGGGTACATATCGGGTTTCTAGATATTATACATACATATTTGATTCCTATAAATTCACCTCGCCGTGTCTAAGAGTGAGTGTACGAGGGTCTATAATTTGCATGATAATTTGTCAGTCTTAACGTCACAACTATCATAAGTTTGAGTACCTGAGCGACTAAATACTCATTGGTTCATAATTTGCAGAAATCAACTCCCACATTTGCTAGCCCCTCCCTAATTCGATTTTATTTTTGCTTAGCCCCGCCTCCACACGTTGCCCCGAACGTTCGCGCCAACGCCATTCGGCCAACGTGTGGATCGGGAAAATGGCGTTGGTCCGAACGTTGGGGCGAGCGTTGGCAGTTGGCCGTCGCGTGTCGGTTTTATCAAAGGAATTATGTGCCAACGTTCGCTATCCGTCCATACGTTGGCGGTTTACTCAGTCTTGCTGCAGCATTCATGCATTAAGGTGCACCGAATGAGCTTGTTCCTACGGTCGCCGCGTCTTGGAAATGTCTTCCGCGTGGATTAACGCAATAGTTATAGAGTTTCTAGAAATAAATCTTTTTGTTTATTAACAAATAATAATGATATATTGTCTTGTCTGTCAAAATATTTTTCAAAGATGACGTCCATTGTTTAACTATTGTGTTATTTTAATAGACAGTTGAGTTCCTAAGCACTCAATAATATGAAAGTGCCCAGTGGAACTTCTATTTCAGATGTCTTGTTGACATTGGCTCTGACGGGACTAAAATAACATTATCTCCATCGTGTGGACGCTAGGCATAATTTACGGGCCAACACTCGCACCAACGTTGGGGCCAACGTGTGGTACCGGCCTTAATCTTGTCCTTAAGGAACTTCATTCCAAAAAAATCAATATAATCGCGTGACCGTGAGTCGTGAGAAGAAAATATCAAACCTTTCTTTTATTATTCATAATCATCTCCCTAGCAAATAATCAACATTAAATATGAGCTATGAACATGCGTTATCTCTGTTTTATTTTATGGCGCATTTCATTGTTGTAGAAATGCTTTCGATAACAGCTTTCCAAGACGGAACGGGTCTACTTCGTCTTTAAATCAATTTATATGATGTTTTTAATATTTTAGGGTTCAATGCGGCGACAAAATTAACAAGACATGTCACTGGAATGCACAACGAGGACAAGACGTACCCGTGCAAGTACTGCAATAAAAGCTTTGTCAAGTCTCATCACTACACAAGGTATGGACACCCCTCGGCCACTCAATACAGTATAAATGCTAGCACCACCTACATACACAAGATTACGTCAGTATATGATCGCACACACACGTGTAGGTTAGGGATGCTCGCCGCTCGTAATGCCGACTGGGTTCCAAGCGCTTCTCAGTAGTTCTCAGAGATGGCGTGCTTGTATAGCGAATTGCGATTGACATCCATTGTATTCTTGCAGTCCAATTGCCGGCAAACCGCGGGTGGGTGGAATTATACGCGGGCGAAGAAGCGGGCATAGTGTATTCCTTCTAAAAAAATACTTAATAAATAGGGCCAGCTTAGATTAAAAGTCACATCTCATTAGAGCCACCCGGCACCCGACCAGCACCGCCTCTCGTTCGGCCTCTACTCGTCGTCGACAGGTGGTCCACGGGTGGACGCCGCGTTGTCACCAGTGAACATCGCGTGGTCAACCAGTGAAACTCGCGTGGTCAACGAGTGAGCGTCGCGTGATTTACGAGTAGACATCGCATGGTCCACGAATTTCCGAGTAGTCTGTTAGTGATTGGCTGGTGCCAACTACACGTATGTTTCGTTATGTCAAATTTTACAAACCGTGAATTGGTTCTCATAGCTGTCACGCTTGATGAAGTAGAAAATGAAAGACGCAACAAAAATCGCCTACGAATTGTCCTCGCGGACAGCCCGTGGTCCACTCGGGACTCGTGCGTTGGCAACGCAAGGCAAGCATGTGAGCAGCGAGTTGTCGCCGAGTGGTCCACTCGCCGTCGCGCGTGGACAGCTTACGACCGAGGCGATCCGGTGACGCTACAGAGTTGATGTACGGCCAAAATTAATATCCAATCTATCCACGATTTACCCTACTAGAGATAGAAATTTGACACATTTTGTATGGAGCTTATGTCAAATTTCTATCTCTAGTAGGGCAAATCGTGGATAGTTTGGATATTAATTTCGGCCGGTAGTGAGCGCATATCCATAGAAGTCCATATAAAGAATACTAACTGTACGAGGCGAGGTGGTGCGGGTCAAGTACCAGGTGGCTCTATTGGGCTGTGACCTTAAGAAAACCATTTTATTAAGTTGCAGAAAAGCCAGGGTACATAGATAGTCACGTTCCGCAACCTGACCCTGATTGAAATGCTTCGTATGTTTTAAGGCCCAGTTTTATCGCGAGCCCGCCGTCAAAACGCATTAAAACTGCCAATTTTTTGGTGTGACGTATGCCGCGCTACTCATGCCCTGCTGTTACTGACCTGCTTTTGGTTTGTACGGCCTTTACGCTTTTGTCTAATATACTTCTTTTTTTTTACAGACACCTTCGTCTAAAACACCGCGAGACTATACGTACTTGCCGGGGTCCGTTCGGCGAAAGCGACCAGTACCGGTGTGAACAATGTGAAGACAGCTTCGCCACACAAGATGAGCTGATATACCACTCGGCTATACACGCCACGCAGAATCTCATCTGTCCGCTGTGTCAGGAAAAGTTTGAGGATATCGACGCGGTCACGGTGCATATTAAATCCCACGTTAATGGTATGTATTTATAAAGCAATAACTGTTACACATAACTTATGTAAACAAACGATTTAAATTGTGGAAAGAAAAAAACGCTCACGAGCAGGATTCGAACCTGCGACTCCTGGCTCAGTACGCCAGTGCTTTAGCCACTAAGCTACCGTGAACACTGCTCGTGGTATCGAAATTCTCATCCACTTGGCACGTCTTTGGGTGACGTAGCACCCAAAGACGTGCACGAGCAGTGTTCACGGTAGCTTAGTGGCTAAAGCACTGGCGTACTGAGCCAGGAGTTGCAGGTTCGAATCCTGCTCGTAAGCGATTTTTTCTTTCCACAATTTCAATCGTAAGATTTCGCTTCGCATACGTAAATGCGTTAAAAATAATAAAATAATTATGTTTATTTTTTATTTTTTTATAGTATAGGATGGCGAAACGAGCTAAAGGCCCATCTGATGTTAAGCGGTTACCTTTGCCCATAACAACTGCAATACCACCTAGGCTGTTGCCTAAATGGTACCGCAAGTCGGTTCGCCAAACTGAGACATGAAGATGGAAAGTCTAATGTGATTGTAATTTCACCGGCACCCGTACCCTTCAGACCGAAACACAGTAATGCAAGCATCACTATTTGGCGGAGAAGTAGGCACGGTGGTAGTACTTCCCCGGACGAGCTCTTTCACAAAGGAGCTCTACTACTACTGTACTGTAAACAAATTTTTCAAGCACGTTCCCATAAAGATGTTTTAAAATAAAATAAGACTACTTTCGTGTGGTACCGTTAGTCTCAATAAGATGTAAACACTTTACAAAATTCGAAATGGAATTTTAGAAAAAAATTGTGAATGAAATATTTTAATATTAAAACCCAGGTATATGTATGTATTGATAGCTATTATTCATTTCATTATTATCATTCCGCGGCTCGCGCTTGTCTCGTGTGCACGCTCATTTTATTTATTTCTCGTCTTATCGTAACAAAAAATAGTGATTCTAAGGTTCGATAAAACGTTGTCGATAAAATGATCGATAAATATCGATTTAGGTGCTAATGGAGAAATACATTCAAAGATCGGACTCATGCAGTAGTCTGAACGCGAAGAGACCAGCTGACGATAATGCGGACGATTGGCGTACACCGAAGCGGACAGCTCTCGCCAAAAATGCAAAGTTCGATGGCACCCGAGATATTCCGACTCACAACAATTTCCAAAACCTTGCAGTAGATGGTGAAGGCAAGACTTTGGGAAATGAACTCTACTACAAAGCTGCGACTAAAGTCAAGAAGACCAGCCACATTCCTCCTATTATCCTGGATGTGAAGACTGACTGGACCCATGATGACATTAAGGGTAAAATCGCCCCATACTCAAACCGGTACCATCTTCAATATAGGAGTGGAGGGAAGGTTGCTGTTATTTGTCATACCAGTGATGCCCATCAAGCAGTAAAAGATGGTCTCCGTGTCCAGAATGCTTCCTTCGTTACCTACACCCGCAAGGATGAAAAAATACCAAAAATAGTGTTAAGAGGACTTCCAGCTTATGTTGAAGAAGAACTTCCAAAGGAGCTGAACATACTTGGTTTTGCTGGAGCTACAGTCAAGCTCCTTAAGTCTAGAAATGGTGTGGATAACCCTTGTCCTCCTTTTCTAGTGCAGCTAACGGCAGGAGCTGATATAATGAAGTTTAGGCAAATAAAATACCTGTGCAATTGTGTCGTAACCATCACCAAATTTAAGCCAAATAGATCTCATGGCACTCAATGCTTTCGCTGTCAAGACTTTGGCCATGCGTCCAAGAACTGCAACAAGCCTCCTCGCTGCGTTAAGTGTGCTGAGCCTCACGCAACCACTTTATGTCCTAAGACTGATCGCACCGAGCCTGCTCATTGCTGTAATTGTAAAGAAGCTCACCCAGCCAACTACAGGAAGTGCAGTGCACGAATCGCATATGTTGAAAGTATAGAGAAAAAGAAGCTCAGTGAGCGTAAATACATACCTTCGGCGATCCTTCCAACACTAAAACCCCCGACAGTTGATGCTACACCAGCTTTCAATTACGGATCATGGCCTTCCTTAAGACCCAGCAACATGGCACTGAAAAATCAGACTCCTATTGATCCACTTCCAAATGAACCTAATGATGAGGCTACAAAGGAGATGTTTGAAATTTTATTGGTCTTAAAAAACATTAAATCCCAATTTGCTGCTTGCACGTCTTGGTTGGACAAGGTCATGCTCGTACTTTCTCATCTTGGCAAATATGTCTGATGCTGCTGAACTTCGCTTATTATCCTGGAACTCCGATGGAGTACGTTCAAAAATTCATGAATTACTTGATTTATCGGTGAGTGCTTTATCTGTCGATATACTTGGTATCTGTGAAACTAGATTAACCCCAAATCCTACTTTTGTTACACCTGGCTTTATTTGTTATCGTCAGGATAAACATCACACTGGTCGTGGGCAAGGAGTTGCTATTCTTGTCAGAAATGATTTAGATCACATGGCACTTCCCATTCCTTACACTAGAAATATTGAGGCTGTTGGCATATCCATAAAAATATCAGGAGTCGTTCACATGATTTTATCAATTTATCAATCTCCAAATCTGCCAATACTTCGTAGTGACCTTGAGTTATTGTTTGGTTTGGGCTCCCATGTTATAATCATGGGTGATTTCAATGCTAACCACGTACACTGGCTCAGTAGCTACACAAATACGCGAGGTAGAACTCTTTTCAACCATATGCTTGAATCTGACTATGTCATACACAGTCCGGACTTGCCCACGCAAGTTAACTACTGTCCTAATCGCAAACCAACTAGCCCTGACTTGGTCCTGTCATGTAATGTGAGTCACATTAGTTATGTCCAAACGATTGAAGCATTGTCGTCAAACCATTATCCTATATATTTTACTATTGGAGGCACATTGTGTCGCAAATCAAAAACTCGATACTTTCGATTTAACTGTGCAAACTGGAGTGGGTACCGTTCTTACCTTAATAAAAATATATTACTAAGTTCTAGTACGTTCAAAACTGAAAAGGAGATTGATATTGCCATTGTCCATTTGCAAAAGACCATTATTGACGCTAGTGATTCTTCCATACCAACTGCTACTTTTGCTGATATCCCTAAAAAACTTCCTCAGCACATAAAGAAACTAATACGCTATAAAAATTACTTACGTCGTAGTGAAAAGAATTTACCATATGGCTGTCCTAGGAGGCTCAATAGAAACAACATTAATACCTTACAAACACAAATAAACATTAATATCAGAAATTACCTCGATAAAGTTTGGAATACTAAACTGGCTAAAGTTGATAACCCCAGGCAAGATATCTGGCGTCTGACTAAATCGCTCAAACCAAAATCATCCAACATACCACCCCTTAAACACTCAGATGGGTCTCTAACGGCTAGCACGGCTGAGCAATGTGACGCCTTAGCAAAAGCCTTTTACGGCAATATGAGCCTTACCACAAATTGGCCCTGTGATAACAAACTACAGGTGGAGGTACTAAACTCTCTATCTATCGTAAATAAATATACGGGCTCTGATTTTGAAAACCCTGTTAGGCCATTCGAAGTTCGTAAAACTCTGGATAAGCTTAAATCCCGTAAATCTCCAAGTCATGATGGAATCCATAACCTACTTTTAAAGAACTTACCCCAGAAAGCGATAGTTTATATCACAAAAATTTTCAATGGCTGCCTTGGTTTAGGTTATTTCCCATACATTTGGAAAATAGCTAAAATTATACCTCTTAAAAAGCCCGGTAAAGACAGTAAAATACCTCTTAAAAAGCCCGGTAAAGACAGTACCCTCCCCATAAATTACCGTCCTATAAGTCTGCTACCTTCTATCGGCAAACTTTTTGAATCCATGATCTTTACTCGACTTCTGAATGCCACTAGGCAGCTTTTAATTCAAGAGCAATTTGGATTTCGTTCCGCTCACTCAACAACTCAACAACTTGCTAGAGTGTCTGAACATATATCCCATCAGCTCAATCTCAAACAGTCCACTGGCATGTTCCTGTTAGATATTGAAAAAGCCTTTGATACTGTATGGCATGACGGCCTATTATTTAAAATGTTTACTTTGAATGTGCCTTTGCCTCTTATTAAACTCACCCAATCCTACCTTGCTGATCGTAGATTCCTGGTTCATATTGGGGACACCACATCTTCTCCTCAAAAAATCCCAGCTGGCATACCTCAAGGTTCAATTCTTGGCCCCTATTTATTCCTCCTATACTTAAATGATATCCCTATTCAACCTCGTACTAAATTGGCTTGCTTTGCTGATGATACTGCCTCTTATACCTCTTCGGATGATACTGATTTGATAATTGGTCGATTACAATTCTCGATTGAATTACTCCAGGATTATTTTAAAAAATGGAAACTAAAAGTAAATGAGGATAAGACGGAAGCAATACTTTTCACCCGTACTAGACGACTCCCGACCAGAACTTTAAAGATAGCAGGGCATAACGTGCCTTGGAAAACCTGTGTGCGTTACCTTGGAGTGAAAATGGACAGCCATTTAAATTGGTCCAAGCATATAGCTGACTTACGTGTAAAGGGAGCCCAAGCCATTGGTGCATTAAGCCCTATACTTAATCGTAAGAGCAAATTAAGTAATTATACCAAATTAAGAATCTACACCACACTTGTTCGTCCGTGTATAACTTACGCTTGTCCCGTTTGGAGTAGCACATGTCTCACTAACTATCAATTATTACAAGTAATACAAAATAAAGCTGTGAAAATATCTTATAACACTAAATTTAAAACAAATCTTACTAAATTACATAAAGAAATTAAATTTTCTTTACTATTTGATTACATAATTAAAATAACATCCAAATTTTATGCTAAAAACAAAATTAATACTACTAACCCTTTAATTTCAAATCTATGTGTATCGACACTAGACAAATTACCATATATCGATAGGTACGGCACGTACCGCTTACCGCATCACTATATATTGTTCCCACCAACCGGCGCATGACCAGAAGTTTGACCCTCGTGAGGCTCGCTGCCGCCCCGCTCTGGCCGCGGTTGCACCCGAGCGCAGGTGACAGGGAGGCTCCGTCCGCTGGTCATTGACTGGTCGCTCGGTGGCTGGCATCGTACAATATTATAATAATATTTTGTGCTGTCCACCGTGCAAGCAGCTAATGATTTTTTGTCAACTTACCTACTTTATTATGAAATAAGCATTATTATCTAGTACTACTAAGTTAGTATTTGTCTAAATAATTTGTATTTTTCTATCCTGTTTGCATCTTAATATGCTTCGAGTTTACGTTGAAATAAGTCCATGTGTTTATATTTTATAAGCTTTTATAGGCGCATTTTTTAGCCTCATAAAGTATATAATTAATCCGTGTCATCAATGTCGCTTAGAATTAAGTGCATTTGTTTTGTTTGTTTTGATGATAAATAAAGATATTTGAAAATGAAAAATGAAATGATAGCTATTATGTTTACAATATTGAAATATATCAATCACTAATTCTTCTTAAATTCACAATTTAACATCGCAAAGATTTTACATCTTTTTGAGGCTGACTGTATGATGAAGCTCAGCTCGGCAGTTTTCGAGTTTACAACTTACAAACAAACAAAACAACACATCCTTTTTTGCCTGTGGAGTCCATTTATTAGCAATAATATATGTTTTTTATTCAATAGGTACAGAATTCATGTGTGACTTGTGTGAGCTGGTATTCACGTCCAAGGAGAAACTCGACTTACACATCACTGTTGCGCACGACGACGAAATGCGCAGTGTACCGGTAAGATTTATACGTTTATGATTTTATAGGTATTCATCATCATCATTTCAGCCGAAAGACGTCCACTGCTGGAATTAGGCCTCCCCCAAGCATCGCCACAACTACCGGTCCTGCGCTTCCGGTATCCAGCGAATTCCCGCGACCTTCACCCACCCCCCGATTAGACGAAACAGGATAACAAAGCAAATCGGTCGACAACTGGTTATCGTGTGGTTCTGAATCGGGGGCCAGGTCACAGTAAACATAATTACAGTACGGAAACTACGTACCAACACTCAAAACGACTCACTCACCCAGACGCACGCGTCAACAAGGCCCCTAAGCGGGTTGTTTGCACTGACAACACAGCGACGTCCGCTTAGGTTCTTGTTAAGGCGTGCGTCTGTGTGACTGATTCAATCCGGAGCGTTAGGACGTAGTTTCCGTACTGTATGTTATGTTTACTGTGACCGTCATCGGTCGACCTTGTGGGGGGCCTACCCATGCTGCGCCTTCCAGTACGCGGTCGCCACTACAGAACTTTACTGCCCCATCGGCCATCCGTTCTGCGAGCAATGTGCCCACTGCCACTTAAGTTTGGCAATTCATCGGGCTATGTCCGTTACCATTATCTAGATCTTACGTCTTCTTTATCCATCCAAAGGTAGTCTGGAAGGTATCGCTTGTAGCGATAAGACCGCCCATGTACCCATAATTTATATGTTGTTCCTGTTTACTTCTATTTTCATGGTGTACAATAAAGTATAAGCGATACTCCGAGCATAGCCCTATTGAAGATAGATAGAAATAATATAAAAAGTCACTGTGTTTTTTTCAAACCTTTTCAGTCCCTTTTTTAGGGTTCCGTACCCGAAGGGTGCCAAACGGGACCCTATTACTCTCGCTACGCTGTCCGTCTGTCTGTCACAGGGCTGTATCTTTTGAACGGTAATAGGAAATTTTCTCAGAATATGTGTTGCTATGACGTGTATCACAACAAATACAAAAAACAAAAAAAGTCTAAAACCAAAGGGGGTACAAGAAACCTCAAAAAACATGCATTTTTTTCAACGTTTTTGTTCCTGCTTTATCTTCAAAATGGTAATATATACCAGCGTCAAACTTGGTCAGATTATAGTGCATATTATGTAGTTTAGCAACAAATACTAAAAATAAGACAAACATAGACATGTGTGGCGGTACCTGCGTAAGAAAGAAATGCAAAAATTCATATTTCGCGCACTGTGCGTTGATGTCTTTTGATAAACTCTCGTAAATTAAATCCGTTTTTATGGGATATCAGGTCTTTGAGAGGTACGGAACCCTTACTGCGCGAGTCCGACTTGCACTTGGCCGATTTTTATGTCTTTTTATCGTGTCTTTATGTATGTCCTGTGTCTTGTTTTGTACTAAATAATCGTTGTATCTATCTATCTATTTATAGGTATTATAAAATAATTTATTTGAACTTTAATTTAATCCATCTAGAGCAGCCATCTAGATCATGTATTGTGATGTTTCTATATTTGATATTAAACTATCTGTCATTAGGATCTCCAGGAAGAGTCATCAATGGAGATGGATGCTGACGAAGACGAAGAGGACACTGGAATTAACGGTGAGCTGAATGTGTACAGTACGAATATTATAATGTTGCACCTCTGCAGTAAACAATCGCCCAATCCGTGAGATTCACGCAGCCACAGTCTAAAAGAAAATGCTTAGCGAATAAAAATAATCAAATTATTACAATAATGTATTAAGTTTTTTTATTTATTTGAGATGTAGTTTTACACCATGTAATTTTGAAGAAGATATCACAAGTTGAAAAATCACTCGCAAAAAAGAACACAAGTCTGTGATGAAAAATATTTCTATTTTATTTTACATAATAATTATAGATTGTGGTCTGTTGTTTTTTTTTTTTTTTTATATTATATGATGGCGAAACGAGCTAAAGGCCCACATTATGTTAAGTGGTTACCTTTGCCCATAACAACTGCAATACCACCTAGGCTGTTGCCTAAATGGTACCACAAGTCGGTTCGCCAAACTGAGACATGAAGATGGAAAGTCTCATGTGATTGTAATTTCACCGGCACCCGTACCCTTCAGACCGAAACACAGCAATGGAAGCATCACTATTTGGCGGAGAAGTAGGCACGATATACAGAGATACGTCAAATTAATGTACTAAAGCATTTTAGGCCTTAGAAAGAGTCCGCGATAGCATATAATATGTATATCTTCTAAGGATGCTCCAAAGTAACCATTTTTGTCTTTAAAAATTTAATCAAAAATTTGTGAAGCTATTTTGGTCGACATGGTATTAATACTTATCCAATGTGAAATAAGACGTAGTGACAAAGATCGAGAAACGTATGTTAAGATGGCTTGTGCATATAGAGATGATAGACGATAGGAGATTTTAGGAGATAAACGAAACAAGTATACGAAGCGAGAGTGGATGGAAGAGTTGGAGAGGGACGACCTCGGCGAACGTAATGCGACCAAAACACGGACGTTCTAAAAAAAATGTCAGTTTAAGGCGCAAACCACACACAGCGCGGGTGCGTGTCGGGCCCGCGTCGGGTGGAAGTCGCTTTTATTTCATAGTAAATGTACAAATTATCTTCCGTCTCACGCTCCAGGTGATGTAGCTCGTATTTCATAGAAGTGCGCGTGCGCTCCGCGAGGTGCACGGGACTTTTTTGTTTGAGCGGAAATAAGTCTTAACTTCTTGAGTTTAGAAATTAAATTTATTTGTCGTTACTTCATTAGACTTGTAAGAATTATATATGTACCTTTTTTTTTTTTTTAATCTTTTATTAAAGGAACTTGGTACACAAAAGAAAAGCGACCATGTCGTCCTAGTTATACAGCTTAAATACTACATACAGATCAAAATTAAATTGCACAGTTTTATAAATAACAACTGTGAATGGACAATAATAAAACCGTTGACTAAGAACAGTTTTATTATTATTCAGTCACATAACATAACAGTGTAAACAAAAATAAATTACTTAATAGACTCACTCTGATGCCCGCGCTTTGCAGCCAAATCTAACTAATTTATAAAGATCTTTGGCATCATCAGAATTTGGTTGAGACAGGACCACGTTACAGCCGCCAACCTCACTAAATGTATTATTCCTGTATATTAAACTTCTTACAGCTTCATTCCGCACACATTCCACTAAAACATGGTGAACATCCTCGATTATACCACACTCAGAACAGTTTGGAGACGTCACTTTTTTCATCATAAATGCAAATTTGTTTAGTGGAACATGACCGGATCGAATTCTAAAAGCAATTACTAACATGTTCCTGTCTAAATTACATAACTGAAACCAAGGGCAACGAAAAGGCTCTGATCGTATAGTCCTATACCAGATTCCTTTATTCACTGAGATCCTTTCTAAATATTCAGACCAAAGCTTAAATATACTTTCTTTTAATAAAGGTAGCACATCCGTATAAAATGGCACAATAGAGTAAGGTATACCGTTCGAAACCGCGTCTCTCGCTAAACGATCCGCCTCCTCGTTACCTCCCAGCCCCACGTGAGATGGAATCCACTGCAACATTACTTGTTTATTACAAGTTTCAAGTTTCCTGAGAGTCTCCAATATAGTGTAAGCTATCGGTACTCCTCGAAAATTCGAGGTGCACCGAGCCACATGTTGAAGTGCACTCCTAGAGTCCATCAAGATAACAAACTTGTTATAATTTACACTACTTATGTAAGAAAGCGCCTCAGACAAAGCAACTAACTCCGCATACATGATTGAAACATTACTCTCAATTTTAAATTTAATCTTAGTTCCTGATTGTGAGTCAAACACCGCAGCTCCCATGCCAAACTTCTCTTTAGAGCCGTCAGTGTATATTTTATAAAAATCTGAGTATTTATTACTAATCAACTCATAGCATTTGTCTTTAAGATATGTAGCGCCTAAACTTCGTTTAGCCCCTGTAACGCCATCTATGAAGCAAAATACACTGTTATCTAGATTAATATTTTGGACCCAAGTTTCTAAACTAAACATTTCAATATTTTTGGAAGAATGGACAGGCTGAGACTTTAATGATTCACAAACCTTAGTTAATAATGGGGTTTTTTTCCGAGACCAATATCCCGGTCTGTTACATTGATCAGACAATTTATTTATTAATTCTATGTTTACATTGCCTTGCAAAGCGCTACTTCTTAACCAGAACTTACCTCCTAAATAATGTCTACGAAGATCAAGAGGATGCAAACATAACTCGTTCTGCATAACGTGGATTGGAGTGCTCTTTATAAACCCCCCAATGACACGCATACATTGGTTTTGCACCTTGTCGAGTTTGTACAGATGACTCTTAACACTTGAATCATAAAGGAAGCTCCCATAGTCTAACCGACTTCTTATAACAGCAATGTACAATCTCCTCAAGTGTTTAGGATGCACCCCCCAGCCTGACCCAGCCAGTACTTTCAGGACATTCATAAATTTTAAAGTCTTATGAGTTATCTCGTTAATGTGTTTGCCCCATCTTAGGGACCTATCAAACCATATACCCAAATACTTAACACAATCAACTAATTCTACCAGAGTACCCTTGAGATTAATGTTTACATCCTGTCTATTAAATCCCTTTTTAAACAAACAAACTTTGCTCTTTTTTTCCGACACATCCAAACCAAGACCCTCAACTAATACACAAAACCTGTCTAAGGCTGGCTGTAAATTTAAACATCCTTCTGCAATTGATTTGTACGACCCATACAACACAAAGTCATCAGCATATTGAGAGATGCAAACATTAACAATGTCTTGACAAATATACATTGTAACCACGTTGAATAATAATGGGGATAAAGGGTCTCCTTGTGCCAGACCACGTCCAGTTGTTCTTGTTATGCTGGAAGTATCTGAATACTTTACACTGAGTTCTCTAGACCTCAAAAAGTCCCATAAATAATAACAAATATTCGATCCGACCCCAAGATTATCCAAAGTGTTTAACAACACCATAACATCAACGTTGTTATATGCACTCGTTATGTCTACAAAACATCCCAAAGTTATCATATTGTTACAAAATCCCAGTTGAATTTGTGAAACTAGTTGAACAAGGCTATCCATACATGAACGAGCTTTTCTAAAGCCCACAGTGTTTATTGAAAAACATCCTTTGTTCTCTAAAAACCATTCTAACCTGTGCTTCAATAATGTATGAAAAATCTTACATGGACAGGACATAAGAGCTATTGGTCGTACATCTGAGGCAGGTTGTACATCACTGCCAGATTTTGGTATGGGGACAATTTTAGTTCTTCTCCACTGATCTGGAGCAAAACCTTCAAAAAGAAACTTACTAAATATTTTAATTAAAATTAGTTTACCGGATATAGGTAAATGTTTCATCATGGAGAAAGAAATGGCATCATCACCCGGAGCTGTGTCTTTGTTTTTAATAGCACGGTTCAATTCCTGAAGTGAAATGTCACTAACAAGAGTCCGGTTCTCCGATGCAAAAACCGGATCTCTTGGAGAGACATAGTCTGGAGATAGGCTATGTAGGAGTTTATTGGCTGTATCTTCATTGATGTATGTCCTCGGAGCACGATACCCTTTAAGCCACTTCATACGGCGCCACATTTCAGCTGCCGAAGTCATCCCGTTCACCTTATTACAGAATTCTCGCCAGTTGTTCTTTTTGGCTTTTCGAATAATTCTCTGTGCTATTGAGATTTTTATCTGAAGAACAGTCAAGTTTTCAGGTGTAGGATTTCCTCTTAACATAGCTAAAGCAAGTCTTCGCTCTGCTACTGCACGAGAAATCTCTACAGTCCAATATGGTTTTGGGGTAAATTTCTGAAGACGTAAGGGATCCTGACAGACTTTTACAATGGGAATATGACTATCCGCAGCAGAGCTAATCGTGTTCACAAACTGGTTATACGCTTCTTGAGGATCATTTGCTAAAGACATATTAGAAAATATGTCGTGAAGGGAGCTGGAGTATTCTTTCCAGTTAGCTTTTCCAAAGTTCCGGCGATTATAGGTTGTTGAGCAAGGAGTAGTATGTGTAGAAAACTTGATGATCAGATGATCACTTCCGAGGCTTTCATTGGTTACTTTCCAAACAAATTTCAGTGCAATATCATTCGTAACCATAGTAATATCCGGAGAAGATTTCTGTAGCCTGCCATTGACCATCCTTATTCTAGTTGGAGCACCATTATTCAACGTAACATAACTTTTGTCAAGGATAGTATCAAACAACTGAGTACCTCTAGCGTCAGTTTTGTATGACCAGCTAGAATGGTGTCCATTAAAATCACCTGCTATCAAAGATTTGTTTCGGCATAGGCTGAAAATTGAATCCCAGTCCTGAGGTGATGTGTGAACCGTCGATGGGCAGTAGACAGACATAATACTTTCTATATTAGAACAGTTGAGAATTTTTACATGAACAAGCTGTATTCCAGGATTCACATTACAAGGCTGGCATAATTGATACATAACAGAAGAATGAATGATAATAGCTACCCCTCCATAACTGTCGTCTCGATCCTGGCGGATTATACTATAACCACTCATTCTCAATGCACAGTCGGGTTCAAGCCAAAAAAAAATATTGCGTCTTTGATGGTATTTTGCGAGCGCGGAGCGCCGTCTGTCTGTGATGCAGTATAGGTAGGTAGGTACCGATAGGCGTTTACGCAACTATGGCCCGCCGCTTGAAGTATTCCCATTTGAGCACCTATTTTTAGGGCACCAATGCTTAGAGCACCAATGCTATTCCCTTTTCAGCACCAATCAGTATTTTAGCTTGGTGCTCTATTGGGAACAAAATAAATAATTCGACTTTATTCCCCATTGAGCACCTACGGTGCGGTAGCTTCTAGTGATAGGGTGTATAGTAAAACATATCGATAAAAAACAAAAGTTTTATATTACAGTATGTCAACAATTATGTGAAAATTTCTTAGGTTTCTACGATCACTATACATTGTATACATTATAAAATAAAATATAAAATCACGATATCATTAATATACGCGATGTAATCCAGTTAAACTTGTTTTATTATAATTTTATGTAAGACTTGGATAAAAAATCACAGTATTTTTATTAATCATAGGTATTAATTTTTTTATTTTACTAGGTTTAATTATAATTAATATTACAATCAGCTTTTTATTATTTTTGGTACATAATCTTCTTATAAAACATAAAAATAAATCTCATTCATCGTAATAATATAAAGTCTTTATGCAATTATATCTTAGTTTAATAATATTTCTTACTTATACTTTGTATATATTTTATTTATAAGGTTAAGTTAATCCATAGTCTCTGCCTACCCCAATGGGATACAGGTGTGATAATATGTTTGTATGTAAATTAGCTGGAGAAACTTTGCTAAGACAATTTTGTAAGTGAAAATAAAATGCATAAGACATGCTATGGGCGGCTAAATCGAGCCCTCGATCTTTCAAATTATTGGCCTTGTTTTTATAAATTGTAAGAATAGGCTCATTGGTAGATTTAGCTTCCTTGTAAAGGTCCACTCACGTATTAATACATTTTTATTTTCAACACAAAATAAAATTGAACTTATTACGTGACTGCCTCGTTGGTTTAGTGGTCGCAAGCGCGACTGTTGAGCATGGGGTCCTGGGTTCGATTCCCGGGTCGGGCAGTGTTATTGGGTTTTTTTCATTAGGAAATTCTCAGTAGCAACCCGGAGTCTGGATTTGTGCCCGGTTAATGGCAATAGGCTCGCCCCCTATTACATGGGACTTATAACATAACTGGCGAAATGTGGGTGTACTATACAGCTCTGCCTACCCCTTCGGGGAAATATAGGCGTGATGTTAAGTTATGTTATTACGTCACGTAGAAATGCACCGCAGTTAGATAATAATAGAAAATATTTGCATCACGACGAAAACAAGTTCTGGAACAGTTCGAATACATTCATACTTTTTTTTTCGTGGTGAAAATCCTCATGGACACACTCCGCCTGGGGAAAGCGGAGCCAGTGTCGGACTCTTACCGACTAAAAACCACCACGGGGTTCCTCTATTGACCCTTGGCCGGGGGCGTGGGAAAAAAACTCCCGTATTCGCCCAACCATCTTCAGCAGGTTCCAGCTCGCCACTGGCAGATGAGCCCCTTCTCCCCGTGTGGCAACCACATCGGCCGCACCCTCCTCTTGAATGGCACGCGTGGCACACTACGCGCCACCGTCACGGGCTTTGACTGGTAGGGCGGCGGGCCACCCCGAGTCCACCGCTCGCAGGCCCACACCTAGGGTGGCTGGAGATCGGGATACGCCCTCCTACGACGCCCAGGTCGCCTCCTGCGGATGGGAAGAGAAGTCGTCGACTCTCGAACCCTCTCCGCTGCCTCCTTAGCGAGCATCACCTCCTCGCAGAAGGAGACGACGCCTTCCCAAGCACTCTCGACAGAACCACGGTTGAAAGCGAGAGGTCGCTGCCGCCTACTGCAGTAATAAGGACACGGCGCTGCGCCACCCAAGCTGGGCACTCCACCCGTGTGTGCTGCGTTGTGTCCTCTGGACATCTCCCGCAGCGATGACACTCGGGCGTCGGCTCCCAGCCTATGCGACACAGATACTTCCCGAAGCAACCGTGCTCCGAAAGTATCTGCGTCAGCCGGTAGGTGAGGGCACCATGGCTCCTCTCCAGCCATGATGGGCTTTACCGCCGCTATTGCAGCATGCCCTGCGCTAGGTTGAGCAAGGGAGGAAGACTCTCTCGCTGATCCGATCCGCCGCAGACGGACAGGGTGGCGCAGACGTCTATATGGCGATCTGATGCCACCCTAAATAAAGCCAGTGGGCGATAGATTGGGGAGTTTATCGTCCGCATTGCACGGCCCTTGAGTTGTGGTGATGTCCCAGGTGTGCCCGGACATCGCCAAAAGAATGTATACAATTAAAGTATGTAGGCCCTGAAGTGGGCCGCGCTGGATAGGTCGCGAAAGTCATGCGTAGCAGTTCTCGTGGCCCATCCACCCAAGGCGAAAGTAGGCACACGGCGGAGTTTTTAGTGAGTGCAAGCCCCACATAACCGCACTGCTTCCCCGGCAGTGTGACATGAGATAGGCATTTTCTCCGCTTAAAAAAAGTCGCTCCTCCCATTCAGCCACTAGGATCTGGCGGGTCCTCACGCTGGTGGTACCTCAGCGCAAGGTCTCCAGATCCCAGGGCATTGATCTGGCTAGGAGAATCTACATCATCAGCTTGGGTGCCAATGCCAACCGCTGAAAGTGCGACATTTCTCATACTTCATGTTACTCGGGATATCCCTGGGACCAGTACAATCGGCGCAGTTTGTGGCCCTCTCAATTTACCTACGCTCTTCCTATTAATATGAATAGAGTTAGGTAATTTATTTTATTAGTTTTGCCTAAAATTGGTTTATGTACACAAAATTTTATTTGAGGAAACATGTGATAATAACAATACATGATTAACTAAAAATAATAATATTGTGAATTTTTCGATAATTTTTACAATACACCGCATCACTAAAAGCTACCGTACCGTAGGTGCTCAAAGGGGAATAAAGTCGAATTATTTATTTTGTTCCCAATAGAGCACCAAGCTAAAATACAGATTGGTGCTGAAAAGGGAATAGCATTGGTGCTCTAAGCATTGGTGCCCTAAAAATAGGTGCTCAAATGGGAATACTTCCGCCGCTTGGGTACCTACTGGTTACATAACTGTTCTGATGTAACTGTGTTTTCTTTGGACCATAATAAAACTAAGTTTATTTATTGCACTGTTTTTATGTATACACTATTTATATGACACTCACTCATTATATTATGTAGTACTTACTTGGTTTGAGTTTCTCGGTAGTGGGATTTCATTATGTCACTCTAAGGTTTTTGCTGAAAATCAGCGCTGCTGGCACTAGGTCCATCCTAAGCCACAGCATTAAGCTGAGCAATGACCTACATTTTTGCGCACATGCGACGCACAAAGATCACAGTAGTATTTACAATACCTAGCATTTTTATTCAAAGATAATAATTTTAATCACTACGATTTATTTTTATTATTGTTTTTGTTTTGATCACAGATTAATGATTGACTAACTGTAAATCACAGACTATAATGTAGAACAAAAAACCGATGATGTACCGTAATAACCACAGATCATGTATTGTTTATGTCCAGTGTTGTCAGTTGTCAATTTAATTTTAACTATACTAATTTGTCATGGAATGGTAAAGTATTATGTATAAGTATTGTAGTGTGTGCGTCAAATGGAGCGCAAGAATAAAATCTTTTTCTTTCTTTCTTTCTTTCTTTCTAAGCCATGTCTCGCTCAAGATACCAATATGAATTTTTTCCTGTGAGAGTAACTGCTCCAGTTCTATCAATTTTGGACGAACACTTTGGCAATTCCATTGTATTATGTTAACCGTTTGATGAAGAGCTTGATAATCCATTTATGATTAATGATTTAAGAACAGGCCACTTTGAAAAGCCATCTGCAATAAAATAAATGACCCAATCATATATCAACCACCCGCAAGACTTCACCTTCTCCTCAACAGAATATTTTTGGATGAAAATAATGTCTTTGATCTTCTGTATTAGTAGCTGTATGTCAATTCCTTCTTTTTTATTATCATTTGGAATATTATCTTCATTACAGTCACTTGGCAAACTTTGTTCTTCCCACAGATCCCCTTTCTGGCTATCGCATTGTCTTCCTGTTTTTTTTTTGGTTGGTTTATTATGCATGAAATTGGATTGTTTGGTTAAATTCTGTTCATTATGTACATTTGCTGAAACTGTCAATACACTTGAATATGTTGGGCTGCCACATGGTTGAGCTGACTTTTCATGATCAACTTCTTTCGTTGCACAAGATTTACTTGAAAAGTTTTTGTCTTTCTGTACTGTGGTTGGAGCATACAAGGTGAGAGCTCGCTTATAAGTGCAGTTAGATTCAGCCATCAGCTCCCGAATCCTTCTTTCTTTAATATAAGCAGGGCAGGTCTTTGACAATGCCATATGTTTTCCCGAACAGTTCACACATCTAAAAGAAGTTGTTTCGCAGTTAGGGTGAGCTTTACTGCATTTAGGACAAATCGTTTTATCTTGCGAACATACCTTGTAATTATGGCCAAATTTCCAACACTTCGAGCATTGAGTAACGGGAAAAATGTTGGGATCCACTTTCACCCGTACACCATACGTATAAATATACGAGGGTAAGCAAGGCCCTTTAAAACAAAGCCTAACACATTCGCTGTCTTCGAACCCTCCACTATCAAAATTACGACGTTGTAACCGTTTTACATTAATAATAGGAATGTCACTGTCTAATTGTTGGCGAATTTCGTCTTCACTCAATTCGCACTCAATATCCCTGAGGATTCCATACGAAACGCCAACTTCAAATGTTTTTTGACAATTGTATTCCTTATCCTTTAAAAACTTGCAATTCATGAATTTTTCTGCACTTTCTTCCTTGCTAAACTTTATCAAAACTTTGTAGGCATTGACGTATTTAATTTTAACAATATGTAATATATTTTCACTTTTTAAAATTCGCGCCAGACCTATTTGCTTAGGTAGTTTCTCCTTTTTAGATGTCATACTTATTTCAATATGTTCTTCTGGTACCCTCGTCGTATCATCATCCTTGGTAAGACTGCGTGCTATAATTTTTCCTCTTCTCCCCATCTCCGACCATAACTCCTCCTCATCTACGTCCCGGGTTCTCTTTTCAGCCCGACTTCCTCCATTTGTAAGGTCGACACTCTCCTCTAATAGTAATATATTCTCCATGTTATTCTCCGATTGCACTTGAATTGAATTATTCACCTCACTATCGCGATCCTCATTATCCATAACCGTTAGGAATACGAGTAATACGACGCATCGCAATTCTCAGAAAAAACAGCTAGCCGCGCGATAACAACAGAAACCGGTCCGACCTTCGAACGTCCTTCCGCCGCAAGCGCGCGTGAGCCACTGATATATGTACCTAAATTATAACTTAGCCTACTGTACGTGTTGGGCAACTGTAAGTACAGTAGGCAGCTGTTAAATAAATAAATAAATAATAACCATTGGTAAGTAATGTAAAAATAAAGTAGGTGCATAATATTGATGTTTTAGATATTTTGTGATTATTTTTAAAGGTATTATGAATTTATGAACTGGTAGTGCAGCGCACGAGTGCACTCAAGGGACAGCCGCCACTGGGTATTACCAATACTATAAATATAATTACGTAAAATGTTATTTTTATAGGTCAATGACTATAATAATTAATTATTGCAATTCTCATTTTATTGTTTATTATTTTCAGTAAAAGAACTGGATGACCATATGGTAGTTGAAATAAAGAAGGCTGATGAATTCATGGTAAACTTTACTACCAAGATAATAAAATCTGAATAAAATATTCTTGTCAATAATGGTTTATTTTATTACACAGCTATCAAATACACATGACGAATCTGAGGAAAAGCTTGACAACACTAATTCTGAAGGTTTGTTTAAAAAATATTAAAATGAAGTTTAAAACTGCATTATTTTATAGAACATTACAAAAATAATATTTTTAGAGAGCGAAACGGAATCAACATTACCTGATCTTGGGATCCCGGATGTTCTTACAATGGCCAGCAAAGTTTCCGGGAAAGTTACTTCTGAGAGGATGCCGATACTTATTGCAGGTGGAGTGTCCATCACCAAGAACCCAGTGCTACCTCCAAGGAACACTGACAAGGGTGACACTCAGGTAATCCTCATTACCCTACCTTTTACTTAATTTATAAATGAATGAATGAAGCGTTTATTTTGTGTCAATGTCAGATACCTATACTTACTTAACTAAATGCAGTTGACTAGTATTTTACGGCGCGACTGCCATCTGATCAAACCCTAATAAGCCAGGCTTTGAAGTACTCGTTAGGACTGCCTTGAATTTTCAGGTGAAAATAATGTGCTTAAGATTTATCTTTACGGTCGATCCGTACGTAACTACGTACTCGGTTGACACAATGACGAAGTCTGTAATACCTATAGTATTATATTATTTGTGGTAATACACAGTATTAATCAAGCGCATTTCCGTGTGGTACCGGACATGAAGAATTGCACATATCTCTTCTCATGGGTGTCGTAAAAGACGACTAAGGGATTCACCAGAGGATGGGCAGCAGCGTTCTCCGAGTATTTAACCAACCAACTGCGATCGCCAACCCGCCTGCGATGTCCAGCAGTGGACGTCTTTCGGCTGAAATGATGATGATTATGATCATCATCATCATCTTCTTCCTCCTGCCCTTATCCCAATTTATTTGGGGTCGGCGCAGCATGTCTTTTTCTTCCATACATCTCTATCAGCCGTCATCTCCGTGTTCACTTTCTTTTTATCCATATCATCTTTCACACAATCCATCCATCTTTTCTTTGGTCTACCTCTTTTCTTATAGCCATCCACATTCATACACAAAACTTTTTTCGTAACATGTTCCTCATTTCTCCGCATCACATGTCCATACCATGACAATCTACTGCTTCTCAACTTCTCCTGATGATTATGATATTTGAATGAATAAAATTAAGTTTCCAAATAAGTAATCTCATCAAGTACTTGCTACATATTCTTCAATCCAAATTGCGTATTTGGTATCTGCGTGACCGGGCCACTGATAAACACCAAAACCACCAATATTAATATAACAAAATTATGACATCCACATGTCAGTTTTCGCCCACGCATGCCTGTCCATATGTAAAATAATTTGTACAAAATAAAATAAAATCACGTGAATCACAGAAACAAATTACAGTCCATTTTACTCATCGGTTATCTCTTTACTGTCTCTTGAAAGACTCAAATTTCTCGTAACTGTCGAATAAATCTTACCTGACTGTTTAACCATAGAATAAGAAGCTTACTTGACGATTGAAAGACCGGCCCTTAGTTAATTATCTTGAACATCCAAATGACAGATCTGTAGGTACTTTTCAATGAAAAAATACACGAAAAATAATAACTCAAACAGCTTTTCTTTGTATCTCAGACTGCAAGCATCGTTCGGAAAGCTGAAGAAATAAAGAGGAAAGTTATACAACAATCGCCACCAGAACCAAGTTAGTAGTCCAGATACCTGTTTCTGAAATCCTAGCCAAATGTGTAATCTTTGTTTAAATCTCATTTCAAATAATGTGATTGGATGTTAGTTTTGTCAACAAATAACATCAATTGTCGTCGCCGACGTCACCCAAAGACGTACCGAGTGGAAGTTAAATTCGATACCACCAGCTGTGTTCACGGTAGCTTAGTAGCTAAAGCACTGGCGTACTGAGCCAGGAGGCGCAGGTTCGAAATAGTTCGAATCCTGCTCGTGAGCGATTTTTTCTTTCCACAATATAAATCTTAACATCAATTGACGTGGAATTTTTGTTTTAGGCTTTTAGATATTTGACAGGGCTTTTAGAACCCAGTGGAAAATAATTAGAAACTTAATTCACATTTTTACTATTAAATTGTATATAAATATAAAAATTTACAGTTGCAGATAAAAAGAACGAGAAGACCAATAATAAAGCTGACAATGGTAACACTGTTGGTGCCAGCGATAAGTCACTGCGATTATTAGAGAAAGAATTGCAAGAACTAAAAAGGGTAAATAACATTCAATAAGCCGACAATGCGTCCATAATCAAAGAACGGCTGCTCATTGGCTATTAGAGGAAATATAATATGTTCAGTTTTTTGATATATAACGTGTATCAGAAATGCGTGGTCATATTTTAAGAGCTCATTCAGGGCATTGCAAAGAACATCTTTTACTATGGGACCAACCCTGAAATTGCGAAAAAAATATCAGCTAATCCTTACTATATCATCGATGTCCCTCGACAAAATGTAAGGGGTCAGCTGATAATTTTTTCGCGATTTCAGGGTTGGTGCCATAGTAAAAGTTGTTCGATAGCATCCCCTGAATAAGCTCTCCAAATATGACCACGCATTTCTGATACACGTTGTATATTGAAAATGATTAGAATAATCTTTCTTTTAGACTAACCCACGCAGTGAAGCAGTAAAAACTCCAGCGAAGCCCTTAGAAACTTTAAGAAGTAGGCGGGCACAGGTTTTTTCACACACTACACCAAAAATGAGGTGAGTCTCTTAATCTACTACTATTATAAAATTGTTAAATGTCAGTTGTCTGTTTGTTTGTTTGTTTGTTCCAGCATCACTATAAAACTACTAGACCGATTTTGTTGAAAGGGTTTGTGACTAAAAACTTATGATTTGACTTAAAAACTGGTATGTATTTTACCTCGCTAGGATGACGGGAACTGGTGATTTTTAATTATATTTTTCTACAACATTTTGCATACATTAAGGTGAATAAGGCGCTCATATCCAGCTGTCATTCGCACGCATGCGCTCTAGCGCGCGCCTCCATAGAGAAAATACGGCTGCCAAAGATATTGCATTAAAAACTTTTTGGTCGGGCCGAATTGTACAGAGTAGAAAAAAAAATCCTGTCGTATGTGGGTGGTGCCATCTTGGAAATACAGTCTTTTGAGCCAACCGAAAATCAGAATCTTTCGACTTACAGACAAGGACCGGTAGCTACCTCTTAATTGCGATTTCTCTAATTTTTTGTATGAAAAGCAATAAAATTTAGAAGTACCTAAACGTTGTTATATTGTATCCATCTTAATATACGAATAAGCATAAAGTTATCTTGGTGTAACTAAAAAAATACTATTTTCAGTCTACAATTTTTAATTACCTTCTTCTTCAAGTATATTATCTTATCTTCTTAACTATTATAATCTTAACTATTATAAAATTGTTAACGTCTGTTTGTTTGTTCCAGCATCACGCTAAAACTACTGGACCGATTTTGATGTTTTTTTTTTTTGTTTGAAAGCTGATGATCTGACTTAAAAACTGGTATGGGTTTTGAGAAAGAAAGAAAGAAAGAAAAAAATAAAAAAAAATATTCGTGGGTTGCGTACTCACCCGACAGATCGAAGCTTCTATGCATTTGCACGAGCGGATAGTAATGTACGATGGAGTGGAGTGGACAGGGGATGGGACTGGGGATGGGACTGGGGACGGGACAGGGGACGGGACTGGGGACGGGACAGTGGACGGGACAGGGAACGGAACATGGGACGGGAAATGGGACGGGACATGAGACGGGACATGGGACGGCACATGGGACTGGACATAGGATGGGACATGGGACATGCGACGGGACGATAGTGATAGAGTGAGATAGTGGGACAGTGGGACAGTAGGACAGTGGCAGTGGGACGATGGGACAGTGGGGCAGTGGGGTAGTGGGGTAGCGGGGCAGCGGGACAGCGGGGCAGTGGGCCAGTGGGGTAGTGGGGCAGCGGGGCAGTGTGGCAGCGGGGCAGCTGGGCAGTGGGGCAGCGGGGCAGTGGGTTACCGGGGCAGCGGGGCAGTCGGGCAGCGGGGCAGTGGGTTACCGGGGCAGGGGGGCAGCGGGGCAGTGGGTTACCGGGGCAGTGGGGCCGTGGGATATTTGAGCAGCGGGGCAGAGGGGTAGCGGGGCAGTGGGGTAGCGGGGCAGCGGGGCAACGGGATAGTGGGGCAGCGGGGCAGTCGGGCAGTGGGGTAGCGGAGCAGCGGGGCAGAAGGGCAGCGGGGTAGCGGGGCATTGGGGCAGTGGGGTAGCGGGGCAGCGGGGCGGTGGGTTAGCGGGGCAGCGGTGCAGTGGTATAGTGGGGCAGCGGGGTAATGGGGCAGCGGGGCGGTGGGGAGGTGGTGTTGCGGGGCAGTGGGGCAGCGGGGCAGTGGGGCATCGGGGCTGTGGGGAAGCGGGGCAGCTGGGCAGCGAGGCAGTGGGGCAGCGGGGCTGTGGGGCAGCGGGGCAGTGGGGCTGCGGGGCAGCGGGGCAGTGGGGCAGCGGGGTAGCGGGACAGTGGACTGGACTGGAATGGACTGGACTGGACTGACGTGGGTTAGCAGAATTTAACGCGAGCGGAGCCGCGGGTAAAAGCTAGTTACTTATGAAACAGTAATTGTTCAAATCCGCCTCTATTATAAATTCGGTTTTTATTGTGTTTCGGCGTGCAAGCAATAAAATATACTCTTATCTATTATAAATAAATACAATGTAAACTTTGGAAATCTCCCCTGACCTTCCTGGAACTCCCTAAACCGTCGACGGACCCAGGTAGGCAGATGTAAGCTGAACATGATCAAATGGGGCTATACAGACAAAACGGATACAGCTTGTACAGTCGACTGCATGACAGTGGTAACACTTCAATTCAAAAACCGCCCTTACTGCTTACGAAATAAAGTTGCTGCTAATGTCAAAGTGTTACCACCGACGTGCGGTCGACCGTACCTGTGGCGTTGATCCTCACTCAATGCCACATCTGGTATCTTGCTCTCTTTGCCCTTACACCTGCACATTGAGCGATTCTATTAAGGTGGCCAATTTCTGGGCCACCAGTATATGGATATTGTACCATCGACATGAAGAACAAGAAGAATGTAAACTTTTATGCCACCATAATTTGGTAAACTTTTGATATCTTACCGTCGGATTACAGACCTGTAGAAGAGAAGAAAACGGCAGTAGTAGCAAGGTTCCCAGCTGTAGAAAAGAAATTGCCAGAACGTCGCGTTGTCACCAAAGAGAACAAGGAACCTAAAGAAAGTAAGGAAACAAAAGCAAACAATGTTAGCGCTAAGGAGGAAAAGGAAAAAGAAATGAAGGAAAGGGAGGCTAAAGAAAGAGAAGCCAAGGAAAAGCAGGCGAGAGAAAAAGAAGCCAAAGAAAAGGAAGCGAAGGAAAAAGAGAGAGAAGCTAAGGAAAAGGAAGCCAAGGAAAAAGAAATAGAAGCCAAGGAAAAAGAAAGAGAAGCCAAGGAAAAAGAAAGAGAAGCAAAGGAAAAAGAAGTCAAAACGCCGAAGGTAAGCTACCTGCTTGAATAAATGAGCTGCTTCGTTAATAGAGTTGATCGTGATTTAATCGTGGTTGAGTTAAGCAATGGCTGATGCTCGCGTCATGCGCATGAACGGGCGCCGTCTGTCGGGACAGGTCAGGTCCTACATACTATGGCAACTCTTTACGTTTATTTCTAAAGGCAAAATTCTCACTATTAAACTCTTTGACGACCTCTGTGGTCTAGTGGTTCGAGTGTCGGACTGCTGATAACGAGGTCGTGGGTTCGATTCCCACAGGACACAAATATTTGTGTGATGAACATAAGTGTTTGTGTTGGTCTGGGTGTGTTGCTTATGTATTATAAGTATGTATTTACAAAAAAAAAAAAAGTATATACGTATTATATCCATTGTCTAGTACCCGTACCACAAGCTCTGCTTAGTTTGGGACTAGATGGTGCTGTGTAAAAATGTCCCAAAGATATTTATATTTATTTATATTAAACTCTTGTTTATTTCTGACATTAACCTACATCATACTCACATTATTTGAATAAATTTGATGTGATAAACAATAACCTAGCTGGTTCTTCTCCATAGGACCCACAATTTGGAACCGTGCAACTAGAGCCTGACGTTTCAAAAGTGCCTGTAATTAGGTTTATTTGAAATAAAAAACTACATACTATGGCAACTCTACGTTTATTTCTAAAGGCAAAATTCTCACTTTTAAACTCTAGTTTATTTCTGACATTAACTACATCATACTCACATTATTTGAATAAATTTGATGTGATAAACAATAACCTAGCCGGTTCTTCTCCATAGGACCCACAATTTGGAACCGTGCAACTAGAGCCTGACGTTTCAAAAGTGCCTGTAATTAGGTTTATTTGAAATAAAAAACTACATACTATGGCAACTCTACGTTTATTTCTAAAGGCAAAATTCTCACTTTTAAACTCTAGTTTATTTCTGACATTAACCTACATCATACTCACATTATTTGAATAAATTTGATGTGATAAACAATAACCTAGCCGGTTCTTCTCCATAGGACCCACAATTTGGAACCGTGCAACTAGAGCCTGACGTTTCAAAAGTGCCTGTAGTTAGGTTTATTTGAAATAAAAAACTTTTGTATTTGAATCTTTTATAATGTAAAATTCACTTTAAATTGTTATTCCTTTTTAGAGTGCAATAAGAAATGCTAATGAGAAAAGCAATTCGGAAGAAGGTATTCGCCGATCGACGAGACCTTCCAAAATCAAAGACTACGCCAAGATGATACGGGACAGGTAAAATTAACATAGCATGTTACAAATCATTTACCTATTTAGCAATGGCACTCAACTAGATAGACAGACGACCTAATGAGGGACACGGAGAGCCATTGAATGGAGGCGACTCGAAGTTTAAAGGAGGGGCCTATGTCCAGCAGTGGACTGCAAAGGCTGAAATTATGGTACATTACTGTCGAGGCCTAATATGAAACAATTGACGGCTGAGTAAAATTGGAAATTGGCGCTAGCCGAGTCTTTTTTTAAAACGAGGCCGTTATTTGCTATTTCGGCCGAGACTTGTATAGTATTTTTCTCTCATTTACGAGGAAACAATACACAAATTAATTCAACAGTAGGTATCTAAGTTTCATTCGTGCCAATTCGTCCGCGCGCGTTTCTTGTACTATTTTCAAAGTTTTGAAAAAATGCGCATTCAGCCTGTATAATGGTCAATGTTTTGTACCTAAAAACACCTTATTTAAACAACAAACAACAAAATTCTTTATTTGTCTCAAATTATTTATGTGTGTGCTTAAAAACCTCGGTAGCATAATTTAAAAAATAAAAACTGTTCAGCAATTTCTATTAAATTGTTGTCGTGTCGGATATACTGTAAATTTCAAAATCAAAATCCACCCCTAAGGGTAGTAAAACAGGGGATGAGTTTTTGTTCACCCACTGAATTCTTACCTGTTAACCGATTCTGTTGAAACTTGACACACATAAATGTAGTTCTAGACACTACGACATAATGGAAACCTGGAGTAAGATTTTAACCACAAAAAAATGAAAAATAAAACTTTTTAACAAAAAATTGATCCGACGAAAAGTGAAACTGAAAAGCGAAAAATAACTAATTATGAGTCGGCGCCAAACAACCAATCAACGAAGATCATTAAATTACTTTAAACAAATATTAAAATCAATGTCACATCAAATACAACGTGAAATTTTCAACGATAAACAATAACTTTCCAAAAATGCGTTCTCCGCTCTGCCACTTGCAACTTACACGCACTTTGCTTGTTAAAAATTCGTTTGGCGCCGACTCATAATTAGTTATTTTTCGCTTTTCAGTTTCACTTTTCGTCGGTTCAATTTTTTGTTAAAAAGTTTTATTATGAATCAATTTCCGAGCAAGTGGGAGAAAAGTTTGATTTTTCCATAGATTTATTACCACGTTTTTCATTTATATGAAACAGGCATTCATCATTATTTCCAAAACCGAAGGTTCGGTGAGAGAGAACTAAATACATAATATCAACGGTTATCTACCTGTACATATTTTTTCCTAAACTAATTATGTCGGTAATACAGGTCCCAAGATTCTGACGACGATGACTCAGATGACGCAGATGATGAAGAATATAAAGGGACTGATAGGAATATTGAGGTAAGAAGACGCACTTAAGGGCCTTAAGGCTCTTTCAAATTGCCCTGCTGCCATTCGAACGGACGTCTAGTTGTATGAACGGTACGACATCAGTACAGTTGCTGCAGGCCAATTTGAAAGATCCCTTGTTTCATTGAAATTTCTTGGCAGGACCGTAGCTACTACGAGGGCTGCTAGGTTATAGCCCCTGGGCCCCCGAGCACTCGAACAGGAACATAAAGAGTCTTGAACACCCTAGAGCCTAGTTGCGGCTCTATTTCCAAGGTATAATGTGTCGAGGTAGGGGGGAGAAAATAGGCCTGACTCACCTCTGAATTAATCTGATTTACTATAAGGTCGAAATTAAATACCCAATAAAATAATTCTGCGCCAAGGACGCGTGGCGAGAATAAGTAGGAGGTTACACGATCAATCTTGCGTCAATCATTTGAAACCTTGTTTGACGACAGATTAATGGATTGAACGGATTTATTCAAAACTCATCAATAAAGACTATCAGTTCGTCAATCACATGGGTTACATAATTAACCTGGCGTCAATCAAATGAAACTTTGTTTGACGTTAGATTGATGGATTGAACGTACAATTGGCGGCAGATTTATGAAAAAGCACCTGCTCACCCGAGAGGCAGCTCGGAAAGCGAAAAACGCTTAAAAAGGAAGCGATAGATGCGTAGATAGCTACAGAGAAGAGATATTTAGGCTCATTTAAATTTATTAAACGAAATCAAAGGACAAGAGGATGATTCTCCCGACTTCCTCTTCTTCGAATGCAAATGAGACCGCGCAGACGCATCTCTGTCATGTGGCTCCATTGTTGCCCGAATGGTGTTAGATGCCAGATTGACGCGAGCAGTTAAAATTTTCATCATTCGAGATCATCAATCCGGCCATCACTAGGTGACACGATCAATCATCAATCATAAGAGATTGATAGATATGATTGACGCCAAAATTCGCAAAGATTTTCTACCACGCCCCCCCACTACTTAAAATTAAAATGCTGCTCCCCCCCCCCCCCTCATCGCCATAACTGTATAGTTCTTCAATCGTGTCCCATCTTTTAACACCTCACCTGCACCCCCTTAACATGTCACGCCAGCGGTGCGCGCCCCCCACTTTAGGAACTACAGATCTAATCCTTTATCTGTCCAATACGTGGGACACTCAGAAAGTTTTGCGAAACTAAAAAAAAATTGTTCTATACGTACATATATTTTTATCAAATCTTTTCAAAGTACTTTCCACCAGCCTCTATACAAAGATTCATGCGCCTAAACCAGTTTTCAAAACACTTTTTCCAGTCCGCCGCAAACACCTCGTTTACAGCCTGCTCGAACGCAGCCAGCGCATCTTCCGGCGACGAAAATTGTATCCCTTTGAGCTGATTTTTTATTTTTGGGAATAAAAAGAAGTCACATGGTGCTAGATCAGGGCTGTAAGGAGGGTGACCCAGGAGTTTGACTGGCGTGCTGTCCAGGAAGTCCCTCGTTTTGAGTGCGGTGTGCGCAGGTGCATTGTCGTGGTGGAGCAGTAGCCCGCGGAGCCCTGTGTTTGGTCGCTTGTTGCTTATAACAGAGAAAACTTCTGGCAAACATTTGGTAGTATACCATTCGGCATTAATGCTTCTTTGATCCCGTAAGGGAATTGATACCAAGTGGCCAGTCAAATTAAAAAAGCTAGCGATCAAAATCTTACCCCCGCTTCTAGATCGCTTCACTTTGGTAGGCGTTGGCTCATTTTGAAACACCCAAACAGTCGACTGGCGCTTGGTTTCTGGGTCGTATTGATAAATCCAGGACTCATCACCTGTAACGATGTCGTAAACACGCCGAGACGAGCCTGCTTCAAATTTGTTAAGCATATCACGGCACCATTCAACCCGGGCCTGCTTCTGAGCATCGGTGAGGTTGTGCGGCACCCAGCGTGATACTATCCTCCTCACGCGAAGATGGCTGTGTAGAATCTCGTGAACGCTTCCCGATCCAATCTTCAATATGTGTTGAATCTCCTGATATGTAATTCGCCTATTGTCTTGGATTAAATTTTTCACTGCTAGCACGTTTTCTTCGGTAACAGCCGTCAAAGGGCGACCGCTTCTTTCGTCATCCCCCAAAGTTGGTCGACCGCGCTTGAATTCGTTATACCAACGATACACGGTTGCCTTGGAAGGGCCTTCATCCATGAATGCCATTTGAAGTCTATCGTACGATTCATCCGGTTTCAGGCGACACTTGAAATCGTATAAAATCATAGCTCTAAAATGTTCCCGGCGCAGATCCATATTTCAGTGAGACACAATACTTTGAATTAACTCGCAAAAAATGTGGAGGGAAATTTTGAAATTGGAACTTACTTATTTTTACTTATAAATAATCATATTTTCGAAAAACATTATAACTGGCCAGTCTCCCATATATAAAAACTTTTTTTCGCAATACTTTCTGAGGGGCCTGGTATTCATAAAAGTCATGAGCGTTCGAATATAACTTAATAAACAATTTGTTAACATTATATAATCATGTTACAGATTAAGCCGAAGGCACGCAGAGCTAGTATTAAGACGCCCGCGCCGAAATCTGCGCCTTCCCCCGCCACACCCGCGCCCCCCGCACCCGCGGTCCGGAAGCGGGGACGACCGCGCAAGGATGCTGTGTTAGTATTACTGAAATTTACTTTGATTATAGCATAAATAGGCAGACACGGGACGAATTACTGTGCAGCGAGTTGATGAAAACATAACAAAATAATTTAAACAACAGTATGTGATATTTTGAACTTAATTATTGACATGATAATATGAATAATTTGATGAAAAAGATTTTTTTAAACCACGTTTTTATATAGAAAGCAAGTTAATATTGCATTGTCATCCAGTCCTAAGCTATGTTCAGTTTCAAGTATCTAGATCATTGGAAAGTTAGTTTAAAATCTATTGCAAAATTTATACTAAACAGACAGTGTTCGGTGCAGTGCCACCGAACAATTTACCTAACAGACGCATGCGCCTATAAAGCGATGAGTTCAAGTAAAATAAATTAGTGCATTATACGGACACATCGTGACCGGGTGCATTCATAACATTCTTAACATTCCAACATTTAATAACAGTAACAATTCATAGTTTTAGTAACATAACATTAGATTTAGAACTTTATACAGTTTTACAACATTATTTGAATAGACTCGTATTCATCTCAAACATTGACTTTTTATTTAAACAAACATTCCAACACTCGAAGACCTCGCACCGCACAGACAGACATGACTGAAAGCAAGTTTGTAAAAAGGTGGTAATTTTTTTTTTTTTTTTTTGGGACATTTTACACAGCACGATCTAGTCCCAAACTAAGCAGAGCTTGTGCTATGGGTACTAGACAATGGATATAATACTTATTTTTTTTGTAAATACATACTTATAATACATAAGAAACAACCAGACCAACACAAACACTCATGTTCATCACAAAAATATTTGTGTCCTGTGGGAATCGAACCCACGAATAAGAAAAATATGTGCTTTGTCGCTATGTTTTTACTTATTAATTATATTTTTTTAAATGTATACACTAGGCCTCTGTAGACAGCGGTCTAAATAGGCAATTTTAAGATTTTTTATGGCTTCTAAAAATTATTTATGTACTAAAAAGAAAGCATAGGGTTTTTTTTTTACTGTAAAAATCATTGCTCTAGGGTTGTAAACCAGAAAGAAAACAGTCGAGAGCGTTTGTATGGAGAAAAGACAACCCGCATTTCCTCTTAACAGCAAACTTACATTATATCAGTTTGTATAATTATTTGTAACCTACTTGTAACCTGTAGAGTCTTTCATACAATATTTGTTACTGGCTTTCACAGCGCACGTAAAATACGTAAGGACGAAATTGAAGATAACGACGGTGATGGATCAGAGAGTGAAAAAGACAACAAATCTGAAAAAACTGCCGAAACAGAGCGGGATGACAAGAACAATTCGGAAACTGCGGTGAGTAGTAACATGTTTAACTGTTTGTGGCAGGCCAAGTGCGCTAGTCCAATCTGTATTGTATAAAATACTTGTGATTTTATGATATCGCTTATTATTTTTTTATGAATATATTTTCAGGAGGGTAGCTCTCCAACTGAAGAAAAATCCAGTACGGTGGTGTCGCCCTCTGGACAAACGTTAAAGAAAGTAAGCATACTTGTACTGCATTAAACATGGCTAATTGTACATATTATATTGGTGTAGATTCTCTCGTTCACGAACTAAACTTATTTTAAACTATCTCTCTTTTTAGGGTTCCGTAGTCCTACAAGGAACCCTTATAGTTTCGTCATGTCCGTCCGTCTGTCCTAATCCTTTACAGCTTAATAACTTCTACAGTTATAAACATAAGTAAATGAAATTTTGCAAAAAAATAGTCTAGATATAGATCTCAATTTTAAAGGAATAAAAAAATCGTGATTACGTATTTTAGGGGTGGCGCCCATACATGTGAAATGGGGATGAATTTTTTTTTTCGCTGCACCCCCTCGTTTGGTGTATCATTGAATAGGTCTACTAAAATGAAGGCAATGTTTTATACATAACTTTTTTATCAGGTATACCATCTGAGAAATACAGCCCGCCAAAGTGGCTTGCAATGTGTCCCCCCCCCCCCCAGCCATTTCTAAACTATACAACGTAGAAACTTATAATCTTCCACATTGATAGACCTTTGTAAAAACTCTCTTTTAAAATTATTTCGAGTAAAATTTGATTATAAATTTTTGAGTTATAGAGAGAAAACTGAAAAATACTTAAAACGTCCTAGTTCAAAGGTCATTGACCTTAGAGAAAAATTATTAGCAAATAATGCTCCTTTAGCTACTTTCTATTTAAAAAAATCACAAAAAGTAACTTTGTGTTATATTGAAATGACAAACTTCTTGAATTTGGCGCTGTACAGCGCTATCTAGCGGCTACTAACAACACTATCTGAATCGCCAATGCTGCCGTCTATTGCAAAATCTAAAATAGCCATGATTAATATTTGATTTGTTTGTAACACCTACTTAAGGAACCCTATAATACTGAGCATGGCCCGACATGCTCTTGGTCGGTTTTATTTACTAATAGTAGAGACAAGAAAGGGGATGGTAACCATTTTAGAACTGCCAAAAAAAAAACAATTAGTTTACGTGTTACATTTCTTTGTATTTTTAGTGGGCACGTTCTGAGATCACGACTAAACTTGTATGGAAATTTTAATTCCGACTAATTTGACAGCATTAAAATTGTTGCCCTCCCTATCTTGTATCTATTATCAGTAAAAAAAAATTGCGCCCAGTATTATGTGCCAACAAAGGATGAATTGTGGCACACTAATGTAGCACTACATCTTTACATTGACGTGGCTATTATTAACGCTGAATTTTAAAATTTACAGATCCCCATTAGATCCCTACCTCCTGGAGTGAAAGCGCTGCCTTTACCAGTAAATGCTAGAAGTAAGTAAAAATGGTATAATACTTGAAAACTATGGTAACATAAGGCCGAATTAACTCCAAGCGCCAATCATTGACTGTACGCTGTAGCATACACAACTTTTTCTTACTGGTCTTATTTAGTAAACAATCTGCATTGTCTTTTTAATGCAATTCGTCAATAATACTGCATTATGTTAACAATTTCACGCACGAAATAACATTTTTTAACCCAATTACATGTGCAGAACTAGTAATTAAACTTCAGCTATTTTTAATTTTTGTCAGCGTACTATATAAACTCATTAACTACAAAACAGTTTCAGTGAAAGAAAGAAAAATATCAGTAAACAGCGCGCAACAACACACTGAAACATCAGAACATGTATGGTCGGAAATCTTTCCGGTGAACAGCCACTAAGGCTAAAATCGCTTGCACTCATTGTTCGATGGCAGCCGTAGGTACGTATAATGTAGCAGGATTCGTTCAAAGGATTTTGTGGACAAAATGTACCACCGGAAAGTATCGTGACTGTACTTATAAAAAAATAACAAAAAAAACGGCCAAGTGTGAGTCAGCCTCACGCAGTAAGGGTTCCGTACCACCCATCGACCTGCATAGAAACTGATTTAATTTACGAGAGTTTATCAAAAGACATCAACGATCGTACGCAAAATGAGAATTTTTGCATCTCTTTCTTACGTAGGTACCACCACATATGTCTATGAATGTTTGTCCTGTTTTTAGTCATCATCATCATTCATCATTTCAGCCGAAAGACGTCCACTGCTGGACATAGGCCTCCCCCAAGCATCGCCACAACGACCGGTCCTGTGCCTTCCGCATCCAGCGGATTCCCGCGACCTTCACCAGATCGTCGGTCCACCTTGTGGGGGGCCTACCCACGCTGCGCCTTCCAGTACGCGGTCGCCACTCCAGAACTTTAATGCCCCATCGGCCATCCGTTCTGCGAGCAATGTGCCCCGCCCACTGCCACTTAAGTTTGGCAATTCTTCGGGCTATGTCGGTTACTTTCGTTCTCCTGCGAATCTCCTCATTTCTGATTCGATCACGCAGGCACACTCCGAGCATAGCCCTCTCCATTGCCCTTTGAGTGACTTTGAGCCTTCTTATCAGGCCCATTGTGAGCGACCACGTTTCAGTACCGTAAGTAATTACTGGCAACACACACTGGTCAAAGACTTTCGTCTTGAGACACTGCAGTATTTTAGTATTGTTTTTAGTATTTGTTGCTAAACTACATAGTATGCACTATAATCAGACCAAGTTTGACGCTGGTATGTATTACCGTTTTAAAGATAGAACAGAAACAAAAACGTTGAAAAAAATAACATGTTTTTCGAGGTTTCTTGTATGGGGATCGCCTTTGGTTTTTTTATTTTTAGTATTGTGGCGGGAAAGGCTACACCTTTCTATCCGTCCGTCTGTCTGCCACAGGGCTGTATCTTTGTAATGAGAATGGATAATAAGTTTTCGCAGAATGTGTTACTATCGTGCCTATCACGACAAATACTGTGGCGAGAAAGGCTGCACCCGTATTAGGCGCATGAAGGAGCGCACATTCACCGAGCGAACGGTGTACTTACCTCGCCGCCTGCGTCCCGCACCATTCGCTCGGTGAATGTGCGCTCCTTCATGCGCCTAATACGGGTGCAGCCTTTCTCGCCACAGTATTTGTCGTGATAGGCACCATAGTAACACATTCTGCGAAAACTTATTATCCATTCTCATTACAAATATACAGCCCTGTGACAGACAGACGGACGGTCGGATAGCGTAGCGAGAGTAATAGGGTCCCGTTTGCACCCTTTGGGTACGGAACCCTAAAAAGGAATGTAAAAAGATCAAATAAAAAAATGCTTCCAGTAACTTTTATGATTTGACCAATTACACGCTACACATGCCATGCCATGACAGATGAGTGCTGGTTTTTCAGTGGTTCAATGACTTGCAGTAAGCTGACAACACACAAATCGTAACATATCTTACACATTAATATTTTGTTCCACAGCTATGGGAGGTGAAGTATGCGAGATGCAAATCGGCAAGAAGGTGGTTAAAGTACAGAAGATAGTAATGACAAAAGCAGAAGTCGAGGCTATGACTAAACAGGGCCTGGTGGAGATGAAGGTAAACTTTACAGCACATAATCATAATCAGCCCATTACTGTCCCACTGCTGAGCACGGGCCTCTTCTCAGTGCGAGAAGGTCAAGGCCTTAGTCCAACACGCTGGCCTACTGCAGGTTGGCAGACTACACACACCATTATGAACTGTATGGAGCACTCTCCGGTGTGCAGGTTTCCTCACGATGTTTTCCTTTACTGTTAAAGCAAGTAATAAGCAAATTCTGGTCCGCACATGTATCCGAACAGTCAGAGGTGCGGGCCGGGTTGAAACTCACACCCTCCTGCATGAAAGGCAAGCGTTCAACCACTAGGCTAGCACTGCTAATGAGCACAGAATATAATTTTTTTATTAACTCGCTTTCAGTCACGTCTGTCTGTTTGATACAAATTTTGCAATCGATTTTAAACTAACTTTCCAATGAGCTAGAGACTTCAAACTTTGAACATAGCTTAGGACTGGATGACAATGCAATATTCCACTTTCGTTAAAAGTATAAAGCTGCTTATGTTACTATAAAGTGCTTAGACCACGTTGGTCTAAAAAAAAAACCTCAAATTATTTTGTCTCAATTGAAATACACTGATGTTGATTCTGTTTGACACTATCTCTATTCACTACATATTATAAACAAAAATCCCCCGCCGCGCTGAGTCGTGTTTGTTCGGGATAATCTCGGAAACTACTGTACTGATTTTCATACGGTTTTCATCAATAGAAATAGGGATTATAAATAAGGTTACTTGTCAGCTAATTTGATAGCTCCGAGTTTCTTCCGTCTGTTTCTCTTCTTACCTGTAAGTTAAATATAGCAATGTTTTAAATTTTGTTATTTTAATATAATTTTTATATTATAGGATTGCGAAACGAGCTAAAGGCCCACTTGATATTAAGCGGTTACCTTTGCCCATAACAACTTCAATACCACCCAGGCTGTTACCTAAATAGCAGGGATGTTATGGAGCTCCGTAACCGTAACCGAAACTATCGGATATCCGAAATAAAAATATATCCGTAACCGTATCCGTTTCACAATTTCGGATAGTTTCGTATAAGGGCGGAGTCTAAATAAAACGACATGTTTCGACAGGTTTTTGTATCACCGCTCACGCGCCACGAGAATCTTGCAGTTAGTTTGTTATTTCTAGTCGAACATAACCACTTTCATAACCTATAAATAAAACAAAATTATTACATACTATTTGTGTTTATATTTTACTTCAATCTAATATCCGTAACCGAAACTATCCGAAACTAACGGATAATCCGAAATAATTACATATCCGTAACCGTATCCGAAACCGAAATAATTTTATTCCTATATCCATATCCGTATCCAGTATAGCGATTCAGAACCACACGATATCTCAGTTGTCGGTCGATACCGATTGATATCGTACGATAAATAAAATTTTCAATTCAGAATAACCGTATCCCAGATCAATTTGACGAACTGGATACCGAATCGAAGATGACGTCATACCGTACGATTTCCCTCAACATTACACGACATGTAACGCTATCAACGCTATTCACAACGCTGCTATCGAAGGAGAATTACCGAACGTCCGATTATTTTCCCCGACAACTTAACGGGAGCTACTGGGCACCCGATAAATTTTATTTTTGTTAGTTTGAGCCGTAAAATTAATATAAGACATAAAAAACAAAAACAATGCAGTGTAATTGTTGAGAAAAGACGCTGAAGACTCCGAGAAGAACTCAACTCACCCAGACACGCAGTTGCATTTTGCGCTCATTGCGAGATGCATTTTCATGCACAGCCGGATAATTCACTGAATAATATGTTGCTGCATGACCTTACACTGGCCCTATTATCCTAGTAGAAGAAACAAAGAAAAAAGAAAAAAAACAAGGGAGACGGATACGCTTTCATAAAATCTTGGACATAGTGTAAAAAGATGAGGTGGTGTTGTGTAACTTGTGTATTACTGGCATTGACCTGTACCAATGATTACTGGCAAACATATCAAACTATCACTGAAAATTCTACGGATTTTGCCAATCTGAGAGCAGACTCTAAGCTCTTAATATTTAAAAGTGAGGTTAGGTACCTATGTAACAACATATCTAAGAACATAATATTATTTAGCAGTTGATTTGTGAAGTGCAATTGATATATTTATATGTACACTCTATTTTTCTCTCTTGTCTTGTTTAGTAAACAATCTTGGCATGTCTTTTTAATGCGATTCGTCAATAATAATTATTATAAGAATTATGTTAACAATTTTACACAGTTACACCTACCTAACATTTTTTTACCTTATTACATGTGCAGAACTAATAAGTAATTATATATTATCAGTAGTTATTTGAGTAAAGAGACATGCCAAGATTGTTTACTAAATAAGACAAGAGCAAAAAAATAAATTATGTGTATAGTAGCTACCTTAATTATTATATTTTGTAGAGTGGAGTGTTGAGAAACTCACAAATCATACATATAAAAAACACAGGTAAAAGAGATATTTAAAAATAAAAACACATTTTATATTTTATTTATATTTATTTTCAATTATAATGTCTTACTATTGTCTTGGTACCTAGCCCAATTAAGATACCATATTATAGATATTATATGGGTGCAGCAGCCTACAGTTTGTCTGCCTATGATGCAGTAACAATGTTTTAAAGTGCGTGGCAGTGTGGTTACCAACTGTAGGCAACCCCGGAGGAAGTTACAATATCTCTGCGAGAAGTGTTGACTATAAATCTTGATTGAATGCAACCTCTTAGAAACCATAAAGCATATTCTTTCTATAATCTGGCTTTCTGTACTATAGTCTAATAATACAATTGTAGGTATGGGCTGGTTCATTCTCACTTCTTCATTTAGATGCTCAGCGGGAAGAACTGTGTGCCTGTATTATCATTGAGTATACACTGAGCTGGAAACTATATGAAAAGCAGCTCGGTCTGCAAGCACACAACAAGCATAGCATATTATGCAACTTACTGCTTCTACCTGCAACAAACATACATAGTATAGTATAACAGGCTGTTTCCACAACTCCACGTCTAAGTGTGTATTTTGTGTACATAATACAAACATACATAATCATTAAAGTAATTAAAAATCAATTTGACTAGCAGTAAAGTTGTGAAAAATATTTTATAGACTGATTCAACTTACAGTTTAAGGCATAATCCACTCTTGTATAATATTACAAATTGTTATTTCACGAGTTGAGCCAGTTGAGTCAAGTAGGTGACTGACACTTGATGCAAGTGAACATCCACAGCAGAGACAAACTGTCTTTGTCCATCAACAGATGGTGTTTGTAACAAGTCCTAGTAAGCTTGGTCATGGTCATGCTGTTTACCTGAAAGATAGAAAATGTATTTAATGTTAACAAATCATGATTACAGTATTGTGTCATTTTTCTCTCTCGACACATGAATACCTATGCTGTCGGTTTGGTCAGTGTCGCCTTAGGAGTTTAGGTACTTATTTATTTAAATGTACCTATAAAAAAATCCATGTGCCTTGTAAACGTTTGTATACCCACGGTGAAGGAAAACATCGTGTGGCCTGCTACACTGCTGCTAGTGTGGTGTGTGTGTTGTGCTATAGGCCAGCGTTGTAGACGCTGATGAGCTAATAAATAAGAGGTGAGTAGGTACTTACAAGTTTTGGTGAACGTTATTGTAGAATCACTGACAGACTGTGTAATTTCATCGTCTAAGGCTCGATTACAGCGATAGTCGCCATTCTACTATTCTCACAAAGATTCATGATGAACTTTTCTCCAAAAAGAATGTTACTTCTTTCAATTTTGAGTGCGTGTGTTATAAACTCAAAAAAAATATTATTTAATTGATAAACAACAATAAAACCAATAGTCCAAAGATAACATAACCACCATAGTCCAAGATGTTTTACAGGGTTACTAGATCGAGTTTCTGAATTTTCCCCATATTCATATATTTTTCCCCAAAATGATGATTTTCAACTTTTTTCCCAATTTTTTTTCGCACAGAAAATTTAAAAATAAAAGACTATGTTTATTCAAAAACTATAAAAAATATTTAATAGTGTATTGTGGATGATATTTAAAACTTTTGATATATCGTCTTCATTCAAACCCTCAATTATTTTCCCAATGACATTACACAAACTAGTCTACTTCTTCTTCGTGTCAACATGAGCTACATAATAATAATAGCTCATGTCGTGGGGAAAAGATTAGCCAGTCAGCAGGTTGATAGCGGGGCTGACTGCCCAGAGTGCGCCGGACGATCAATTAAATATCGTCACACGTGGAGGCTACACAAACTAGTACAATTTCAGTATTACATCTGTATTTTCGTTTCTCCAAATATTTCCCCAAGGATTTCATTCCTCGAAATTTCCCCAAAAACTACTTTTTTTTCCCCAAAATTGCGAAAAAAACCCCCAATCTACCAACTAAGTATTTTAACGTCAAACGTCACATTGACAATGATTTTGACAGATGGGTGTTTACAAAGCTAGCTTTTCGTAGTAAGTACTTTCATAATTTTATTTTTATAAACAGCCGTTATTCAGCCGTAATTAATTATTTTGTAGTAAGATTAGAACAACAAAACCATAAATACTTTCGGATATATTTTTACATCGCCTAGATATGGGTTTAAAAATCTTTCTATTTATGATACAAAAGAAAACTTCATAAACGCACCATGTAATCTCATGTAATGTAACCAATATCGATATCGTACCCGAAACCGAATCGAACGCTCATTTCGGTTGTTCTGAATAGCCCCGAAAGTAGCATACGGTACGAGTAAGATATCCAATCGAACGGATTCGGCAAGTTATCGAAATGTTCTGAATCGCACTGCAGATCCGAAAAATCATATCCATAACATCTCTACTAAATAGTACCGCAAGTCGGTTTGCCAAACTAAGACATGAAGATGGTGATGGCGATGGTGACCTGTGAATATAATTTGTTTAGTTGGTTTCCTACAGAATCGGCACCAGTATATTGTTTTGTACACACGGCTACACATCAAGCTGTAAAGTTCCAGTATAAGCTGACTTCGCATTGTATAGGCTTTCCGTACAATGCGAGATCAGCTTATACTGGAAATTTACAGTTTGATGTGTAGCCGTGCGTACTTCTGAGATCACAGAGAACACAATCGCAGTTTGCCTACACGCTTTGCTGATAAATAAATCGTTGATTTTAAGTAGGTATCGCAAAATGTGGATGTAACCTATGTCTACCCCTTCCGGAAAAAAACAAGCTTGGTGTAATATTATGTATCTGAAACATTTTTATTTTGTTTGTAGGATGGAACAATGGTGCTTAAACAGGGCATTAAGATCCCGAGTTCAGAGCAACTCAAAACTGGTCTAGTCGCAGAAGGTTCGTATTATATCTATTATGTTTAAGTTACTGCTCCTGTAACTCTAAACCTCCTCTACTGTTCCTGTAACCCCAAACCTCCTGTATTGTTCCTGTAACCCAAAACCTCCTGTATTGTTCCTGTAACCCTAAACCTCCTGTACTGTTCCTGTAACCCCAAACCTCCTGTACTATTCTTGTAACCCCAAACCTCCTGTACTATTCTTGTAACCCCAAACCTCCTGTACTATACCTGTAACCCTAAACCTCCTGTACTGTTCCTGTATCTCCAAACCTCCTGTACTATGCCTGTAACCCTAAATCTCCTGTATTGTTCTTGTAACCCCAAACCTGTATTGTTCCTGTAACCCTAAACCTCCTGTACTGTTCCTGTAACTCCAAACCTCCTATACTGTTCCTGTAACTCCAAACCTCCTATACTGTTCCTGTAACTCCAAACCTCCTGTACTGTTCCTGTTACACCAAACCTCCTGTACTGTTCCTGTAACCCCAACCTCCTGTACTGTTCCTGTAATCCCAAACCTCCTGTACTGTTCCTGTAACTCCAAACCTGTACTGTTCCTGTAACTCCAAACCTCCTGCAGTGTTCCTGTAACTCCAAACTTCCTGTACTGTTCCTGTACCCCCAAACCTCCTGTACTGTTCCTGTACCCCCAAACCTCCTGTACTGTTCCTGTAACCCCAAACCTCCTGTACTGTTCCTGTAACCCCAAACCTCCTGTACTATACCTGTAACCCTAAACCTCCTATACTGATCCTGTAACTCCATACCTCCTGTACTATGCCTGTAACCCTAAACCTCCTGTATTGTTCTTGTAACCCCAAACCTCCTGTATTGTTCCTGTAACCCTAAACCTCCTGTACTGTTCCTGTAACTCCAAACCTCCTATACTGATCCTGTAACTCCAAACCTTCTGTACTGTTCCTGTAACTCCAAACCTCCTGTACTGTTCCTGTAACCCCAAACCTCCTGTACTGTTCCTGTAACCCCAAACCTCCTGTACTATTCCTGTAACCCAAACTAACGGCCCAAACTTTTTCAGACACTTGTTATCAACAGTAAATCAATTTATTAATATAGTTTACACATACATTACCATCTGACGGCCAACTCTAGCACCGCGCGCGCTCATTGGTCAAATCGAATAGCACGCGCTTCTCCGGAATCCTGTTACACACTTCCGTCCCTTTTCACGAAACCACTCCCACGTGTTGCAGGAAAGCGAGAGGAAAGAAGTTACACATCAAAAACAATAACTTTTCTATATTTCTCTTCACAGATGCAAGTAAAGAATCTCCTAGTAAAAAAGGTAAAGCGGCACCATCCCGATGCGACCTTGGTGACGACGCGTGAACTGCTTCCAATCATTTGTATTATTCCTCATTAATTATATCCTAGGCATAGAGACACATGGATGTCGTTTTATAAATAGTGAAGATAGTGTTAAACGCCACTGTATTTCATCATGTATTTTCTCATACTTCTCATAGGCAAAATATTATAATAATGCAATATGATCTGGTGGCATTGTTTTTTCTTCCAATAAATATTTAAACGAGTATTTACAATACATTGTGTATTTTTTACAACAATCACACATGTATTTTTTTATTGTAAGGTCATAATATATTATGGAGTGGAGTTAAGTTCAATTAATAGTACACAATGCGTTTAAGATATACAATAAAACATAGTTGCAAGTATCAATTATTTGTTTTCTTATGTATCCCATTCTACCAATAATTGCATATAGGTATTATGAGTATTGAACTCGGAACAAGAACTAAAGCATCTTGTTCCTAGGTATTGAACTTAGGGTGGTATGCCAATGATCATATTTATTTGCCCAATCGAATTTCTTTGATAATTAGTGTTAAAATACATACATTTGATGAAAATCATCCAATTTCAAAGTCACATTAGACAAATAAATTTGACAAGTGGCATACCACCTTTAGGCAATGGTGGTGGTGGCTTTGCACAGTGTGATAAGATCCCGGTTTTTGTCTCATCATGTTTTTATTGAGTTAATCGATAGAGTTTACAATTCCGACGATTAGACTAAAAAAAACTCCGGGTTTGCTCAGACTTGAGGTTTTTTTTTTTAAATGTCAAAGTTTCAAAATATCGGACTCTTGAAGAATGAAAAAAAATCATTATAATTTAATGGAAGTACTTATTACAGAATTTATTTATTCTATCGAAAAAAGGTATAATAACCGACCGTTCTACCAATTCCTGTTGCATTAGTATAAATGGGTCGAGAGATATGATTTTTGTTCTCATTTTTAGGGTTCCGAAGTCCTACAAGGAACCCTTATAGTTTCGTCATGTCCGTCCGTCTGTCCTAATCCTTTACAGCTTAATAACTTCTACAGTTATAAACATAAGTATATGAAAATTTGCAAAAAAATTGTCTACATATAGATCTCAATTTTAAAAGAATAAAAAAATCGTTTTTACGTATTTTAGGGGTGGCGTCCATACATGTGAAATGGGGATGAATAATTTTTTTTCGCTGCACCCCCTCGTGTGGTGTATCATTAAATAGGTCTACTAAAATGAAGGTAATGTTTGATACACCACTTTTTTATCAGGTGTACCATCTGCGAAATATAGCCCGCCAAAGTGGCTTGCAATGTGTCCCCCCCCCCCCCCTGCCATTTCTAAACTATGCAACGTAGAAACTTATAATCTTCCACATTGATAGACCTTTGTGAAAACTCTCTTTTAAAATTATTTCGAGTATAATGTAATTATAATTTTTTGAGTTATAGAGAGAAAACTGAAAAATACTTAAAACGTCCTAGTTCAAAGGACATTGACCTTAGAGAAAAATTATCATAGCAAATAATGCTCCTTTAGCTACTTTCTATTTGTTAAAATCACAAAAAGTAACTTTGACACTTCTTAAATTTGGCTTCTTGAATTTATCGCTAGATGGCGCTACTAACAACACGCTCTGAGTCGCGAATGCTGCCGATTATTGCAAAAACTAAAATAGCCATGATTAATATTCGATTTGATTCGTTTGCAATTACACCTACTTAAGGAACCCTATAATACTGAGCATGGCCCGACATGCTCTTGGCCGGTTTTTCGTTTTCATTTTTTTATTCATCTAAACCGCCGTAGTAGGTGGTCATTCCTACATCAAAAAATTGCTGATACTTTCTATTATGTGTAGTATTAATTCCAAAACCTAACTCATTGGTTTCCAGAAGTTATTGGAAATTTTAGTAATATCCGAAATATCCGCACTTAGGGCTGCCACTTCAACCAAAACATAATTTGTTTATTTTTATTAAGTTTTAGCTTCCTTATCACGACCATAACAAGATATCATTATTTTGTGGCTTAGATGGCAAAGATTGAGTAATTTTATAAAGGAAATTAAAAAACTAATGGAGAAATTGGTATCATGTTGACTGATACACGTTTTTTGTAAACCGTCTATAAATTCTAACCCAAAAGACTCAACTAGTAGTAAATAAAAGAAAATCCTTTCCGATGTCTCATTAGTATATCAATCAACATTAAACATGAGTAATATATCAACATCTTTGACAATTTATTAAATATTTTTAGTCAATTTAGTTATTTTTTATTAATTTTACAATTCTTTTAAATCAATTTTGTTTTACTTTTTAACCGACGAAAAAAACGAGGAGGTTCTCAATTCGTCTTTTTACAGAGTAGTCCGATTTTGATGATTCTTCTTTTAATGGATAGGGTATATCTCAAAGTTGCTCCGATTTAAATTTGTAAATCAAAATCCACCCCTAAGGGTAGGAAAACGGGATGAGTGCTTGTTCACCCACTGAATTCTTACCTGTTAACCGATTCTGTTGAAACATGGCACACATAAATGTTCTAGACACTACAACATAATGGAGACCTGGAGCACAGAATATCTAATAGTACTAACGTACAAAACGGCCACTCACTGCCCCCCGCCAATTGAAGTTCCTCACCCGCGCCCCGCACGTGCTCGCAGTTTGGCGGCAAGTTGGACTGCAATATTCAATGGATGTCTATCGCCAGTCGAGTGCGTCACGCAATATATTTTTTGGTGTTTGTAGTTGTATTTTAATTGAAAATGGTAGTGTATTGTGCTTTACACGGATGTGTGTCTATAGCTAGACAAGGAAACAGAAGATTTTTTCGATTTCCGAAGGATGAAATAAGGCAAGCCACAAAAAAAAAAACTTTATAGGTAGAACTACAGAACAGCGAGTTATATTAACAGAGAACAGAGAGTTTAATTTTACAACTATAGTGAGAGATTGTTTACTGTAAAATTACGTACTTATGATAAGAGGAATGAATTATTATAAATTGTAATGCTTGCAAAACAAAACTTTTTTTGAGATTCCGTATTTTCAATGTCATACGGTTCAATAACCGCTAATTTAAATCGTATAGGCGTAAATTTTTCAGTGTGTGTAATATATAATTTACTTAATAATTTATTAGGTTTTCACGATCACTACACATTACAATAAAATAAATTTTACTGGATTACATCGTCAGATACAACCGATGCAATTAACGTAATGTAATCCGGTTAAACTTGTTTTATTATAATGTATAATTTCTATGGCAATAATAATATAATACATTTTTTTGATTAATTAACTGTTTATTTTATTTTCCAATATACATATATAATGATTGATAGTATTTTAATAAGCTTCAGTAATGTGATTCAGTAGTACGAGCTCTTTAAGTAACAATTTACAATAAATAAAACTATCAATTTACTGCAGCTAATTAAAAATACAAAATTATTTTCTTCGCCGCCTGTACAAACTCACTGCGTTCTAGCGCAAGAATAACTTTCGCTACACAAGCTAACGCCATCTCTGAGAACTATTGAGAAGCGTTTGGAACGCAGTAGGTATTACGAGCGGCAAGCAACCCTATTCATTTAAGTGTGTGCGTGTTTGTATAAGACGTAAGCTTGCGTATGTAGGCGGTGCTAGCATTTATATTGTATTGAGTGGCCGGGGTGTGCCTGGAGTTAGATTTAAGCCACAAAAAAAATAAAAAATGAACTTTTTAACAAAAAATGGAACCGACGTAAACAGAAACTGAAAAGCGAAAATTAAAATGTAGCTTTTAGTCTTAGTAACTATTTTCCTAGCTAAACTAATGTGAATAACTAATTATGAGTCGGCGCCAAAGAAACAATCAACGAAGATCATTAAATTACTTTAAAGAAATAACAAAAACAAAATAACATCAAATACAATACAATGTCAAATTTTCAACGATAAACAATAACTTTCTAAAAATGGATCACTTGCAACTTACACGCACTGTGCTCGTTCTTCTTCTTCGTGTCGACATGAGCTACATAATGATAATAGCTCATGTCGTGGGGAAAATATTAGCCAGTCAGCAGGTTGCTCGTTTATTTGGCGCCGACTCAAAAAAGTTTTATTTATTTTACAACTTATTTTGAATAAATTTTAGTATACTTTTATATTTTACAATTCTTTTAAATCAATTTTATTATACTTTTTGATTTATAACAATTCTTTAGAATAATTTATTTTGTATACAACCACAACCTCTTAGAGAAAAAAACCGGCCAAGAGCATGTCGGGCCATGCTCAGTATTATAGGGTTCCTTAAGTAGGTGTAATTACAAACGAATCAAATCGAATATTAATCATGGCTATTTTAGTTTTTGCAATAATCGGCAGCTTTCGCGACTCAGAGCGTGTTGTTAGTAGCGCCATCTAGCGATAAATTCAAGAAGCCAAATTGAAGAAGCGTGTCATTTCAAAGTTACTTTTTGTGATTTTTTCAAATAGAAAGTAGCTAAATGAGCATTATTTGCTATGATAATTTTTCTCTAAGGTCAATGACCTTTGAACTAGGACGTTTTAAGTATTTTTCAGTTTTCTCTCTATAACTCAAAAAATTATAATCACATTATACTCAAAATAATTTTAAAAGAGAGTTTTCACAAAGGTCTATCAATGTGGAAGATTATAAGTTTCTACATTGCATAGTTTAGAAATGGCAGGGGGGGGGACACATTGCAAGCCACTTTGGCGGGCTATATTTCGCAGATGGTACACCTGATAAAAAAGTGGTGTATCAAACATTACCTTCATTTTAGTAGACCTATTCAATGATACACGAGGGGGTGCAGTGAAATAATTTATTTTTTTCCCCATTTCACATGTATGGTCGCCACCCCTAAAATACGGAAAAACGATTTTTTTATTCTTTTAAAATTGAGATCTATATGTAGACTATTTTTTAACAAAATTTAATTTACTTATGTTTATAACTGTAGAAGTTATTAAGCTGTAAAGGATTAGGACAGACGGACGGACATGACGAAACTATAAGGGTTCCTTGTAGGACTTCGGAACCCTAAAAAAAGGCAAAAAAAATCCCATTGCCACCGGCCGCATTGTCTTTATTGAGACCTGTTAATGAACAAAATCTAGCCATCGATAATTATTCTCATGTTGAATTAATTGTAACTAACAATGAAGATGAATTTTAGTTCGGTTAGCCTACATAATATTTTACAAATTCATATAAGTACCTACATTTTCCTTTCGTTATTGCATTGTGAATTTGTGTCGACGCCGGCTGTCGCTAAAAACCAGCGCTGTGTCTTTGCTCCGTGCATCAACTCAGCCTATCGCAGTCCACTGCTGGACATAGGCCTCTCCCAAATTGCGCCACAACGCTCGGTCCTCTGCCTTCCGCATCCAGTCCCCCCCAGCCACGTTCTTTAGGTCGTCGGTCCACCTGGCAGGGGGGCGCCCTACGCTGCGTTTGCCGATACGCGGTCTCCACTCAAGGACTCGTCTGCTCCAACGGCCATCGGTCCTTCGACAGACATGGCCAGCCCACTGCCACTTCAGCTTACTGATCCTACAAGCTATGTCGGTCACTCCGGTTCTTCTCCGGATAATCTCGTTACGGATTTTATCCTTCAAAGAAACTCCAAGCATAGCTCGCTCCATAGCTCGCTGAGCGACTTTAAATTTGTGGACTAGCCCAACTGTCAGTGTCCACGTCTCGGCACCGTAAGTCATGACTGGCAGGACGCACTGGTTGAAGACCTTTGTCTTCAAACTTTGCGGTATAGGCGACGAGAAGACTCGGCGAAGTTTGCCAAATGCTGCCCAGCCCAGACGGATCCTTCTGTTGGCTTCTTTCTCGAAGTTGTGTCTACCAAGCTGAATTGCCTGCCCTAGGTAGACGTATTCCGTTACAACTTCGAGTGCCGACCCTTCGACGAATATTGGCCTCGGCATGACATGCATATTGAACATGACTTTAGTCTTGTCCAGATTCATGCCGAGACCGACACATCGAGAGGCTCCGTTTAAGCTGTGCAGCATTTCGCCCAGTTGTTCGCTCCGTGCATAAGGCATAGCAATATGCCACAGAGTACTGTAATATATATGAACCAATATGCTGAGCGGTGGCCGTTTAGCGCGGATGTGACGCATATCTTACCACACTTTTGGCTCTGTACTTGTATTTGTTCTGTGTTCTTGAATTTTTTGGTAATTTTGTGCGTCACTTTTGAAGCAAATAAATATTTTTTCTTTCTTTCAAATAGCCAACTCCATATTAATTATTAAAAAGTATTTAAAACATCTTCTTTTTTTTTCAGATAAAATATATTCTTATTGGTTTTTTTTCGGATACATGCAAGTGTCACCCCTAAGGAAAATTTGGAATCTCCAATAACTCCTGGAAACCAATGAGTTAGGTTTTGGAATTAATACTACACATAATAGAAAGTATCAGCAATTTTTTGATGTAGGAATGACCACCTACTACGGCGGTTTAGATGAATAAAAAAATGAAAACAAAATGAGAAAAAAAATCATATCTCTCGATCCATTCATACTAATGCAACAGGAATTGGTAGACCGGTCGGCTATTATACCATTTTTCGATAGAATAAATAAATTCTGTGATAAGTACTTCCATTAAATTATAATGATTTTTTTTTTTCATTTTTCAAGATTCGGATATTGCGAAACTGACATTTTAAAAAAAAAACCTCAAGTCTTAGCGAACCGGGAGTTTTAGTCTAATCGTCGGAATTGTAAACTCTATCGCTTAACTCAATAAAAACACGATGAGACAAAATCCGGGATCTTATCACACTGTGCTTTGCTCACAATGGCAAAAGCAATCAAATACAAACAATAATAGTTCCCGTTTTCACCGCGCCTCGCCACTTCTACTGTGGGCGTAAAACCCGTGATACAGTTGCTCTCATAAAAGCATGCCAGATACTTTTTTTTTATATTACTGGTAAAAAACGAGCTACTGGCATGTGTATCGAGATTATGCCCGTAGCTCGTGTCAGTACGAAGCATACCAATAGCAAGCCGTTTGATTTCTTTTGCGGCAGGGAATTCAAAGATATCTGATGACTACTACTAACCACGAGGTTTTGCTTAAAGTAGACCAGCTGCTCCCCACTTGTTATTGGAATGTGTGTGTGCTTCATAAGCATAATTTCCAGCTAAATTAGAAATCCGTATAAATAATTAATTAATTTAGTGAAAACTAAATCGAGAAACAGATTGAGGGTACCAATAATAAATGCCATTTTACCAATCCGATCCAAAATAAGAAGTATGAGGAAATCCTGCTATGGTTATGATCTCCCCAAAGAAGTACAAGACGATCCACGACGACGGGGCGCGGGACATGGAGCCACGTGCCCCGGAAGGGATGTGTTGTACACGCGTATTTATATACAAACTTAGTCAACTTACATAGAACGCTAAAAACCGCAGTCCTGCGCCCGAACCTAAAATAACAAAACCTTTAGCTTTTTTAAAATAAAAATCTAGCTATTTTTTGCTGCTGATCTGGCTATCTTGAAAAATTTGAGTTGGCAACACTGGTGACCTGGGGTATCTTACTTTGCTAATAGGCGTCTAGAGGCTAGAGGCTTTACGTTATCGCAATCGAATACGTCGACTTCGTTCATAAATCTGTAGTTCCTCCTCGTTTCCGCCAGGGGCGCTACTAATTTACGAATGAAAGTCGACACAATCAAGCGTATACGTAAGTTTCAAACTCGCACTATACTTTATAAAATATATCTTGATCCCTGTGACAGATGTCAAATACGTACAAATAATGTCAAAATACGTTGAAAATTTACGTATTTGACATGTGTCACAGAGATCAAGCTATATTTTACAAAGTAGGTATAGGCACTGCGAGCACTATCGTGTCGTTTCGATAACGTCATTGTCGATTTTGCAAGTAGACCTCCGGTAGAGAAAAGTCGTCATAGGGGTCGTAAGCTCGATTTTAAGAGAAAACAAACACTGCATTTTATTTTAGATTAAGCAACGGGTATATAAAATGTACTCTGTGGCAATAGGATCACCCGAGAATCGAACCTACCTTTTTTGCAAAAAAAATCCTCCCCACATTATTGCACAAATTGATAATGTTTAATGTTGTTTTAAAGAACAAATCTTGCAAATAAATGTTATGTGGCAAATCAAAGGAAATTTTGTATTTCTTTTTATCCTTCAACGAACAGGGTATAATATATAATACTATAACATCATCCTCCGAGCCTTTTCCTAACTATGCTTGGGATCGGCTTATCAGTATTTTACACGGAGTGACTGCCATCAGTCCCCGCAACCCAGTTACTGACATCTTATTATACCATGAGTAATCCGACATTCGGAGGTTAGACCAGTTGTCAGACTTTCGGGCACAGAGTACTGTAATATATATGAACCTTTCGGGCCAGAACAGAGTTTATTTATACAAAAACAAAAATATATTCATTGGGGCATCGTTGCATACTGGTACTGCTCTATTAAATTAAATATATTCGCTACTGACCAATAGATGGCGCTTTTATAAATCAAAAAGTTTCAAATAGATGTCTCTAGTGTTGACTACTTGCTGCTCTTTTCAAGAAAGCCAGAAGGCGGCTGATTCAAAACATTTAATCAAACGAGATCAAAAACGCGCGACAGCCGGTTGCGGCAGACGACATCATACCAAAATTCGTAATATTAATCTATTTAGTTGTAACACTTATCAAGAATAATAATAATTATAAAATTAAATAAGTGCGGTGAATAGCGTTGTTTAGTAAATTACTTCGCGAGTTTGGACTTGAGCTGCTAAAAACTTTTAGAGGACTTTCATCTGTCTACTAAATGTAAGTTTTTCTTTATTTATTATTTGTTATTCATTTTTATCCAGAAATAATACCTTTTGTAGTAGCCAATACAATAATAACATAAGATTGCCAATTGATCCCAAAATGCCAGTAAGGTACTTGATATCTTTGAAAAATATGGCAAATAATATACCTACACATACAATAATAAATAATACAATAAATAATAATATTAGTTATAATATAATATACACATACAATAATATATACTTTTGTTTACGTTCAAAACATTTTTTTATCAAGTTAATAAAATATGTGAAAAATATAATATAATTTAATTTCACATTCATGTAAATTATGATCCAAGTGTTCTTAACGGATCAAAAAAAAATGTTTTCATAAAAATAGAATTTTCAGTACTTAATTATTCTAATTAAAAAACAATATAAAACGCGGTTTTACTTATAATTGAGTTTGGCTCCCGGTTAAACAGTTTAAACTAACTCCACATAGGTATGTATGTATTATGTTAGCTAACTTGTTACTTAAATCATGAACTTTGTTTATTTTTTGTAAAAAAAAAAACATTGTGTGTACCTACGTAACTACAACTTTTAAATTTTTTACAGTTGATAAATTGGATAAGATTAGATATGTCCGCTAAGGTGTTAGACTTGTTGTTTGCTTCTTTTACTACAGTCCCTATTTACTTCATAATCTTGTACTTACTCCAATCAATATTAAAAAGTATGAACCTTTGACGAAACCCATAGAAGAGAGTTGGTACTCTAGTACTGGCGCTTGTTAAATGCTTCTTACTTTTTTACCTAGCCCCAGTTATATCATTGCCTAACCCCTAAAGATGGTTGATTCCAGTTCAATCTTGTGGTAAAAGTAATTGAATATTTTTATACATTTAGCGGAACACACCTTCCTCTTTTCATGTTTGTATTATTTCATCACAATCGCTTTTCCGTAGTTAACAACTTACCGCATTTTATATTAGGTATAGAAGGTATGACAGAGAAAAGACGTTACAGTAGAGAAATAGAAGACTGAAAATAAAGGTACTTTCAATAAAATATCTAACTCTTTGGCATAGTAAGGTTTCTTGCTCTTTAACATTCATTAAAACAATCACGTCGAGACGGTCTTTTAAATGTAGGTACTATTCAAACTTCATGCGTGCAAAACCGCTGGCGCTCTACCAACGTCGATTTGTAAAATTAATATCTCTCTGATTGTCTTCTCTCTCTCTCTCTATCTGTAGAATTATAAGAAAGATTTCTGAACTATTCATAGGGTTGATTTGGGTAATAATAATACAACAACAACACAACATAATTTCACGCTCGAATTCCCCGAAAGGGTAGGCAGAGGTGTACCTATATAAGCCTTGTTTGACATTATTACCTAGTAATAATAACACAATGAGGTACACGCACTGGAAGGCGCAGCGTGGGTAGACCCCACACAAGGTGGACCGACAACCTGGTGAAGGTCGCGGGAATCCGCTGGATGCGGAAGGCACAGGACCGGTCGTTGTGGCGATGCTTGGGGGAGGCCTATGTCCAGCAGTGGACGTCTTTCGGCTGAAATGATGATGATGATGATGATGATGAGGTACACGCACAATTCGCGAGTTATGTTTATAAGTCCCATGTAACAAGAACCGAGCCTATTGCCACTAACCGGGGACAAATCCAGACTCCGTACTACAGCTGAGATTTTCCTAAAAGAAAAACCTAATAACACTTTGCACGACCCGGGAATCGAACCCGGGGCACCACGCTTATCAGACGCGCTTGTGACCACTACCTGAAAGGGTAAATAGGTAGAAAATAAAGCAATCTAAAGAATCAATAAGGATCGAATACTCAAATTTAAATAATTTATTGTGCAAATTGGACATTAGAATCACCTTTTACAAGTCGGTTATTTTATAAACTAGATGGCATCAGCATATCCTATATGCCTAGCTCTGAGAAGAAATACCAAAACATACTCGGGGATCATACTCCCTTTTAAAGTCCAGACATGTTGTATTAAGTATTTGTGTGAGGAACTCTTGAAGCTTATAGGTACATAAAAGCCGTTGTTGTTGTGGTAGCTTTGCTCATGATGGCTTTCCTGACTTTGCTCGCGCTTTGAACTTTGCGTTGCAAGACTGTAAATTCCATCAAGGGATTGCTAATCCCTCTGCCTAGTAAAATGGCATTCATTAATGGCAATAATCTCATACGTCATAGCGGTGTCAGGAAACTCATATCCGGCAGTTAGCATTATGAACTGATATTACAACAAAATGATAATAAATAGCTAAATCGCCATATAATTCTTCGGCAAACTTAATCTTAATACGGTCACATAAATGTTATTCGACACGCTTCGCACACCGATAAATAGCAAATCAAATGACGTACCTAACTATGAAAAATCTCTGAAATATTTGCCTTCCGTTGACATTGAGACATGAAAATCGTGAGGTAATTGACAATAAATATACAAAGTCAACACAGGTCGGCAGTTATCACTGTGGTGCTACGCTGAGCGCTGTGGCCAAACTTGCTAAACGATTGGACATGGCTAGAAGCAGGAAACTGAACACGTTTGTCGCTAGTTGACCACTATTATTACGTACATGTTTCAGCAGGTTACTGTGTTGACACGACATCCATCGTGTAGAACGTTCGTTTAACTAAAATAGTTTTGAAAAAGCGAAATTTTCTCCAATCGAAGAAATGTCTTCCTTCTCATTGGAACCACTGTTCGTGATTAAAAAAGATAAACGGAAAAACCAGAAAGCTAAAAAGTATGGCGATTTGGAGGCTGCAGAAGCAGCAAATTTTTCTCTTAGTCACAAAACAATAAAAAACTGAATGACAAAGTCGTGCGTTCGTTTTGGGTATTTTCCAGCTTTCATGGTTCTTGACACTCATTCAGCCATAGTTTTTTATCGGTTTCGTCTTTTATAAGTAATGGACTAATGATACCTACCAATCCCCCTATAATCAGCATTACACGTTTGAACACGGGTTTTTCCTTCGATATCATTCCGAACCTTAATTTCTTAAATAGCAGTCTGAAATAAATAAATTTGAAAAAAATATTAAAGTTAAAACAAGACAATAGCCAATTATTTTGTTTGTGCAGTAGGTATCGTGGCATAGTATGTGAATGCTTAAATAACTAAATATAAACGTAAATGTAAATGTGAACATAATGTAGCCATGACATAAAGTATCAGATCGTTGGGTTCCCTCCTATTATGGTCGAGCCTAAACGTAAAATCATTATTAATGATTAATTAGGTCTGTAAAGTTTTCTCAGTTATTAACCTACATTGTTCTCACACAAATCTTTCCAAATCATGAAACAGACCATTGTACCATTTACTATCTGAAAAGAGTATATCCATGGAGTTTCCTGCCGGCTCTTCTCAAGTCTTCTCCATAGGACCAACTTTTTGGAACCGTGCAACTAGATTCATAATTAACGTTTTGAAAGTGCATGTAAATGCTTATCCGAAATAAAAACTTTAGTCTTTGACTTTGAAACAAAATTATCTAAATCATGACATGAAAAAAGTGGGCTCGGAACGGAACAGAAATAAAACGTTTATTTTTATTTTTTATTTACTTTATCTATTTATTTCTTTAAATAAAAATAATAATGTAATTAACTTTAAATATCTTTGTTTTTTTTAAATAAAATATTTTTTATGCAGAATACGTATAAATACCTACATAATGGCCTTTCTGCATTACCATCAGCCTGTTTAACTATCGGTCATAAACTAGTTCCTTCTGGCAGAAACAATATTTACATAAGTACCTATTTATAAATAATGGAATTTTCCTGTTACCAATTAAAGAAAATCATAGCATATCCGACTAATGTACTTAATAGGCAACTGATGGAGATGTATAAATGTAGAGTTCTGTAGAGTAACTTAGATACGCAGTAGAATAGAGTTAGAATGCAATACAGCCAGGTTTTACATTAATCCACAATAATTATGGAATATGATGAAAAATAAAGCTCCTATGTAAAGAGATTCAAAATGATGTCATTGTGTAAAGCTCAATGGTTTGTAAGACGAACTATAACTGCAGCGATTTTAAGAAAAAAATACAACTTGTTGTTAAAATAACTGGAAACCTCTTAAGGGGTCATTGTACTCATCAGTATGAACAACTTTTACTATGGGACCAAACCTAAAATGACGAAAAAAAACAGCTGATCCTTACATTTGTGTTCACATAAATCGACAAAATGTAAGGATCAGCTGATTTTTTTTTTTAAACTGTGGAACCAACTCCCGTCAGTGGTTTTCCCGAAACAATTCGACATGGGAGCCTTCAAGAAACGAGCATACGTCTTTTTAAAAGGTCGGCAACGCATCGGTGACTCCCGTGGTGTTGCGGATGTCCATGGGCGGCGGAGATTGCTTACCATCAGTGACCCGCTTGTTCGTTTGCCCCCCTATGTTATAAAAAAAATTTAGAAGTCGTACACTCGTACCTAGATATCTATAGAAGCTCGTAGCTCGAAGAGCCACCTTGTGCAGATCTAAGCTGAAAAGCTGTTAAAACTATAGCCTTCGTCAATCATTAGTCATAGGAAATAGGTATTGTTGATCAAGGATACAGGATGGAATCAATCAGAAGTCTAATAATGAGTGTTATTTCAAACCAAACAAATAGCCATAACTTAAGCTTGACATTTTAATTATGTCACATGAATAAACAAAGCATCGAATCTGCAAAACATATGTTACGAACGATGCCCATATGTGTGATTCTAGTCGTAACTGATGGTGACGGCTCCTGGCTGACGATTGGCCGTGGCACGCTTGTTACCACTCGTGATTTGACAGCTGAGACGAACATCGTGAATTCGTCAACGACGTTCTCCATCACCACCATGGAGAATCTCCTTTTCAAATGGCTCACGCCTCTGTCACCTCTACGGCTACATTCATTATAATAATGTGTAAATGGCAATTATTTCTACATTTACATAACTTTACTGGCAGTTGAAATGTTAAGCCTTTTATAGTAGTTTATGAAACTGTTGCATAATAGGGGTTATTAAAACACGAGCGTGAGTTTAAAAACCGAGCCGTAGGCGAGGTTTTTAATAGTATCACACGAGTGTTTTAATACCTAATTATGTCAGTTTCATACACTATTTTATCTACACTCATACAATTTTAAATAAAATACCAAAGTCAAAATCTTAGTAACATTGTCGTTGTTTTTCTTGATTTCTCTGGTAAAAGATTGTTCGTCATTTACGTTGCTGCATCCAGAAATTCAGGCGGGGTCATATTCTCCTCAGTTCAGTATCACTGCTGTAGTCAGATATTTTTGCCCAGAATAAAACTTTCGACATACAAAACCATAATAATAACGTAAACAATAACAATAAATTTACAAGTAACGATGTCCATATCCAGTAGGCCAGGCGCGCGGCCGCGCACGCGCGCTGGTGCGCGCCTACACAGATAATAAAATATAGTCTGGTGACAACATTATAATCGGAACTAATTTTCTATCCTTGTCAGGATTCCGTCAATCTCTGTTTTATCATACAAAAAATATGCCTGTAAACACTTAAATATAATTAAAAGCAATATGACAATCAAAAGTTCTGCCAAAAACGCGATTTTAAACGATAAAAATTTTCAATGTATGACAAGTGGCGCCACCCTGAATTTTGTGTACTCATTGGTGCCAAACTGTACGACTGCTAAAAAAAAGGTTTGATAACTCCTTGGTTAGGTCGAAGTGGCATTAAAAACTCCTTAGTTAGGCTGAAGTGTGCGGTTATGGAAAAAAAAAAAAATTACCGCATTGTTTTGTTCAGCAAACTGTATCGTAATGAAACTTTTTAAATTCATAACAGGTGCATGTGCGTAAAGTATGTCATTATGACATTACTTTCGAGTTCATAATTCGAATTTTACGATACGAGTGTAGATAATAGTAGTTTATGAAACTGTTGCATAATAGGGGTTATTAAAACACGAGTGTGAGTTTAAAAACCGAGCCGTAGGCGAGGTTTTTAATAGTATCACACGAGTGTTTTAATACCTAATTATGTCAGTTTCATACACTATTTTATCTACACTCATACAATTTTAAATAAAATACCAAAGTCAAAATCTTAGTAACATTGTCGTTGTTTTTCTTGATTTCTCTGGTAAAAGATTGTTCGTCATTTACGTTGCTGCATCCAGAAATTCAGGCGGGGTCATATTCTCCTCAGTTCAGTATCACTGCTGTAGTCAGATATTTTTGCCCAGAATAAAACTTTCGACATACAAAACCATAATAATAACGTAAACAATAACAATAAATTTACAAGTAACGATGTCCATATCCAGTAGGCCAGGCGCGCGGCCGCGCACGCGCGCTGGTGCGCGCCTACACAGATAATAAAATATAGTCTGGTGACAACATTATAATCGGAACTAATTTTCTATCCTTGTCAGGATTCCGTCAATCTCTGTTTTATCATACAAAAAATATGCCTGTAAACACTTAAATATAATTAAAAGCAATATGACAATCAAAAGTTCTGCCAAAAACGCGATTTTAAACGATAAAAATTTTCAATGTATGACAAGTGGCGCCACCCTGAATTTTGTGTACTCATTGGTGCCAAACTGTACGACTGCTAAAAAAAAGGTTTGATAACTCCTTGGTTAGGTCGAAGTGGCATTAAAAACTCCTTAGTTAGGCTGAAGTGTGCGGTTATGGAAAAAAAAAAAAATTACCGCATTGTTTTGTTCAGCAAACTGTATCGTAATGAAACTTTTTAAATTCATAACAGGTGCATGTGCGTAAAGTATGTCATTATGACATTACTTTCGAGTTCATAATTCGAATTTTACGATACGAGTGTAGATAATAGTAGTTTATGAAACTGTTGCATAATAGGGGTTATTAAAACACGAGTGTGAGTTTAAAAACCGAGCCGTAGGCGAGGTTTTTAATAGTATCACACGAGTGTTTTAATACCTAATTATGTCAGTTTCATACACTTTTTTATCTACACTCATACAATTTTAAATAAAATACCAAAGTCAAAATCTTGGTAACATTGTCTTTGTTTTTCTTGATTTCTCTGGTAAATAAAAGATTGTTCGTCATTTACGTTGCTGCATCCAGAAATTCAGGCGGGGTCATATTCTCCTCAGTTCAGTATCACTGCTGTAGTCAGATATTTTTGCCCAGAATAAAACTTTCGACATACAAAACCATAATAATAACGTAAACAATAACAATAAATTTACAAGTAACGATAACCAAATCCAGTAGGCCGAGGCGCGCGGCCGCGCACGTTCGCTGGTGCGCGCCTACACAGATAATAAAATATAGTCTGGCGAAAACATTATAATCGGTACTAATTTTCTATCCTTGTCAGGATTCCGTCAAATCTCTGTTTTATCATACAAAAAATATGCCTGCCTGTAAACACTTAAATATAATTAAAAGCAATATGACAATTAAAGGTTCTGCCAAAAACGCGATTTTAAACGATAAAAATTTTCAATGTATGACAAGTGGCGCCACCCTGAATTTTGTGTACTCATTGGTGCCAAACTGTACGACTGCTAAAAAAAACGTTTGAAAACTCCTTGGTTAGGTCGAAGTGGCATTAAAAACTCCTTAGTTGGGCTGAAGTGTGCGGTTATGGAAAAATAAATAAATTACCACATTGTTTTGTTCAGCAAACTGTATCGTAATGAAACTTTTTAAATTCATTACAGGTGCATGTGCGTAAAGTATGTCATTATGACATTACTTTCGAGTTCATAATTCGAATTTTACGATACGAGTGTAGATAAAAATAATTATCCTACTGTGCGTATATAATGTTATCCTACTGTGCGGTGTGCGTATATATATACGCGTAAGTTCATATTATGTAGACGTCCACAGGATAGTTAGTTTGCTTCCTAAACTGAAAATCTTTTGGCAATGGGGTTTTTTAAAAATAATTCACAAATTCATAATCATTCATTTAAAAAAAACCGGCTTGCGTTTGACTACTAAATACATTTACTTGATTTGATTTAGTACTTACCCAGTATTTTAGATTTTAATATTGTGTAAGTAAAGGCTACAAACAATGCCACCAGGATCCTAAAATGAGGACAAAAAGATTTAATTAAATAAATGCCATAAAGTTGCAAGCTCATTTCGAGCCATGGTTAAACCATGTTTTTATATACACTTATATTTTAATGGCGTACCTTAGACACCCCAATTAGAATATGGTAAATAAAATATGATATTTAGGCATCAGTACCTAGTTTCCGAGTTGGTTGCTGTATAGCTGCAGGGCCTGCAGGATACTGTTAAAGGGTTACCTGACACTCTGAATCCCATTTCACTGGTCTTCCTGGACCTCAAGGGTCAAGGGCCTACTCGGCATCCGCTGATATACTTATTTTAGTATCCAAAAGTAGCGTATAATAATTTGATGAAAAATGCCTTACTTTTAAACCACGTTTTAAAAAAGTATGCGAGTTAATATTGTATTGTCATCCAGTCCTGAGCTATGTTTCAAGTTTAAAGTCTCTGGCTCATCGGGAAGTTAGTTTAAAATCGATTGCAAAATTTGTAGCGAACAGAGAGACACGACTGAAAGAGAGTTAATTTAAACGTGGTATAAAACATAATAATCGATTCTCCTAGTGATCTGAACAAACTACTTTCAGGTCTTGGACGAATAAAAAATGGCAGACGAAATCTCGCTAAGAAAATATTGAAGCACTTAGTTTTTTTCTAAACCCACTATAATTTCGACAGAATTTTAACACACCAGATTATATATTTATTATATTTGTGACACTACGACAATGACTACCGTCACACGAGATTTTTCCTGTAATCGCGGCTTTTTGTCTTGCTATGGATGTGAATGTGTGCGTGCCAGCCTGTATATTTTAGGGAGCCGTCTTACTTATGAGTGCTTCTCTTTTTGTTTAGCGATATTCCGTCCGCCTTTTTTTATTCGTCCAAGTTTCATACAGGTGTTGCGTTTATACTGTTACTTTTTGTATAGCCACGCGTGTGATGTGTTTACAGTTTACCTAGTACCGTGGACCGTGTCCATCAACTTGGGTATTTTTGTTTAACTCTCGACCGAACCAAGGGACAGCTGTTACCCATACAAATATTTGCCAGTGTTTATCTTTCAGCTTGTAAAGATTACGAGTTGCGACATGCTGTATCAATCAGGTTGCCGCCTCGCTCATCATCATTTTGACGTAATAATCGTAAATTTTTACACAGTGGATTAACGTCACCTTAATATATTGTGTTGTAAAATGAAAAAGTAAATTATCTATGCAAATGAGTTCGGTTACCTGTAAAGGCGGGTTGACGGTAAAGTGTATTAGGGGGAAATGCGGACCGGACGTCCGGCTGTATATATGCTTATATGTAAATTGCAGGGTAATGAAACTCCTATTATAGTTTTTCACTTTTTCACCTTGAACTTGCAGTACAAAAATAACAATGTAGGTACCTACAGTTTTAACCTTGTGGCACTAATAGCGGTTTGATATTTTCAGTGACAATTAATGATTTCCTTATGAGACACGAACGACGACCTCTGTGGTCTAGTGGTTCGAGTGTCGGACTGCTGATAACGAGGTCGTGGGTTCGATTCCCACAGGACACAAATATTTGTGTGATGAACATAAGTGTTTGTGTTGGTCTGGGTGTGTTGCTTATGTATTATAAGTATGTATTTACAAAAAAAAAAAAAAAGTATATACGTATTATATCCATTGTCTAGTACCCATACCACAAGCTCTGCTTAGTTTGGGACTAGATGGTGCTGTGTAAAAATGTCCCAAAGATATTTATTTATTTATTTTTATTAAATAGTTTTATTTTTAATTTTGTTAATACTTTCCTTATCTTCACCCGTTCCCATTAAAATTGACTTAGAAGTTGTCTAGATTAGCTGACATAAGAGATAATTGTTCCGAGGACTATTTAAAATTCTACCGTAATAATTACATAAAGACATAGAATATAATTATACTAACGACCCAAAGGTCAAGCACTAGCACTACCTACGTGTGAAAGACATCTACGCGCTCTGCTGCACTGTTGGTGAAATATGAATATTGGCTTCACTTCCTTGACACAATACTGTTTGTCCTATTTTCATTATTTGTTGAAACTATAGAACAGCTATTCCCAATATGGGTTCCGTTGATGGGCAGCCAGGGTTCCGCGAACAAGCTTTTCAACTAATTGAGTTCTTTCGTGTATACCTAATTCGTAAATAACAATCTTTATAAAAAATGTTCTAGGTTTCCGAAACCATAAAAGTTTGGAAACCGCTGCTATAGAGTATGCACAACAATCAAATCATACAAAGTTTGAAGCTTGTTTGTATTACCGTTTGTAAGAAGGAGAAGGAACAAAAAACGTAAAAAAAAAACTTTTCTTGTATGGCTCCCTTTGGGCTTAGGCTTTTTTATTTTTAGTTTTAACTAGGATAGAGGCTATAGTAACACGTCTTCTTTAAAAAAAAAACTGGCTACCTATTACGGTTAAAAAGATACCTGTGACAGACAGACGGACGGATGCACAGACGGTGTAGACAGAGTAATAGGGTCCCGTCTGCACCGGTTACGGAACGCTGAAAAGCACAACCAACAAGCTACATATACTGGAATAGTTTTTGCCTGCATCGACATTGTTTGTAAAACATAAAGCATTAATTTCCATTTGTTATGTCACTTAATTGAAACAATGTGAAAGCTTTTCTAATTCATGACGTTATGTAATTAGCAGTTCATCAAATAAATTTTAAACACTACAAAACAATGAAAATTGCTAAACTATTTTTAATCTTCAATCAATGTTGCGATACAAATCTATGAGATGTTTATCCTTTATTAGGGCCAAACATTGATAACGCAATAAGTGAATTACTCTATAATTTTATTAGTTAATTAGCGGATTGTAATAGAAAAAAAAAACTTCATATCTGCTACGGCAATTAGTGATCACGCGATGTCAACCGGACTTGTAAAATTAATTTATGTTGTTATTGCGTATAATGCATTCATTCTGGATACGAATGGAAGGTAGTATTATATAGTTGCTAGACTTGGTACCCAAAATGTTACACTTGATTGTTTTCGCGGTATTCGTAGCTAATAAACTAAACTAGATCCAACTAATACTTTTTAATACTTCGAGTACTTGGAATGAAAATATAATAGGTAAACCTTTCAATGAAATCAATTTTGGCCGCATTCAATTATAAGAAGCACCACATTCTGTAATCGATCAGGTTCCTTTACTCCTTTTGAATTAGCTCGTCCTGGGCAGCCACTGCCACTAACTATTTCTGCCGCTAAACGGTGTATAATGCTTGCATTGCATGTGTTTTGGTGTAAAGGGTAATTAAAGGAAATTAAAATCACATTATAGACTTTCCATCTTATGTCTTAGTTATGCGAACGCGATTTTCAATACAATTTAGACAACAGTCTAGGTGGTCCAGGCAGTTGTTATGGGCAAAAGTAACCGCGGATCAAATCATCAGACGATGGGCCTTTAGCTAATTTCGCCACCCTAGACCATAAAAAAAGATTAATCCGGTTCATCAATCAGATGAATATGTTCCAGTCATGCCGCCCGGCCGGCTTTCGTACTTGCAAGTAACGACAAGAGTAAAAGATGATTCAACATTTAAACCTGGTTTACGATCAAGTTTAAATGAAGCATAAAATACGTAATTGGCTATAAATTTCTTAGCTTAATTCTTCGGATTTATACGGCGTAATCCTGAAAAAACAGTCGCAAATTCCGAATGTACCTATCCGTTTTATCTCAGCGTTCTATCTTTAGGCGCTCCACAGACAGGCAACTTTAGACAACCGTCAACTTTTTTTAAGTTTCCTTTAACGGTTGACTGTTGCAGCAACAAAAAGGCCCAGTTTACGGTTGCCACAATTTTAAATAAACTTTCGATATCCAAGGCAAGACTGACGCTGCTGCGGACGGGGAGGGAGTGAAGTCTTTGTCAGTTACTATAGTTGCGGCAATTTGGAATTGATTTTGTCTCCGATTGCAGCAAACAAAAACGTTGTCGATCGCCGCAAATTGGCAACTAGAGTTGCTATATCTACGCAACTCGGAGATCCGTCTGCGGACCGCCTTAGACTCAGTGGTTGCGCTAGACGACAAGTGGACGTCGGCGTCAAATCGGCTTTCCGAGGCCTCTTTCATTTTTCAGTCAGAAATTTATATAGCTAAATTTTCAACAACTTGAATTTTTTTTGCCAGACCCCCACAGGTGCGAGCCACTACTGCTTAGGCTGAACATTAGTATTTTTACCAGTCTACTTTTTATTTTCGTGACGCAGGAGTCAGGAGTTCAGGACAACAAAAGCATATCATTATTCAATCGGAAAGCCCGTCGCTTCGGTCCAGCTACTTCGAAAACGTTTCGTAGAACCTTGACATTGGACAACCGAAACTAGTTTACCGAGAGTTGCAGAACAAAAAATCTGAGCTACATAATTAATGAGACTGAATCACACCGGTAGGGTTTTTTGCGTAGTATAGTAATTGCATGTACACACCTACATAAGTCTGAATATAGTCGTTCAAATTACGTGACGCAATCAAATACGTAATAACAACCAAATTGTATTAGGACTAGGAGTAGTAAAATAAAACCACGACTTGAATGGCGCAGAGGAGGAACGTCCGCCTTCTCACGAATTTTGGTACCCACATGTTACGTCAGCTTCGATTCGACAAATGTTTGTATGGCCTACGAATATATTTTGTTCCAGTGTTTGTGATAGGATAGCACCCACGACACATGGATTCCTAACGCGTGGCTATGGTTACAAACGTTTTATTTTGTTTATTTTATTTAACTAGCGACCCGCCCCGGCTTTGTACGGGGAGCACTGATTATTTATACCTTTTTAGATAGTCCCTCTTTCTATTGGTGAAAACAGTATGCAAATCCGTACAGTAGTTTCTGTGATTAGCCCTAACAAACACGTCTCAAGCCGGCGGGGGACTTTAATAATTATATAATATTTTATGTAGTGATGATAATGATGACTTTGCATGCATAACATATGTATTTACTGCAGCAACGATATGCCATGCCATGCCAAATCCTTCTAACTACCTAAGTATGCAATTTCAGAAATCTTGAAAATATAATAACATAACATATGTTCACGCCTGTATTCTCCCGAAGGGGTAGGCAGAGGTGTAATAGTACACCCACATTTCGCCAGTTATGTTATAGTCCCATGTAATAGGGGGCGAGCCTAATGCAATTGACCAGGCACAAATCCAGACTCCGGGCTGCTACTGAGAATTTCCTAATGAAAAAACCCAATAACACTTTGCCCGACCCGGGAATCGAACCCAGGACCCCACGCTCAGCAGTTGCGCTTGCAACCACTAGACCAACGAGGCAGTCCACTATGAAAATATAATGAACGGGGAGTTTGAGAGAAAACATATTTATGGAATAGCTTTACAAGACATTCAGTAGATGCGCAAGCATTGTTTGCGCCTGAAACCTAATTAAATTTTTTTTTATTTTTTTTATACAAAAATGTGGGAAAAGAAAACACTTTTATACTATAGGTACACATAGGTACACTACATCTAAGCTTGTTAAACACTAGTGATAAAGTGTTACAGATACTGTAGGCAATTATTTACCTGGCCACATCTTAAGATAACTTGCTTCACACATATTGTTATGTCCAATACGTTATGTACTTTGACTCACTCTACAAATTGCTACTTTGTTATTAGGTTCTAAAGAATGTTATACTTTTTCATATTTATTTTAGAACTTTTTTCTGTATCGGTCATTAGATAATCTAAGCTATTCTGTGATAAGTAAGTAATAATTGATCAAAGAGTAAAATGCAGAAAACTACTCCTACGACTTGCAGTGATTGATGTTACTAGAAACTCACTCACAAGTCCATTATAAAAGTGTTAAGGACCAAAGGCTTGAGGGCACTTATAAAAATCCGAAATATTTAATTTCTTCTACAAAGGTTTTGTAACAACCAGAGCGTGTCCGAATAAGAAAAAATGTTAATGGATATTGAACTTAGTAGCATGTCTGTCCTTCTCAAACAAGCGCAATCGAACAGAGACGTGAGTCTCAAAAAAGTTTTTTTTTTCTAATGAAATTACCGAGTCATGGGGCCTTTCGGAGCGTAACCCCATCGTTTTCCTTCTCAGTTCTCGGGATGCAATTATGGCCGGCCCGGAGCCACAACCATTATTATCTGAGAGAATCAAAAAACACGTGAGTACGTACCTACCATAGATAATTGACTCTACCTCGCGGCGAATGCGAGTTCCATCCAGGCTCCCATACGAAATTATAATTATTTGAATAACACTATTCAAATGTGCCGCACGTTCATATTTCTGTTACTATTTTAATTGTTTAATTGAACTTAATTATAAGACAATTAGAACTTCCTAAAATATAATTTAATATATGTATATCTACTGATGTACCTACCTGTGTCCTGTCCTGAGTAAATAACTGTGCACTGGTCCATAATTTTAAATAAAATATGGCTCACTAGCTTTTGGACTCGTTTGACGGCATTCTCAATATCTGTATACCTAGGGTTGTATCCGTTGGGTTATACAGAATACTTTGGAAGATTGAAGATATCCTTTTTCGGATAGTGGAATTCGAACATACAACACAGTTGGTAGTAGGTACAAAAGATACTCTATTTATTATGTTTGTTTGTCATGTGTGACAACAAAATATTTTTATAAAGCATACCTACGTCATAACTTTATGCATAGTTTTATCTTATTGCAGAAATCGACCAGCAAATAATTTAAGCTGATAACAAAACTCTGCATTTCGATTCTAAAGAAAAATTACGTCAACGTAATAAATGAGTATGATTAATTACGTCAATAAAATACAACGTAAATTAATGAGACCGATGGTATCTGCTAATCAAACACTAATATTTGGTACGTATTATACCGATAACGGTTGTATATGTTCATTGGGTGCGGCTTTATATTGCGAATGCCGACACGTTCATAATTTTATCATTTCTTAATCTAAATCTTATTGTATAGCAGTAATACTTCATCCTTACAGTCAAGTCTTACAAAACGATGCTTGGATGTAAATACGGTCATCATCATCATCATCATTTCAGCCGAAAGACGTCCACTGCTGGACATAGGCCTGCCCCAAGCATCTCCACAACGACCGGTCCTGCGCTTTCCGCATCCATCGGAATGCCGCGACCTTCACCAGGTCGTTGGTCAACGGTCAACTGCATATCAGTGGTGGTAACAAAAACATTATAAGTGGAACTGGCTTAGGCTTACATTCAGAGACGAATCTATAAGCGTGGACTCATGCTTCCAACTGTCAAATAGCACTGCATTTTGGCTAATATTCAGAGACGAATCTAAGCGTGAACTTATGCTTCCAGCTGTCAAAATACTGTCTCTGAATGTAAGCCTTTGACAGTTGGAAGCATTAGTTCAAGCTTTGATTCGTCTCTGAATATAAGCCTTAATAAGTTCATACAAGATATATATAGGCTTTGTTACCATCGACATGGATATGCACTTGACCGTAGATACCAGGTCTACATTACCTAGGCTAGGTGATAAAATTGTTACATTATGTTGTTATTATTGTATGGCATTGGTAGTATTGGCAGTTTTGTGGCCGATTTCTAGACTATAAGGTATCGGTTCATATAATCTAGTACTGGTAGTATTTTACCACATTAACAACCCAGTGGGATGCAAAACAGTGTAGGTCGCGAAATATTATGACAGCATATTGTGGAAATGAAACAATGAGGGTCGTTAATTCAAACTTGCAAACCATCTTCGTTATAGGCGTATGTAGTTGTAGGTCGACAGGCTGCAGTATTAAGCCATTAAATTCTTCTTTTTCACTTTTGTCCTTACTGCGAACCTGAAATAAGTGCCCTTAAACTTTTGTCAACAGTTTAAAAATGGTGAAGAAAATATCTGACCGTGAATTTATGAATACAGGCGCATTAATTTTAAGATCAAATTGTTAATCCTGCGGCTACTTATATCTTGGAAATTTTGGAAATTCTTATAGACAAACAGAGAAAACTCATTAGTTTAAGCCTAGCTATAGACATGCATATTTAAAGCAGTTATTAGTAAAGTATAGGGCATTAGCATAGCAAGGCTACCGTACCGACGATGCGTGAAGAATCAAATTACATACACAGTCCTTTTCATCCTATCTACCTAGCCTTTAAGTAATCTTTGAGCACGGTTAACATGCGTATTAAGGCTCTGGTAAAGGAATATGGATAAAACCTCGCCGAAAATATAATAAAATGTTAACAAACATAGGGTAAACTTGTAACAAAACTCTATCGGGGACATTATATAGGTGCTACGGGTAGGTGGTAGGGCGCTGATTCGTACCAACCAGTGTCAGATCTTTAAATGGCGACCCGGAAACAAGCAGCTGGATGTTGTCATTTACTTAGATTTTCTAAGGATATTTAAAGGGGGCCAAAATCACTGTGAAATATTTTTCCCAACTATCGTAAAGAAATTAGTATTACTTAGAAATAGTGAATACATGAAAATTAAGTTTAAATTTTTACGAATACGATCAAAGAAAGGACAAGGACATGTAACACAAAACTGTTATGACAATGTTCCTACTTTTAAATTTACAGCTGACTGAACATTACGTAAAGCCCCACCTTATTATAATAGCTAAACAATAAAATATCACAACCTTCTTAGAATATTAGAATGGTCGAAGTGCGAGGCACGTCAAACAGGCGCACCTCGGCGCCTCCCCCGAGGGAAGCCGACGATTACCTCATTGCCATTTGTGGCGTTTGAATACATTACTAACAATGTTCAAACTTGATAACTAGGCGTGTCTCCATGTCTTCCTAGTGGTCATTCTTATGAATAATCTAAAATACCGAGATAGAAAACATTCAGTAAATTAATTCAATATCTATCTATAATCATGAGTCATTTTTATTTATGTAAATCGTAAGTTTTTCGGAAGTACCAATTTGGAAACTTGACACACATTAGTTCGTGAAATTAATAAATATCAAAAAATCCCCAAGCTACTCTTAATCGATGACGAACTAGCAAAGTTATACCTCTTTGATTCATTAGAAACTAATCTTTATTGGGGAAATTATAAATTCGATATACCCGTTTAGGTAGGTATAACGAACACTTTTTCCTTGACCAAACTTTCTTAAGATTTATTATAAAAGTTTATTGCATAACATTACATTATTTTTAAGAACCACTCGCTTTTTATTGTACTTAATTATAAAAGTTAAACGATGACATTGGAAATAACATGATTTTATGAGCCTCAACAATTTGCAGTACTACAGAATGCTATGAGCCACTTTTTTGAACACTATTAGTATGGTACAAGGTGTTTTTGATTTCCATTCGATGATTGATCCCTGCGTCAGTCAGTCAGATATAGGGAAAAATTGGAAATCCTAGCTACACGATCATGATGATAGATATGTTATGGTATCTTCTTTTGCTTTCTAAGATCCGAACATTAGTTGAAGATCGTTCATTGGTAGTTGGTGGTTGGTACTACTGATGCAGCCATCCGATGACTAACAACTTCTAACTAATCAAGAAATTATTGTTTCTAGAGAAAGTTAAATAAACAAATCTATGACTACGAGCCACTTCGACTTCAGCCTTAACAATAAACCCATCAAGCAATTGTGGCTTCCGAATGTGGGATTAAGAGTTAGGTATCTGTGTCAATTTCGTTAGGCCACGCTGTTTATATTTAGATCTGGATATATAAAGAACATGACCTGAACCACTTTGCTCTCATCCTACGCAGATTGTAGTGACAATTGAGGGAAGAGGATTATTGTGCAGCTCATAGGCGAAGATGGGTTAGCAACCGGGCACTATTATCATACTAAAGTGCTTAACGTTGACCGCAAAGATTGAACAACTATCCGTATTCAGAGAGAAAATGAGCCATTTCAGACAGCCTATACCAATTAAAGCTTATTTCTGCTAAATCTAATGTTATAAGGATAAATTCTCGTTATAGTTGTAAGATTCCTAAGGCAAGCTTTCATATTGCTTGGTCATTCTTTGAAATAAGATGACGCGACCACATCTGTCAGGGTTACTGTAACCTGTCCGCCGCTGCGGTATCGGTATTATAATCTAGATTCCTATTACTTGTGGTAATTTAAATATTTATTATTAAAATGATTTATGTTAACGATTACTAGTAGTATTCAAATAATATTTTCCATCCATTGTACCAGGCCCCTCAGAAAGTATTGCGAAAAAAAGTTTTTATATATGGGAGACTGGCCAGTTATAATGTTTTTCGAAAATATGATTATTTATAAGTAAAAATAAGTAAGTTCCAATTTCAAAATTTCCCTCCACATTTTTTGCGAGTTAATTCAAAGTATTGTGTCTCACTGAAATATGGATCTGCGCCGGGAACATTTTAGAGCTATGATTTTATACGATTTCAAGTGTCGCCTGAAACCGGATGAATCGTACGATAGACTTCAAATGGCATTCATGGATGAAGGCCCTTCCAAGGCAACCGTGTATCGTTGGTATAACGAATTCAAGCGCGGTCGACCAACTTTGGGGGATGACGAAAGAAGCGGTCGCCCTTTGACGGCTGTTACCGAAGAAAACGTGCTAGCAGTGAAAAATTTAATCCAAGACAATAGGCGAATTACATATCAGGAGATTCAACACATATTGAAGATTGGATCGGGAAGCGTTCACGAGATTCTACACAGCCATCTTCGCGTGAGGAGGATAGTATCACGCTGGGTGCCGCACAACCTCACCGATTCTCAGAAGCAGGCCCGGGTGGAATGGTGCCGTGATATGCTTAACAAATTTGAAGCAGGCTCGTCTCGGCGTTTTTACGACATCGTTACAGGTGATGAGTCCTGGATTTATCAATACGACCCAGAAACCAAGCGCCAGTCGATTGTTTGGGTGTTTCAAAATGAGCCAACGCCTACCAAAGTGAAGCGATCTAGAAGCGGGGGTAAGATTTTGATCGCTAGCTTTTTTAATTTGACTGGCCACTTGGGATCAATTCCCTTACGGGATCAAAGAAGCATTAATGCCGAATGGTATACTACCAAATGTTTGCCAGAAGTTTTCTCTGTTATAAGCAACAAGCGACCAAACACAGGGCTCCGCGGGCTACTGCTCCACCACGACAATGCACCTGCGCACACCGCACTCAAAACGAGGGACTTCCTGGACAGCACGCCAGTCAAACTCCTGGGTCACCCTCCTTACAGCCCTGATCTAGCACCGTGTGACTTCTTTTTATTCCCAAAAATAAAAAATCAGCTCAAAGGGATACAATTTTCGTCGCCGGAAGATGCGCTGGCTGCGTTCGAGCAGGCTGTAAACGAGGTGTCTGCGGCGGACTGGAAAAAGTGTTTTGAAAACTGGTTTAGGCGCATGAATCTTTGTATAGAGGCTGGTGGAAAGTACTTTGAAAAGATTTGATAAAAATATATGTACGTATAGAACAATTTTTTTTAGTTTCGCAAAACTTTCTGAGTGTCCCACGTATAGTATCTAATTATCGCATGCCTTTTCTCACTAATCATTAAAAAGATACGATTATTTCCTTTGTTGTGATGTTTTGTATCCGGCGTGTGTCATAGAAAACTTTTTACCATTTGTGCGGGTTTTTCTCATTATAATACAACCTGTTTTGAATAATTAAATGGTTCTAGTAATGATTGCATGCGGGTAAAGGCCGCTGTGTCTGCGATTCTGAGCCAAAGACTATTATGGAATCACGAAGGCTATTCGATGCCTAATAGGTAGATACAGTCAACATTTCATCCTCTGGGACGAAATTGTCATTGCGTATTAACCATAGAGAAACATATTAATATTGAATTCCTTTCGTGATTGACATTATTGATATAAAATCTAATTCATTCTCTGTAACATCCCAAGGCAAAATAAAAAATACGAGTAAAGAATGTTAATAAGAAATTCGGGCTAATTAAAAGCCCAATCTTACTAACGCAACGGTATGCCGCTTTGATTTACCGTGATGTAAGTGAGGTGACCCTGACGTGCTAATTATTGCTAATACCGCGATTATTATTTTATAACTGGCAAAAATTACAATCAAGCCTTTACGTTTATCTAAGGTAATAAATAAAGGCATGACGGCGCTACGTCAAAAGGATTAAAAATAACTTTTTCTTCAAACAAATTCCCCTGTGATAAGGTTTTGATATGATAATATGTACCGAGTTGTGACGTATTTATCTCTTCCAATCTTTCAGAAATTTAGAATTTTATAGCAAGTAAGATACGGGCAAGATCATCTCAAATATCGGATCATAAAATTGCTGAGAAATTTATTTATTTATTAAATTTATGCACACACAGATAAATAATAATAATAATAAAAAATAAAAATAATAAAAAAACTTAGAAATCTGCTTATCAAAACGCTTTTTTATTAGAAATGATGTTTTCGGAAAGTACGCAAGATAAACAAAAATGCACTTTTCCATCGTGATAAGATCAATCCGGCAATATCTCCATTTATATTATCTGTTTAGATTGTGAGGGAATATTTGTAATAGATGTTCAAACATGTTTTTTTGAGTGGCAAAGAAAAAAAACACGAAGCCATTACCCATTACCCACCTCCTGTAGCGCACTTGCGGTGAAACGAAATATTTGTTATCAAATGCACGGTTCGATCGTCATTGTTTATTTTAGTGTGTGTAAAATATTTAACAAACAAACAATAATTTTAAATTGATGGACTTGGCAGTGGCAGCAACATTACAGAGACTCTTGTCAAGGCTCGGGTTCAGTGTTGTTTTTAACGCAAATCGTAAACTTGTGCATTACTATTGCGTGCATTTATTGGCAGAACATCATTTAAATTATTTTCCGATACATTTTGATCTATTTGTTTTTACAAAATTCAATCGGAATATGTACGACCGAACTATTTTGTACTGTAAAGTGTGTAGTGTGTGTGTGTTCCTTTTCTGAATCACCATAATAATTTTTTTCTGTAATTTTTAATTTAATATTTTATTTTATATAGCTTTATATTACATAGTTTACGTATTTTATGAGTAGAAATAGCATCGTATTGATTGAAAAGTTTGGAAGTTTATGTTGATTGGTCATTTCATTATGCCTAAAAACATGAGATATATTTAGACCAAAAAGACCCGCTTTGTATGTATAAAACATCCTACCTAACGGATCAATGCATAAAAAGTAGAAAAACTTTTTGTATGGTCACTTTGGTCTCTCATCGGGAATTTCTACATAGCATCAGAGGTCATTGAACCTTGTTTGAGGAAAGGAACTTATTTAACGCCTATCTTATTGTAACTGTTTTCACGTTCAGTGGTTGTCGAAAACCAGTTATGATATCCATCTCGATGGTCTCTGGATGATATGCGTATAACGTTCACCAGTCAAGTTTTACTAAAACTGTTAAGGTGGTTTCACACCGACGAGGCGTGGCGTGGATGGGCCGAGCGAGAATTGAAATTTGTATAGCAAAATTTCAATTTACGTCACGCCCATCTTTGGTGAGAAAGGTCTGAATAGGCGAGGATGTGCGTGGAGAGAATTGAAATATTTATTGGTACAACATTAAACTTTATTTCTGCATGAATAAAGTATTTATTACATTGCAAAACGGATGCAAAAATCTCGCTCTGCCACGCTCTGCCTCGCGATGTACATCTTTCGGTGTGAAAGAATCAGCGAGATTACAATTCACGCCCATCCCATCCAATCCTCGCCTCGCCTCGCCGGTTTGAAACCACCTTTAATGCTGATTGTGTCTGTATTGTTTACTAACCTAAAGCGAAGTAGCTTCTTTGAAATATTTTATAGAAATTGTACCAAGTACAAACTGCCGCTTGGGATACACGACCCTGAAAAAAAGAAAGATATAAACAAATAATGTACTGTGGCGCTTATTTCAGTCAGAAACGCAAAACTTTTACGACTACCGTCAATCACTAAATTGAGCTCGTTAATGTTTAGTTAGGGAACTTATGATCGACCACAATCCGAATAATACTAATCGATTCATCAGATAATCGATACGAACTTAGAATTATAATTAGATTCAAAATTCAAATCATAATCGCGTTCTACCAGACATTACGATAAAACAGCTATTATGCATAGCCCCCACAAAGTGCGTAACTTGTAAGGTATGCCCATTCTTAAGTATTCGTATAGGGAATGTCAATGAAATGTTTAAAGGCAAATCGAATTCTGTACACGGTTTGAATACGTAGCCATAGCCACTAGCCACCAGCGCCTTACTTAACTGTGTAATATAGGGAGCTGAGTGAAATTACAATGAGGTTCTATTACTAATTAATTAGCTTGCAACTTGTGGCTGGCTATGAGTGATATAATCAACAAAGCCAGTAGAGTAATTATTCATATAATGCATATTTAATTATTCGATGAGCTCACATTTCTTTGACACAAAGCGCTTCCTGGAACTGGCAACTTGTTCGATCCAGAATTATTTTCAAAGATAGATAGATAGAATATTCTTTATTGTACACCATTGAAATTATTAAACTTAGGACTAACATGTAAAATAAGGGTAGGTACATAAGATAAGCAAACAACAGAATTATACAAACTTTAATAATGGCAAATATTTAAATTGGTGAATCTACTCATCAAAACAAACAACATTTACGATGGGAGCAACCACAGAAATAGATAGAATGGTTGTAATCACAATTTTACTTGCGATTCATGCGTGGCAACTTTCGAACAAATTACGCCTTCCATATTGACGTCATTAATTTAAAAAAATTAACTTATTAAAGTTACAAACAGTTAGTTACATTTGATTACAAATGTACTTTACTTTTTTTATTTTATTTTTTCGGTGAAGGAAAACATCGTGAGGAAACCTGCACACCTGAGAGTGTTCCCTACAGGGGGCCTAGTACGAGTTTGACACTTACGAATACTTTCAAAGTATTCGTCGACTTTCATTAATAAATCTGTAGTTCCTCCTCGTATCCGCAGGGGCGCTACTGATTTATGAATGAAAGTCGACGAAAACGATGAAAGTATTCGTAAGTGTGAAACTCGTACTAGACCCACAGTTCTCAATAGAGTGTGTAGTCCGCCAACCCGCACTAGGCCAGCGTGGTAGACTAAGGCCTTAGCCTTCGGAAGAAGAGGCCCGTGCCCAGCAGTGGGACAGTAATGGGCTGGTTAAATGTTTATGTAAATGTACTTTACAGCTTTTGTTTCTGCAGTTAGAAACAGCACAATAAGGAATTTTTCGGGTTTTTGTTACAGTATTTACAGAAACAAGTCATAAGGCGTGCTGAGAAAGGCTTTGAAATGCCCTGCACTATGGTGCAGAGTGCTGCCCCGCCGGCTTTTCCATTCTATCTATTTCTGTGGGAGCAACCATGAACTCGTAAAAAAAAATCAGCTTTTCCCTACATTTGTGTTCACATAAATCGACAAAATGTAGGGATCAGCTGTTTTTTTTCGCGATTTCTGGGTTGCTCCAATAGTAAATGTTGTTCGTTTTGATGATTAGCTTCACAACTTTGAATATTCGCCATTATTTAAGTAATAAGGCCTTATATACTTCTATGCGTTATGGTTGTAATTATAGCCGTGACCTAAAGCCGTATTATCTCAACTAGACTGTTCAATCAATCCCTATCTACTAATAATATTTTTTTTTAATTTTACAGGCCTTTTTAATTATGGATATTAAAATCCTTACTTTTACCTAATTACCTATAGATTTTCAAATCCGGATATAATGCTTCCCCTGAACTATTCGTGTCACTCTCTAACCCTTAGGTTACAATAGTCATGATAACGTCAGCATTGTGTAATTTGTGTATCGTGTATTTTAGGTGAAGGTTTTTCAGATAGGTAACGATAATGTTCCGACTGGATTAACTGGATTCAGTAGATACGAATACACTTAATTTCCTTAATATAATAAAGTTTGCCACACCCACTTCTACACTATAATATTATCTATATCTATACTCATATTATAAAGAGGAAAGATGTGTTTGTTTGTAATCGATAAACTCTGAAAATACTAAACCGATTTTAACAATTCGTTCATCATCAGAAAACTTCTTTATTCAGAAGTAACATAGGCTATATTTTATTTCAGTACGCGGGCGAGACCGCTGGCACAGCTAGTTAATAACATACTTCCATGTCCACTCCCATAGCCACATAAATAGAAGTATATACCTAACACTGCTTATCTCTTACTGTACGAGTAAATCTATACCTACATATTAATGAAATTGAAGTGTTTGTATATTGAAGTAGGTAACTCACTTTTTCAAGCTCATACGATTGTTTGCAAGTGACCTAAACCAAATTATCCGTTTAAAAAAAAATTGTCTGGCCGTTTGTCCGATCTAATCTTCGAAACGGCTGAACCGATATTGACGGGACTTCACAGGTAGATAAAGGACTTTGTAAGGTATAATAAAGGCTACTTTTTATCCGGAAACATTTCGGAAAACTTGGAAATGTGGAAAAACAGATTCAGACTTAAATATATTTCGTTACCAAATGGATGATATGATGGTTGGTGTGGAACTCTTACTGCACGAGTCTGACTCGCACTTGGCTGGTTTACTAATAAATTTTGTATTCCACGCGGACGAGGTCGCGTGTAACAGCTAGTCATAAGTAAATGACATCTGAAGTGTAGGATAAAGTAGAAAAATGTGAGCATCGAAATAAATAAACAGTGGCATACATAAAATAACGTATCTTAAATACATAAAGTGTCACATTCCACTTGTTTGCCGTGACCTCATTCAGTTTCCAGTAGCCTTTTCCAGTAATCAGTTATCGCGCGCTGCTGTTGATGTTTTTTCCTACTAATTGTTCTTTTAAAACCAAACAATGTTATTCTTTGCTAAGCATTGCAGATAAAAAGAATAAGATCTTAACTCAAGCCCCAGTTACCTTTTATATCTATCTATGTATACCTATCTAAATATTTCCGTCGATATTTACCAAGCGGTTGACAAAGAAAAGTTGGCATTCCTAATTTCGTTTCAAAAGAAATTAATTGAAAGATTAGCTGCAGAAAGTAACATTTTAGTAATGGCTGCCTTGAACCTTGAATAGCTAATGTCTCCGCCACCGTGTCAATACAATAATAATGTTGACATGTCATGTCGTTATAATCACAGTGTTTCACTAGATATATTTTAGATACCATCATAATGACAGTTTTTGGGCCCGGAATACTCAAGGTCGGTCGCACCTACTCCAAAATCATCCATTATCATTTACCTGTAACAGAAAAACATGAATCCTCATTTATAACTTTCTATCAATATATTTTGACGTCAAATATATATTTTGTCGTTTTCACTGTATTGTAACAATATCTTCTAGTAATTTTTAATAATTTTAACCGTCTGTTGTATTTTGATTAGATAGGATTTGTTGATATCATGTTGGATTTAACGTTAAAATATATATTCTTTCTTTGCTATTTAGTCTTGTCTTATCGGTTTTAGGCCAACTTGAAATAAATGTTCTGAAATTTTCAAAAATTTCACCTTGAGTTAGTAAAGTACCGAACAGGTAATTACTCCATACGCACTTTCTAATTTAAATATATTTCTGCGGAAGTATTTATAGTAAATAAATTCACCATACATAGGTAACTGTTATTCAACTATCTTTAAAAAATTGACTTTCATCATTCAAACCACGTTTGATTGATCCGAAGCTATTTTTATAATATGCACTATATAGGTTCTTCCGGAAATCGATATTATAATTCGCAACCAAAATAGCAAAGCATTTACATTATAATTTGAAAGTACCCAAACTTAATGAAAGACACTATTACAAAGATTTTGGTCACGGATATTGTCGAAATCCGTGGCACGTCTTGCAAATCCATGCCAAACGTAAATAACGCTGGGTGACAAACGACGAACTTGTCACTTCCGTATCCTTGCACAAACTTTCAAAGTAGCTAGACCTTAGCAGTTTCGCACTAACTACTTAAGGGGAATGTAGCAACGAAGTGGCGCCCCCATCAGTAAAAAAATTATTACTCGCTGAATACATAATTTATGGAATATTCGTTTATAACAATTGAAGTACAGTTTAATCTGAAACTATTAACTCTGTAAATTATAGTGCCACTTTTGGCACTTTTTCTATCTACAACTACAGCGAACTATACTTTACAGATTTAATATTTTCTGGTTAAACTACAGTATCTGTACTTCAATTGTTAAAAACGACTATTCGATAAATGATGTATTCAGCGAGTAATATTTTTTTTCTGATGGGGGCGCCACTTGTCTGCTACAATCCCCTTAAGCGAGAAAATAGGTTATATCCTGCATTCCTGCCTACTTAACTGAGCGGGTAATTTACACCTACGAATGCCTGCTCATTTTTGAAAAAACTTAAACCATGAAATGCAGCTAATGTACACGTAGCGTCATTAGCGCTGTGCTTGCCTCTGTCAGTCCTTGGATGGGTGACCGTTTCGTTACACATAGAAACCCCTCCATACCTCGGTGAGCACGTTAAGCTGTCGGTCCCGGTTGTCATACGAATATCTGTAGCAGTCGTTACGGTTAGTCAGAAGCCTTAAAGTGTGACAACTGGTCTAACCTCCGAATGTGCTACCCCATAAATGGGTTGCGGGGGTCTGATGGCAGTCGCTCCGTGTAAAATACAGATGTTCAGCCGCATCATTAGTCTGGAAGCTAATCCCAATATAATTGGGTAGACACGAGTAACTCAACAAAAATGCGTGAGCTGCAGCTTAGTTCACGGCTCACGTGTTTTTACCGGAGCTGCGGAGCTGTGAACCGGCTCACAGATCAGCTCAATTTTCTCTGCCTACTTTGAGTTATGATCTGTAATGCAAGTCGCTGAGCTTATAGAGAGTTCGATCTATTTGAGCGCATGTCGCCGTCCCCGGAGAATAACATGATAATCGCTATTGTCTTAGTTTTCATGTTATGCCATATTTGAGATCCGTAGGTCTTAATACAGCTTTACAATTTTTTTCATAATTTTTTTGCTGTTATTTATGGAGTTATAAAATTATGTAATAGTTTTCAAAGTTTTTTCTACTTTATATTGTTACGCGAATAAAATTGCCAGACAGTGTTAATAAAAAAATTTTGGAATTATAAATATGGTAAAATCTATAGGAATCATGTTCTTGTTCCAACTATTTGGTAAAAAAGAACGCTATCTATGTTGTCATTTTATTCACGTAAAAATATTCCCCATTGCGTTGACTAACGTAGCCTTGATAAAAAGTTTCTGTGTAGGCTGGCCATGTCATTCGAAGAACCGATGGCCACTGGAGCAGATGAGTCCTTGAGTGGAGACCAAGAATCGGCAAACGAAGCGTAGCCCCCCCCCCCCAAGCCAGATGGACCGATGACCTAAAGACAGTGGCTGGACATGACTGGATGCGGAAGGCAGAGGACGCGAGTGTTGTGGCGCAACTTGGGAGAGGCCTATTTCCAGCAGTGGATTGCGATAGGCTGAGTTGATGATGATTGAAAGGCGAGATGAACGCGCGTTCACAAAAAAAAAACGAATAAGAAAACAGCTTGCTTAAGAATAACTACCTATTGCTTTTGCTCTAAAGAAAGGCGTCACATAACACATAATATCTGAATTTGTTACATCAAATCCACAGAACCGAAGAGCAGGAGGACTATGCAAATGACTATAGGATGAAGAAGCCATGCTTTGACCATCTCTTGAAAATGGTTTCATCACACTTGTCAAAACAAGATACCTGCGTCCTGCATGCGAGAGACCGAGAGTAGCATAACCCCTACAGAAAAATTGGCTGCTGCATTTATCTCGCGACTGGCAGAACTATATCAATGTGCTCATGAACGTCCTGCATAATCAGCCTATCACAGTCCACTGCTGGACATAGGCCTCTCTAAATAGCACGCCACCGACTTCTATCATCGGTTACTATCATCCAGTTTTCACTAGCCACCTTGCGTCGATCGCCACTCCACCTAGGTTTAGGGCTTCCTACGCTACATTTTCCGAATCGCAGTCTCCACTCTAGAACACGTCTACCCCAACGGTCATCGGTCCTTCGGCTAATATGGCCAGCCCACTGCCACTTCAGCTTGCTTATCCTGTGAGCTATGTCGACAACTTTGGTTCTCTGTCGGATCACCTCGTTTTGGATCCGATCCCTCAGATAAACTCCGAGCATAGCCCTTTCCATAGCACGCTGAGCTATTTAAAATTTGTAAACCAGCCGTATCGTGAGTGTCTACGTTTCGGCTCCGTAAGTCAGCGTCCTTTCGGAAAAGTTATCCATTTGTTTCTTAATAACTAACTAAGCCAATTACTGTACGTAGTGTTTTGTGAAAGTGACGACTTTACGACAAGTTATGTAAACTATTTCAGAGAATATAAACAAAGGACTGCAAGAATTACTGCTATAATAAGAGATTGACGTGGCTGGCGAGGACTCAGATTCAGCCTACTACAGTCATGGTGTGTACTAAGTTTTACTTAGTTACAAAAATGTAGGAAAATCCCAAAAATACAAGGTACAAGGTGTATTCAACAATTGAACATGAATGAATTATAGTACACAGGGTTGTATATACTCCCAATCAGATGTACGTCATAATAATAGATGTTACAGAGTGAGTTCTATGACATCAAGCTTAATAAACAACAGGAATTGGATCCAAGATTAAGCTGGTCAGAAAATATCGCAGTCCAAAGTTATAGAAGTGAATTTTTCTCATTTGCAGCGGCATATTCTACGATATAAATATGATTTTGATGTGGAGTATTCCCAAATGGATACCCAACCTCAACAAAGGGTACCAGCAAGAAGGAAACGGGGTGCTATGCGGACTGCATCAAACACACCGAACTCTGCCACTGAACATGAGTGGAAAGCAGCATATGCCAACTCTCTGCCACTACCCAAGGCTCTACATGCTGATCTGATGAGTCTTTGTAAGGCCAAAGCAATCCCATCCTATTATCATGGGTTTTATGAGGTCCCTAACCTTTGTCGGGAATTCTGAGAGTCATGCACAAGAAAATGACAAGCGAGATGAGGAATAATAATTTTTTGTTCTAAGTTTATTGTATTAATTTTAAATTAAACAATCGTTGATTACTATAACTTAGTTTCATTGACAAAACAAGAATAACAGTTCAAAGTGTGATTACCATACAAAACATATTCAATATTAACCAGAATAAAATGATAAGTTACCATAGAATAAAATTATAAGACAATGTTGCAATATTAAGCCTCGCTTGAAAGAACCGAGAATAAAATGACAAAGGACAATACAAACTGTTGACGCAATATTTTTTTTACTAATATCTTATTTTGCTAATATCTTTTTATTAATTAAAGTTATTAATTATATACTACATTTACGGAAATACAAAATAAATTAGCTTTCATTTGAGCCTTCTTGCTTCTGTTAAAGTCCAGTGATTGGCGAGCAATCAACAAAAATCAGTTTTTTATTTTTCCTGAAAAGTTAAGTTTTTGCAATTGTCATTTTATTCCCCGGGGACGGCGATGTTCTCCGCTCACTGGCGGCCAAAGAGTATATAATCACTACGTTCTACTGGCGGCTCACTCAGCGACTCGCAGACATCTATCGCCGCTCCGGCTCACCAATTCAAACAGGTTTTTATAGAAATCGTCATTTTATATCTCTCGTGCAACGAACGACGTCGCTCCGATAGATACTTTTCTTTGAGCCGTGAGCTGCGTATTTTGTAATTTAGCTGCAGCTCAACAGCTCAAGCTTATTGATATTTGAACCGGTTCTGAGCTGAGTTACACACCTCTATAATTGGGAAAAGGCTCGGAGGATGGTACACATAGCGTCATTATAGACTCTTCCTGCCACCTCTACATTACAATAGATTAGACAGCTCACTTATTGTATAACTATTCTCCCATGCTCACCCGGCCTGACAATGGCGGCACTAAATATTACCATAGCAATCAATGCATGAAGCTATGGTAAATAATTATTAACACCTGCACGCGGTAGTGAGTGACTCCAGCCTACCGTAAACACAATCCCTGTTAATTAGAATATGGATATACCTATATAGTTCCATTCGATACACTGTAGGTATTTAAATACGCACACGATAAATAGCTACAGGGGGTCTACTCCCGTTCGACGATATTCGATAAATCATACGATTCATCGCACAATTTGCTACTCCGGTGAACCATCGTTCCCTTATCGCATGCGATGATCGTGTTTTGACGTTTGTTTTTCTCATCTCCGGTAAATTGTATACGACTATGAACCGTAGTCTATCTTAATTGTGCCTTTTTATGTGCCTATCTTTATTATGTAAGTATCAGTCGGAACGAAAGTTCGTACTTCGTTTGTCGTTCGTAAAACGCGAGTAGACTTACTGGGCTAGCTAGTAGCAGCTAATTGTTAAACATATTACTTGAAGTACTTGCTAAAGCCAAAGCAACGCACTTTTGTCATAAATTTTGACAGTATAAAATATAATTATTTATCTCCGTATGCTGTTTGTTATGTTATAAAGTAGGATACATCACAAATTACATTGTCAATACGCGAAAGTCGTAAAAACAAACTCGAAGCAAAGGGTTAAGTAGGTATATTGATTTGTACCAAGTACTAACAGATAAATGAAATAATATATAGGTCATAGTGATCCAACTTGGCTCTACAATTTCATTTCGACTTCAGTAATACAGTTCATATTCAAGTAGTGTTTTAACAAGCAAAAATATGGCTCTACTTCTTTAGATTGTGAGCTCTACTGTCTTTATTTCTTTACGTTAATTTGACTGGATTGAAATATTTATTATGAAGACTAGCAACATGCCCCGGCGTCGCTCGGGTAGCAATTATAGCCTATAACCTTTTTAGATAATTCCTGTTTCTATTGGTGAAAACCGTATGAAAATCCGTACAGTAGTTTCTGAGATTAGCCCGAACAACAACAACGTACACAACACGTAGTGATAGTTATATGTAGTGATGATAATGATGTTACAATTTACAAGAGATGGAAAAGAAAACGTGCTAGGCAATTTTGACAACTAAATACGCTTGAATACAAATTATACAATATTATTAACGAGGTTCTACTAATTAATAAACCTAACAACGTCTTATGAGGTAGTCACACACACCAATAAGAGACGCAGCCACTCATGTGTTATCTTAAGGTATTAACACATTCACGCTAGCTAAATCTTAATCTGGTGCAAACATTGGCTACTTACATCTTATGTGGAGTAGTGTGGACAGGCTTTCGAAAGAAGCCTGTTTGAAAGATTACTGGAAGGGTGTAAAATTTCTGAACCATGGGTGAATTAAGTGTCTTAAGAATCTTGAGATATTTTGTCTTGGTTGATTATAACATCAAATGCAATCACCAATCCATATTCTAGAGGTGTTTCAGGTTCATTCGTTGTAAAAGCCTTGCTGGGAGCACATTCAAACTATCTTCGGAGTTCAGCATCAAAAGTATTAATAGACCATTACTGTACCAGACGTTTAGGGTGGCTTTCCACCAGCACTATGCGAGGAAGCTAAGCGTCAACTCACACCGAGACGCGACGTGACTCGACGAGGCGCGTACTTTTTAGGAATACAATATAGAACTTGTTTACTACACAAAAAGGAAAAATATGAGAGCGCGAAAGCAAACTGGATGTCGAAGAAGTTTCGCAGTTTCTCGTGAGAATAACTAAGCTTCTTCAAGCATTTACGTTCTCCTCCTCGCGTAGCGTCCCGTCGCGTATCGATCGGTGTGTACTGGCCCTAAGATTACTTTATTTTTCCTAGCCTGGCACAGCATAGCTTTGCTATTGGTGGATTTTTGATAGTTAATAGTTTCTTATTGTTAGAACGTTTGTCCGGAAATACAGATTTATTACTCATTTTCCGAGAAATAGAACACAAAATGCTAAATACAAAAGTTAACTGTGCGCAGATATAATATCTTACACGTTGTTTTGCGCTCTTTATAAACCTGACAGCAAGCTTTTATGGCAAATAATTACTCGGTGGTGCATTCGGTCATGGCAAACGACACAAACCTTGCGATTGCTTGCACACCCAAAGGAATAATGGATTACTGTCAAGGTAATTATACCTATACTAGCTACCCGTCGCGGCTTCGCACGGGTAGGAACCTTCTTAGATAATCCCTCTTTTTAGTTGTGAAAACCATATGAAAGTACGTAGGCAGAAGTTTTTGATATTAGCCCAAACAAACACGAACCCAGCCTTAATTAATTATACCTATATCGAGTACTTTACAAAACAATTAAAAATAATAGGGAAAAAGATAAAAATAAAAGGTGTTTTTTTATTATTATTATCTCAATTCTTAAACTTAATAGAGCATTCCAATTTTCCTTGAAACATTCAAACAAACACAAATTCATGATCGGAATTTAACTATTAACGCATGTCGAGTTCTTTAGCTAAAACATTTTTTTCATTACTATAAATTAGGGTACATCTATTTTTTTTCTCTTTTAACAGCGATCGTCTGACGTAGTACGTAAATAACAATACCATTATACCCGGAAACAACATCAACTCACTGAACGTTAAAATTAATGCACAAATGATCTATAATTAAAAGTTTTCAGTGAAATTCCCTCACAAAGTGGTCAGAGCTTTGTCCGGAAGGCTGCTTTCCCAATTTCCTGTGAATTGTTCCATTTGCGTCACAGTACAGGACGAACGGACCGTGCACCCTATAGTTAATTAGTAGTTAGTATAATTGGCGTCCGGTCATCACACGGTTTCCCTTCTATTAGGTACACTTGACCATGAGTTATTAGGTTATTACTGAACCACTGGCTCTCTTTACACTGGCTGGAAGTACCATTGTTCCATTACCCGAGTACCAGCGTAGTGTAAATGTAAATAGCCGAACAGTAAATGTTATCAGATTTAGTGAACTAAGGATGTATATCGTAAGACTTTGGTTATAAGCCGTGCTTTTTGTATTAAATACATTTAACATTTTTTGTGTTTTTTGTTTTTGTATTACATACGATACGAAGAGTTGTACTGTTTCTTAAGATTATCAGCACCGTACGGTCATACCTAATTACCTACTCTTTTGAAAATTCCCTCACATATTTACAGTTTGAAGAACGCAACATTGCTGATGCTGGGCGGATCCGCCCTATACAAAAATGCTTATAAAAACGAAACTAGACTAGCTATTCCTATTCTGTAAACGGTTTCCAATTGATCAAGTACTGTGTTATCGAAATAGGTATCTAAACTTTTTGTTCAAATGAGAAAAAAATATGCAAGCTAATTATTCACTAATTTTCGCAAGTTTTCATCGATTTTACATTCGTTTTGAGTTTTAGTCGTTGTAAATGAACATAACTTTTTATAACATCACTAGTAGGTATCTGTCACATTGAATATGAAAGATTTAACCGTCAAGAGATACAAAAAGCCGAAGTCGTTTGAGATAACTATTGGGAAAATCAATAACAAGTCCTAAATTAATCGGCTATACGTACGTACCTTACCTTACCCAGTAAATAAGTATAAATATAAAATATAAATATCTTCGGGACATTTTTTACACAGCACCATCTAGTCCCAAACTAAGCAGAGCTTGTGATATGGGTACTAGACAATGGATATAATACTTATATACTTCTTTTTTTTGTAAATACACACAAATATTTGTGTCCTGTGGGAATCGAACCCACGACCTCGTGATCAGCAGTCCGATTCTCGAACCACTAGACCACAGACGCCGTCAATCAGATTGAGACTAAGTTAGATCGCAAATGTTTGAATTTAGCAAACACGCAATAGCTAAACACGCACGAAGCTCCTGTCATCTGAATTAAGTCAGTGAACTTATAATGAATTGTATGAAAAATCTTTTAATTCTAAAGCTAATCTTTCTTTTTGTCTACAGAGCCATGGGAGAACTAGGAGCAAAGCTTGGCCTCGATGAACTGACTGGCGGAGCGGCCGGCATCAGCAGGGCACTTCTAGCTGAGTTCATCGGTAAGTTTGCTACAATGAAAAGAGGAAAATCGCCTGTATCTGTACCGAACCAACACCACAGAATATCTAATAGTACTAACGTAATCTAATAGTATTAAAGTATAGAACGGCCACTCTCCACCCCCCGCCAATTTAAGATTCCTCGCCCGCGCCCCGCACGCTCCCACAGTTTGACGGCAATTGGACTGCAAAATTGCAATGGATGTCAATCGTCTTGTGTATGTAGATGGTGCTAGCATTTATTTATGTTGTACTGAGTGCCCGAGGTGCGACGCAGACATTTTTTTTCCTTTCCTATCGTGATTACATAAATAGTGTGAAATAATTTATGGAAAGCTTACCTACCATTGAAATTCCAATGTCTGGTTAGCTGCCTAGAAAAATCGGCAGACATAAAAAAGCATAACTATCATCATCTTCTTGCCCTGGTCCTAAATTACTTGGGGTCAGCGCAATATGTCTTCTTCTTACATTTTTGTCTAAAATGTAAGAAGAAAAAAAAAAAATTGGTAATATCCTACCACAGATGTGATCATATTTTTTTCTATGAATACTACCTACACCTAACTAGGAATGATAAAATTCCACATTGTATTGACACAAGCACCTTAAACGGAGTCATCTAACAGCCCTAATAGGTGACATCAGTAAATACTTGACGAGGTTAATAGTGAACAGATACCATACTAAGTTATGTCATACTTTACAATGAATATCGTAAATTATCAACATTTTATTGGATATGCAAAGAGACGCTTTAGAAGATGACAAACGGAATCCCACTTTAAATTACAAAATACCTAATTGAAGTATATTATCTATCTCTAAAGGTTTACTAAAGATATTTTATGAATTCACCTAGGAACAACAACATAAACATCATGTATTTTTCTCGAACGCACATGGAATAACGTAATTATCCGGATTTATCACATTGTCTTGTGCTATAAATGTTAGTATCTTTATACCTACCTAACTTCGTAAACTATTGCATAATTTCTCATCTGGTAGAAGACACAGGATCAATTAAAATCCAAAGATATTTTAATTGCCTAATCTGACACACCTTGTGAATACTAACTGGAAAATATAATGTACAAATTCCACAATTCTTTCTCTATCTCCTCTCTTCTTTTAGGTAATGTATTAGTTCCCTCAATTATTCCCTCTCTTGCAGTGTGAGTATTCTTTTAGAATTATTGAATTAATAGGGAAGCCTATCCTATTCTTCACCTCAGCCCACAAGGTCCGATCACATGGTAGTAGCTAACTCACCAGAATCAAAGTATCTATATTATCATGATTGCAGGAGCTGCTCGGGATAACCAAAATAATTTGAAAATCTTCCAACTATCGTAGACTAGGAAAACATTCGAGGGCGGGTTTGTTACGTTATCTTTACAAAGACGGACCTACTATCAGGACCAAGCGCTTTGAGAACTCTTTCATAATGCGCACAGCCAAGTTGTGGAATTCACTGCCGGCATCTGTATTTCCGGGCACTTATAACCCTAACGCCTTTAAAGCTGGAGTGAATCGGCACCTAATAGGTTTGCTCGCTCCATCGTCGACCACATCCTGACAAAGCTGTCTAGATTGTGGTCAAGAGCAGATCTATAAATCATAAAAAAAAAAAAAAAAAAAAAAGACGGAACGTTTACGAGTCTTCGTCAGTGCACACTATTACTGATGAATGTCTGTCTAGTATGTCAATTTTGACGAACGCGGATTCCAATAAGCACTTCATACAGCTCACCCCATCCATTGCACTGCTACAAATAGGCTGGGAAGCAGTATTGCCACAGGCATTCGAACTAGCGATAATATCAATATCTGTTTGATAGAAGGACGTTGTTGCTTCCGATCTTCTATAAAAAATTATGTATCACGGATTTAAACTTCTGGACTACAATAACAGCCAGCAAACTGCGAATTTGGAGTTCCTTGCCACGACCTACATAGCGAAACCCTTAAGTACTTGAATTAGCCCTTCTTACTCAACACTTAGAACTTGTAAAAGCTCTTACCATCATTTTTTTATGCAGGTAACCTACTATTAAACCTGTTCGGTTGCGGTGCTTGCATCAACATCTCACAAGGCACGAACGCAGCGCCAGACATCGTGCTCATCGCGCTCGCCTTCGGTCTTGCGGTCTACGCCAGTGTTTCAGTACGTATCTCATAAGTCGTCTATTACTGCCCTGTTGCCGTCACATGGGTATGGTCTCTTTACACAACAAGAAGTTACTGAGCCATCGTGCTGGCTGCTGGTTGGCGGTTAGCGGACTAGAACATCATTGAATTTTACTATTACAAGATATCGATACTTTGGAGATACTTTCGTTTTGTTTGTAATCTGATCGCAGTTGTGGCTTGTGGTACCTACCTGTGACTGTGAGACACAATCTTTATTTTGTTTGGAACAGTGTTTGTTAATCTATTGTATTATATCGTTATTTTTGTCGTAAACCACATAACAAGCGGCAATGGGTTATGCCCTTGTGTTGTCAACAGGCAATATTCATCGACCGAAAAGGACGACACTAATGTATCAATTTCCAACAGGCAATAGGTCACATCTCAGGCGGTCACATCAACCCTGCAGTGACACTAGGTCTAGCGTCGGCAGGCCGCGTGAAGCCGGTGCGTGCGCTGCTGTACATCGTGGCGCAGTGCGCGGGCGCGGCGGCTGGCTCCGGCTTGCTGAAGGCACTCACTCCTGAACGCGCGGCTGGCAAGCTCGGCGTCACCGGCCTCGGAACTGACGTCACTCAACTGCAAGGCTTCGGCATTGAGTTCTTCCTCGGATTCGTCCTTATATTCGTCGTTTGTGGGGTGAGTTTCGTTAAACTGTACAAGACATTCAAGTAGATAGACCATGTATGTACTATCAGCAAACTTTCCGGTGAACCACCACTAAGGCTAAAATCGCTTGAGCTCAGTGTTAGACGGCAGCCGTAGGTACGTGTAATGTAGCAGGATTCGTTCAAGGGATTTTGTCGACAAAATGTGTCACCGGGAAGGATCGTGACTGTGCCTATTACAGGCATCTAAGTAGGTAAATAATCAAGAAACGTGTAAGTTACGTCTCCTACTTCCCAAGAACCAATCGGTCAATGGCATCATGATGCGAATGACAAGAGTGTGACGTACGAAATCTTATTTCCTAGTAACCTCATCAGTTTATCAAAACCATCATAAAATAAGCAATAAATAACAACAATACTCAGTAACACAGCAACTAATAACAACAAAGATTAGTTGCCGTAAAGATTATATATAAAAACCGGCCAAGAGCATGTCGGGCCATGCTCAGTATTATAGGGTTCCTTAAGTAGGTGTACAAACGAATCAAATCGAATATTAATCATGGCTATTTTAGTTTTTGCAATAATCGGCAGCATTCGCGACGCAGAGCGTGTTGTTAGTAGCGCCATCTAGCGATAAATTCAAGAAGCCAAATTTAAGAAGTCTGATTGATGTCAAAGTTACTTTTTGTGATTTTTTCAAATAGAAAGTAGCTAAAGGAGCATTATTTGCCATGATAATTTTTCTCTAAGGTCAATGACCTTTGAACTAGGACGTTTTAAGTATTTTTCGGTTTTCTGTCTATAACTCAAAAAATTATAATCACATTATACTCGAAATAATTTTAAAAGAGAGTTTTCACAAAGGTCTATCAATGTGGAAGATTATAAGTTTCTACGTTGCATAGTTTAGAAATGGCAGGGGGGGGACACATTGCAAGCCACTTTGGCGGGCTATATTTCGCAGATGGTACACCTGATAAAAAAGTGGTGTATCAAACATTACCTTCATTTTAGTAGACCTATTTAATGATACCCCACACGATGGGATGCAGTGAAAAAAATTATTTTTTCCCCATTTCACATGTATGGGCGCCACCCCTAAAGAACGTAAAAACTATTTTTTTATTCTTTTAAAATTGAGATCTATATGCAGACTATTTTTTAACAAAATTTCATTTACTTATGTTTATAACTGTAGAAGTTATTAAGCTGTAAAGGATTAGGACAGACGGACAGACGGACGGACATGACGAAACTATAAGGGTTCCTTGTAGGACTTCGGAACCCTAAAAACGATCGTTTCGCAGAATTCTAATGCATCAACACATTAAAATAAATATGGACTCATAAAAATACTACAATTCAGAATAATAAAATCATCCATGTTCTTTTCCTACCTGCAATTACCTACACATTTTTGTCAGGGACACCATCCCGTAACGATACGTAAATTGAACAGATTTGTGTAATTTTGTGCAGGGGGGATAATGTGTCCTGGATCAGCAGTATTTGACCATGTTGAACTCAAACGAAGTTGCGAAACATGTAAACGTAAATTGATAATTGAAATATGTAATTAGCCAATAAAATAATCAGCTAATGACAGCTCTCGAACAAATCTCGCCTCAACAGAGGTCGCATCAGTCGTTTCGTGACACAACGTTATTAGCGGAAACGTGCAGTTGTCTCTGTATTTATAATGAAAATATTTAAACTGTTACCATAGTCAGACAAAGGAAAAAATTACATCTATTCGCAAAATAAATCACATAAAATAACTACTTCGTGCTGCAGCGTTATTAGTTCAGTCTTATGCTATAACTCACAGGCTATGGTCTTGACGCGTTGCTCTAAGATTCTCAAGTTATAAGCGACTGAATTTTTTATTAATAATAAATAATATCAGTATCATTATACCGGTCTATAGAATGATAAAATAACAAAGGGACTAGGTCGCCTAATGTTACTTCGGTGACACGTATTATACACGCAACTGTCACCCACCACACTACAAATCTCAGCTACTACTTATATGCACGTATGTACATAAGCAGAAATATATGTTTGTCACAAGCTTTGCTAAGAAATCAGAGAATAGGAAAGTGGTATCCTATTAATATTATAAATGTATACAATGTATCAAATGTATGTATGAACGTTTTTGTTTGTTTGTAATTTTAATCCTCCTGATATTTTCCCTTCCTAATAATTTTATTTTACCGTAGGTTTATTGGAACTTCATTTAGTGATTGATCTTGCTCAGTGAAGAACGTCCTGCCGCTGCCGCGAGGATTTTGCTATATTCTTCCATACATTGGCTTTTTTTACCATTTTATTTTTAATGAAATGGGCGTTTCGAGGTAAAAGTGTTTTCACCCCCTAAATCTAAAGATTAAACAAAACCTTGTTTGTAAACAAAACCTTTTGTTTTTGGTGTCAATCGCTTGGCTAGATAATATACACATAGGTATATGTTTGTTTCTAAAAAAAATATTTTTAGTATTCTAATAAAAACTACTTTTCTTCGTTAAAATTTCACGCATAAATCGCAACGCAAATTTAGGTGTCTATAACTACGAAGATATTGAAATTTCAAAAAAAAACAAAACAACGTGTTATTAAAATAACTCAAAACCTCTTAAGGGGTCATTGTCCACATCAGTATGAACAACTTTTACTATTAGACTAACACTGAAATCGCGATAAAAAAACAGGTAATCCCTAATTGTTTTCGATTTATTTGAACAAAAACGTGATACCTACCTACGCCTGATATTTTTTTCGCGATTTCAGTGTTGGTCCCATAGTAAAAATTGTTCACACTGGTGAGTGAGATAAGGAGATTTTCAGTTATTTCAATTACACGTTGTATATCTAGTGTCAGAAAAGGATGTAGGTAAAGTATTACCTTATAGCTATATGTTATTTAAATAGTAATTCATTCGTGATCTCGTTGAGGTAGAATCGTTCATTGTTGTAATAATATTGTGATTGTAATAATTCAATGTCACTATAGTAAACATAACTAGTGTCCTTACAAACGTCTCATGCAGTATAATTATATGTAGTTAATACAGGCATGACATTGGGCTGTAGGCCGCTTCGTGTAGTAGGTACCTACCTAGGCAAATCATTCTTATTCAGCTTTTGAAAAATTACGTTTACCTGTCGTTTGTGTGCCGAGTTGCCGACAATTCGTCATGACAAAAAATATCGAGTAAAAAATGAATCGGTAATAATCTACGGTGTACATTTTTAGAACAACGCGGTTCCGCATGCATATTGATTATTGAATGTCTCTTCGCTCCTTTAATGAGTTTATGTTTACATCTTTAGAATGTTTTTGTTATGTATACCACTGAACAAATAAATAAATAAATAACCAACCCTGTGCTTTCTAATTACATATTTTTGAGCGGATCTCGCAAGGGTTTCGCAAAATTTACCTTCTTCTAAAACTTTCTCGTAGATCGTTTTATTCGGTTAGTATAAGGAGATTTGTACCAAATTCAAATGTTTTTATTTCGAATTAAGCAGTTACATGCACTTTCATAACGTTAATAATCTAGTTGCACGGTTCCAAAACGTTGGTCCTATGGAGAAGAGCCGGCAACAAACTCCAACGAAATACTCTTTTTATGTTAAATAGTACAAAGGTATGTTACCTACAGACATTATTTGGTAAGAATTGTGTGAGAACAATGTAGGTTATTGAGTGAGACAAATTCACTAAAGAAAACTAATTACCTTTGAATGATTTTGCGAACTGAAAACTAGGCTCAAATCTTAGACTATCGAAGCCCACAGTTATATGATACTACATACATGAAATTTGAATCGCTTATTTCCCGAAAAGGCGTCATTGTACTCATCATTATGAACAACTTTTACTATGGGACCAAACCTAAAATCGCGAAAAAAAAATCAGGTAGTCCCTACATTTTATTGATTTAAGTGAACACAAATGTAGGAACCAACTGATTTTTTTTTTTCGCGATTTCAGGTTTGGTCCGATAGTAAAAGTTGTTCATAATGATGAGTACAATGACCCCGTTTCGGGAAATAAGCGATTCAAATTTCAGCATGTAGGTATAGTTATAGTTCGTTTCTATAAAATAAAGATTTTTCCTGAAGTCATTATTAAACGCATAAGCGAGTTAAAATAAGCATCTTGCTCAACCACAACCATTTAATTAATGAGCCAATATTTCAAGTACCTAAGTAAAACTTTGTCGAAGATCAATATCTCGAACAACTTTATTATAATGAAACAAATGGATGCGCCTCCAACATAACGTTTAATCCAAAGGCTATAATTAAAACCGAAATAAATTTCGCGAGGTTATCGTGAAGATTCCTAAAAAACGCAGACAAAACACCGCGAAGTAACATTGCGTGACAGAACACGGTATTTTATTCGCGAATAGTAGGCAACAATCCACTATAGATTAACATAATCAATATTACAACGCAGCTAAGCGGAACACGTTTTTGTTTCATTGATATTTGGTTGGGCATGATACCATAACATAAGAGTGCACTGTGCATGGACTCGGGGAAAAAGAAAGCGTCAACAGTCAATTGTTTCTTATCCTGAGCGAGTTGGAGTCCCCTCAGAGAAACTGGTTATTTCTTACATGCAGGTAATGAGATAGCAATTTGTCACCACCTACGTAATACTTTATTATAATCTCTACGAAATATGGCTTTGAGCAGCCAACGCAGTATAGTTGTTTTGGTACCATATTTTTTTACTAACTTTGTAATGAAAAGGGCTTTTTTTTTGTAAAATCCATATTGTGACTCTATAACTAACTGAATTAACCCAAAATACAAGACGTTTGGTCTAATTTATCTGTCATCACCATTAGTGGGTTGTGACCATCGATATATATGTACGTGTTAACATATATTTCAATGGTTGTGACGTGACCCATTACTTGGGTATTACTTACGTAAATAGGAACTTTGCGGTAGTGGCCATCGGGATTCAAAAACAACGTAACAAAACTTACTATCTCCGCTGGGATGATTCTTTAACAAGGTCAAAGGGTGGGTTGTCCTTTGTATTACTGCGCAGTATGTAATAATTGAGTAGGTAATCATACAATGCAAGTCCAGTCTGTTGGGTACTTACCTATTATTGTATTTTTAGGTATATATAGTAAACGTACTGTACGTGCGTACGTACCCTAAAATTCTGTAGATTTAAATAAACATACAATTTATACAGAATTACAGAGTGTGCATTTAAGCTGTAAAAATAACCTAAATCTGAGTAGTTGGCATCAATAGCATAGCATCTGAAAAAATAAAGTTTTGTGTCGAGTAACACAAACTTTAGCTGCTAGTAACATAAAAAGGCGACTAATAAACTGACGCTACTGGTAACTAACTAGTTTAAGGGGAATGAAGGCTTCATTCATTATGAAGCTGCCAAGTGGCGCCCCATCAATAAAAAAAATATTACTCGCTGAATACATCATTTATCGAATATTCGTTTTTATTTACTGTAGTTTAATCAGAAACTATTAACTCTGTAAAATATAGTTAGCTGTAGTTGTAGATAGAAAAAATGCCAAAAGTGGCCGTTTTTCGCACCGTTTCTATCTAGGTACAACTACAGCGAAGTAAAATTTACAGAGTTAATACCTGTGTACCTAGTACGAGTTTGACACTTACGAATACTTTCAAAGTATTCGTCGACTTTCATTAATAAATCTGTAGTTCCTCCTCGTATCCGCCAGGGGCGCTACTGATTTATGAATGAAAGTCGACGAAAACGATGAAAGTATTCGTAAGTGTGAAACTCGTACTAGGCCCACTGTACTTCAATCGTTAAAAACGAGCGAGTAATAATTTATATTATAATATTTTTACTGATGGGGCTCCACTTGGCTGTTACATTCCTCTTAATATGTGATAGCAAATCAGTTTAGCTATATTAACAAAAAATTTGGTTTCTACTAATAAAAATTTGGCAATTTTTGAAGTAGCTAAAGTAGTCAGGTATTTTGTTTTTCAGTATAGCGTAACATCTACTGAATTCTATGTGACATAAATCTATGAGTAAAGATCTCATGTTTGCACTCCGTTTAAGTCTAACGGCCAAAATGAATATACAATCTATCTACGATTTACCCTACTAGAGATATAAATTTGACATATTTTTTATGGAGCTTATGTCAAATTCCTATCTAGTAGTGCAAATCGTGGATAGATTGGATATTAATTTTGGCCGTTAATCTATTACCTAGTCGGGCATACCCGAAAGAGAAACAAGAGTAATAAATTCGCTAACATCAATTAATATAAATCTTTGCAGTTTTTATTTACAATAATACTGAAGTATTGAATAATTTACGCTATCTCTACCTACGTGTCTAAAACTAATGTGTACCTAATTAAAACATAGCGTTATTTTTTTTTATTATCTCTAGTGTAACTTTATGAGCGGTTAATCCCGTTACAATAGGCCAGAGTGCTGTTCAACGATGTCTGTGGAACAAAACACAAGACTAATGTCTCATTTCACGGTCCGCCGGATTTGATTGATTTCTGGGTTTTTGGGCAATTACTTACAGTTACCTAAACTTCTTATAAACTACCTATACTATAGAGCTATGTATTTGCCTACCTCGGTGGTCTAGCGGTGACATGTTCAACCGCAGATCGTGAGGTCCTGGGTTTGATTTCTTTGATTCCTGTGTCTGGCAAAAAGTGTTATTGGGTTTTTTTCTGTTAACAACATTTGTCAGTAGCAGCCCGAAGTCAAGAAGTTGGCGGTGCTACACGCCTCGGAGTCTCGGAGAGTCGGTCCTGCGCCTGATCTCTCTCTGGTCGTGTCAGGGGCCTTTCTCCCGACTGGTTCGAGTTCTGAACCAAATCGAGCTAATGTCAATTCCTAGAGAAATGCAGTATGAATTGACACTAACTCGAATTCAAATTAGATTGATACAGAGTTCGATCCAATCGAGATTAAGGTCCCTCATTGCCGTCCATCGGATTATGAGAGTGAGAGAATAGAGTGCGATTCTGTAACAACTTTAGCCCTTAAATAAAACCGTCAGCGTAGGCCATTTTTAACAGAAACAAATGCTTAATATTAACAAGCATTTCTATGAAATTCAAGTGGGTAGTGTAAACAACATCAAGTCATATTTTAACACTTGAGAATTTTTACGACATTTGTGCTAAGGGCCCTTAAAAGATTTATTTTACACCTACTTAATTTATTAGGTAAACACACAATGGTCTTTTTATAAAAAGTTATGGTAAATAAGTAAGTAGGTTATTATAAAATGTTTGATTACGGTAATAAAATAAAACACGGTCATTAAAATACCAGTGCCGCCATCTATTGACGAGTAGGAATATCTGAACGAATTTTAAGATTATTTCTATATTCCTTTCTTTTCTTTACTATCTCACTAGTTATATTAATCTTACTTGTCTATCAGAAATAAAGAGGTTCGCCCAGACACATGATTTTGTTCCACTGCTGGGTACGGGCCTCTTTTTTTTAATGCGAAAGACGGCTTTGGTCCACGCTTAGGGTTACCAGGAACTAAAATGGGAAAGCTTGTGGCAATTTAAGTGGTTAACAATACAAATCCAATTTTTTTAGAGGTTGAATCATGATTTTAATTATTTCTACATAGGAACCTTATTATTTTTTATTATTCTTCTTATCATTATTTCTCACAAAAGCTTTCAAAAAACTTGTCTTTTCCCGAAATATTATAAAACTTTTCACATGTAAAAAACTCTGACACTGATCTCTGCCCTTGTCAACAAAAAATCCGGTCTGAAGTAGGTAGTTAAATTCCGGATGGAGTCTTAAAAGCTGGTTAAAACAGGATTTATCTGGTCAGATGGCAACCTTAACCGAGCCTGCAAACTACGGTTGGCGGACTAGGTACATACAACATCGAGAAGATAACTTTACGGAGCACCCTCAGGTGTGCAGGATTCGTCACCAGTTACCTATACTAATATTGAATGTTATCTTGCTAGGTATGTGACCCGAACAAGCCCGACAGCAAGTCAACCGCTCCTCTGGCCATCGGTCTGACTGTGACGCTGGGTCACCTGCTCGCTGTGGACTACACCGGCTCTGCCATGAACCCTGCGCGCTCCTTCGGATCTGCACTCGTCGCCAACGAATGGGCTGACCATTGGGTAAGTTATGAAACAACATTCATAATATTTACAGTAAACTAGAAGAAATCCCATCACATTAAACAATATTTTTTTTGGGTAATCACAACCTAAATTATTTTTTTCATTATAAAGGCAGCACATTGTTATTCTTGTAGATATTTCATAATACTCGTGTGTAAGTATTTTTCTACCTTCAGCGTTTGGTAATCCGATCAATCAAACCAGCCTATCTCGGTTGCGGCTGGACATAAACCTCTCCTAATAGTGTGCTAAGAAGCTTCCCAGCAAGAAATTTCTTGAATCAAATTCAACAAGATACTTCCGGTTCGATCAATCCCTTCTTTATCAACTTTTCAACTTGATTGCTTTCTTTAATGATGATTATTTTATTGATCGAGCCAAATAAGTGCATTCATGTTTTGGACTCAATAATATTGTCACGTCTACGTATCCTTGAGTAACATGTATTTTAATTTCAGTACCGTTAGAGTAAGTAGTTTTTGAGCAGGATTGGCATTAGTTTGTTGACTTACGGGTTTCGGCCCCTTAAAACCGACAGCGCAGTTCACTGTTGCCAGGTCTCCCGATTTTCCTGTAGATTTACAGATTTTCTTGAAAATCTCCCGAATTTCCTCAAAAATCTACTGATTTTTACAATCCCTGTATAAAGCTTAATAATAGGAATAAGATCAGTACCTACCAATAAACTTTGTAAAATGAAACACGAAAATTTTACTGCCCTGAATATTGCCGTCATTGCCAGTATGTATAAGTTCATAAAACTTATTAAAAAAAAAAAAATGTTATAAAAGATTCAAACTGCTTTGATTTCAATAAAATATTACAGCAGATTATTATATTATTTGATTTGAAATATTACAGCCGAAAGGTGGCGAAACATAATACCCAATAACATGTAAAAAAAAGAAAGAACAAGAATTTATTATTGCACTCCATTTGAGGCACACAACAACCTAATACTACAATACTTATACATAATACATGTAGGTAATATACAACGTAATTATGATTAGGTACCTACTTCAAAAACCTTGAATTTAGTTGAAAAACATCATCTCCCGTTTTTTCTTAGTAAGCCTCCCGGATTTTGAAAATTTCACCTGGCAGCACTGGCGCAGTTGTAAACGTGCCTTTATATTTTACAGGTATACTGGGCGGGGCCCATCGCGGGCGGCGTCGCGGCGGCGCTGCTGTACGTGCACGGGTTCTCCGCGCCGCCCGCTGACGTCATCACGCCGCCGCGCTACCGCGCCGTCGCCGGTGACGAGAAGGAGGTAACATAATATACGGATATCATTATCTTCATCATTTCAGCCGAAACACGTCCACTGCTGGACATAGGCCTCCCCCAAGCATCGCCACAACGACCGGTCCTGCGCCTTCCGCATCCAGCGGATGCCCGCGACCTTCACCAGGTCGTCAGTCCACCTTGTGGGGGGCCTACCCACGCTGCGCCTTCCAGTACGCGGTCGCCACTCCAGAACTTTACTGACCCATCGGCCATCCGTTCTGCGAGCAATGTGCCCCGCCCACTGCCACTTAAGTTTGGCAATTCTTCGGGCTATGTTATGTCAGTTACTTTCGTTCTCCGAATCTCCTCATTTTTTATTCGATCACGCTGGGACACTCCCGAGATATACGGATATATGAAACTACTAACTAACGCTTTACAGAACTGCTGTAAAACAGTGAGTTAGGCCAAGCCCGCACAGTTATTTTTATTGGCGTGATTTTTTATCGCAAAATCTGTAACACATTGAATGACATGCAGATGCACTGGCGATTAAAAATCTCGGTGGAAAAAACATCTCAGTGCGCGAATAAAAATCGCGCGATTTAAAATCGCGGTACGGCTTTGGCCTAACTCACTGCTTTACAGCACTTCTGTAAAGCGGGCTACACACGTGCAGTTTTAACTGACAGCACGCTTTTCGCCGTCTGGTTTTTTATTTTATCAAATACATATTCGCCGATGCCACGATTCCGCGGACATGTAGCTCCGACCACAAAAATACTACAACTGAATCAAGTCACGATAAAACTCAGGGTGTGTGGACAAAGGGGGCGTCAGTTATAACTGCACGTGTGTAACCCAGTTGAAGTTCCACAAAAACTTTCAAATAAGGTTCATCATCATCATCATTTCAGCCGAAAGACGTCCACTGCTGGACATAGGCCTCCCCCAGTTAAGTAAGGGGGGATATGCCATAATCGCCACGCTTGGCAGGCGGATTGGCGATCGCAGTTGGTTGTTAAATACTCAGAGAACGCTGCTGCCCATACTCTAGTGAATCCCTTAGTCGCCTTTTACGACACCCACGAGAAGAGGTAAGGGTGGTGCAATTCTTTATGTCCGGCAACACACGGAACAAATAAGGTTACAACAGTGTTTTCAAATCACAAAAAAACTCATAAAATCCTCCTAGCATTTTATGAGTTATCTTTCTATTCAACCTATCACAGTTCAATGCTCTGTTAAATGTAAAAAGATTGAGCTCCCATCACAATGTTGCAAGCTACAACTGGAGCAGCTGGGACAGAGCCCTGGGGCCTCTGAACATAAGCGGCTCTGAAAAGTCTATGTACAAGATTCAATAATCATCATCAGCAGCAGGGCCTATAGCTATAATGCGTATAGTTTGACAAACTTATCTGACCCGGTGAGCAAAAATTTTACTAATTGAAACATTTGTCGAACTGTCATTCTTTCTTGTTCTTTTCTTGTCTCTCCTGGTGAAATTGCATCGTGTTATCATCGATCGCAGCGCCGCTACCACCGCTTCAGATAAGTTTGTCGGACTGTAAGCGAGTAACTGATCTTCTATTGGTTGATTACCCCGCCATCTGCTGTTCGTCAGAGCCAGCTGGAAAAGCTGATGTTGTACTACATTAGGGACAAAAAAACACAAGTTTAATAAATTTATTACTTCATTACAAGCGTACTGGACGCCTAGCCCCTACTGCGTGGACAGTGGAGCAAAGCGTAAGTAACTAACACCTCATCATGTTCACCCACATCCCATAGAAAATAATTACTGACCTGATGTTTTTGAAAACCTTAATTATGTACCTTCTTATTTCAATTGCCCACTTCAACAGGGTGGTTTTATATAGGTACGTATACATAAGACACGTAGGTCATTAGACTATTAATCATGCTAACAGCTAATGTTGGTTATTTATGTTTATAGCTGAAGAGGTTGGACGGTAAAGGCGATGATTTGGCTTGAGAGAGCCGGCTGAGGGCCCCCGGAGCCCCCCTGGGCCCCGCGCCCGTCGCGGCGGGTCTGTCCGTGCCGCGCGACACCCGGCCGGGGCCCCCCCGCCACGACAGCACCACCACCACATTCTTATTAATTCAACATAATCGACAGCTTTAAGTGTCCAGTAGCTGAAAAAACCTACAGTGACCATTAAGGACTATGAATATCGAACAAACCACGCTATTATAAGAAATCTGATATTTGGAATCTTATCTCGCGGAGTAATCAAACACTAACGCAAGTCTCGGGGCCATTCTCATTACTCTACTGAGTATATTGTGGAGTGGAAGTGCTAGAGACACCCTAATGTTAAGTCCTAAATCACACGACCAGTTAAAGTACCCATAGATACATGTTTTATACATTGTAAATATCTTTACATCATATTTATGCAAAAATATAAGCTTATTTACATTAAGTACCTATCCAATAAATTAAATTTTGATATCCGCCCCATATTATAAAGTTAAGTTTAATATTTTGATCTTTTTAATGTGTTTGAATATAATTAAATTTTATACTGTTTGATATTTGAGATTATATAATTATCTTTATAAAATTATGCAAACTTAGGTTACAAGGGAGTCTAAGAATATAACAATTTTAAAATTAATCTCATTCAGTGTGACTCCCTTAATAGTGTAGTTTAATTATAAGAACTATAAATAAAGTATTTGTGTTTGACTATAAATCGACTTACAATACATAAAGATAACATTCAAAGAATATCTTCGGAGCTACTGCTAAGCCATATTTTTTATAATTTGGAAAAAGAAAAGAAAATCTAATGGTGTAGGAAACTGCGAAACTGCAGTCGCCACCATTGTTGGTAAGCAATTTCATTGGTTACCAGGGCCGAATATACGACGGGGGCGAGGGGAGCAGGCAAGGCGAGTATGACCCCCCCACATTCCAAAATAAATCGGCCCTGTCTTATGGCGGTTTCATATAAGTAAAATGAATGTGTTAAGTAAGTCGCTTTATGTATAAGAATATGAGAAGGTAGTACCTAAGTAGAACCTGACGAGTTTCAAACCGAAGTGTTCAAAAATATACCAACAAGAGATATTGAATTAAATTATTTTGTAACTGATTTGTGCGAATGTCAAATTAGATATTATACATATGAATGTAAACGTTTTGTCTTCATAAGTTATGATGGTAAATAAATATGATATTATTTTATTTAAGTGTTTCATTGTGATACTAATACCAATATAAAAATAAAATAAATCCTGGTTAAAGGTTAGCTGCAAGCAACAACCAGACACCCCATAGACGCCTCATAACAGACAACCGATGTCTGCAACACATCTATGAAATTTCACTAATGTAGGTAGCCACTATTCGCCACTTGCAATCTTCAAATCAGCTTCGACCACTTACATGAGCCGTCAAAACTGCCGCGATAATGATTAGCCAATAGCCGCGTTGGTAGGGCCAATCAGATTGCAGTACCCCTCAGCCTCAGCTAGTGGCAGAATTTATTGAACGCATTATATTCAACATTAGGCGTCTATTAGACTGTATGGTCGTTGGCTGCAAGCCAGAGAAGTATACACTATACAGGCCACAGAAATAGATAGATAGAATAGAAAAGTGGGCGGCCCGCGCGTGCCAACTCTCTGCATCAGAGTGCAGGGCATTTCAAAGCCTTTCTCAATACGCCTTACGACTTGTTTCTGTAAATACTGTAACAAAAACCCACAAAAATGCCTTATTGCGCTGTTCCTAACTGCAGAAACAAAAGCTTTAAAGTACATTTGATTAAAGTTAATTTTAATGACGTCAATATGGGAGGCATAGTTTGTTCGAAAGTTGCCACGCATGAATCGCAAGTAAAATTGTAATTACAACCATTCTATCTATCTATTTCTGTGATACAGGCATAAGTTTATACTCGTGAAGCTTAGGTACAGAGTATACAAAATAGAGGCACCTCTAGTCATACAATATAAACGTGAAACTAAAAATCGCTTTGCTGGCAGAACTTTAAATAATTCAATTGAAGTGTTTACAGCTACGATGAAAGAACCTATGTTTACAGTCACATTTTTTTGCATGATAAAACAAACTGACACAATACTGACGGATTAAAAATTGTTCCGTTAGGTGTTTTTTGCCAGAATGTATTCTGATAAATAGAGCCATTTATGCTGCCTGCTAGATTATATCATTACAATAGTTGCAAATTCAATTCAGTAACTTCTTTCGTATCGTAGAATGAATATATGCCAGCAAAGTAGTATCGAGGCCAACTACTAACCAGGGAGCGCCGGACGTACAGTCAGCGACAAAAATATCGGAACAGACTGTTAATTAAAAATTATCTAAGCAACTAAGAAAATTCAACTATATCTCAATGACACAAGGGGTGTTTCAGAATGAACACAGTACTCGCCAACAGTCATTCCAACAAGAATTTTATTCTATTGAGTCAATTTAATTGTAATTGTACAGTTTTAACAGTCTGTTTGTCCCGATATTTTTAACGAAAAATTATAATAAGTGACGCCACTCTAGGAGGCCATGTAACTGGAAGTCTGAAATCATTGATAGTAATAATAATAATATGAAAGTTCAATATGCATATTTGAAACTGGTTGTAAATAAGTAAATTTTATAATTTTATTACATTTAATATTGCATAAGGTCTTAGTACAATTACAGTAAATATTTACATTACTTAAAAACAATCTAAATACAATTTTTTATTCATATACATAATTACTTGAGAAAATTAGGCAATCTGGAAAATTACATTTCAATATTGTTAAAATCGAATAAAATGCAATTATTTATTTATTTGTACACACAACACATTTTATTATAGATAACATAATTACATAATCAAAACTTTTAAGCATGTAGTTTGTTCGTCAATATTATAATGAGACTCCAAACAACGCATGGTGTTTTGTTAATTCCTGATGCTGCCAAAATGGCTACTGGCTTTTCGGTAAAATGCAATCTCCACAAAATACGTGTAGTACCTACTCAGGTATATCATAACAACGCATACTATCATAATTCTCGTTGAATATAAATGATTTCCTAGTTCCTGTTTTACGTATGCTGGTCAAACTCTTACGTAAATCGGAACAAAATCTTTGTTTTATGCCCTCATTGAATCTGCCATGGTAAACATAAAATTAAGTGCGATCATTTAAAACTTCTGGAAAAAAAATACCAATTGTAGCGAATAATCACATTTACTGGTAGAGAATATTTTACCGAATCGATTCATATGAAACCTTAAGCTTAAGAGGCTGACAACACCTAAAAAATCAGACCTCTGCGGTCACTTTCGTTTTGTACAGAACTGAAAGAGAGGCAACGAGAGGTGGGACGTCGGGTGCGCCCGCTCAACTTTAATGAAAATTATCATATTTTTTTTTGTTATAAATTTCTAAAAGCTTATATGAAAACCAGAAACAAAAAAGAAAAAGAAAGAAAGAAAATATTTATTTCAGTCTCGGTACAGGTGAGAGAAAAAAAAAATCTAAAAATAGTGTATTAACAATAAACTTAAAATTTATATGCCTGTATGAGACTAAAAAAGGCCCCCATCTCAGCATATGCTACAACACCGAAATGTTGCAGCGCTGGTTTTCGGATGAGTCCCGATAGTGAGGCCACGGGTAAAAACGAGCTAATAAATATAAATACAGTAAACCTAAATTATGTATTATTGTATTAGAGACAAATGTGACAATTAGTTAGGCAATGCTTTAGAAAAATAAAATAAACATCATTTAACGTGTGCCAGGTGTGCCTCCACCTTTAGATCCGCATCATTTGTCCATGACATGACAAACGAAGGGACGCCACGCCAATGCGCAAAAGGCAGGGTTCCAAGACAGGCATCTTACATTTTTAATATGTCAGAGCAAAGAGTAAACATAGGTGATTTAACCAAAGACATTTCTAATTTTCTATACACGGATTTAACTATGAGTAAATAACAACAACAACAACTATGTTTTAGATTATTATCTTTCTTATGTCTTCTTAATTTTATTTATATTTTGTAAATAATAAAGATTGTTTGCTCTAAAGCATATATTAAGAGGTTAGTTTAAAAAAAAAACATCGAGAAAACCTCATGAAAATCTGTTTTGGGCACAATAGTGTCTTTAACCGACGATAAAACTTTTTAACAAAAAATTGAACCGACGAAAACAGAAACTGAACTGAAAAAACTGGCGCCGACTAATTATTAGTTATTTACATTAGTTAGGAGAATAGTTATTAAGACTAGAAAGCTTCATTTTATTTTTCGCTTTTCAGTTTGTTTTCGTCGGTAAAAATTTTTCACCGACGAAAAAAAGGAGGAGGTTCTCAATACAACGTGTATGTTTTTTTTTAAATCTATGATCACGCATAACTTTTTACAGAGTGGTCCGAATTCGATGATTCTTTTTTTATTGGATAGGGTATATCTCGAAGTTGGTCCCATTTAAATTTGAAAATCAAAATCCACCCCTAAGGGTAGGAAAACAGAGGATGAGTGCTTGTTCACCCACTGAATTCTTTTTAGTTATGTTTAGACATAAACACAACACTCATAACTTATGTAGGTACCTACTGTTAGTTTCAGTATTTCCCATGTATTTTCGCTATGTATGTATCCGTTTGCCTAGGGTTCGTGTAGACAACTACAGCAACTAGAATCGACTATTAACAAGCGACTGTAAATTTTTAGTATCTGTTTTCTTCGGTAATTTTTTTTGTTAAAAAGTTTTATTGAAAATATGATCAATTAACATATATTACATAGAAGACTCCCACAAACTGAATAGATACAGCTAAAAATGTTTTAAAAATAAGCCTATTTGGGGTATTTAACTGTTGTCAGCGTCTTAAGCTGTGTCAAGTTTATAATGAGCTCGAAAACATCTTTCGAAACGATATTCCGTGTACTCATGATGACTTCATTTATAATAATAATAATTACGTAATTGTCATTTGTAATTACGTATAGTTCTGTAACATGAGCAGCTAATACTACTTAATATTAGTAGCACGAGGCAGCTGCAGTTGCGGCGACAAGTGCCGCTTCGTATTGCCACCGCAATTAACTATAACTACATGAAAATATGAGGTAAAGTTCAAAGCATATTTCAAGGGCAGATTCAAATGGGATAACTATAAAAATAAAAGAGGATCAGGTCCTTAGAAAAGCATGTCTCCATCCCGCAATATCATGATTGCAACTTACAAACTAAATGGTTTATAAATAGTAGTTTATGAAACTGTTGCATAATAGGGGTTATTAAAACACGAGTGTGAGTTTAAAAACCGAGCCGTAGGCGAGGTTTTTAATAGTATCACACGAGTGTTTTAATACCTAATTATGTCAGTTTCATACACTATTTTATCTACACTCATACAATTTTAAATAAAATACCAAAGTCAAAATCTTGGTAACATTGTCGTTGTTTTTCTTGATTTCTCTGGTAAAACATTGTTCGTAATTTACGTTGCTGCATCCAGAAATTCAGGCGGGGTCATATTCTCCTCAGTTCAGTATCACTGCTGTAGTCAGATATTTTTGCCCAGAATAAAACTTTCGACATACAAAACCATAATAATAACGTAAACAATAACAATAAATTTACAAGTTAGGGTGACCAAATCCAGTAGACCGTGGCGCGCGGCCGCGCACGCGCGCTGGTGCGCGCCTTCACAGATAATAAAATATGGTCTGGCGAAAACATTATAATCGGAACTAATTTTCTATCCTTGTCAGGATTCCGTCAATCTCTGTTTTATCATACAAAAAATATGCCTGTAAACACTTAAATATAATTAAAAGCAATATGACAATCAAAAGTTCTGCCAAAAACGCGATTTTAAACGATAAAAATTTTCAATGTATGACAAGTGGCGCCACCCTGAATTTTGTGTATTCATTGGTGCCAAACTGTACGACTGCTAAAAAAAAGTTTGAAAACTCCTTGGTTAGGTCGAAGTGGCATTAAAAACTTCTTAGTTGGGCTGAAGTGTGCGGTTATGGAAAAAAAATTAAATTACCGCATTGTTTTGTTCAGCAAACTGTATCGTAATGAAACTTTTTAAATTCATTACAGGTGCATGTGCGTAAAGTATGTCATTATGACATTACTTTCGAGTTCATAATTCAAATTTTACGATACGAGTGTAGATAAAAATATTAAATAGGTATTAAATGGAAAATACTCTCAAAAATAATGACTTAGTTTATAAGAATATTAAACTTGATTTTTTTTAACATATTGACATAGTTGAATTTTATAAACTTATAAGAAAGGAAGCAAGTCAGTCTTGAAATACATACTAAAATAGAACTAAAAGTTAGCTTAAAATAAACGTCAAAACATGAAAAATATTTGGCATAATTTAAAATGATATTGTTCCGTTCACGGAATATAGAAAACAAGGGGAAGTGGCATTACGATTACTTAGTACGGGAAAAAGTGTCGCCAAAATCACACATTGGCAATTGAAATAGTATATTAAAATACACAAAGAACAATTACTTATGTGATTGGGTCTATCGAAAATTCAACCTACAATTATAACCTACCTAGCAATTATATAATGTTTTTTTTTATTAAATCTTAATACAAGTTGTGTTTTTTTTTATTATTATTGAAATACTAGCCTATGCCGCGACTTCACCCGCGTGAATGTCGTTTATCACGCATCCCTCGAGAACTGTTCATCTTCCCGGGATAAAAAGTAGCCTATATATTAATCCAGGTTATGTTCTATCTGTATGCTAAATTTAATTAAAATCGGTCCAGCTGTTCTTGAGTTATAAATGATGTAATTAACCCGACTTTGTTTTATATATTAAGATATCAAAATTGTACACATAGCGGTGATTTCAAACAACTATATGACAGTAATTTTTATTATTTATTTATTTATGTACAGTCGCCTGCATGACAGTGGTAACACGTTAATTCGAAAACCGCCCTTACTGCTTACGAAATAAAGATGCTGCTAATGTCAAAGTGTTACCACCGACGTGCGGTCGACCGTACACACAACACATTTTACTATAGATAACATACAGAACAAACACTTGAGCACAAAGGTAAGTAATTCTTCGTTCTGAAGGCCAATTCTCGTAATAAAAACGTTCAAAATATAGTTCCAAACTAATCTCAATGCTTTAAATCTCAATCTTCTGACAGTAATGTTCCTGATTGCCGTTTATTGGTGACTGTTCAGGCCATTTCCGAACGTCTACATTAACGTCACCGGGACGCGAGGGGGCTGAGGGGCGCTCGGCAGATGTAATTGCAACAAGCCATAAGACCGGTGACAAGCTAAATTTAACTTAAATCATCCAACGAAATATTTCTGTACTAATTATCAAAATTAAAGTATCATTGTCAAGAACCGGCATTTCTTATTTACCTGGCCAACTAGAAGCGCAATCATATGGTGACCCCGACGTGATACGAAGAAAAGGAACAAAGAGTGCAAAGTTCAACTTTACCGTTGGCGCATTCAAGTCGAAAAAGGAACGAACTGGACCTCTAGGAATCCGCCAGCCAGCAGCTGCAGCCATCATTTCCGAGGGAAGTGCGTCTATCCTATCGATTTCTATCCTTTCCGTGCTTTAATTTGTTAAGATATCGTTGATAACTCCGATAACTGGCAAAAGTACCTACCTACATATCCGTCATATTTTCTACCCACGTAGAACGACAAATATTTCTATATTGTAGAAAAATTCTACGTAGATTCTTTAAAATGATATTATTTTACTGTTTGTAATTGGATTATCCAATTTAAATTACCCTCTTTTGTATAAAACATTCTGTGTTTGTGAAAAAACTAGTACATTTCAAACACATTATTTTTACGTCGAGTTCATTGCTCCCATTTTAATAATTTCCCATCTTAGTTGTTTCCCTATCGCATAATAATATTAAATCATATTCTTATATAAATTTGCTGACTATTCCAGGTGTACTCCGGGAGTAATCTTGCGAGATTTTGATTGAAATTCATTCATTCTAACGAGTACCGGGCTGCCGCTGATTCGATCACCGTGCGCTCGATCGCTGCGTTCTCCGACGTCGGCTGTGAAACCGGTTTGTTATCTCCGCACAGGATTCACGTAACGTATTCATTGTTTGTTGTTACAACTTTCCATAGTAATTATATTAGCTGTGTTTACGTGTTTGCGCCGACAAAATGTCAGAATTAAAAAACTTGTTTAAACAAAGGAGCAATATTAGAGCTCGTTTAACATTGTTTGAAAAATACTTGATGCCTCTGATGGATTTTGAAAAATTATGTAAGCAGGATGTAACAGAATTGCCAATAAGGTTAGCAAAGGTGCGTGACCTGTCGTGCACATTTGATGAATTTCAGTCACAAATTGAGATGTTGGATGAGGATTCTGATAAGCAAATAAAGGAGCGTGAATTAACAGAGAATATATTTTTTAAATTAATAGCTAAAGCTCAGTCTATTTTAGACTATTTTGATAACGATAAGATCTATTCCTCATCCAACAAAACATACGGCTTAAAATTACCACACATAAAGATTTCTCCATTTAATGGTGACATAACTAAGTGGCTTTCCTTTAGGGATACGTATGAATCGTTAATTCATAATAATGAAAATATTGACGATATCAATAAGTTTCACTATCTTAACTCATACCTAGAGGGCGCCGCTTCTTTAGTTATCAGTTCAGTCTCAATATCAACTAGTAATTATACAATCGCTTGGAATTTGCTTTGCCAGCGATTTAATAACAAAAGGATTTTAGTAAATGAACACATCAAGTGTTTATTTGCAATTGAAAAGTTACAAATAGAAACTGATGTTGGCTTGTACAATTTAATTGACACATTGTCTAAAAATTTAACTGCACTTAATTTATTAGGTGAACCCACTGACAAGTGGGATACGCTTGTTATTTACTTAGCCTCGTCTAAATTAGACAGCGTAACTGTAAGGAAATGGGAAGAATTTAGGAGTGACATGGACTCGCCAACTGTAGATCAATTTTATTCATTTCTCCGTCGACGAGCTACAGTCATGGAAACTGTTAACACAGGAAGGCAGGCTATTAAGAATGAAAGACGTCATAGTATGCCAAAATCAAAATCGTTTATTGCTTCCGCTGTGGACTCATCTCCCAGTAAGCAGTGTGTTTTCTGTAAAAAGGATCACAAGTTATATGAGTGTACTAAACTTAAATCTCTTCCTGTTGACGAACGAATATCACAGATTACCTTGTTAAAGGTGTGTAGCAACTGTTTTCAGGGAGGTCATAAGTCATTCCAGTGTCGATTAGGTGGCTGTAGAATATGCCGTAGAAGACACAACACAATCTTGCACAAACAATATTCCTTACAGAATACCCAACAAAACGAACAGCCGTCATCTACTCTGCCATCAACTTCTACATCTATTACTACGTCTACTGTTGATAATAATACAAAGAAAATTGAAACTAACTTACCTGTAGTTGGCTCCGCTGCAGCATCCGGTCCCTCCTCTTCTATTTCGATGTCTGCTGTCTCCACCAATCAAGCTCTTTTATCCACAGCGTTGGTCAAGGTGACAGTCGATGACAAATCATTTATTTTGAGGGCTTTACTGGACTGCGGCAGTCAAACATCTTTCATAAGTGAAAGAGTTCAGAAAATGATTGGTACCTGTAAAAGAAAGAATTATTATCACTCCGTTTCTGGTTTAGGTAATACAGTATTAAATGTGACAGAGCACTGCAACATAGAAATAAACTCAATATACAACTCGTTCAGTATGCCTGTCAAATGTTTTATTTTACCTCAAATTACTGATAAATTGCCTCATGCTGCATTGAATGTACAAGAATTAGAAATTCCCAGTAATATACAACTTGCTGACCCAAAGTTTTATTTACCAGCCGAAATTGATTTATTGCTAGGCGCCGATATATTTTGGGAGCTGATTCAAACAGCTAGAATTAGTTTAGGTTCACGAAAACCAATACTACAAAAAACTCACCTAGGGTGGATAGTAGCTGGCCCCACGGGGGGAAGCTACTACAATAATTCTAATCAAAAATTGCATTGTAATTTTTCACAACAAATTAAAGATCAATTAGCTATGTTCTGGGAACTAGAAGAAATACCTTCAAATATTAAATACGACAGTCATAATTATTGTGAAAATTTGTCCAACGCCACTACACGTCGCCTCAGTGACGGTAGATTTTGTGCTAGAAGATTCTATAGACAATTTAGGTGATTCATACAACATCGCTGAGAATAGATTGTTTCAACTTGAGAAGAAATTTAAAAACAAACCAATTTTGAAACAACAGTATTGTGATTTTATTCATTAATTGTAAGTGAGTTGCCTGAAATCAAAACTAATAAAAAGGTAACTACAATTGCATTGCAGTCTACTACAAAGCCTAGGCTAATAGATTGTGATAGGTTTTCTAGTTTTATTAATATGCAAAGATCTATAGCTTACGTTTTGCGGTACTTAAATTATAAAAGATATGAACAGGCTCAAGTTACTACTGGCCCTTTTACAACTAATGAATTAGATGCATCGTTAAATATCTTAATAAAACAACATCAAAACGAATGTTTTTCTAATGAAATCAGAATTATTAAGAATAAGTGTAACTTACCGTCGAAATCCAATTTGTTGTCTCTCAGTCCATTCCTCAACGATGATGGTATACTCTGTGTAGGCGGCCGCATCCAGAATTCAAGTGAAACCTGCAATAAAAAACATCCAATATTATTAAATACAAATCACAATTTTACAAAATTATTATTTACTTATTACCATAAAAAACTTTTACATTGTGGACCTCAATTGTTGCTCAGCGATTTAAGGAATAAATATTGGCCCTTAAAGGGAAGAATATTAGCAAGAAGTACAGTAAACAATTGTAAATTGTGTAGAATCATAAAAGCTAAAAGCATTAATCCTATAATGGGAAACTTGCCTGCGTCGAGAGTCACTCCTAGTCTTCCGTTCCAGGTGAGCGGTGTCGATTTCGCCGGGCCATTTTACATTACCGATCGCAAAGGTCGTGGGTGTAAAATTACTAAATGTTACATGTGTCTTTTTGTCTGCTTCAGCACAAAAGCTGTGCATTTAGAAGTAGCGAGTGACCTCACTACTGATATTTTCATTTTATGTTTGCGACGTTTTATATCCCGAAGGGGAAAGCCCTTAGAATTGTACTGCGATAATGGAACAAATTTTGTTGGCGCAAACAACGATATCACAAATTTTTTAAAGTCAAGCAATGAGTTCGTGACCGGTTTTGCTGCCGACGAAGGCATTCAATTTAGATTCTCGCCAGCTTACTCCCCCCATTTTGGTGGGCTTTGGGAGGCGGGCGTTAAGTCCGCAAAATATCATACGACTAGGATATTAGGTGATAAACATCTGACGTTTGAGGAGTTGTCAACGTTGTTTGTACAAATTGAGGCTATCTTAAATTCCCGTCCGTTGACCCCTCTTTCATCCGACCCTAATGACCTTAGTCCTTTGACTCCCGCGCACTTCCTGATCGGCAGGCCACTAACTGCACTACCTTCAGAAAGTATAGTCAATGAGTCAACAAACAGACTCGATAGATACCGATGTCTCGACCAACTGCAGCAACATTTTTGGGAACGCTGGAGAAACGAGTATCTCCACGAACTGCAGCAGAGAAACAAATGGCGGTCTGCTCAAAAGGGACTTCAGGAAGGCGAATTAGTGATAATTAAGGAGTCCAACGTGCCACCATTGAAATGGCGTATGGCGCGTATTAGCAAGCTTTATCGTGGCACTGACGGAACAGCACGAGTAGCGGATGTCCATACTGCAAAGGGCACCGTCCGGCGAGCAGTCCATAATCTTTGCTCCCTGCCTGAACCAACTTCAGTAGCAGTACCTCGAAACTCTGAAGCTTTCGAGGGGGGGGAAGATGTTCAGGCCATTTCCGAACGTCTACATTAACGTCACCGGGACGCGAGGGGGCTGAGGGGCGCTCGGCAGATGTAATTGCAACAAGCCATAAGACCGGTGACAAGCTAAATTTAACTTAAATCATCCAACGAAATATTTCTGTACTAATTATCAAAATTAAAGTATCATTGTCAAGAACCGGCATTTCTTATTTACCTGGCCAACTAGAAGCGCAATCAGTGACATTAATGACCTAAGTGTTACAAATAAACGGCAAACAGGAACATCTACTGTCAGGAGATTGAGATTTATTTTATTTTTTATTTAATCTAATTACGAGAATTGGCCTTCAGATATCATTTTTACTCGTTAAAATTACACAATAAGGTATAATCTAGTATTTCACGTAAACATTCGAGACGTCATCGTGTCGCAGCGGGAAACTAAGTGCGATTAAGTTCATGTTAGGCACCTACGCTTAATTTTGCAGTAGCCGTACGCCACTTCCCTTTGTTTTTTTATGTTTAAACCATTTAAACCATTTATTTTGCCACACATACACAAAATATACACATTACATGCAAAGGTAACAGGACAAATTAATGAGAACACAACATGCATACAACATAATATGTGTGGCAAGGGATCCAGCTCAGTATTTGCTGTGCATGTAGGTATGCACAGCACTGATTTTCAGCTGGTCCCTCCCATCTGTATATCTTAAAAGTGAAATTTACGCGCACAAGAACAAAAAAAAAAAGTAAATCAAAGAAGACATCTGACATCAAATACCTAATACAAAAAAATGTTCCGTGGTTCATTTAAATAACCGTTTTTTGCATATTTCAATCAATGCACTATGTCTTTGATCTTTAACTTCTATTTCTGAGGCTCCCATATTATATAATGATTATATCATAATCAGTTTTTAGTTAATTGTTATTATAAATTACTTTCCCTTTATTTATTTATGCACAACTGGGTACAAATGCGGTATTAACGCCATAATCGTTCTCTACCAGACAACTATAAACATCCACCATACAGGCCATAGTCGCCTCATTAACAAGTGACCAATGTCTGTCAACACATATCACTAATAGATCTGATATAAGTCGCCGCTATTCGCCTTTTAAGAACTTCAAATCGGTTTCGACCACTTATGTGAGCCGTAAATACTTCCAGGTTAGTGAATAGCCAATAGCCGCCTTGGTAGGGCCAATAAGATTGCAGTACCCGCCGCTTTTTTGTACCATAGCTAGTTGACAGAATTAATTGTACGCATTATATTCAACAATTAGCGTCTATTGGGCTGTATAGCGGATGACCATCAACTTTCTTATGAATATAGCTCATTGATTATCTATTATGCTAAGTTTACACGACCTTAGTACTTGTCATTAGCGCTGCTTGTCGCTTAGTAAATAGGATCGGCTTCTATTCGGTGTACTCGCACTTTTACTAATAATAATCACGAATTCAGTCGTTTTTGCTAAGTTTACACGAGCTTAGTACTTGTAATTAGTACTAATTTGCTTCTACTTGTCGCTAAGTAAATAGGATCGGCTTTTATTCACTGGCAAGGGCAGGAGGATGACTTGCACTTTCACTAATACTAATCACGAATTCAGCCTTTTACACGCTGGGTATTAGAGAGTGCATCTGTGTTTGCGCACACACTTGTTCACTATAATATGTCCCGCGCACATGGCTAGTCTCCGCTGAGATTAGCCGCCGTGATCGAAATTCGGTAAAGAGGACATTATTTTTTATTAGTGTAAGTGACAAGTACTAAGCATTAATTACTAACATAACATAACATCACGCCTGTATTTCCCCGAAGGGGTAGGCAGAGGTGTAATAGTACACCCACATTTCGCCAGTTATGTTATAGTCCCATGTAATAGGGGGCGAGCCTATTGCCATTGACCGGGCACAAATCCAGACTGCGGACTGCTACTGAAACTTTCCTAATGAAAAAACCCAATAACACTTTGCCCGCCCCGGGAATCGAACCCAGGACCTTATTAGCTACTAAGCTCGTGTAAACTTAGCTTTAGTGTTAGGATAAACTTAGAATTACAGGTATTAGTGTAAGTGAAAAATACTAAGCATTAGTTACTAAATTCGTGTAAACTTAGCATTATTATTGTTCATTTATAAAAACAACGCAAGGCTTGCTAGATTTTACTATTATTTAGCTGCCTACTTTATTAATACCAATATTTCTTATTTCTTGATCCATTTTGATATTATTATGTACAATATGTGTAGGTACTTAAATCTTATTGTCATTATTCTAAGTTATTTTATTTTAACAACTTAAATGTACAATCTTAAATTATTTATCTTATAATTATTATTACATTCATATTTACAACTGGCTGTGCCCGCGGCTTCACCCGCGTACTGAAATAAAATCTAGCCTATGTTACTTCTGGATAAAGTAGCTTTCTAATGGTGAAAGAATTATTAAAATCTGTTCAGTAGTTTCAGAGTTTATCGATTACAAACAAACAAACGAATTTTTCCTCATTATAATATTATTATTATATATATTTTATAATAATAATCACTATCACTGCATAGTATAAAACAAAGTCGCTACCCGCTGTCTGTCTGTCCCTATGTATGCTTAACTACGCAACGGATTTTGATGCGGTTTTAAAAGATAGAGTGATTCAAGAGGAAGGTTTATATGTATAATACATGCATAATATAATAGAGAAACACGGATAATTTTAGAGGTTTCTAATGTGATGTCGTAAATAAACACATTTTTTTGCGCTTACATTGCAAACGCTGGCTGAACCCTACGAGATAGATCAAAATAATGTACTACAGTATTGTACACCCTAAAAAGGTCTACAAAAAATCCGCGATGATATATGTCTATCTCTTAGGGATAACCCACAATAACCATTTTTTATTCTTTACTTTTTACGTGAAATAATGGCTTATTTACGAAGCGATTTTAAGCAATACAGCATAACTCCTTATCCAATTAAGTACCTTAAATACATTGTGCATTTAATATAGATCAATATGGCCCCTCACAGCATGTAATTTAAATGAATATTTTCGAAGATATTATAGATTTAAAATGCAGGGATATAGCGGTTGCGGCGTTACCGGCCGGGGGCCCGGGGGCCCGGCGGCGCGTGCCTATAAATAGCGCGTCGAAGGCCGCGCTTCGCCGGCGAATGGAGTCCCACATGGGACTCTCCGCCAACCAGCCCGGTTAAGCAGAAATGGTACCTCTGTACCACCTGCGAGAGTCAATTCGAAAAAAAAACCGCGCTTCGCCCTATAGCACTTTAAGCAGCGATCGCACGCGTTTATCGGAGTTTAGAGACTACTTTATCCCAAAGTAATATAGTTTATATTTTACTTCAGTACGGGGGCGAAGCCGCGGGCTAGTATTATATACAACGTGTATCAGAAATGCGTGGTCATATTTTAAGAGCTCATTCAGGGCATAGCATAGAACAACTTTTACTATGGGACCATCCCTGAAATCGCGAAAAAAATATCAGCTGTTCCCTACTAAATTATCGATGTCGCTCGACATAGTGTAAGGATCAGGTAAAAAAAAAACGCGATTTCAGGGATCAATCCTATAGTAAAAGTTGATCAATAGAAAGCTGAATAAGCTCTTCAAATATGACCACGCATTTCTGATACACGTTGTATAACATGACCAGTGCCGCGATGATTCTTACTTTACTATTTAAACAATATTATTTATTTACATCAATAAGTTTTTCTACCTATTATTATTAATCAATTCCATAAATAAAAATTATCTTCTATAAAAATGCAAAACTTATAATAAAAAATTACGAGACTCTCATGTGAATTTGATAATTCTACAAAAATCTAGACTAATAAATAATTTACGTATTTACAAGATGTCTTGCCTGACACTCGTAGTAACAGACCTATATAACGTGTAATTGGAACAACTGAAAACTTCTTAAAGGGTCATTATACTCATTAACAAGAACAACTTTTACTATGGGGCCAGTCTAGAAAACGTGAAAAAAGAAAGTTGCCTACATTTTGTCGAGTTATGCGAACATAAATTTATGGAACTACAGATTTTATTCGAGATTTCAGGGTTGGTCCCGTAGTAAAAGTTGTTCATAATGATGATTACAATGAGCCCTTAGTGGTTTTCATTTATTTCAATTACACCTTGTATTGAAAAAAACAGGTTGTAAACATTATTAACTGAAAAAATTATAATAGTTCAACTAGACTCCAATATTCTTGAAGTTTTTTGCACCGCCAGATAAATGCATCATAAATTTGGCACATGCACTAGTGCTTTACAGTAACAAAATATTTAAAAAGTACACTAGCTATTCTGCAGACCGCGAATACTTCTATTAACCACTCCAACTGAGCCTTCTATGCTTGTATTAAGAGTGGATTTATCAGAAAAGTAATTCAATGCTACGTAATTTATTAATAACTTACAATCTCGCGATCATCGCTTTAGTTATTGGTCTCTTACGGCCAAAATTTATATCCAATCTATCCACGATTTACCCTACTAGAGATAGAAATTTGACATATTTTAAATGGAGCTTATGTCAAATTCCTATCTCAAGTAGGGCAAATTGTGGATAGATTGGATATTAATTTTGGCCGTTATTGATTTAGCACTTTCTTGAATGCGAAGTTTACACGAGTTTAGTACTTGTTATTAGCGCTGCTTGTCGCTTAGTAAAGAAGATCGGTTTCTATTCACTGGCACTTTTACTAATACTAATCACTAATTCAGCTGTTTACACGCTGGGTATTAATATAAATGACAAGTACTAAGCCTTAGTTACTAAGCTCGTGTACAACCCGGCTGGCTAAGCCGCACTGAACTAACGCAAGCGAATGTTCGCTCGCAGCCAAAATATTTACTGGTAATAAAAAAATTGCCCAATGTTAAAAACAAAGTAAAATTGTAAAAACCTGTAATTATATGAACTTGAAACATTTCTGCTTGTCGTGCGGTATCCTTGTCTTAAAGAGTACGGAGTCTGCTCGATACTGTGTTGTCAAAAGCGGTGTATACCCCATCACCTGTGTGAGAAAACGAAACAATATTATTAGACATAGTATTTGAGGGGCCGCTAGGCAGCAGGGCAGCTGTCAATTTGTTGAAGCGAAACTTCTATAGCGTTAAAGATATAAATTGTGGAAAGAAAAAAAACATTCACGAGCCGGATACAAACCTGAGACTCGTAAAAAAATAGCAAAAATCCTAAATTCGATACCACGAGCAGTGTTTACGGTGTCTTAGTGGCGAAAGCACTGACGTACTGTACTGTAGGTTTGAATCCTGATCGTGAGCGATTTTTTCTTTCCACAATTTATATCTTTAGAATTCGCTTCGTATGCGTAAATGCGTTAAAAATAATAAAATAATTCTATAGCGTAAGTGCGCTCGGTCGCCGGGGAGTAAACCGAGACAAAAATGTGAATTCAGCGTCACCGTCAACGTCCTCCTACATTACCGCGCGGCTACAATGCTGTCTCCAACACACACACAGGGGCCTTACTCGCGACTGGATCGAGTGCTGTATCAATCGAATTTGAATTCGAGTTAGTGTCAAATCGTACTGCATTTTTCTAGGAATTGACATTAGCTCGATTTGGTTCAGAGCTCGAATCAGTCGGGAGCAAGGCCCCAGGTCTGCGCGCTCACAAACGCTCATTCTATCCGCACTTGCGGTCAAAATTAACATCCAATCTATCCACGATTTACCCTACTAGAGATAGAAATTTGACATATTATGTCTAATTCCTACCTCTAGTAGGGCCAATCGTGGATAGATTGGATATTAATTTTTGCCGGTGTGGCCGATCGATAGTCTACGAAAAAATAATAGTATCGATAGATTATCGTTTGCTTACTACGCGGCAATACTATCGACATATAACTATCGTTAATATCGAATATGACTATCGAAAGCACTATTACTATTAGTGACCAATACTATCGATAGTATTGCCATATTATTATGTTGATAGTATTCCCAATCGATATTGTAACCGACTTTTAAGGTCAACTATCGATACTTTGGCAACGCTGTTGCTTAGAAGCCTCGCTTCTGTCAGGCGTGCCCCGACGCCACCTGTTTTTTATTAAAAACCTTAATTCCATCACACATGATTCAGTTTCCATTACAACTAAAATATTTTTGTTACACATTTTGTCATTCGAAATTCACTTCAAAGACGAGCTCATATTCGTGTAAGTTGCAATAATGTATTTCTATTATCTCATTGACTTTGGTATAAATTGTTAGTTAATCTTAAATTACGGTCTAAAATTTGAGTTTATTTTAATTAAGCACAAAAGCAATGGAACACAGTCTAGGAGATAGGAAGTGGGATTCTAGGAGTAAAACTTACTGATCGTGTAATAAACTCTATACTGCATATTAAAACTCAAATTTCTGATGTAGGCCAGACAGCTGGCAAGCTTAAGTGGAACTGGACTGGTAGCCGCATGCCAGAGGAGGTATGGGCGGAAACATCACACAGTGGGTCCCATACAGCAGCAAATGACAGCGCGGAAGGCCCAGGAGATGGCGAGACGTACTTGACTCCTATCTGAAGGATTGTCCGCAGGCAGCAAAAGACAGGGACAAGTGGTAAAAGGGAAGAGAGGCATGCCCTGCAGTGGGACGGTACAGGCTAATTATAATAAGCACACGGTGAATCTCAAGACTCCATATTCTAACATTCGGAGATTCAGAAGGAACCGAGTCGTGGATTAGACGTTCTATTTACACCGTAAGAGGAAATAAACGAAGATGATTACCTGTGAGAAGAACTGTATACATTTATGTCTCTCGTGGAAGTGCGTTTCGTCTGCTGACAGCGTCACTGGACAGCCGGGACACCGGAACGTCCATCGAGATGTTACCTATAACAACAATCATTAAATAACTGTAGCGTCTTCGTTATTCAAATTGGGTTTTATTATCGTCTTTATTAACCTGCCATCTGTCTTTCGTTAACGCTTAGTCGTTTGAAGATGTGCCTTACTCTGGTCGATATCCTTGTTTTTTCGTGTTGAAATTCTATTGATACCCTTGACTGGGGTAATTTGAATTCTACTAATTAAAAGCTCACGGTGGTCGTCCTCAGCACAAAAGTGGCTTCGGGGTCTTCGGTGGAACACACAGGGAAAATCTTCATCTACAACCGGGATTTGAACTGATCCAGTGTAACGATAGGGTACGATGGTGATGGTGAGAAAACCTACCATCAAAAACTCTAAGATTAATAAGTCGTAGTATAATATAAACGTAGTATAGCCACTAGAATTAAAGAACATATAGCTGACGTCAAGAACAGACGCTCCACAGTCTGCAGTGTCTGAACATGCATTTTGGTGTCCTGAAATACAGGCTTACGCCTAGTTTAGGCACAAGTCTCCCACAGTATACTGTAAATTGTATTGTGGTGAGAAATAAATCTTATCTTAATACTAATTATACAAGAAATGTTATTTGAAGTGAGATATTGTGGAGAGAAAATAATAATTTATCTTATCTTATCTTATACCCTAGACAAACCCAACCATTTTCTTCGATCTGATAAACCACAATTTCTGGCGAAGGAAAACCGATATGTACAGTCAACAAATCGGAATCATGACCCACTCAGCCGATAATTCGTATGAAATTGTCAAAACAGTAAAATTTTCTTCTTATTAGCATTGTGCTGCACTAAGGACATTTTGAATATAAGGAAACTGTGTTAATACGGGTCAGAGGTCTATGCAATTTTAAGCTTTATTATTAAATGCAATCGATTTAATAATTGGATAAAAAGTCATGTTTTTGATAAAGCTTGAATTACGTTTTGAAATTCGAATTAACTGTCGTTCCGCATAGTTTACCTATAAAAAAGAAGTAAACATTTTTTTTTTCCAAAAACCTATACAAACTCTTGAACTCTTTCAATTTCAGAAGAATATAGGATAATCAAATTAAAAGAAATTGGTAAACTAATTGTCACTGCCCAATAAAATTTATAACAAGTTTGTTGCCAGGGAAATATCTTTAAGCGAAATTCGACCTAATTGTATTTGAATGTTTTTAGAAAATTAAGCTTATGGTGGGTCATGATTCCGTTTGGTCGAGTGTACCTATAATGCTCCATGAGGCTATTGAAATTAAATAACATCCTAATTTGAATATAGAAGATGGTTGGCAGCTACCACCTCTTTGGAACAGCACGCTACACTGTAAAACATAATGATACTGTAAGAGACTACTGCGTGCATCGAAACGATTTTAATTAATTAAAAATTGTATGATAGTTTTAAATATATTTTTAAATGTCTGTAAACACACTTGTCATCTTAGTATTCCTGAGACCAAGAACGCTGCAAAGCTTTCAAAACTTCAGGAAAACCAATTTAAATAATATACGCGATGTAATCCGGTTAAACTTGTTTATTTATTTTTTGTTTTAACGAGTTAATAAAATAAATATTTTTGGGACATTTTTATACAGCACCATCTAGTCTCAAACTAAGCAGAGCTTGTACTATGGGTACTAGACAATGGATATAATACTTAAATGCTTTTTTTTTGTAAATACATACTTATAATGCATAAGGAACACCCAGACCAACACAAACACAAATATTATTATTATATTATTATTTATGATCATCACACAAATATTTGTGTCCTGTGGGAATCGAACCCACGACCTCGTGCTCAGCAGTCCGACACTCGAACCACTAGACCACAGACGTCGTCGAATATTATTAAATAAAGTGTTCATGCACAGACCTTAACGGGAGGCTTCCTAGTGATGTGCGAGACGAGGAAGTTCATGGCGATGTCCTCGCAGTTCATGTAGTCGTCCACGTAGTCGCGGATGGCGGCGGGCAGCGCGCGCCAGTAGGCCCACAGGTAGTAGCGGTGCACGAAGGCCGCGCCCGTCAGCACCATGCTCAGCTCGCAGCTGCCGCACCAAACCATACAGTGATATCCATTTATAAGGCGCACATTTGAAAATGGAGTTTAAGACGCTGACAACAGCCAAATACTCCAAATAGGCTTCTTTTAAAAACATTTTTAGCTGTATCTATTCAGTTTGTGGCAGTGAAAAAAATATATGTTAATCTTGATCGTATTTTCTGAAACTGTATTGTGCCCAAAACACGTTTTCTTGAAGTTTTCTCTATAGAAAAGAATTGTAAACTAACCTCTTAAAACATGTTTTAAAGCAAACAATCTCTATTATTTACTAAATATTATAAATAAAATTAAGAAAACATTTGAGAAAGACAATAATCTAAACATTTGTTGTTTCTGTTTTTCAAATAAGCTTTTAGTTTTTTATTTTAAAAAAAAATGTTAATTTCCATTCAAGTTGAGCGGCGTATCCGACGTCCCTCGGCTCGTTGCCTCTCTTTCAGTTCTGTACGAAACGACAGTGACCGCAGAGGTCTGATTTTTTAGGTGTTGTCAGCCTCTTAAAGGAGATGTCCAGAAACGGTTCTTTAATAAACAAAAATTCAGTAGTAGTAGAGCTCCTTTGTGAAAGAGCTCGTCCGGGGAAGTACTACCACCGTACCTACTTCTCCGCCAAATAGTGATGCTTGCATTACTGTGTTTCGGTCGTAAGGGTACGGGTGCCAGTGAAATTACAATCACATGAGACTTTCCATCTTCATGTCTCAGTTTGGCGCGGAAACGTGGTGCATTAAAAGTCGCGATAGCAGCAAGATTGATGCCTTCGAAATGTGGTGTTGGCGAAGACTACTTTGTATACCATGGACTGCCATGAGAACTAATGTGTCTATACTGGAGGAGCTCAACATCACCAAACGACTATCTACAATATGCCAGGAGCGTGCCCTCAGCCTTTTCGGGCATGTTATGCGATCACCTAGGCATTGTCTGGAAAGGCTCTTGATACTGGGCCGGATAGAAGGAAAGCGCGCTCAAGGAAGAGCACCGGCAAGATGGTCAGACGCCATTAAGAGGGCTGTCGGAGGCAGCATGTACCGAGCGGTCCACACAGCGGAAGACCGCATAGCTTGGAAATGCGTCGTATGTGGTCGCGATCCTCAGCAGTGAGGGAACGACGAAGAAGAAGAAGAAGTCTCAGTTTGGCGAATCGACTTGCGGTACCATTTAGGCAACAGCCTAGGTGGTATTGCAGTTGTTATGGGCAAAGGTAACCGCTTAACATTAGGTGGGCCTTTAGCTCGTTTCGCCATCCTATACATATAATAAAAATAAAAATCTAACAAGGTTAAGTTAAATATATTTATTTATTTTTTGATAGAGGTCTTAAAAACTAGCATTTTACAATAAACCATATATTTTTAAAGACCTCCATTTTGAGTAAAACTTTTTTTATTTTTGGCAGAATTTACTCCTAAAATGATATGAATTATAAAATGGATGTAGATAACCTAATGTTAAAAATGCATTATTAGATTTGAAAATGTATACCTAGTGTTGTGTTAGATTACCCTACAATGTTTGCATGCCCTATTTCAGGCGGAATATTATGTACCAGCAAAACTTGCAAATGACAGCAGAAATTGACATTAGACGCATTAGACAACACTTTGACAGCTCAATCTCACAAATTATTCAACGTTAGTGTAGTTTTTTGAGTTGCCATCCGCCAATAAACTATATCTACTAACATTAAATTACTTCTTGCTTTTCTTTTAAATGGAAGGGGTCTAAAATATGTTTTTTCAGTTGTTCTAAGATTCTTATTTTTGCCGCTTTTAAACCAGTGTAGTTTAGTGCTGGTTAGAATTATCTCGGAATAAAGAACCAACATCCATACAAAAAGCTTTAAAATATAATGAAAATCATACCAATTCTTTGTTAATTTAAACGCCTTCAAGATTTATGTTGATCAAAGAGAGTTTTAGAAATGTTTGGAACATTTCCACAAGGTTAATACTCTGCATATAATAATGTACTTATCATCGTTCACAGACTCGTTTGTTGTGATTAGTAGAATGATGATTTAATGTTTGGGAACTCACCTATAGTTAGAGTTGTAAAGAAACCCGTTGTTAAAATTAAGGTCCCAGGCATGATACCGACCGGGAAAACCAACGATTCGGTCGCGATGCTCACGCCACACCCTGCATAAAAATATCATACAAATTATGAATGGTTCTTAAAACACTTTAGAAATGTAGCCAAATCGGCTCACTACGTTCTGCAAAGAAAGCTCGCGAAGCTCCCACTCGGCCGATTTGGACGTTTCGAATTACAAAATGAGTTGTAATGCGCTATCACAATGACCCTTTATGAAGTTCACCATACTAACCTGAATGCGAAGACGATCTCGTCGTGACGTAGATGCGCGTCATCGTCCACGCAGAGCACTGCCTCGGTGTCGATCAGGTGGTACGGCAGGAAGCGGTTGTTGAGGGAGTTGCGGGCCGCGCGCACTACGGCCACGGGGGCGCCGCTCTCGGGCCACGAGGCCACCCCGCCCGGGGACGATGGGCCGTTCCATACCACCACCACCTGAATAATGAGTACGAGAAATCAGTAGAAGCTTAATTTATCGACCGAGAGACGCTATTGGATGTTTACAGTTCGTTGGAGGATGGAAAACCGAGAGAACATTATAATTTCAGCTGAGTTCTTAAAAGGCTCTGACTTACATAACCAGCCCATTACTGTCCCACTGCTGGGCACGGGCCTCTTCTCAGTATGAGAAGGCTAAGGCCTTAGTCCACCACGCTGGCCTAGTGCGGGTTGGCGGACTACACACACCATCGAGTACTGTATGGAGCACTCTCGGGTGTGCAGGTTTCCTCACGATGGTTTCCTTCACCGTTAAAGCAAGTGATAATCAAATTCTGATCAGCACATGAATCGAAAAGTCAGAGGTGCGGGCCGGGATCGAACTCGCAACTTCCTGCATGGAAGGCAAACGTTCAACCACTAGGCTATCACTGCTCAGTGCTTAGGCTCTGACTTACATAGGATAATCTCGACTTAGTCTTAGAGACTTGAGGAAACTGCCATAGAAAATGCTTAGTCACTACTACTAGAAGAGATATTGGGGAATTTAAACCACTATAAAAATAAATGCCTACCTTATTTAAATACGGCAAGCCCCTCAATCTGGCCAGCGCAGCTGCCAACACAGTTTCTCTCTCGTAAGTTAGTATGACGACAGTGAACTGTTCCCGGGGCCGGTCGCCACCAAGCGCCTCGCTGAACTCCCGGCCCGAGCCGCCCGCGCCCGCGCCCACCGGCCGGAACCCCGCGGCCGAGCCCAGAAACCGCGCCTCTGACGTCACTGCCGGGTCCCACGGCAGCTGCGGGAACAACGCGAACGGTTCTCCCCACTCGTTCCATAACTCATATCCATGGAGTAATGCCACGGAATAGTTCCGACGGTACGCGGGGCTTGGGTACGGTGCTTCAAGTGGGCCGAGGGTTTCTTCAGGCTCAGCGTCGACGGCCGGGGGCTCGATACGAGGCGGGTAGTAAGAATCATTGAATGCGGGGGTGCCAGTAGTTGGTGCTACCGGCTGCGCTGGTATGTGCAATCGCGTGCGAAGGTTTGCTAGCAGAGAGTCCACACTCGCCTGCACGGAGCTAAGGTACCGCTCCCACAACACGCGGCCCTGGCGGCGGATCGCGAGGAGGTCGGCGTCACCCATCGCACGTAATAAGAAGTGGAGTTCAGTCACACGTGCCCGCGGTAAAGATAACGTGGCTCGTCGCCAGTCCAACACTTCATCGTATGGCAATCTTATACGATCTCCACCTAACAGCACCGGGATCGCACCGGATCTCAGAGCCTCGTACAACCTCGCTTGCAACAACGCCGTGGTGACATACGTCATGTCCGCGGGAGCGAGAATTAATGCGAAAGTGGAGTCCCTTAGCACGGCGCGACGAGATCGATCCGTACCACAAAGCGCCCAGTCTCCAATAGGCAGAACAGAGCGCCTCTCTACCGGCGGGTCGCATTCGAACTGCAGGTGGAACAAATCCGAAGCCGGTGCGAAGGTCACCATCTTCTGCAAGGCCTCAATCAGAGATTTGTCGTGATCCTTGTCTATTGATCCTTTCGGTGGCGGTTGCGATCCCTGAAAACTAAATGTAGCTCATGAATTCGTACCTAATAATAGTTATCAACATTTTAACATTGACAAACCTAATGAATATGTGAAATATTTTATTGTGATTCTAATTCTCGGTACTGAAATAATTGAAATCGTTTACCTTAGCAAATATCTCCGTCTTGCAGGTGCTATAGGTGCACAATCGGCCCACACATCGCCGCCGGGCGGGCCGAGTGCGGGCGGTGTTATGATGTCGAACCCTGGCCGGAACTGATCATGTGTGAACGTAGATTGCGCGATAATGGCTCGCCCTATCGAAGCTCCCCGAAAAGCGTCTCCCGAGCCCACTGATAGCTCCCTCCGCGCCATGTTCACGAGAACATGGTTACGACCATCGCCACCCCAGTACGGCAAGCTCTTGATGGCTGTCTCGTTCAACAATAGCTTATAAGTATTTATTGTTTGCCTGAAAATAACATGTAGAGCTCATCATTCTTATAGAATTTTTTTGAAAAAAAAACTTATTTTAATACACTTACATGGGAGTCTTCTCGAAAGGAAAGGCTTCACCTACAATGACAAGGTACACACATGCCTCATCTGGGTTGCGCGTTATGTGTGTATTGTAGCCCAGCGTCTGACGAAGAGTTGTCTTCAGAAAGCCATCTACTTCAGCACCGGCAAGAGGCGCAAATACGTCAGGATCATAAAGGTAGACGGGGAAGCCAGATGTTAAGGAGCAACGGGAGTGATCGAAGCAAGAAAACATGCGGCAGTGGACTTCAGAGGATGGCGATATAGGGGGCAAGGTAGGAGGCAGTCGTGAGGGTAATATTTGTAGAGGCGGTGCTAATTCTGGTGAGTCTCGTCGAATGGCCTCCAGTTGCGCGATGCGCGCTTGGTCGGCCGAAACGCGTAATCGTTGTAGCTCGGCGGCCGCGCGTGCATGCTCTGCCTTGGCGCTGTCGGCTTTAGCGCTAGCCGCCGCTGCCTCACGCTGCAGACGACCGCGTTTCGCTTCCAATTCGCGTAATTCAGTAGATACTGAAGCCTGCAATGTTAAATAATAATTTATTATTTATTTTAATTATTTTTTTTTAATTTGTTATTTATTTTTTAGAAGTAGTAGAGCTCCTTTGTGAAAGAACTCGTCCGGGGAAGTACTACCACCGTATCTAATTCTCCGCCAAATAGTGATGCTTGCATTGCTGTGTTTCGGTCTGAAGGGTACGGGTGCCGGTGAAATTACATTCACATGAGACTTTCCATCTTCATGTCTCAGTTTGGCGAACCGACTTGCGATGCCATTTAGGCAACAGCCTAGGTGGTATTGAAGTTGTTATGGGCAAAGGTAACCGCTTAACATCAGGTGGGCCTTTAGCTCGTTTCGCCATCCTATACTATAAAAAAATAAAAATAAAATTATATCAAAAATTGAGCAGATAGCCTAGCAGTTGAACTAGTGGTTGAGCTTGCCTGCACCTCTGAGTTTTCGTTTTCACATACAGATCATAATTTGACTATCACTTGCTTTTACAGTGAAGGAAAACATCCCAACTAATAAAATCAAACCTGCACAACTGAGAGTTCACTACAGTTCTCGATGGTGTGTGTAGTCTGCCACCCACAGTAGGCCAGCGTGGTAGACTAAGGCCTGAATACCTGATAATACTGAAAAGAAGCCCATGCCCAGCAGTGAGACAGTAATGTTATGTTATGTTAAATGAAGCCTTTTAAGGTAAGTTTTTTAACAGATATATCATTCTGTTAAAAAACTTACCAGACAGATTTCAAAATATTTATTATCGCTATCTGAGAGCACTATAACATATTGATTGATATCACAAGAATATTTATTATTGCTATTTGAGAGCACTATAACATATTGATTGATATGAACAAGAACGCATCTTTCTGTATTTAGAAGTAAGCAGTTTTAAACAAAAGTATAATATGTAGTTAAAATTAAGGAGATAAGAACTCATAGGTAGTTCGGGATTTTTTGTCACCTTCACAACATGCTCCTCAGTGCAAGGGCGGATCCAGCCTTTGTGTCAGGGGGGGGTCGTGTACTTATATCCAGCCCCGGATCAAAAATTTTAAAAGGAGGGTGCAGAGTCGCCTTCTTGGAAAAAACTTTCAACCAATAAAATCCTAGGATTTTCGTAATTTTTGCTAAAACATTAATTAATGTTAGAGCTTTAGATTTTCTCTTTGCAGAATATTAATGTAACGAAATAGTTATTAATAGTTAGTAACAAAACCGCGAATTTTTATCTGTCTTGGCTTTGTATTAACTACAGAATAGCTGTTTACAACATACGCCCAGTACACAGAAGAAGGGTAGAAAGATAAGCGCGAGCGAAACGAGCGCGAACATTTTTGGACTGTTCACTAACAAACTGATTAGCTATTCACAAAAGCATAGATATTCCGTTACAAAAGTGTACGTATTTATTTGAGCGCAACCTGTTCATGCGGTGTCTAGAGCGGCTAATAGTAGACTCTTTCGCTTAAAAAACTAAATAAATATAAATAAATAACTCATTCAGGCTATGGCAGTCCTACACCTGGATGGCAATGAAATAGAGGTTGAGCGCGAGCGTAGCGACCAGGGTTATTGCTGATCCAGAATTTTATCACATCAGCGGATGCTGATGCTGATGCTGATTTTTGACATTGACATCAGCCGATGCTGATGCTGATGCTGATTTTTTTGAATTGGATATGTGTACCTTATGAATTTATATAAAAATGTAATTTGAATTTATTTATATAATATATCTTTTTATAAAAATCCGATATTGGTTAAAGGCTAAAAATAGTGCCTTTTTAAACCTTTTACGGTGATTAATCAAATTTTAAAATTAAGGTCAAAACAATATAACAAACAAAACTTTTTCATGTTTTCATAGAGTCCTAGGAAAAAAAATCGAGACCCTACATTTTTATTTACCAATTATTAACTAAAGTCTGGTAAATTATGAAAAACATAACATGCACATTGAAAATCTACATGAGATAAAGCAGTAAAGAAACCTGTAAAGTAGCGCGAGCGAAGCGAGCGCAATTTTTTTTTTAGGATTACCGAAAACGTTACTCCCTTTTAGGCGCATTTTAAAAGGAGTTTTAAGGCTTTTCTTTTTAAATAAAAGCATTTGAGTTTTCTTTCACTATGCTTAAACAAACGAGAGATAAACTTATGTACAAAGTTTTTGCATATAAAGAAAGAAACCTTTTGTAAGTGAAACTACTTAAACTGGACCTACTTTATTCCGTGTCGTGCCGGACGTAAAGAATTGCACCACCCTATATCTTCTCATGGGTGTCGTAAAAGGCGACTAAGGGATTCACCAAAGGATGGGCAGCAGCGTTCTCGAGTATTTAACCAACCAAATGAGATCGCCAACCCGCCTGCCAAGCGTGGCGATTATGGCATATTCCCCCAAACTGCTTGGGGAAGCCTATGTCCAGCAGTGGATGACTTTCGGCTGACATGATGATGATGAATGATGGACCTACTTTGAGCGCACAAAAGAGCAACACGAACGTAAGCGCCAATATTTCTTTGTTTTTAAAAATGTAGAGTTCCCCTTATTATCTTAAAGCTTGATTATTTTTATCCAGCAAAGGTAATCCAGCATAAATCATTTTCATCCTTGGCTTTTTATTAGCTGACTAATAGCTCCACATTTCCCTTTTTGTTAGAACGCCTCTTTCAACTGTACTGTCTGCTGTTGACATTTGTCGTAACAGACAAGTTTGTTTTGGTTTTGCTAAATCACCGAAGTGCAATAATCTGTGCTATGATTGGTCAAAACCATAAACTTATTATACTAGCGGTCAAAACTCATAAGCGAAACAAAAAATGTGCCATAAGCCCCTCCCCCTTCGGTCACGTTACAACATGAACATCAGCATAAATATCAGCATCATTAAATGCGGATGCTTATGCTGATGCTGATGTTTAAAATGATGCTGATGATCAGCGGATGCTGATGCTAATATTCGCAACAAACCTGGGTAGCGACCGCAATTTTTTTTGGTATTTTTAACACACCCAGTTTTTATTTACTTTCTTGAGTTTTAAGAGCGTTTTGATTGAAATATTGTTTTACCATTCCGATTATCAAAAAATGAATTACTCAACTTATGTCAACTCATATCTATGTTTAAGGTTCTTGAATTATTTTTACTCGGGCGAAGTTTTATAAGGCTAACATGGTAGAAAGTAGTTATTTCTGTTGTTGATGGTTAGCTAAACTAAATATTCAATCGACAGTGACGCGACGGGGAGATTGGAGAAGAATCTCGCGGCGCGGGCGGTGCGCCAAAATCAAACTTTAAATCGCGCGAATATTATTCACATTAAACAAAATTACTAAATTGAACTCGCATCCGAACACTCGTCGGATGCGAGTTCAATTTAGTAATTTTGTTTGTATCTTGTAACAACATACATACATTCATTCATTCAATGAACATTCATTTAGTAAATTATGTAGGTACCCAAACAAAAAACTGTGGTTGACCTAGGCCCAGGGGGGGGTCATGACCCCCATGACCCCCCCCCCTGGATCCGCCCTTGCCTCAGTGTGGTAACATCTAACATCTACAATCATTTTGCAGCAGGTGTACCATGACGACTGTAGACAAGGTTATTGTCTACTAAAGAATAGACAAAATTACTTTTTTGTTCTATACAATGTAATTTTGTCTACTTTTCCATAGACAAATCTCTAGTCACCAGTGATCATGCTAGTGCTACGCCTGCAGTGCAGTGGCGGTTACATATGAGGGGCGCATGGGGCCCCCTCCACCACCCCTAAGGCGCCGCTCCGCAGAGTTATTGACCACTGCCAGAAAGAATAGGCCCGAAATTGTGGGCACGGAATTAATTGAGAAACCTAATTAAAGTAGTTTTGAATGTTAGATGATATCGAATAACTTATTACTTTATTTCATCATTGAAATAAATATTTTTATTATATTTTTTTCATTCTTAAACCTAAGATTATTAATTGGCACGTTACACGAGCGTAACCCTTCTGGAACTGGTTTGCCGCCCTTGGAACCTTCCTGTCTCTGATACATTCAGCTCACGTACTGTAGTTTAATCAGAAACTACTCTGTAAATTATACTTTGCTGTAGTAGATAGAAAAAAACCGGCCAAGAGCATGTCGGGCCATGCTTAGTATTATAGGGTTCCTTAAGTAGGTCTAATTACAAACGAATCAAATCGAATATTAATCATTGCTATTTTAGTTTTTGCAAACAGCGCCACCTAGCGCTAAATTTAAGAAGTGTGTCATATATTGATTTGACACACTTCTTAAATTTATCAATATAACACAAAGTTTCTTTTTGTGATTTTTTTAAATAGAAAGTAACTAAAGGAGCATTATTTGCTAAGATAATTTTTATCTAAGGTCAATGACCTATGAACTAGGACGTCTTAGGTATTTTTCAGTTTTCTCACTATAACTCAAAAATTTATAATCACATTATACTCGAAATAATTTTAAAAGAGAATTTTTATAAAAGTCTATCAACGTGGAAGATTACAAGTTTCTACGTTGCATAGTTTGGAAATGGCAGGGGGGGGGACACATTGTAAGCCACTTTGGTGGGCTATATTTCGCAGATGGTACACCTGATAAAAAAGTGATGTATGAAACATTACCTTCATTTTAGTAGACCTATTCAATGATACCCCAAAACGAGGGGGTGGAGCGAAAAAAAAATTTACATCCCCATTTCACATGTATGGGCGCCACCCCTAAAATACGTTAACAAGATTTTTTTATTCTTTTAAAATTGAGATCTATATCTAAACCATTTTTTAACAAAATTTCATTTACTTATGTTTATAACTGTAGAAGTTATTAAGCTGTAAAGGATTAGGACAGACGGACAGACGGATAGACGGACAGACGGACGGACATGACGAAACTATAAGGGTTCCTTGTAGGACTACGGAACCCTAAAAAGTGCGAAAAACGGTCACATTTGGCATTTTGTCTACCTACAACTACAGCGAACTATATTTTACAGATTTAATAGCTTCTGATTAAACTACAGTACCTGTACTTCAATTGTTAAAAACGAATTTTCGATAAATTATGTATTCAGTTATAATTTTTTTACTGGTGGCTTTTTTGGTGAACACTAATTACGAAGTAGGTACGTACGTCAGTCAAGTAACTGCGTACGTGTGCGCCACGCGGTTGTTGGCAACCCACCATCTCTACTTGGTCTGTGCAGCCCACTGAATTTGGGCCGTCCAGGGCCCAGCGGCCGGCAGGCGGTTAATGCACGCAAGTACATAGAGTGAAAGAGACCTGCTCGCTCTTTCTGTTCTCAATTTTACTGCAGCTGACCTAACCCTTTTACCTAACCCGAATAATGCACATTCCCATTTATGCTGACTTCATTACCTACGGGAAATTCCTGAATTGCCCCTATCAGGGCAAAAGCTGGGTATGCCCATAACACGTCGTATCCACACTTTTTTTTTAAATTTGGTACTTTAATGTATAATATAAAGGTTCTTTTCTTTATAAGATAAATATTTTCAATAAAAAAAAATTGCTGGTATTGTATTAACACATTCATAGCTCAAGAGGTCAATCAGTGCTCCCTCCTTGACTTTTATCTGTATCCGCCACTGCTGCAGTGCTCTATTTAATCTATCACAATTTTATCAGGCTTATTGGCAATTATAATAAAATGTCTTTATTTATTTACTAATTACCTTTATTCTTAGCATCTCTTCAATCCTAAGTTTTAAATCTGCAGCATTCATAGTTGATATGTCACCAAGAGCCTCCAGGGTGTGTCGCATTGGATTATTAGACAATGTACCAGTTTCATCATACTGAAAATATGAAGTCAAATTAATTATTACAAATGCAACACAATAAGAAGTATATAGTCATGCCTGTCCAGCACAGGACTGTAAAAGATAATTATGTTTGATTAACCAACATTCAGAAATAAATAAATTGAACCAACATGATAACACATTTAAACTAAAAAAAAAAAAAACAAAACAAACAAACAAACTATTTGTTTAAATCACAATAAACTATTTTGTATTTAATATTTAGCAGCTAACAGCCCTGGCAGCATGTGTGGATGACAGAGGGACGTTACGAGCTGAAGGGGGAAGTAGGTATTTATAAGGCGGCATTTGGGGTATGTACAAAAGAGACTCACTTCTATACTTGTATTAATATCTATTCTATGTGATGTGTATGGTAGATTTTAACACTAAATGGTAAAGTAAAAGTCATTACATATAGTACGAGAGCCAATTGTAAAAAAGTCTTCAAATAACGATTTTCGTGGGACCTAGTTCGGCCATACGGACAACTGGTATGTACTTATTCGGCATGTTTTCCTGAACACAAAAAGTGCGGTAGTCACTTCCTAGGGGTATGGGGGGGGTAGCTATGACGCAGCAAAGATGGCGGCCGGGCTATTCTGTTTAGCGATATTTCTAGATAACTACTGGACCGATTCTCATAAATAAGGTGTCAAATGAAAGAACATACAATGCACATTATTTCATTTCATACATTTGTTCATGTGAAGCCAATACCAACACAAATATAAACAAAAAACTACATTTTGAAAAATAAAACTCCTAATAGCTCGGTAACCGTCAGGATTATGGAAATGACGTTAAAGTAAACCGTATTGTTATTTTATCATCTTTCTAATGAACCTTAAATCAATACAATCGAGTAATAAATAACGGAGCTACAGTCGTTTTAGTGAGTGTCGGTAGCGCCGAGCTGACGACGGTAGCTGAGCCCTTGGTACGAATAATCTCGAATTGAGTACAGCTTCTTAACTCGAAATGTGGTTCCATCCGGCAGAAAGCATGAAACTTGGCATGTATGTAGCTTTCATATTATGTGCTTCAAGTTATAAGTGGAAACACGTCGAAAAAGTATTGTTTCCCCCCTCTCCCCTTCCTTTGTGTCCCCAATTGTAGTTTTTTTAATTTTTTATTAAAACGGTTAATGTTTCGAGAAAACGGTCAAAGACCAATATATTTTTCATTAAATTATCTACAATATTGTCATTGGATGTATGTTGATAGGACTTACGGTTTTCCAAATAAGTTAACATTCATTGGTGTAAATACAGGGTTCCAAGCAATTTATTGAAACTTCCCATCAAGTCCAGTTAAAATTTTATGTATTTTTATTTATGACTTATGCATATGCATATGTTTGTGTAGCAATATCTCCGGCCCTTATAACAGGCCAGTGTAGCGAAGCCTACGTAGATATCAAACTGTAATGCAGCTGTGACAGGAACATTTTGTCAACCCCTTTACGGAAGCTGAGGTTTCCTTTTCCGTACTCTATAATAGAGTCCAAAGACCATCTTCTTTCTTTCGTCCCCAGTCCTTGATGTTAAGATATTCAGGGGTTGCTAATTGCTATCAAGCTTTGACCCCAGATCAATCCCGCCTGTAAACATGCTCCATTCGTATGCCGTAAAAGAGTGGCAAATGTTGTCGACAGCTTATCCATCCGCACAGCCCTTCCCTTGATAAATAACGCCTTTCTTGCTTGGTCTTTCACGTCGCTTGTGTTGTGGTAAGTCACGATATCATATCTTGCCAAAACCACCACCACTTCTCCTCCACTGGCACCTTGGATACCTTGGACCGTGTTTAGGGGGCACTGGTCTACTTACATACATGATAAATAAGAGGGTGGTCACTGTCAAGGGGAGACCTAGTTCTTGAAAAGTACCCGGTAGAGTTATTACTCTGTCGCTGCTAATGGTAACCAGCAGTGACGGAATAATAACTCTACCGAGTCAACAACGGAAGTCAAGTGAATTAGGTAAGTACTAGGTATAATAACAATCGACTTCACTTGAGAATTTCGTTTGATCATTGAATATGACACAAAACATAGCTTGTGTCTAGTGTGCACCAACCTCAACCTACTACGTACTTACTGTGGATCCGCACAAATAATTTTCCCCACGATAAATCATTATGCTTCTGCTTCGTGTTGCTTTACCTATAAGCAAATTTTGCTGTGCTTTTTATATAACATTGGAGGGCAAACGAGCAAGCGGGTAACCTGATGGTATGCAATCTCTGCCATCCATGGACATTGCGTTGCCGACCTTTTAAAAAGACGTATGCTCTTTTCTTGAAGGCTCTCATGTCGAATTTGTTCGGGAAAATCGCTGACGTATGTTTGTTCCACAGTTTTGCTGTACGATGCAAAAAATGGCTTGTGAAATGTACAGTAGTAGACCGCCAACCATCAAGATGGTGAGGATGGAATTTAAATTTATGGCGGGTGGTACGATAGTGTAAGTCGGCAGCATAGAACTCGCCTTGCCAGCGACCACCCTCATATTTATCATGTATGTACTTAAGTGGACTAGGGTCAGTGATCAGTGGTACTTACCTAGTTCACTTCACTTCCGTTGTTGACCCGGTAGAGTTATTACTCCGTCACTACTGGACACCACTAGCAGTGACGGAGTAATAACTCTACCGGGTACTTTTCAAGAACTAGGACTCGCCTTGCCAGAAACCACCCTCTTATTTATCATGTATGTAAGTAGACCAGTGTCCCCTAAACACGGTTCAAGGTATCCAAGGTGCCAGTGGTGGTAGTTAGTGGAGGAGAAGCGATCTTTTGGCAAGATATGATATAGTGACTTACGACAACACAAGCGACGTGGAAGTCCAAGCAAACAAGGCGTTATTTATCAAGGGAAGGGCTATGCGGATGGATAAGCTGCCGACAACATTTGCCACTCTTCTACGGCATACGAAACGAGCATGTTTACAGGCGGGATTGATCTGGGGTCAAAGCTTGATGGCAATTAGCAACCCCTGAATATCCTTACTTCAAAGACTGGGAACAGAAGAAAGAAGATAGTGTTTGGACTCCATTATGGAGTACGGAAAAGGAAACCTCAGCGTCCGTAAAGGGGTTGACGAAATGTTCCTGTCACAGCTGCATTACAGTTTGATATCTACGTAGGCTTCGCTACACTGGCCTGTTATAAGTGCCGGAGAGATTGCTACACAAACATAATAATATGCATATGCATAAGTCATATTCAAAACACATAAAGTTTTAACTGGACTTGATGGGAAGTTTCAATAAATTGCTTGAATCCCTGTATTTACACAAATGAATGTTAGCTTATTTGGAAAACCATAAGTCCTATCAACATACATCCAATGACAATATTGTGGATAATTTAATGAAAAATATATTGGTCTTTGACCATATTCTCGAAACATTAACCGTTTTCATAGAAAATTAAAAAAACTACGATTGGGGACACAAAGGAAGGGGAGAGGGGGGAAACAATAATTTTTCGACGTGTTTCTACTTATAAATTGAAGCACATAATATGAAAGCTACATACATGCCAAGTTTCATGCTTTCTGCCGGTTGGAACCACATTTCGAGTTAAGAAGCTGTACTCAATTCGAGATTATTCGTACCAAGGGCTCAGCTACCGTCGTCAGCTCGGCGCTACAGACGCTCACTTAAACGACTGTAGCTCCGTTATTTATTACTCGATTGTATTCATTTAAGGTTCATTAGAAAGATGATAAAAATAGCAATACGGTTTACTTTAACGTAATTTCCATAATCCTGACGGTTACCGAGCTATTTAATAGGAGTTTTATTTTTCAAAATGTAGTTTTTTGTTAATATTTGTGTTGGTATTGGCTTCACATGAACAAATGTATGAAATGAAATAATGTGCATTGTATGTTCTTTCATTTGACACCTTATTTATGAGAATCGGTCCAGTAGTTATCTAGAAATATCGCTAAACAGAATAGCCCGGCCGCCATCTTTGCTGCGTCATAACTACCCCCCCATACCCCTAGGAAGTGACTACCGCACTTTTTGTGTTCAGGTTTACATGCCAAATAAGTACATACCAGTTGTCCATATGGCGGAACTAGGTCCCACGGAAGTGTCGGAAATCTCAAATGGCACCGTACTAATATTTACTATAAACATGATTAATAATATTACAAAATAAATTATTTATACAGACAACGGATAATATATTATGTATAAATAATACAATACAAATTATAAAAAATATATGTATTATAAATAAATAAACCTAAAAGATGATGGATAAAAGAAGATTGCATGTAGCAGAAATGAGAATGTTGAGATGGATGTGTGGAGTGTCAAGAATGGAAAAAGTTAGAAATGGAGTTTAGTTAGTTAGTTTAGTTTAGAGGAAGTTTGAAAGTGGCGCCAGTAATAGAAAAGTTGAAAGAAAATAATTTGGGTTGGTATGGGCATGTGATGAGGAGGGATGAAACGGATTTTACTAAGAGTGATGAATGTGAATGTTCATGGATGGAGAGGGAGAGGGAGACTAAAGAAAAGATGGATGGATTGCGTGAAGAAAGGGAGTACATGATGTGACAAAGATATTTATTGCTCAAACTGTGTACAGAAATGTAGGTAATACCGTTAGGTAGACCGCCCATGTAGTATATTCTATCTATCTATTTATCAATGTTTGGTATCAACAGCCTACCCAATCGGGTGTAGCAATAGTAGGTACAAACTATGAAGTCTGACATTACAATAACATATGTATTTATAGTTTATAGGTACCAAAACATTCATTTATAGTAAAAAAAAACATTTTTAAATTAACCACTTTTTTAAACTCTCTTAAATAACTTACCTACCCTACCTAACCTAGTTTTTTTTATGTCTACAGGTAAATGGTTAAAAATACTCGTATAGCTGTGATATTTTGTAATAGATTATATTATTTATACCTATTTGGCAAATTCAAATCATATTTATACTGTACATTTGGTTTAGAGTTACAGTTTTGATTAAAGAAATGAATATTATTTTTGACAAATAAACACAGGTCCAATATGTAAATACCAGTTAAGGTGAGGAAACCCTTTTCTTGTATCGTATCGTATCGTATCTCAGCAATTCGATGTTTTGCATGTTATAAATAATATGAAGTCATTTTTTTTAAGAATATATGTAGACTGTATTGTATCATGCAGGAATTGCCCCAGTATATGACTCCGTAAGTTAAAAGAGGGTACACATACCTAAAATATGCAGATTTTGCTGTACATTCTGAAGTTGTTTCAACAAGTATCGATAGAGTGTAACAGTAGCTTGTTTTTTTTATATATACATAACCTTTCCAGTTTAAGTGCTGATCTATTCTAACGCCGAGAAAGTTATTAATATATTTATTTATTATAATTATAACATATATATTATTTTTATAATTTCTAAATTGCCGCTTGTTTTAGAAAGATTTACTTTTAGAAACAGGGATGATGGATGATAGACAAAAATGGAAGAAGACATATTGCGCCAACCCCAAGTAATTTGGAACCAGGGCAGGAAAATTATGATGATGGTATAAATAAACATCACAAACTCTAACCTTAAAAACTGTTTAATCTTGGTACTTACCTTAGACAAATAATAATGAGTAAATAAAGGCACCACGAATAATATTACCGAAACCAGGAGAATTACCCGGGACAGTTTCAGATGCCCTAACCACAGGCAAAATCGTTCGTAGAAATACATTTCGACAAAAAATATTTATATGATAATTCAAAGAGAAAATTTATTTTTTAGTGTCATAGTGGTTTTTTACATGTAAAATTTGTATTAATTATCATAATTTTTGTTGTTAATTTAATTTAAAATATCAATTAAATAATTAAATGGGTTGAAAACTGACTAAACTTTTCGTGATTTCGTCTGTTCGAAAATGTAAATAAATGTCAAACAAATTTGACAATGACATTTTTGTTTTTAAATTTATTCATGACCATGGATACATGTCCTTCAGTCGTAATCATTGAACATATTACACTTGTATCCTAGTAAAGGTATGCAAACAAAAAAAATGAAAAAAAAAAAAAAAAAAAATGTTATTTTAAGTGAAATATTGTGGCGAGAAATAAACATTATCTTATCTTATCTTATCTTATCTTAAACTTTACTAGGTTTCTGAGGGGATGATGAGATAATACGAAAGTCAATTTTTTCAACTTTGTACCATTTATCCACACTTGTACACGTTAACGAGCACTTAACATTTAATAATCCACCATTATTACACATTAACACTCGAAGAAACACAAATTTTGGAAAATAATAAAAAATCCACAACACGATCTTTACCAATTTTCCCGCCAACCTCTTGACCAAAGAGAATTAACCACTACGTTTAAGAGACGGGACTTCCATAGAAAAAGATGGAAAACATCGATTGTATGAAGCGCGTACACGAAATCAATACCAACAAAACAAAAATGAAACTGACATTAGTTACATGACATAACAGCGGAGCTGCCAACATAATAACCAAATAGGGATGTACTACTCACGCACATTTTTTATCGATAAATTTCTAAAAAAAAAAAACCCTGTTGAATTCCCAATTTTTTTTTCTTGTAAAATTTTAGGGTAGGCCCACTTACACCAATGTAAACTAGGTAAAAGACACCAAGTTCACGTTGGCGAAAGTAGGAATGAGAGACACTCCATTGTATAGTCAAAATCTCGTCTAATTAAACCTGAATATACAATGACATTTGCTATTTCGATTTTAAAATAAAACGATACATTGGGCTTTATTTTCCTACTCTCAGCTGCGCTTTCTTCGCAGAATCTGCAGAAACTTAGGTTTTAAACGTTTATACAATATATACGCTGTTCACCAAAACATTTTTTTAAGAGCAATGAAGCCGCTTATGTATCCGCTTATGTAAACTATTGCTTATTTTATTTGTCAAACGATTCCAAGTTCTCAATATCTTCGTCGAAAATTTGTGCCTCCTCAGGAATATGTATAGCTGGAAGAGCGACATTGTCCAAAATTGTATATTCATATTTATTATCAATGGCGTCTTAAGATTTTTCTACGTTTTATTGGTGATTCGGTTCGGAAGTAAATGTAGCAGGATCTGCAATAAAAAAAAAAAGAGTCATCCAATAAGTTCACTAAGTTCTAACAAGTGAAGGCATCCCAGAAAAAAAACTTACAAGAATTACTAGTCCAAGAGCCACAGGTGTCATAGATATAAAAGAAGACAATCCTGTAAATATAATGAAACTTGAGTTACTAAAGAAACCGTAAAAGTGCAAGTCGCATTCTATGAATTAAACCTAAAATTAAATCTTACCGGTTCGTTTAGTTTTAGCGGTGTGTAGTGGAAATCCAATGAATAGCTCATCTGCCAACGATTCTGCAGTAAGTCCTACAGATAGAACAGCATTTTTTCTTAGTTGGGTTTTCTTTTTCTTGAAATCCTTTGTTAGAAAATGACTGCCACAAATGTTTAAATTGGTGTAGTTTTTTAATGGGTACGTACACCAAATCTACTTTTCCAGTAACTTTAATCCATTCTTACATCTAGAAAAAAACATTTATTGCATTATTGTTATTAGCAGTGCATCACACTAAGCAAAGAAAATTACAATTTGGCATAATAGTACATAAAATGGGGGCACCACTTGTCTTACATTACAAAAATTTGCTTTTCTGGCAAAGCTTTAGATGGTCTCATTCATATTAATTTATTCATTTACAGTAATTTATTTATTTCCATACATTAATTTATTTATTTACATTCATTTACAGGCACATTTGCATGATAAAACACAGACTGACACAATACTGACAATTTAAAAAAAAACTAAGTACCTATAGGCATTTTTGCCAGACACCAATTACGTTTTTTGTAACCAAAAATGTAAATTTGGTTTTTGTAAGTAAATTTATAAAAAATAAAAATATCGACAGTCGATAAAAAAATGACGAACACTACTGAATCTACTGATAAGTTATTTTATCAATTCTAGACTCGGATTTTTAACAGAAAACTGTAAAACACGTAATTCCTTTTCTGTAATAGCCTACCAATTGCCAATTTATGCTTACCTGTATTCATTCAAAGGGAATTTAGTCATGAAGATACGCTTTTGGCCATCTGACCGGCTAGATTTTATACCACATATTTCACACATTTTACATTGGGATTGCAACAAAAACTATGTCACAAACGTATACTTACATAATCATAACACGAATTTACGTGATTACTCCACAAAACACACGATAAAAGCAAAAAAACGACGTCTTATAGCAAAGACATTAAACTTTTGCTAACAAAAACAAACAAGGATGGCGGCTGTCACTTTATAAGTAGATGCGTGCGATAGAGTCGAATAGATGTTAAAGCAAGACAGCGATAGCCGCCATTAAAATGAGTACGCGTTTCATACATTTTCAAGTCTCGTTTTTTTCTTAGGGAGTTGCGCCAGGCTTGACAATCAATGACAATTTGACCAGTGTTGCCGAAGCTAATGTCCCAAATTACCCAATAACTTCGGCCGAAATCCCCGACTTTGGGGAGAGGAAAACCTAGATTCCCCACAAATTACCCACTTTTTTTTCTATAAATATAAACAACTTATATTACAGTTTTATTGCTGAGTATGGGGTCCTGGGTTCGATCGATGCCGCGTCGGGCAAAGTGTTATTGGGTTTTTTCATTAGGAAATTCTCAGTAGCAATAGGCTCGCCCCCTATTACATGGGACTTATAACATAACTGGCGACATGTGGGTGTACTATACACCTCTGCCTACCCCTTCGGGGAAATACAGGCGTGATGTTATGTTGTGTTTATTTATTACAGATATTAAAAACGAAAACAATTATTTTTTTCATACCAAGTGCTTGATTATTCCAATTTTTTTTGCTTAACATTACATTTGAGGGTTTAAATAATTTTGGTTTGAAATTCCCCGCAGTTTGGGGGATTCCTCACAAATTGGCAACGCTGAATTTGACATTACATTTTAGTGGTCGGATAGTATCGATAGCACAGATTAAATACTAATAGTGAAATACTGTCGCTGAATATTGAAAGATCGAGATTCTTAGGCCCGTATTACAGAAGCTTCCTCAAGTACAGTTTAAACTCCAATCACCTGATCACTACTTAAGGATAGAATCATTACTTGAGTATCGGTCTTATTCCAGAACGGTAATTATAAACATTAATTCAACAACATAACAACGAATTTGACCTGAAATTGAATAGAAATCTCTACTCAACTGTAGTCTGGACCACACTAGAGTGATTACAGATCAAAACTCTGCTCAAATATCGAAACAGGTGACAGTATAAAATAAAGCTAAACTCAGCTGAACTGTGATCAATAAATCTGCTTGATGAACGTTCTAAAATCAAAGCTCAACTCAAAACTAGTTTTGAACAGAGATCAATGCTTGAGTATCGTCCTGTAATACGGGCCGATAGTCTAGATTTTTTACGTGAAAACTAGTTTCTAAAGATTCAAAGTATGAAATTAAAATCCTCAATATCAGCCACCTTAAAATGGCTAAGATTCTGCGCATACATATCATTTAGATTTCACATACCAGCTACCTCTCTGCCTTCTGAACATGTGTTTACAGCGGCATCCACAAAAAGAAATATATCCTCATTAACCTCATTTTGACACCATAACAAATCATTGTTTAATTAATTTACAAAATAAATCGAGCAACGATTTGTTTTGGTGAAAACGATGTGTATTTTTCTTAATTACCTATTTGATTTTTCTTCATTATTTGATCAGAAGTCTGACCAGGACAAACCAGGAAAAAAAACAAAATTGATTTGACTATTTCTTGATTTTTTAAGTATTTTTATTTCTTCACTTGTTATTCTATTATTATTTCTATTATATTATTGTGTGAAAGATGATATGAATAAAAAGAAAGTGAACACGGAGATGACGGCTGATAGAGATGTATGGAAGAAAAAGACATGCTGCGCCGATTCCAAATAAATTGGGATAAGGGCAGGAGGATGTTGATTGTTATTCTATTAAAAATAACTCTATCTTGTTTTTTACAACATCGCCGCCTTAGTGCTTGAATGTCCAACAGACCAACTTTACCGAAAACAACTTTTTTGTTTAAAAACTTAGAAAAGGTGATTACGTCCTACACAATTTAATTTATTTTAATTTATCTTTGATATAACCTGCACTAACAATAAAAATAAAATGTCCTATCTCCAAAACAAAATTGTCTTGAGTGCTTGTTTGTTCTAACTCTATAATTTGCTCAAAACACTCCCAAACATCATTTTGCGTGCTTGTCTGTCCAACCTCCATCGGCCAACCAATCGCAGCCAAGTATTTAGCTGTGTGAGTATTCGTCATCTGGCTTGCATAATGTTTATTTTGTTAACGAGTTAGCGGCGTTTCTAATATTTCTGCGATAAACTAATAGTTTAAATCACTTTTATTCAAATGTAGTGCTTTAGAATGTTAGTAAAAACTAAGAAAAACTAATAAAAACAGGTGGAATTGGGTTTAGAAAGGTTCGTTGGCATTTAATTGAAATAAAATAATTAGATTTTTCTGTGTTAGAATTTAGCCGGTATGTCATATACAGAATGAATCTAATCGATTGTATTGAAAACTCTCGACACATTATTTATTTAGCCCAATGTAATTTTTTTTAATACATGTACATTTTATTTATTATCTACTATAAGTATAAATATTATACCTACACGCTGAAATTTGAGTCGCTTATTTCCCGAAAGAGGGTCATTGTACTCATCATTATGAACAACTTTTACTATGGGGCCAACCCTGAAATCGCGAAAAATAAATCAGGTGGTCCCTACATTTGTGTTCACTTAAATCAATAAAATGTAGGGACCACCAGATTTTTTTTTTTCGCGATTTCAGGGATGGTCCCATAGTAAAAGTTGTTCATAATGATGAGTACAATGACGCCTTTTCGGGAATTAAGCGATTCCAATTTCAGCGTGTATAGTAAATTTTTTTTTTTTTTTTTTTTAATTATATTTTAAAATGTAAATAATATGTGTAGGTATAGGATAAATGAATAAAGGAATAATAATATAATATTCTATTTTTATACATAATGGGCTGGTTAAAAATGTATGTGTATAGATAATAATATAATATACCTACAAGAATTTAAAAAAATAATTAATTAATTAATTATTTATTTACCTTTTTAATTGTTAATTAATTTGATTAGTTTCGTTAAATTCATTAATTAATTTTCTTAATTCCATTAATTAATTTGATTAGTTTAATTTAATTTAAAATATAATAAATAAAATCATGTGTAATCAAGGCATTTTTATACATAATGGGCTGGTTAAAAATGTATGTGTATATTTTTATATAATAATATGTATGTGTATAGATATATTATAAAAGAATTAAAAAAAAAACAATTAATTTAATTAAATTAATTAATTTGATTAATTCACTAGCAACTACACAAAAAAGTACTGTAATTAAAATTTTTATTTGTTAGTTGTTCCATTTGGTGGAATAAAGATTTATGAATTATGAATTTCATTAAATTCATTAATTAATTCCATAAATTTTATTTTATTTAAAATATAATAAATAAAATCATGTGTTGACCACACAATAAAAGGCATAAAACTTCATCAACTATAATTCTAATAATAATCTATAAATATGTATAATCCATAACTAATATTTGTATTGGACCTGTGTCAGCACACAGAGAGACTATAATACCTGTAATATAACACCAAAATAGCTGTGTACTCAAATAAACATTTTGGTTTGACTTGATATTTTATAATGTCTGTACGATTAACTGAACATGCTGTATAGTGTATAATGGTAGTTTGGACAAACAAGCACTGAATTCTCTCAGGATTTTAATGGTCTATCTCCATGTCATAGGGTCCAACCTCCATTTTCATAAAAAAAAAAATGACATTTTGTCCAACCTCCACATGTAGGTAAATGAAAAAATATCCGTATTATACTCATCATACTAAATTAAGATAAAGATATTCACATAAAGATATATTACATTATTCTTAAATCATCAAAGATTTTAAAATATTTCTCTTAAATCAATAATAAACTAAAAAAAAACGTCTCCTGTAAAATTTGGTCAATGGTCGGTTGGACATTCAAGCACTGAGGCGCGACATGTTTTTAGGGTTCCGTAGTCCTACAAGGAACCCTTATAGTTTCGTCATGTCCGTCCGTCTGTCCTAATCCTTTACCGCTTAATAACTTCTACAGTTATAAACATAAGTAAATGAAATTTTGACAAAAAATGGAATGGATCTCAATTTTAAAAGAATAAAAAAATCTTTATTACGTATTTTAGGGGTGGCGCCCATACATGTGAAATGGGGATGAAAATATTTTTTTCGCTGCACCCCCTCGTGTGGGGTATCGTTGAATAGGTCTACTAAAATGAAGGTAATGTTTCATACACAACTTTTTTATCAGGTATACCATCTGCGAAATACAGTTCACCAAAGTGGCTTGCAATGTGTCCCCCCCCTGCCATTTCTAAACTATGCAACGTAGAAACTTATAGTCTTCAACATTGATAGACCTTTATAAAAACTCTCTTTTAAAATTATTTCGAGCATAATGTGATTATAAATTTTTGAGTTATAGTGAGAAAACTGAAAAATACTTAAGACGTCCTAGTTCATAGGTCATTGACCTTAGAGAAAAATGATCGTAGCAAATAATGCTCCTTTAGTTACTTTATATTTAAAAAAAATCACAAAAAGAAACACACTTCTTAAATTTAGCTTCATAAATTTAGCGCTAGGTGGCGCTGTTTGCAAAAACTAAAATAGCAATGATTAATATTCGATTTGATTCGTTTGTAATTAGACCTACTTAAGGAACCCTATAATACTGAGCATGGCCCGACATGCTCTTGGCCGGTTTTTATTTTTTGATTTCCCCAAGTCCTCACTATCGATATGATCGATAGTATGTTTTTTTTTTTTTTTAAATTATTATGGCCTGGTTGCTAAGACCTTTAAGCCAAGTCATTTATTTGTTATATGTGAGTAGTTTTATGGCCTGGTTGCTTAGACCCTCCAGCCAAGTCTTTAGTTTACTCACCCCAGTAAAGTGATGGAAACTTTACCAGGTTTTTGAGCGGATGATGAGAAAAATACGAAAGTCACGTTTTTCAACTTTGTACCATTTACCCACACTTGTACACGTTAACGAGCACTTAACATTTAATAATCCACCATTATTACACATTAACACTCGAAGAAACACAAATTTAGGAAAATAATACAAAATCCACAACACGATCTTTCCGAATTTTCCCGCCAACCCGATAGTATGTATGGGCGCGCTAGTGTTGCCATCAATTTGTTTACACTTTTTTAACAGGACTTTTCATATCTATGCTATATCGAATATCGATGCTTACAACGCAATCTATTGCCATTTTGAGGTAACTAGTTTATACAATGAATTACTTTTAAATTATGAAATCTTTTGAAATAAATATCCTTTATTTCTAGAACTTGCTATGTAATTTATTAATCATGAAATTCTGTAAATCATACTGATTTCTGTTGTATTTGTTGTACTTTGCAAAGATCATCAAAGATCAAAGAAGATACCTACCTTTTTGTTTAGCAAAGTTTAATATTTGATGATCTGTATTAATTTAATTAATGTTGTAAATAATGTTAATATTATGATAATTATAATTCGAATATTCTAATTAGATTAATGAAATGATTAATTTAAATGTTGTTAATTTAATTTTGTGGTTCTGATAATTCCGCTTTATATTGTTTCATATTTTAATATCTGGCATGATTTGTTGGTTTATATAATGTTTAGAGATTATCTAAATTAATATTAGTTTTATCACGACGACGGGTTAATTATTTTAGTGTTCATTTATAAATTAAAATGTATTTAGTGACTCCGTTGGGTCTATTTGTGTTGTAGTAATATAAAGATGGAGACACTGTGCTTTGCGCGGGCTGTTATTCTTGTTGTAAAACTTCTTCTGGTCAGCGGAAAATACATAATTTGGAGTAATGAGAAATTTATTTCGTGATGAATCCTGATGAAACCTTGAGCTACGCGCCGACATATACAACCACTCATTGGCACTATTGCATTTAGGGATGAGCGTTGATCATCGATGTTGCTATAGGTATGTCAAACATCGAAAAATGTCATGAGAACACGTAATCGAAAATCGCGACAAAGAACGATGTGGTTATCATAAAACGTAATGCTGAAATTTTATGAAATAAAATTATGATTGAACTTACGAGCAACTAAATCTATCATCTATAAACGTACTTACAATTTTCGATGTAACTAGTTCTGACTTCTAATCGCATCCAAAACATGAAAAATCACAGATTTAACATCTAACCCTGCCGGGGTAGATGTCAAATCTGTGAAAAAAATACCGACCCGTCACTGGCTACAAATTGTACGGTAGATTAACGGCCAAAATTAATATCCAATCTATCCACGATTTGCCCTACTAGAGATAGGAATTTGACATAAGCTCCATACAAAATATGTCAAATTTCTATCTCTAGTCACAGAGGAATTATAACTCCTCAGTTATAATTCCTCAGTGTCTCTAGTAGGCTAAATCGTGGATAGATTGGATATTAATTTTGGCCATTAATGAATATTTTAGAAATATCTGTAAAGACGCTTGTAATCTTCTGCGACCACGAACGCTGCAAAGCTTTCGAAACGTCAGGAAAACCAATTTAAGTAATATACGCGATGTAATCCGGTTAGTTAAACTTGTTTTAACATAACATCACGCCTGTATTTCCCCGAAGGGGTAGGCAGAGGTATATAGCACACCCACATTTTTTAAGTCCCATGTAACAGGGGGCGAGCCTATTGCCACTAACCGGGCACAAATCCAGACTCCGGGTTGCTACTGAGAATTTCCTACTGAAAAAAACCCAATAACACTTTGCCCGACCCGGGAATCGAACCCAGGACCCCACGCTCAGCAGTCGCGCTTGCGAGCACAGCGAGCACTAGACCAACGAGGCAGTCAACAGTAAACTTGTTTTATTAGTTTAATATGCTTGTTTTATTATAATTATAATGTGGTGATCGTGAAAACTTAAGAAATTATTATTAATCATATTAGGTACGTATTAATTGAATTACCTAAAAAACCGGCCAAGAGCATGTCGGGCCATGCTCAGTATTATAGGGTTCCTTAAGTAGGTCTAATTACAAACGAATCAAATCGAATATTAATCATTGCTATTTTAGTTTTTGCAAACAGCGCCTCCTAGCGCTGAATTTAAGAAGCTAAATTAAAGAAGTGTGTCATATCAATATTCAAAGTTACTTTTTGTGATTTTTTTAAATAGGTAGTAACTAAAGGAGCATTATTTGCTGTGATAATTTTTCTCTAAGGCCAATGACCTATGAACTAGGACGTCTTAAGTATTTTGCAGTTTTCTCACTATAACTCAAAAATTTATAATCACATTATACTCGAAATAATTTTAAAAGAGAGTTTTTATAAAGGTCTATGAATGTGGAAGATTATAAGTTTCTACGTTGCATAGCTTAGAAATGGCAGGAGGGGGGGACACATTGCAAGCCACTTTGGCGGGCTGTATTTCGCAGATAGTATACCTGATAAATAAGTTGTGTATGAAACATTACCTTCATTTTAGTAGACCTATTCAATGATACCCCATACGAGGGGGTGCAGCGAAAAAAATAATTTCATCCCCATTTCACATGTATGCGTGTGTTATTTACGCCACCCCTAAAATAACTAATCAAGATTTTTTTATTCTTGTGGAATTGAGATCTGTATCCAGACCATTTTTTAACGAAATTTCATTTACTAATGTTTATAACTATATACGTTATTAAGCTGTAAAGGATTAGGACAGACGGCCAGACGGATAGACGGACTGACGGACAGACGGCCAGACGGCCAGACGGACGGACATGACGAAACTATAAGGGTTCCTTGTTGGGACTACGGAACCCTAAAAACGAGTGTTAGACCATACGACTGAAGTAAAACTTCACTAACTTATATCCCGGCGTGCGTCTGCTCTGTCGGCGCGTGGCCGGCGCTGAGTCGCGTGGCCAGCCATCGCGCACGCCTCGTTCCCCGCGTCCCGCACTCCCCCTCCGTTCGCCTCACTTTTCGTAACGCATTCACCAGCTTACTCCCCAAGTCAAGCGCGCGAAAAGAAGTTTTACTTCAATAATTTGACTTTGCACAACCTCAGCTATCAACATCTTCCTAGGCCATCCACCATCCATCCACCTAGACTGCTGCCTAAATGGTATCGCAAGTCGGTTCACCAAACTGAGACATGAAGATGGAAAGTCTCATGTGATTGTAATTTCACCGGCACCCGTACCCTTCAGACCGAAACGAAAACATAACTGTTTGGCGGAGAAGTAGGTACGGTGGTAGTACTTCCCCGGACGAGCTCTTTCAAAAAGAAGCTCCCAGTGGCGCCTATCCCTTAAGTGCACTCGTGCGCTGCACTACCAGTTCATAAATTCATAATACCTTTAAAAAGAATAACAAATTATCAAAAATATCAATATTACGCACCTACTTTATACTAACGAATAGTTATGAAGTAACGACAAATCAATTTAATCTCTAATCTGCAAAGTTAAAACTTATTTTTGCTCGAACAAAAAAGTCCCGTGCGCTTCACGGAGCGCACGCAGAGCGCTCATACAACTTCTATGAAATACGGAGCTACATCACCTGGCGCATGAGACGGAAGATAATTTGTACATTTACTATGAAGTAACTAGCCTAGATTCGTGCGCCGCACGGCACCGCCGATCTCCGAGATTGACCGATCGTTGACGAACGAGGCGGTGGGGGCGTTGTCCTCTTAATGTCATAGTTCCCGCGCTCGTTTAAATTTCTTTTTGTAATTTAGTGTTTTTACGTTACTGTAACTGTGAATTCTGTAAAAATGAGCATTAACTTTAATTATATTGACTACTATAGTGGTAGTATTTATTAAAAGCAATACTAAAACTTTTCAAAACAAAGTGGGAATAAAATAATAAGCTGAATCGCTTAGGCCATTGAATTAAACAATAAAAAACCGGCCAAGAGCATGTCGGGCCATGCTCAGTATTATAGGGTTCCTTAAGTAGGTGTTACAAATAAATCAAATCGAATATTAATCACGGCTATTTTAGTTTTTGCAATAGACGGCAGCATTGGCGACTCAGAGAGTGATGTCAGTAGCCGCTAGATGGCGCTATACAGTGCCAAATGTAATACACGGCACTTGACGGCAGCATTGGCGACCCAGAGAGTGTTGTACGACGCCGCTAGATGGCGCCAAATTTAAGAAGTGTGTCGTCAACATAACACAAAGTTACTTTTTGTGATTTTTTCAAATAGAAAGTAGCTAAAGGAGCATTATTTGCTATGATCATTTTTCTCTAAAGTCAATGACCTTTGAACTAGGACGTTTTAAGTATTTTTCAGTTTTCTGTCTATAACTCAAAAAATTATAATCACATCATACTCGAAATAATTTTAAAAGAGAGTTTTCACAAAGGTCTATCAATGTGGAAGATTATAAGTTTCTACGTTGCATAGTTTAGAAATGGCAGGGGGGGGGACACATTGCAAGCCACTTTGGCGGGCTATATTTCGCAGATGGTACACCTGATAAAAAAGTGATGTATTAAACATTACCTTCATTTTCGTAGACCTATTCAATGATATCCCACACGAGGGGGTGCAGCGAAAAAAATTTTTTTTCCCCCATTTCACATATATGGGCGCCACCCCTAAAGAACGTAAAAACCATTTTTTTATTCTTTTAAAATTGAGATCTATATGCAGACTATTTTTTAACAAAATTTCATTTACTTATGTTTATAACTTTAGACGTTATTAAGCTGTAAAGGATTAGGACAGACGGACAGACGGACGGACATGACGAAACTATAAGGGTTCCTTGTAGGACTTCGGAACCCTAAAAAGCAATACTTGTGTGGATTTATTTTGTTTTCTTTGCACATTTTTGGTGGACAGTCGATTTGGACGGAAACTGATATGAAATATTTTTATTGTATTTTAAATCATAACACTAAATAAAACATTACAGTGCACCACCGGTTCTCTCAGGCAGCAGCCGCCACTGAGCTCTCATTTCAGCCGAGAAACGTCCACTGCTGAACAAAGGCCTCCCCCAAAGAGGGGGGATACTATGCCATAATTGCCACGCTTGGCAGGCGGGTTGGCGATCGCAGTTGGTTGTTTAAATACTCAGAGAACGCTGCTGCCCATCCTCTGGTGAATCCCTTAGTCGCCTTTTACGACACCCATGAGAAGAGAGAGGGTGGTGCAATTCTTTACGTCCGGCACCACACGGAACTCTACTACTACTAAAATTAAATAATAAAGATAAAGAAAAATGAGTTCTGTATAATGCAGAGCTGACTTTAGTTATAACTCTTTTATAATTTCGTAATCATGATGATGAGGAAGTACGTGGGACACTCAGAAAGTTTTGCGAAACTAAAAAAAATTGTTCTATACGTACATATATTTTTATCAAATCTTTTCAAAGTACTTTCCACCAGCCTCTATACAAAGATTCATGCGCCTAAACCAGTTTTCAAAACACTTTTTCCAGTCCGCCGCAGACACCTCGTTTACAGCCTGCTCGAACGCAGCCAGCGCATCTTCCGGCGACGAAAATTGTATACCTTTGAGCTGATTTTTTATTTTTGGGAATAAAAAGAAGTCACACGGTGCTAGATCAGGGCTGTAAGGAGGGTGACCCAGGAGTTTGACTGGCGTGCTGTCCAGGAAGTCCCTCGTTTTGAGTGCGGTGTGCGCAGGTGCATTGTCGTGGTGGAGCAGTAGCCCGCGGAGCCCTGTGTTTGGTCGCTTGTTGCTTATAACAGAGAAAACTTCTGGCAAACATTTGGTAGTATACCATTCGGCATTAATGCTTCTTTGATCCCGTAAGGGAATTGATACCAAGTGGCCAGTCAAATTAAAAAAGCTAGCGATCAAAATCTTACCCCCGCTTCTAGATCGCTTCACTTTGGTAGGCGTTGGCTCATTTTGAAACACCCAAACAGTCGACTGGCGCTTGGTTTCTGGGTCGTATTGATAAATCCAGGACTCATCACCTGTAACGATGTCGTAAACACGCCGAGACGAGCCTGCTTCAAATTTGTTAAGCATATCACGGCACCATTCCACCCGGGCCTGCTTCTGAGCATCGGTGAGGTTGTGCGGCACCCAGCGTGATACTATCCTCCTCACGCGAAGATGGCTGTGTAGAATCTCGTGAACGCTTCCCGATCCAATCTTCAATATGTGTTGAATCTCCTGATATGTAATTCGCCTATTGTCTTGGATTAAATTTTTCACTGCTAGCACGTTTTCTTCGGTAACAGCCGTCAAAGGGCGACCGCTTCTTTCGTCATCCCCCAAAGTTGGTCGACCGCGCTTGAATTCGTTATACCAACGATACACGGTTGCCTTGGAAGGGCCTTCATCCATGAATGCCATTTGAAGTCTATCGTACGATTCATCCGGTTTCAGGCGACACTTGAAATCGTATAAAATCATAGCTCTAAAATGTTCCCGGCGCAGATCCATATTTCAGTGAGACACAATACTTTGAATTAACTCGCAAAAAATGTGGAGGGAAATTTTGAAATTGGAACTTACTTATTTTTACTTATAAATAATCATATTTTCGAAAAACATTATAACTGGCCAGTCTCCCATATATAAAAACTTTTTTTCGCAATACTTTCTGAGGGGCCTGGTAGTTAAGGGCGATTAGGTATTGTGTTAGCCCAAGAGTGCTGTGCTGTTTCTTTCCTAGGCCGCTATGTAGATCGTTTAAAAACATTGCTATAAAATGAGGTAACATTAATGGGTGCTCAAAAAACAAAATTGGCGAAAATACTATTTTGGCATTGGCTTTTGAACCTAGCGCTAATGGTCAATATCACAGATAGATAATACTTAAAGGAAAGATATGCACGGTTTTCTTTTCTTTTTTTTTCTTCTGCCTTTGCACTGTTCGTGCTTTTAGCCACCGACAAATATAAGTACGGATTTAGATTTTTAAATATCGTAATACCTATTTTTTCACGAAAAATTAAGAAGCTTATGCATGAAATGAAACATCAATTTTAATTTTGACTTAGCTTATGCTAAGCTTAATCTCAACTTCAAAAGTCTGTAAATACCAAATCAAAGATTAAGCTTAGTATACACTTAGCTAAGTTTTACGTAAGTCAAGTTTTAACAAGCATTCCCATTCCCGTAAGCATCGGAGAATCTACACTCGAAGTTGTTGACGATTATGTATACCTAGGACAAACTGTCCGGCTAGGTAAGTCCAACTTCGATAAAGAGGTCAATCTTCGAATCCGACTCGGTTGGGCAGCGTTCGGGAAGCTACGCAATATCTTCTCGTCCAAAATACCGCAATGTCTCAAGACGAAAGTCTTTGACCAGTGAGTGTTGCCAGTAATTACTTACGGTACTGAAACGTGGTCGCTCACAATGGGCCTGATAAGAAGGCTCAAAGTCACTCAAAGGGCAATGGAGAGGGCTATGCTCGGAGTGTCCCTGCGTGATCGAATCAGAAATGAGGAGATTCGCAGGAGAACGAAAGTAACCGACATAGCCCGAAGAATTGCCAAACTTAAGTGGCAGTGGGCGGAGCACATTGCTCGCAGAACGGATGGCCGATGGGGCAGTAAAGTTCTGGAGTGGCGACCGCGTACTGGAAAGCGCAGCGTGGGTAGGCCCCCCACAAGGTAGACCGACGACCTGGTGAAGGTCGCGGGAATCCGCTGGATGGGGAAGGCACAGGACCGGTCGTTGTGGCAATGCTTGGGGGAGGCCTATGTCCAGCAGTGGACGTCTTTCGGTTGAAATGATGATGATGATGATGAAGTTTGAGCAAAGTCAAAGAACGCTTTATAGATCTCAGCCTTAGTCTTACTGCAATTTTTCTAATTCATGCTAATTCTAATTTATGTTTCATTAATTATCTACGACAATTTCCTGATTTACCCAACCCCCTAGGCCAAAAGCTGGGTACGCCCATGCCTGCCGGGGATAGTTGGGCTATTACAGGAGTTTCCCACGCCCCCGGCCCGGTCGTTAGAGGAATACCCGATACCGTGCTGGTTTTTAGTCGGTAAGAATCCGACACTAACTCCGCTTTCCCCGGGCGGAGTGCGTCCATGAGGATTTTTCCCACGAAAAAAGGTATAGGTAGATAAGCACAACCTCGCAGATCCGCAAAAGCTACGAGACCCGCGACCATAAGCGTGTTATCAAAAATTAAAAGTCTAACACGAATACTAAATAATAAGTACGATTTACACCATTGAATAAAATCAAATACAAAAATGAAAGATCGTTTGTAATTTGTAAGTATAACTTTATTAAACTTTAAAAATAGAGTATTCGTTTACAATTAGTTATGGCTATGTACCTGTACCTACCTATGCAGCGACTTGCTGAGATGAAGTAACCTTAACAATAATAAGTAATCATACATATAAAAATAAGGCAATCTTTAACATTACAAAAATAAACCAATAAAATATTTAATTACTTTAAATCCAACAGCACCTCTGCTAATACAAAGCCTGTTATTACATTCTTATTGGAAGGATTCTGTCTGTAGGCTGCTACTTATTATTTCGCGTTGCGTTACGCACGCGTACGAATCGGTTAACAGGTAAGAATCCAGTGGGTGAACAAGCACTCATCTCCTTTTTTCCTACCCTTAGGGCCGAGTTCACGGACATTGAAATAACCACTGTTAGCGAAATCAACCTGTTATTCAACAACAGATGTTTAACCATGACGCGGGAATTTTCATGTTCACGACTCCTATCCTATCTGATCATTGATTCTGAAACCGAGCGGTCTGGGAATGAAAGAACGAATGATGTAACACGATTAATCAAAATGGTAACTAAATGGCAACAACACTATGAAAAGAACAAATATTTAAAACGGTTGCATAACAGGTTCCAAAATTAAAAATCCTAGTACAATGCTACTCTATAAATTTGATATATCTTTTTAATTTGCAGGATAAGCGGTCTTGGTTGTCATAGCAACCGATTAAATACGCCATTTTGATGTTTGAATATTAGGCCGCGTACACCCTCGAACTACTCGAAGTGTACCGGGCGGGCGCGTTTCTTGAAACATGATAAAATTCTGGTAGTTGTGCTTAGCCAAAAGTAGCAGTAACATTGTGCAGGTTTCGTGCGAGCATCGTTTATGAGCCGCATTCATTTTTATTTTGATTAATTATACAAAAAAATAAAAAAATAAAATAACGTACTACCTCCATAAGACAAAAACAGTTATGTTTGCACATTTTTCATAAGTTTTCTCAAAGCATAAGCAATATGTCTGCTTTTTTTATGTTCGTAAAAGAAAAATGCACGCTCGAAAAACGGCAACGTTTTCCGGCCCTTATTTTATTCGGTTTTTATTATAAATTTTACGAATATGGTGAAATGCAATTGTTTTATTATATTGGAGAGTAATAATCCTAATATTAATATTTTATGCAGCATAGACTCTTCTAAAATTACGAAAAACTATCAAATACAGAATATCAATGAATAACCGGAATAACCTCAACAATTTCAACCATCAAACGTCAAAAATGTCTTGTTTAAATACCCGGTTAGTACTTAAACGACATCCCCGACATCGGTTAGAAAAACCGATTGATTACTGTGATATGACGGCTGGTTATCGTCGGTGAACACCAAAGTTCGGGTTAAACATCTGGTTTTTACATAAACATCTGTTATCTCCTCCGTGAACCTGCCCCTTAGGGGTGGATTTTGGTTTTCAAATTTAAATGGGACCACCTTCGACATATACCCTATCCATTAAAAAAAGAAATGGGTGTGTGTGTGTGGGTGTGTGTGTGTGTGTGTCGAAATGTGGGTATACTATGCCTACACCTCTGCCTACCCCTTCGGGGAAATACAGGCACGATGTTATGTTATATTATGTTATTAAAAAAAGAATCATCAAAATTAGACCACTCTGTAAAAAGTTATGCGTGGCCATACATAAAAAAAAAATTAAAAAATATGCGTCGAATTGAGAACCTCCTCCTTTTTTTCGTCGGTTAGAAATGTATGACATAAATGGCCCTATCATTTGATTGCGTTGACTTACGGCCAAAATTAATATCCAATCTATCCACAATTTGCCCCAATAGAGATAGGATTTTGACATAAGTTCCATACAAAATATGTCAAATTTATATCTCTAGTAGGGTAAATCGTGGATAGATTGGATTTTAATTTTGGCCGTTAGAAGCTTGATTTTTTTTTCGCTTCAATGGTTCACTGATCTCAGTATGTGGTATTAATTTCAACTTGATACCTTTAGCCGTTCCTGAGATAAAAATTCTTGACAGACGGACAGACAGACAGACAGACAGCCAGCCAGACAGACAGACGGACAACAAAGTGATCCTACAAGGGTTCCGTTTTTTTCCTTTTGAGGTACGGAACCCTAAAAATTAACTAAACTAGACTCCCGAATCTCGCGAAATTGTTGTTCTCTAGTTAGACATTCAAAAACGCCAAATCGATAATAATAATAATGTATATAACCGACTGACTGACTAACATAAACATAACTGTCAAAATTCACGCAATTATGACCTTTAAATAAATTTTTACAAGCTTTTATTTAACCTGCAATGTATGTAAGTATGTACCAGGCCCCTCAGAAAGTATTGCGAAAAAAAGTTTTTATATATGGGAGACTGGCCAGTTATAATGTTTTTCGAAAATATGATTATTTATAAGTAAAAATAAGTAAGTTCCAATTTCAAAATTTCCCTCCACATTTTTTGCGAGTTAATTCAAAGTATTGTGTCTCACTGAAATATGGATCTGCGCCGGGAACATTTTAGAGTTATGATTTTATACGATTTCAAGTGTCGCCTGAAACCGGATGAATCGTACGATAGACTTCAAATGGCATTCATGGATGAAGGCCCTTCCAAGGCAACCGTGTATCGTTGGTATAACGAATTCAAGCGCGGTCGACCAACTTTGGGGGATGACGAAAGAAGCGGTCGCCCTTTGACGGCTGTTACCGAAGAAAACGTGCTAGCAGTGAAAAATTTAATCCAAGACAATAGGCGAATTACATATCAGGAGATTCAACACATATTGAAGATTGGATCGGGAAGCGTTCACGAGATTCTACACAGCCATCTTCGCGTGAGGAGGATAGTATCACGCTGGGTGCCGCACAACCTCACCGATGCTCAGAAGCAGGCCCGGGTGGAATGGTGCCGTGATATGCTTAACAAATTTGAAGCAGGCTCGTCTCGGCGTGTTTACGACATCGTTACAGGTGATGAGTCCTGGATTTATCAATACGACCCAGAAACCAAGCGCCAGTCGACTGTTTGGGTGTTTCAAAATGAGCCAACGCCTACCAAAGTGAAGCGATCTAGAAGCGGGGGTAAGATTTTGATCGCTAGCTTTTTTAATTTGACTGGCCACTTGGTATCAATTCCCTTACGGGATCAAAGAAGCATTAATGCCGAATGGTATACTACCAAATGTTTGCCAGAAGTTTTCTCTGTTATAAGCAACAAGCGACCAAACACAGGGCTCCGCGGGCTACTGCTCCACCACGACAATGCACCTGCGCACACCGCACTCAAAACGAGGGACTTCCTGGACAGCACGCCAGTCAAACTCCTGGGTCACCCTCCTTACAGCCCTGATCTAGCACCGTGTGACTTCTTTTTATTCCCAAAAATAAAAAATCAGCTCATAGGGATACAATTTTCGTCGCCGGAAGATGCGCTGGCTGCGTTCGAGCAGGCTGTAAACGAGGTGTCTGCGGCGGACTGGAAAAAGTGTTTTGAAAACTGGTTTAGGCGCATGAATCTTTGTATAGAGGCTGGTGGAAAGTACTTTGAAAAGATTTGATAAAAATATATGTACGTATAGAACAATTTTTTTTAGTTTCGCAAAACTTTCTGAGTGTCCCACGTATGTAATTTGTTAGGGTGGAATCTTGCAACTCAATTTTGAAGCAGATATCTTCAACCGATGGAGCTGTATACTCGTTTAGTTTGGATGACAATGCTTGGTTAGCTGTGTGACGTCATTCTAAATCCAACATGGCGGAACACCCAAGATGGCGGACTAGTTATTTTAAATGCACTCCTACAATATGGGTATCAAATGAAAGGGCTTGCTGAGAATAACTCGAATAATAAAGTGACGTTACTCTAAATCCAATATGGCGGACTAAGTTTTTTATGGTTTCCTACGATATGGGTACCAAATGAAAGGAGTTGCTGAACATACGAATGCGAGTTAAAAAACCTGTCCAGCTATAACAAAAAAATAAAAAATAAATTTAAACTAAAAAAACTACTAACTAAAAACTATCATTACACAATTTATATGATATAAAAGCTTGTCGCGAAATTTACCTGTGTAGATAAACAAGTAAATTGAATAACTTATTCTGATTGATTTTAATTAAAAAAAAAATTGAAACTAAATAAATACGAGTACCTTCTTAAATCTCGCGACAAGCTTTTATATCATATAAATTGTGTGATGACGTTATAAGTTGATAGTAAAAGTTTTACAGGAAAAGTTCATTTTATTCGTTTTAGCGCATTTAAATGAAAGCTTGTTTTTAATAAAGTTTTTTTACTTTTAATTTGTTAAACGTAGAACGTGAGATTCTAGAGTCTATTTTATAATAACTATAAAAATAATCTTTAAAACATAAAACAGTTCCGTGACTGACAGACAAAGCATAGCTTAAACCTAAAAAACGCAATTATTCAGATGTGTTTCTTAGAAGGGGTAAAATAAAATGTTTTACGAATGTCAACCCCGAATGGAAGTTCAAAGTTCACTTTTAGCAGACGTTACATAATTTAGAAAATTATCTATGTTTATTTTTCTCTTTAGATACTATAACTATATCAAACTTGTACTGTAATAACTTCTTGGCACAATGATGTTTCATTAAATGATTAAAAAGCTCCACTGGAGTAAACAACAAGTCGCATTTAAAACAACTTTGCTTCGAAATTTTCATCTTTATATTGCAGTTATTCGCATGTTGTTGAGCGTTTAACTCTTCCAAAAAATGTAAACCACACTCACATTTATATATTTTTTCAATATTTTCCGAGCAATTATTCGTACTTTCTTTAATACGGTCTTTTTTTCCTTTTGTTTCTTCTGTTAGCTTTTGGGAATCATTGTTTTTTTGCAACGTTCCTTTACGATCACCATCTAGTTTTGTAGATGATTTATCGAAAGTGATTAGACTTATATCCAATTCGTCAAATTCCAGATTACTTTCATGCAGCTTAGAGTGATGATTTAATTCTAGTTTCGAGAAATACAAACCACATTTGGAACATTTACATTTAGACTTGTCGAAAACACAAACGTGTTCAGACGTACAAATATTTGTTCTAAAACATAAATCGCATGTTTGACATTTAAACATCGCATAATCATATTTAGTACCATTAAAAGTCGATCTGAAGTCCTTCTTCCCTAAGTTACACATTTTTTTGAACATCACTACAATTATATTTTCAGTATTAAATTTTTCTAGCTCCTCATGTCTTTTAAGATGTAAGTTATAATCTCGCTGTTGGAAAAGTAAACCACAAATCAAACATATTTTTAGATTATTTTCATCGCATTTATGAACTCTTCGTTGCAACTTATCAACTACGCTTTCGCAGTTTCTACACTGATATAAAATGTAACGGTTACGAGCATCATACATTATTTTGTTGTATGTTTCATGTTCCATCTTATTGAATAATATAATTTTGTACTTTTGTTTTGGGTTCAAGCCACCTTCGTGGGCTTTTTCGTGGGCTATTCGATAAGATAAAGGAACAAAACATAAACCACAAAAGCTGCAAGGATGTTTTCTCAATTTCACACATGAACTATCCTTTGAGTTTTCTGCATGCAAGTACAAAGAATGAGGCTCAATGAAAACCTGGCATTTGTCGCATTTGTAAAGTATTAAACTTGGCGACCCGGGTTGCAGTTCCTCCATTTTAACTCTGCATTCATATTTATACATTGAAGTATCGAGAATCGTTTTAATTTTTTCATCTGTTAGATTTGCAAAAACATGTTTTGTCCAAAAATCATTGTTACAACGAAAATAAAATGGATCAAAGTGGACTACCGTAATAGAGTCCTTGTTGTATTTACCATTTATATGTAACTTATTGTGACTATCATAATCACTTCTAATAAATACAAAAATGCAATTTTGGCATTTCTGCTCATCCAATTGAATATTTTTACAATCATAATGATTCTGACAATGCTGCACCACTTTGTCATATGTATCAACTGTAATTTGACAACTTTTACATGTGTAAAAAAATACGTCTTCAAAATTGGAATTATCTGAAACGCATGAATCCTCATTTGAAATGTCATTAGTAGGTCTTAGTTCAAATTCTGTGTCTTTAAGTCTTCTTTTTACATTCTGGATCGAATAATTATGAAAAGACATATGCAATTTGTAAGCATGTTCTGTTAGCTTAATGGAACAAATATCGCAAGTAATGTAATCCTGGTCCTCACATGAATGGATTTTAATGGCAAAATTTCTTAAAAAATGTACTCCACACATATTGCAACTAGGATACTCAGGTATTGGAGGACATATTTTCTTTTTGGATTTCAAATCAAAGAATGTGTAATTGTGCAGATTGAATTGACTCGACTTTTTATGATGCTGTTTATGTGTTGCATGAGTTTTCATTGTCAAGACAAGGCCGCATTCTTTACAAACAGTTTTAAGCATATGACCACATCTTCCCTCTATGTGTACCTTACGTGTGAGGTTAATATGACATATAAAACACTTGCAAGTATGGCAGAAAGACATTGCTAAATTTAAACTTCCTTGTGAACCTCCACTAGCTTTCTCACTTCTCTTTATGATTTCACTTCTCTTCATAATTGTTTTTTTACTAGCTTTATTTTGGCTTATGCATTTGTCGTCTATTATATCAGCTTCAATTATGATGAAGTCTGAACATTGTATTTTTCTATCTTTATGATTAATTTCGTGAACATTCATATCATCTCTGTTCATTAAAAAATCACATACTTTACAGTATAACGAGTTGGGTGTTTCCGTATCGCATTTTGGATAATGAAGCAAAAAGTTTTTTTCGCTATAGTGTACAGTGCAATTAGAACACTTGTATAAAACCCGACTGAATCTAGATTCAGTAGGAGTAAGCACAGTAAACGATTGCGTAAATGAATGTTGTTTTACATGCAGCGCCATATCTTCCTTGTTGAATACCCTTTTGCAGGCGGAACATTTCCAATTATTTAAGATTTTTATGTGTTTTGAATGATTCAAAGCAGCATTAGACGACAAAAAGAACAAATCACATTTCATACATTTATACAGTACGTTTTTTAAAGCAAACTGAATTTCTTTTTTGAACCCTTCTTGGTTTGTAACTCCTTGCTCTTCACGAAGGAAAAAAGGTTTTTTCAGTAGCATTTGGTGATATTTATACAAATGGGCATTATAAGATTTAGCATCTGACATTTTTGAGGAACAAAATTTGCACTGCGAATCAAATGGCTCTTTTTTTACTTCTGTTACTTCTTTTATGTTATGGTCGGTTATTATGTGTCGGGAATAAAATTTTAATGTCACGTTATATTTAGAACATACAAAGCATTTATAAAACATGGGCCGTAATGGTTTTTTAGAAGGCTTTAAACTTTCAAAGTGTTCGGTGCTTTGTTTTTTAATTTTTGCTTTAATAAGTTTTTTAATAATCAATCTTTTATATTTTCTGTGTACTGACATACTGTGGTATTCTAATTCCCATTTGCTATTAAATTGCTCGGTACATTTTTCGCATTTCTTTGTTTTCAATGTCATACCTCCACTTTTATGATCTTGGTGTATTTTATTGCTTTTAGCTATGCGTTTGTTATTTTTAACATGTTGCTCATCACACTTCCTGAAAGCAATTAAGCTTTTTGAAGATCCTCTAATACCGCCGTTTTTCCATGGCAATATATTTTCTGAGTTAAAATTATCTGTATTCGGTGGAGTCTCTGCATTTTGGTGGTGATCCCTATAATGTTGATGGAATTTTTCCCGAGAACGGAATTCAAGTGTACATTCGCTACACTTAATATTTTTGGATTCATCTAAACTCTTAACACTTTTATCTTCGGCTAATCGATCGTTAGGAATGTCCGTTTTGTTTATATTTTTTGCACTTTTTGTACTCGTGGAACAATCACTGGTCCTGTTTTTTTTTGGCTCCAAAACTTTGTAAAGATGATCAATCAGAGAACTCTGTGTTGGAAATAATTCTTGACAATGAAAGCAAGTGAGCCCTGAGGTTACTTCAGTTTTAGTGACTTCACTTGGCACTATTTTTTTATTGGATGTGTTTGAAGGTTTTTTTGTGTTAACATTATTGTGAAGAGTTCTAAAGTGTCTAATTAGGTGAGGCCTACTGGATACAGTCTTGTTGCAAATATTGCATTTATATAACTTATCAGCAACTTTTCTCCCCATTACTTTCAGCTGGCTTGGAGTTGTATAACCATTATTTTTTATTACAGTATGAGCTGTATCTATATGAAGTTTAAGCAAATTTGCTTTTGGAAATAATGTACAACACTGTTTACAATAACTCTTACTTCTATTCAAAAAAGAACTTATATTCTGTAATATCAATGTAGGTTCTAGTTTTTTTATACCTTCGTACTTATTTTTTTTTCGATATCCCAAGTTCGGCTTTGTTCCCAATATGATTATGTTGTCATGCAAATATCTTAATTCCCTTGAATTTTCTGTAGGTTCAGGGACATTTAAGGGACTACTAGAAACTAATTCATTACTATTCCGCACAAGTGGCTCAGCTGTTGAATCAGTGTTAATTTCTGCTTCTTGACTCAATTCCTCAAGTGTTGTGTCTGGTGGTGCATTTAAAACTGGAACAATACAATACAAAATAATCCTTTTTTGCGCAACGTAAAACAACATTATAAATATAAACAAGGTATAAGTGCACAATTGGCGGTCTTATCGCTCCACGGCGATCTCTTCCAGACAACCAAAGAATTTTAACAAACAAAGAACAAATATATTTATTATTTTTAACGTATTAAAGCAAGCGGGGCGAAATCTTAAGTTCAGATCTTTTATCGTCTAAATTCTGTGATCTTAAGTTATAAATCGTGAAATGAAATATTCGCTCACGAGAGCTGGCACCCCAAGACGGATTCAATGTAAAATGAAATTCGACAACACGAGCAGAGTTCACAGTACCTTGGCAATTAATACCACTGGTGTTAAACCAAAAGTCACTTTGGTCCTTAAATATGTATAGAATTTGTTAGGAAGTTGACTACAGCGCCACCTACCGGAATCCGATATGTGGCGCTGTGTGTCGGATCCTAGCATAGCTATGAACCATCGGCTCGACAAAATAAATATATTTTGTGAATATGACCTCAATCGCTCAAGTTCTGAAGTTACAGATTATAACAGCCGCACCCAACGTTTATATACAATGTGAAACAGAATAAACGCAAGTCCTGAAAGTTTGTTCAGATTAGAATTACTAGGAGAATCGATTGGTATGTTTTTTAAACCATGTTAGATATCAACATTTTATTTGTTACTTTTGTATACTAAGGATAAACAACTTAAATAGGTATATCATCGGATCCCGAGTAGGTCCTAAAGTTCCAGGACCGTTCGTGTTCTTCCAATTATGTAGCTCTTGGTGTGAGTCACCCGTTCGAATGTCGGTTTAATATTCCGTTTTTCACAGAGTAACTGAACGACTTCAGGCGTCATTATGCTACTGGCACTCAGCTTAGAACTTTAGGATTAGGACTTAGAAAAACACCCGGAATAAAACTTTTTAACAAAAAATTTAACCGACGAAAACAGAAACAGAAAAGCGAAAAATAAAATGAATCTTTTTAGTCTTAATATCTATTCTCCTAACTAAACTAATGTAAATAACTAATTATGAGTCGGCGCCAAACAAACAAGCAAAGTGTGTGCGAGTTACAAGTGGTCGAGCGGAGAATGCATTTTTGGATAGTAGAAAATTTCACGTTGTATTTGATATTATTTTGTTTTTATTATTTCCTCAGGGTAATTTAATGATCTTCGTTGATCGTTTGTTTGGCGCCGACTCATAATTAGTTATTTACATTAGTTTAGTTAGGAGAATAGATATTAAGACTAAAAAGCTTTATTTTATTTTTCGCTTTTCAGTTTCTGTTTTCGTCGGTTCAATTTTTTGTTAAAAAGTTCAATTTAATTTTTTTCTGGGCTAAAACTACATTTATGTGTGTGTAGAACTACATTGTAGTGTCTAGAACTACATTTATGTGTGCCAAGTTTCAACAGAATCGGCTTACAGGTAAGAATTCAGTGGGTGAACAAGCAGTCATCCCCTGTTTTCCTACCCTTAGGGGTGGATTTTGATTTTCAAATTTAAAATGGACCAACTTGGAGATATACTCTATACATTAAAAAACCGGCCAAGAGCAAGTCGGGCCATGCTCAGTATTATAGGGTTCCTTAAGTAGGTGTTACAAACAAATCAAATCGAATATTAATCACGGCTTTTTTAGTTTTTGCAATAGACGGCAGCATTGGCGACTTAGAGAGTGATGTCAGTAGCCGCTAGATGGCGCTATACAGTGCCAAATGTAATAGACGGCACTTGACGGCAGCATTGGTGACCCAGAGAGTGTTGTTAGAAGCCGCTAGATGGCGCCAAATTTAAGAAGTGTGTCGTCAACATAACACAAAGTTACTTTTTGTGATTTTTTCAAATAGAAAGTAGCTAAAGGAGCATTATTTGCTATGACCATTTTTCTCTAAGGTCAATGACCTTTGAACTAAGACGTTTTAAGTATTTTTCAGTTTTCTCTCTATAACTCGAAAATTTATAATCACAATATGCTCGAAATAATTATAAAAGAAAGTTTTTACAAAGGTCTATCAATGTGGAAGATTATAAGTTTCTACGTTGCATAGCTTAGAAATGGCAGGGGGGGGGGGACACATTGCAAGCCACTTTGGCGGGCTGTATTTCGCAGATGGTATACCTGATAAAAAAGTTGTGTATGAAACATTACCTTCATTTTAGTAGACCTATTCAATGATACCCCACACGAGGGGGTGCAGCGAAAAAAATATTTTCATCCCCATTTCACATGTATGGGCGCCACCCCTAATATACGTTATCAAGATTTTTTTATTCTTTTAAAATTGAGATCTATATCTAAACCATTTTTAACAAAATTTCATTTACTTATGTTTATAACTGTAGAAGTTATTAAGCTGTAAAGGATTAGGACAGACGGACGGACATGACGAAACTATAAGGGTTCCTTGTAGAACTACGGAACCCTAAAAAAGAATCATCAAAATCGGACTACTCTGTAAAAAGTTATGCGTAGTCATACATAAAAATATATACATATATATACTCGTCGAATTAAGAACCTCCTCCTTTTTTTCGTCGGTTAAAAATGAAGCACTCACAGATGTGACTAAACATAGTGATTATATCTCTTTTGATGTGACAAATAGTGACAACGGAAACTTTATAGTGATTAGATAGTGATTTATATTATCTATTCTCTTTGGGAAACTTCAAAGTATCTGTCATTTCATACTACTAGTCGAAGAGTCGAAGCTACTAGTGTTTCACCTGTTCGCTCACGGTTCGCCCTGACAGACCTACTGAGATCTAGTAATATGCACAGACTAAGAAGTGTAGGTACTATGAGAAATTAATTTATTTTCTTTCAACCGACACGTTTCTTTCAAATAAACATATTACACAGTTGGAAGTTGGAAGACTGTAGGTATAATTAGTGTTGTGCGTATCTTTTCTAAACATAAATCTTATTTTTAGTTGAATAATGACCCTTAAATTAAATGAAAATGCAGAGTTCAAAGACTGACCAGAAAGTGCAAATGAGAAAATATTTCTGCTTTTATTGCTTATATTTTATTTTTGTATTGATAATTGACAAGTTTTAGTATTTTTTTGTTTAAGTACAGGATTTTAGTAGATGACTTGCTCATTTCTTAATATTTTCAAATGGCTATAACTTTTTTGTCCCATTGTTTAGAGATTTGCTACCTTAATAATACAATTATTCAGACCATTCGTTTAAAGTATATGTAATCATGCTACAGCTCTGAGGATGTTTTGCCCATTCTCTGTTAATTTTTCGGCTTTGGTCTAAAGTTTTATGTATTAATATTAATACCGCCAGAATTAGTATCCTATCTATCCACGAACTGCCCTACTAGAGATAGAAATTTGACATAAGCTTCATACAAATTATGTCAAATTTCTATTTCTATTAGGGAAAATCGTGCATATCTGTCTACGATTTGCCCTTGGCAGCAGTGCAATATGACAGCAGTGCTTCTTTTACCCTACTATTTCAGGGGGTGACGAGTGCGAACGCTCGTTTTTTTTTTCGAATGGACTTCTCGCAGATTGCACATAGCTAGGTACCCTGATTGCTTAACCGGGCAGGTTGGCGGAGATGCCCTTTAGGGACTCCATGCGCCACGAACGCTCGACGACACCCGCTGACATTACTGAACGGTTTGGTGAGGACGATCGCTTTGAGTAACTGAAACAAAGTACGCTCCGGGCGTCTTCCGCCGTCGTCAGACGATAATACTGAACGCACCCAAGAGTTTTGTCTACGAAAGAATAGACAAAATACCAGTACAATGTGTATTCATTCATAAACAAATCTCTGGTCTACAGTGGTTATGCTACGCTCGAAACAATGTGCGTTAATCCAATTTCTTTGATGCTACACCTGCAAAAAGATCAGCGAAACAGGTTTCCGTGACAAAGAGAATATAAATCACTATGGAGTCAAGTAGACAGCAACACAGCAAACAGCATCCTGCTGCAGCTATCCAGCAACCAAATCGGCGACTTATTAATGCTTACAGCCTAATAACCGTATAATTTTGTGATTTTGAAAAGAATATAGGTAGTATTTATAATATTCTAGTTGGTGTGTCAGAGGTCTTTTGTTTATTCTGTTACACTTTGTCAAGAAGAATTATGGAGGATACAGAGGCGATATGTGGATCAAAATGGCTTAGTATGGTAGGGTTATGTCATTGGCATAGGTCATTGTGGCGACTTAAGTCACCTGAGGAAAATCTAATGTCCCATGCAGCCTTAGACCAAAGGCTAACCCACAGTAGTACTCTTGCCTGTATAGCATGGAAAGGTAATGGGGCAGTAACTTCTGTGACTTAGAATAACTTTTAGGTACGAGAATGAGAATAATATTTATGGGAGAGGTACCTACACCTCTCTCATAAATTTATTGTTTTACTTAATTTTGCAAAGTGGTGATACACAGCATAATTATCTGTTCCATAGGCTAGACTGTGGTATCACTATTATATTTATCATACTCTGTTAAACACATTTTAAATTTCCAGAAAAGCTAAAGAACAACATTAATTTTAGAGCATGAGCTTCATTTTAGAATGATCTAAACTCATGTATTCTTGAGCTCTAAGCTCATGACATATTTTGAGTATGTGTTTTAGGTAGGAACTTATACTTAGATACTTTGTGCAATATTACATTAATATTATCCAAGTAGGGAATGGAAATATTTGCTAGCCAATAGTAGCCAAGCTAGTAATTAAATAAAGCAGGTTACCTTCATCATAGTATTGGTTAATTTCCTTTTTAATGACAGACAGGTCTGGAAATATCCTCTTGATTGAAGGATTATCCATCACATCATGCTCCTCAATATCAATTTCATCAGACATTTTAACCTGAAATAGAAGAATTCTTGAAGTATAAAATATTGTACTTAAATTCAAATACACCCAGTTCTGTTTTTGTGTTATTCCATAAACACTATAAAGTAAGTATATAAAACTAGTTATAGGTACAGTTGAGTTCATTAAACACTTGGCCATTCCAGGTTTCAGAAATATAAGTATATAAATCATTAATAAAATTGTATCAACTTATCATTTCAAAAATTTGTGGTCATGCTTTAAGATCATTAGTATGAGACAGCTTAAACTCAATAATATGTGTACAGCCATAGACACACATTTATATGAATACCATTACAATCATAATTTTACAAGCACTATTGGATTCATAAATATATAAGCACTTTAATTCAAAATATCTGATCATCGCCATTAAGATAAGGTTGAATTTGGAATGCATGAATTGTCCAGAAATGTTACTAATGCGCAGCCACCTGTTGCACACTTCACAGGGGCAGAGTTATTAAACTTTATCTCCGCCATCTTGCTGCTTAGATGAACTTCTTATCGGAGTCTTGTCATATTTCACAGGGGCAGTTATTTTATGCATATTGTAACTGTTGGTGTATCTGTTAGTAATCAAATAACATCTGAACAACTTAACCTATTGAGGTCATATTCACACAACATCTTTTATTTGTAGAGACAATAGTTCATAGCTTTGCTAGAATCCGAAAGGTGGCACTGTAGTCAAGTTATTAACAAATTCTATATTTATGGACCAGAATGACTCATAATCACAAATTCACGTAGACGGAGAATAAACTGTCTACGCAAATTCACAATATATATGTTGGTTTAGTGTCAATAAAGAAAATCACAAAATCTAGACCTCGAAGGTGGCGCTGGGGGCGAAGCCGCTGGCATTAGCTAGGACGCTAAAATTACACTACACAAGTTAATTAAGTAGCAAAATATAATATTATAATAAAGGAACAAGCAAGCAATCAGCTATAAGCACTTTTGATTAGTACGCAATTTGCTGACCAAGAGAAATTCTTCACAGTAGGTGGTTATATTCTCTTTGCACAGTAGTACAAAATTCCACTTGCTGTATGTTTGAACTCTTGGAACGAGCGCATTTCATTAGAAATAAATTAAATGGATATAATAACAAGACAGTACAGTACCTCAAGTAATGGCGAAGGAATTCACAGATTAGTGGGTCAGAGTGTCGCCTTAGGGGCGTGATTTATGTGAAGAAATTACAAGATTTACAAGAATTAGTAAATAAAGGTAAATAAATACAGAATACAGATTAAAAAAAGGTAAAACACACGGAGAAAATAATCACTCCGTTACAGTCATAGATTTAGAACACTATAGATAGAAACTCGACGTGCCCCTTTTAGATAGCAATAGTTTGTACTTCAGTGATACCACACTAAGATTTTTACCCCCATTTTTTTGAGATTAAGTTAAGGGCTCTTAGCGTACGTAGAAAATAACTTGAAAATGCGCAGTGATCAGTTTAAACGATTTTAACCTCTATGTCAGTATAGTAACAAGCGCAATCGTACCATCTTTGTTCAAGTTATTTGCCGGATTAACATTTAATGGAAGCCAGTGGCTCCTACACTCTCGTCTATGAATCGCGTATGTATGTAAAGGTAATTTAGAAAAGGGAAATTAAATAAAGTATTTTGGAAAAATAGGATTTATTGTAATTTTTTTTGGATATATTTATACATAGATATATTTTGGATATTGATTGGATGTATAGGATTTATTGTAATTTTAAGTGTAATTTATTGGCCTTTAAACAGAATCAATTTCGTATGAAAGTTTCTCACTCTATCACCTTTCTGTGAAACAGTTTTTATAAGGTGATGTATTCGTACATCTAAATATTTTAATGCAACAGCTTTTATTAGGATTACGAGGTGGCTATCCAGCGGGTTTTGATCTCTAACATGGTCGTTCAACGTAGTAAATGTGGGTTTCTCAATGTTTTTTTTCAAAATGGTCATAACCATATGAGCCATTGCCTTGTTAGTGGCAAAAAAAAATTTATACTACACACATACTACACTGTGTGTACCCTACACATAATACTAAAACAACCATATAAACCAATCTACTTCATCAATAAATAAAGATGAAAATTAAAAACACCCTAAATAATGGGTACATAATTACGTAAATCACAGCAGCACTAATCACGGAATTATTTAAAACATACGTCTCCTTCAACAATTTAATAAAAAGCACCATATAACAGGTAGCACCCTAAATACTGGGAACGTAAACATGTCTATCATAGCAACACTAAACACGGAAATATTTTAGGTTATGTTATTTAGAAAACGCTGAAAACTGCTAATATTTCTATAAGAAATGGGTTCAAAATAATTAACACTTACCTACTTGTAGAAACACATTGTATGTAGTTAAATAAACACAACAATTTAGATATAAAATGCCACTTACCCGTGGAAAGTTAATCCTTCAATGTGTTGCTCGCTGCGGCTCTTGCAGCCTAACACACTACAGCCGATCATATCACGGAACTGTATGAGTGTTTTATCACGAAGTTTCACCATAAAATTATAGAAAACTACGAAGCACAATTAATAAAACTCTTTAGTTTGACAGACCAAACGCTTTGTTTGTCAAACTTTAAAAGTGTGACAACGAAAATATGGGTAACATGTAAGAGATGGCGATATAATATTTGTGTCTTGCTCTATCTTAGGAGCAGTGTTATAAGTCCATTTCTTTCCCACATACTCTAACGTAGTTAGGAATCCATCTGTAGTGTTCATAATCTAAGGTTACAGTAAAACAGGTTTTTTTTTTTTTTTTTTTTTTTTTATTCATGACCATGGATACATGTCCTTCAGTCGTAATCATTGAACATAATTATTATACTTGTATCCTAGTAAAGTGATGGAAACTTTACTAGGTTTCTGAGGGGATGATGAGATAATACGAAAGTCATGTTTTTCAACTTTGGACCATTTATCCACACTTGTACACGTTAACGAGCACTTAACATTTAATAATCCACCATTATTACACATTAACACTCGAAGAAACACAAATTTTGGAAAATAATAAAAAATCCACAACATGATCTTTACGAATTTTCCCGCCAACCAAGACAGGAATAATTAAAAGCAGTGTTGCCAACTCAAATTTTAAAAGATAACTATATCAGCAGCAAAAAATAGCTAAAGAATAGCTAGATTTTTATTAAAAAAATAGCTTATAGCTAAAAAATTGCTATATATTTTTTTTTTAAATTGCTAAAGATAAAAATAATTAAATATATTTGCTAGTCTTAGTATAAGGCGCGGGGCCGCGGTTTTTAGGATTCTATGTAAGTTAACTCAGTTTGTATGTAAATACGCGTGTACAAAACATTTAATACACGTTCCCGTCTGGGGCACATGGCTCCATGTCCCGCGCCCCACCGTGCGTCGTGGAGCGTCTTTTAATTCTTTGGGGAGCTCATAATCACAGCAGGATTTCTCATACAATTTCGGATCGGAGATTGTTAAAATGGCATTTATCATTAATACCCTCAATCTGTTCCTCGATTTAGTTTTCACTAAAGTAATTAATTATTTATACTGGATTTCTACTTTAGCTGCAAACTCAGTAGTAGCAGTAAACTCAGTAGTGGCAGTCGTAAATATCAGATCAAGCAATCTTTGAGTTCCCTAAGCACTTAATTCAGAAATATCTTCCATTATCTGCCAAAAATCTGCCCATCTCTTTTATTTCCCTTAGTAACACCTTTGTTTAAAAATAGCTATATCAATTTTTGTTGTAGCTGCTGATGTTGATTTATAGCTAAATCTAGCTTCAAAAACTCCGAGATGACAACACTTATTAAAAGTCTGTCAGGAGCAGTGTTGCCAACTTGCCAATTGCCAAAACACTAGGCGGATATAGAAGAATAGGCCGCATCCATAAGTTTATTTCAATGATTTAAAAAACAAAGTCGGGTAAACATAATCATTTATTTGTGAAACATAGGTAAATTTACAAAGGTCTTAAGTATATTTTTTTTTTGAAGTTATATACTACTTTATACAATATAAAATACACATATTATAGTCTTATATAAGTCGGGTTAGTTAGTTAGTTACATGGTTTTACATCATTTATAATAACTCAAGAACGGCTGGACCGATTTTAAAGATCTCTGATTTGTTAGATTCGTCTCCGCCCCGAATAGCAGAATAACTATTAAAATATCTGAAAAATTCATGGGGGAAAAAAACAGAAAATAAAACTAGAAAGATATTGAAATACATAAAAAATACTCTAATCGAAATTTAATAAAAATGTAGAGGTACAGAACAAATGACAACAATATTTTTATTTGCTGTCAAGCAAAAACGTCATTCTTTTTTTTTTTTAAATTTATTCATGACCATGGATACATGTCATTCAGTCGTAATCATTGAACATATTATACTTGTATCCTAGTAAAGTGATGGAAATTTTACTAGGTTTCTGAGGGGATGATGAGATAATACGAAAGTCATGTTTTTCAACTTTGTACCATTTATCCACACTTGTACACGTTAACGAGCACTTAACATTTAATAATCCACCATTAATTATTACACATTAACACTCGAAGAAACACAAATTTTGGAAAATAATAAAAAATCCACAACATGATCTTTACGAATTTTCCCGCCAACCCCGTCATTGTCATTTTATTGTTTGTGTTGCTATGTGATAACTTAACTATTCCATTGTATTCTAGTTCCCCCAACTTGCATGATGCTTCTCTCAAATTAAACACAGCACTTGGGTACCTAAATGATTGGCTCTTTGAACATGGTTTGTCTGTGTCAGTTCCAAAATGTCATGCAGTTGTTTTCTCACGCAAAAGAAGTATTCCCCCAATCAGTCTTTCTATAGATGGAGAATTTATTTCTATACAGGATAAAATAAAGTTTTTGGGAGTAATATTAGATTCCAAATTGTCTGGTCTACATCATTTATATTATATTTACAATAAGTGTGAAAGGAGTGTGAACGTCTTGAGGGCCTTATCTGGGGTTCGTTGGGGTTCACATCCTTTTTCACAGAAAATTCTATATAACGCCATAGTACGTAGCCATATAGATTATGGTTGCTTTATTTTAGAACCATGTAGTAAAATGGCTTTAAATAAAATAGAAAAGATTCAATCAAAGTGTCTACGTATTATTACAGGTGCAATGAAGTGCTCTCCAATTAATGCCTTACAGGTAGAATGTATGGAACCTCCTCTCCATCTACGACGTCAATTCCTTGCAGACAGATACTTTTATAATGTAGTTCAGTATTCTCATCACCCTTTATTAAATATCCTGCGCTCTTTATCCCGTGAGATTATTATATCTGAGTATTGGTCCAATAAGACCTCTCCACTCCTTATAAATTCCTTTAACTATCTTAATTCAAAGTCTTTTTCAGTCATGCAACTCGATAAGTCACCCATTTTCATGATAGACTATGATTCAATTGTTTTTCAACCCAGAGTTATACTATATTTTGGAATCGACAAAGACTCTCCAGAGGCAAACAGAATTTTCAATAAAGTTGTAAATGAATCTTGGCAGGACTGGGTTAAATTATACACTGATGCGTCAAAATTGCCTGATACTAATAATGTAGGGGCTGCAGTTTTTATTCCTAAATATAATGTGATCCTGAGTTATAAATGTCCTTCTGAATGTTCTATATTTACCGGGGAGTCTATTGCAATATTAGAAGCTGTACGATATATAGACTCAAACCGTCATTATTTTCAAAGAGCCTTGATTTTTAGTGATTCCCTCAGTTGTCTCCAAGACTTACTTAAGCTTTCCTTTCACAGTAAGGATAACTTCATTATAACCCTTAAAATAAAGCAAACTCTATTTGAATTAAACAAAGCTGGAATTGAAATTGTACTAGCCTGGATTCCCAGTCATACTGGCATCTTGGGTAGTGAAGCTACTGATCATTATGCTAAGCAGGCTGTGCAAACTGGTTCTAACACATATAATACCATTCCTTCTCGGGATTTGCGCTCTCAGGCTAAACCACGTCTTATGTGTTCCTGGAATGATCTATGGCAACAGTCCAGACTTGTGAAAGGGAAATATTATGGCAATATTCAACCAAACATTCCTGCTAAACCCTGGTTTTTTAAATGCAAAAATATAAATAAATTGATCACATCTGTCATTATTCGTCTGAGGTTAGGTTTTGTTTGTACCCCTGTCTTTTTAGCCAAACTTCACATTCGTGACAGTTCTATCTGTGAATGTGGCATGGACGAGGGCTCCTTGGAACACTTATTTTTCTTCTGTCCCAATATTATTGTTCCACTCTATGATATCCTTCCTTCCAATATCCCAAGACCTATTAATATTTCTTTCCTACTAACTCTTGTGGGATCTCCCTTTATTAAAGTCTTATGTAAATTTCTTACTGTGAATAATATTAGAATCTGAAGTTATACCTACTATACGTATTAATTATATGTTATTAACCACTAACCTATCTACTAAATTTTATCGTGTCCATTGTGTACGTCTTTTCTAAAATATACTTATCTTACTAACTTACCTGTTGTATTTTTTTTTGGTAACCCAACCACATCTGTGACATCCAGCGAAAACCGTACCCACAGAATATATTATAATATTATGACCGAACCTTTTGTTATTTCACCGGTCAATCATAGTAAATTTATACGTGTTTTATTCAACCTTGACATTGGCAGAATCATCGTTGACACGATGGTGCCATAAACCAAAATCAGAATTAGAACTATTCCATTCTTATCAATTGAAAAATACGATGAAAGATTTTGTTTCAAGCGTGTAAAGAGCTGGGCTGGCCATGTCTGTCGAAGGACCGATGGCCGCTGGAGTAGACGAGTCCTCGAGTGGAGACCGCGAATCGGCAAACGCAGCGTAGGGCGCCCCCCTGCCAGGTGGACCGACGACCTAAAGAACGTGGCTGGGGGGGACTGGATGTCCAACAGTGGACTGCGATAGGCTGAGTTGATTGATTGTGTAATACTGTAACTTGACCGGCGCGTCTTAAAATTACGTGAATTAGGGATTGAAGAAAGACCATGAAATCTAACATAACTTGCCTATCTTTATAATATAATTCTTATGTATGTGTGAATGTCACTGAACTTCTACTAAACTGTTGGACCGATTTTGATGTCATTTTTTTGCGTGTGTTTGAGTGGGTCTCTGGATGGTTCGGATTCGGAATCATAATTGGACCCGGTAACTGTCGCTGCAATCGAGTTCTAGGAAGAGACAGGACAACGTCTGTCGGGACCGCTAGTTTTAAATAAATACGATCAACATTCGAATTATTTAATCAAAGACTCGAACAATATAAAGTTTTATTTTGTGCTAATAAAGATAACTCAATCAAATTAATTAATTAATTGAATTAATTTATTAATTCTCCCCTAAAAATTTATTGAATGCCGAACTTTGTTATATTAAAGCTACGTCCTCCTACGCTCCTGTGACCATATTTTTGTTACTTCTAACATCTAACATGTTTTTCTAACCAAATGGAGGCGTGGCCTAGCAGTTTGGCTACATTTGATTGGCCTAAGGTGGACCGACGACCTGGTGAAGGTCGCGGGAATCCGCTGGATGCAGAAGGCACAGGACCGGTCGTTGTGGCGATGCTTGGGAGAGGCCTATGTCCAGCAGTGGACGTCTTTCGGCTGAAATGATGATGAATGATGATTGGCCTAAACAAAATGTTATCATATTTTGTTAGAATGTTTTGTTAGATTTTGGTCGCAGGAGACCCGGCTTTGTATAGGCAAATAAAACGACATATTATGTTACATCAGTTACGTTTTATAAAACCTATATATATCTATATCTACCCTATATCTTCTCATGGGTGTCGTAAAAGGTGACTAAGGGATTCACCAGAGGATGGGCAGCAGCGTTCTCTGAGTATTTAACCAACCAACTCTGATCGCCATCCCACCCGCCAAGCGTGGCGATTATGGCATATCCCCCCATTGAGGGAGGCCTATGTACAGCAGTGGACGTCTTACGGCTGAAATGATGATGATGACGTTTTATAAGATTTTGCTAGTCCAAGCATGTTAAGCACAGAGTACCTACTGTAATATACATTTATGAACATGTTAAGAGAATGGCCATTGTTCTTTAGAAAATGACTTCAAGCAAAGTGCTCCCAATTCTGCTATTACTGCATTTTTTTATAAGCCTTTCCGAAACTTGACAACATCTGTACCATTTTGGATAGCTTATAAAATGAGGATATTATTTCTGTAATTTGTACGCCAAATGTCATAAGTACATTTTTTGAGTAACTCTCTGCAATGTAAAGTATACTTGGATGATTTTGTTTTATACCTTGTGATTTATGACCATTTATTTCCGAGGTTATGAAAGTGTTGGCCATGAATTTTATATGATAGTAATTGCTCTTTTATCAGCTTTCAGGAAAGTATCAATCAAGTACCCAGAGTAGGATAGATTTTTCACAATTACCTTTTATCCACCCAAAGAAAAAAAAATGCTACAATTCGGAAACAAATGACTGGCGCCCCCTGGTTCACGGCTTCACGGGATCTACTGGGATAATTTTTGTTGAGCTCTAGTATAACCCCTTTCATGGAATAGGTCGAATTACTAATCACTCTGTAGATCACAGAGTACATTTATACATACGGAAATAGAGACCAATCTCTGCCCCCAATAAAGGTCCACACCAAGTGGCGCCTCTATATTTTAACCCTGAAATCACTCTTGAATCAGTTTTGATAACTATGTACCGAGATCGCTAGGTGGCTCTGTATTCATCCTTTTTATAAATCGAAAAAATAAAGACAAAAAGTCTCGTTACAAGTAGGATTCGAAGTTGCGCCTCCAAGATCATAAGTCCACAACAGTAACCAGCAGGCTACCATTACTCTTACGAGACATTACGAATTTAACTTTCAGTTACGTCTTTCGGTGACGTCAGAACTTTTATTTTTACAATGTATGTCTTTAGATATCACTTCAATTGCGTAAATGCGTAAAACGTATTAGTATAATTATAAAAAGCAATTGATAAGTTTAAATGTTGGTATTATTTATCAAATTACGTTTTCCAACATAATTATACTTTAATAACAAAATAATAGAAATAGAATAGATTTTTTAAATTTGCCTGTTAGATAGGCAAATTTACTTACAAAAAAAAGAAAATGAACTGGAAAAAATCTTATTTATTGGTAAATACTTGTCTACAACTTAGAATTTTAAATTCACGCCATCTGTACGCTTTTCTAGACAACAGCGCATGAGTTTTACCTTGCACCTTGCTAGTCAGTCAGATCATTAGCCTCGGGAGCATAATACGTAGATACTAGCGACATCTGTGTTTTTGCCCTGGCAATAGTCAAATATAATACTGATAAATTCAAAATACGTAGTGGCCAAACGACGTTTGAGCATTTTCAGTACTCGTCAATTTGGTCGGATAAGTATTGATGGTGTTGCAGGCATGTTGTTCTAAGATTGTATGGCATGCTGTAGATCTGTGCTGTAGATGCCCATCACGTCTGTGAAGTTTCGCCACAAAGTAAAGAAAGGGAATTCGCCAACTAATTTAATTTAACATAAACAACATCAACATTGAGAATAATTTTTCTTTTTGAATAATAATAATAGGTTTTATAAAAAGCGTGTATCGTGTATCTCAATGTTATTTTAAAGATTATTGTTTTTTTTCCTGTTGCAAAGCCTGCCCGTTGAGTGCTGATAACCCCATATCCCCCCGTCACTCCACCTCACCGCACAGCTGATCAAATGTCAAGAAAATGGAGTTTTGTTACGCATTTTATAATTCAGATTAGAAAAAGTTTAAATATGAAATCAAATAACACTATTTTTGTAACCAGCTTGGGTTAGAATGGATAGCACAAGTCCATTTCAACCTTGGGCCACTGACGATAGTGCAAAAAATGTTAAAACTGAGAGAGAACTAGTGGATGACGCGAAACTTCATCGGGAAAATGTCAATCATCCAAAACATAGGCAAACTGCGTCTTACAATAAAGAAAGTGTCGCCATTCCAAGCAACGCTGCGGGATCGTCGAGCGCCACGGCCCCCGGCGGCGAGCCCGCGCTGGGCACCGAGTCCAACATGGACTCTAGCAAAATAGCTTCCATGCAGCAAATAGTCGAGAACACCCTCAGGTAACTTCAGTAAATTTAAGCTGGATTATATTAACTCCGCGTGAGATTCGGCGTTCACGCACCCACATTTCATCGGCGAATTTGGTTTGACAACATCATTGTGAGCCATTGCTATCAGCAACACAGCTGTTGGTATTGCTGTATATACTCCTATCAATTGCAAATTTTTTACCAAGCACTATCAGTGCCATTGGCTGCAGTATATTACAGTACATAGTCATTAACGCACAGTGTTAAAAAGGGTTTTGTTGATGTAATTTATCTAACAACAATAACAAAATCATATTAAAATATTAACATAAACAAAAACCATATGTTATGGAATGATCAGAGAAAGTTAATTAATCAGCAATTTCTATATTCACACTAATATTGTTTCAATACAATGTTCACAATTTTCAAAGAAAACAAAAAACAAATCATTACAGGCTTATTTCATTTATCATGCCTCTGATATTGGAATCTTAGTATGTAAATTCTCATGTTAATGTTGTTACAGTCAAGAGGGTCGACAGAGAGTAGCTCAGCTGTTGGAAGCTGTGGAAGCACTGAGCGGTGCTGAGAGATTACTTCTGTACCTGCGCTTGCCCACCGGAGTGCCTCAAAATGATCCCCTCAAACAGCCAATTAATCCGTTGGGCTCACGGTATGCATTTACCAAGTACAAGTTACAGTATGTTATTTAATTCTTACAATATTTTGTTCAAGATTAAACATGCATGTGCTTCATCAATATTTTGGTGAATTAAATCTGCCAGTATATAAATAAAGTTATTATGCAATGTTAGTCACCAAAACAATAGCTATATAAATACAATGTTATTCTAAAATGTTGAAGTTCTAATATGTACATGATTTGCACTTTAATAATTACCTTATTTTTTGCCTCCTGTTTTCAAATAACTTGGTAATAAAGAAAAAAATAATCTAAAGAATTTGTTAAGAAAATGGTACCTTCTTTTTTCTAACTATGTATGTGTTCCAGGGCTGAACTTCAACAGACTGTAACTTGGATACAGACACACTTGGAAGTTGACCCGGATGTATCATTACCTAAGCAGGATGTCTATGATGAGTATATGTGAGTTTATCTTCATAAGTAATTTTCTTAATAGTCCATTTTGAAAAGAATAGTACATTACTGTCGAGGCCTGAAATGAAGCAATTGATGGCAGAGTAATATTGGAATAATACTAATACTTAATAATACAATACTTACTTAATATAATATATTTCCGAAGTGATTTTAAAAGGACAAGGCGACAGCCAAGTCCTATTTAACTAAACGAGGCAGTTAATTGATATTTCGGCCGAGACTTGTATAGTACTTTTCTCTCATTTGTGAGGAAACAATAAACAAATGAATTCAACAGTACCTAAATTTCATTCACGCCAATTCATCCCACCGCGGTACTTGTTCTATTTTCAAAGTAAAAAAAAAAATGTGCATTCAGCCTTTATAATGATAAATATTTTCTATAATAATTTCTTAGGTTTTCGCAATCACTACACATTATAATAAAATAAAGTTTAACGGGATTAAATCGCGTATATTATTTAAACTGGTTTTCCTGACGTTTCGAAAGCTTTGCAGCATTTCATGGTCGCAGGTAGACTAAGATGGCAAGCATCTACCAACCAACCAACGAAACAAACCAACCAATTAACCAATTTAAATATTATACGCGATTTAATCCGGTTAAACTTTGTTTTTATTATAAATATTTTGTACCTTAAAACACCCAATGAAATTTTTTGATTAATTAAAAAAAAAAAAAAAAAAAAAACTGTCCTGCAATTTCTATTATTGTTGTGTTGGATATTACTGGCCTGTTATTTGATTGCGTATGGTAAAGAGCCGATTAATGTATTCTTTTTTTTGAATAATGAACCAATTTCCGAGCAAGTGGGAGAAAATATTGTTAATGATGATACTCATTAACTTAACTGATCTGCTACAGAATTGCATCTTTCCCATTATACCTGTATAATTACATAATGGTGTCGATTCTCTTGTTCACAAACTAAACTTATTTTAAACTATCACTCTCTTTTACTAATAGTAGATACAAGAAAGGGATGGCAATAATTTTAGTGCTGTCAAATTAGTCAGAATTAAAATTTCCATACAACTTTAGTTGTGATCTGAGAAAGTGCCCACTAAAATACAAAGATATGTTATATGTAAACAAATTTGACAATTCAAAAGTTGTTGCCTTCCCTTTCTTGTATCTACAATGAATTAGTAAAAGCGAGTGATAGTTTAAAATAAGTTAAGTCGTTGAATAAGAGAATTGCCACCAATTACAGGGATTAGATTTTATAGCACTTCCATTTTACTTGTTGCCTTTCCTTTCTTGTATCTACAATGAATTAGTAAAAGCGAGTGATAGTTTAAAATAAGTTAAGTCGTTGAATAAGAGAATTGCCACCAATTACAGGGATTAGATTTTATAGCACTTCCATTTAAGTACAATTACTTGTTTTAGTGCAAATCTGTTCTATATTATGCAAAGAATATTTCAAAGCATCTTCAGAAACTATTACTAAAATCGGATTGATTGAGAATCATAATATTTCCTGTTCCTCTTTAAGGCATCAATCTCAATCCTCTGGTTCCTCTGCAATAGTACAGGAAGTGTTAGAGCAGCTTATTTCTAGCTGGAGATGATACTATGAATGACTAAATCCCTGTATTAATTATGAACATTTGTTGGTCAGCGTTGTTGACAAAAAACGTGAATGTTGCTGGGAACAACATAGCTATGAACCCTGCAACATAAATTTTGCCAGCAACATTTTGTCAGCAACTCTTTAAGGGCAACGCCTTGCTCAACAATAGTTTACTGCGAATTTGTGAATTTACATATTAAAAACCGGCCAAGAGCATGTCGGGCCATGCTCAGTATTATAGGGTTCCTTAAGTAGGTGTTAGAAACAAATCAAATCGAATATTAATCATGGCTATTTTAGTTTTTGCAATAGACGGCAGCATTGGCGACTCAGATAGTGTTGTTAGTAGCCGCCGCTAGATGGCGTTATAAAGTGCCAAATGTAATAGACGGCAGCATTGGCGACTCAGAGAGCGTTGCTACTAGCCGCTAGATGGCGCTGTACAGCGCCAAATTTAAGAAGTTTGTCATTTCAATATAACACAAAGTTACTTTTTGTAATTTTTTAAAGTAGAAAGTAGCTAAAGGAGCATTATTTGCTAAGATCATTTTTCTCTATGGTCAATGACCTTTGAACTACGACGTTTTAAGTATTTTTCAGTTTTCTCTCTATAACTCAAAAATTTATTATCAAATTATACTCAAAATAATTTTAAAAGAGAGTTTTTATAAAGGTCTATCAATGTGGAAGATTATAAGTTTCTACGTTGCATAGTTTAGAAATGGCTGGGGGGGGGACACATTGCAAGCCACTTTGGCGGGCTATATTTCGCAGATGGTACACCTGATAAAAAAGTGGTGTATGAAACATTACCTTCATTTTAGTAGACCTATTCAATGATACCCCACACGAGGAGGTGCAGCGAAAAAAAAAATTACATCCCCATTTCACATGTATGGGCGCCACCCCTAAAATACGTAATCACGATTTTTTTATTCATTTAAAATTGAGATCTATATCTAGACTATTTTTTAGCAAAATTTCATTTACTTATGTTTATAACTGTAGAAGTTATTAAGCTGTAAAGGATTAGGACAGACGGACAGACGGACGGACATGACGAAACTATAAGGGTTCCTTGTAGGACTACGGAACCCTAAAAACCGGCCAAGTGTGAGTCGGACTCACGCAGTAAGGGTTCCGTACCACCTATCGATCTGATACCCTATATAAACTGATTTAATTTACGAGAGTTTATCAAAAGACATCAACGAACGTACGCGAAATGTGAATTTTTGCATCTCTTTCTTACGTAGGTACCACCATGTATGTCTATGTTTGCCCTATTTTCAGTATTTGTTGCTAAACTACATAGTATGCACTATAATCAGACCAAATTTGACGTTGGTATGTATTACCGTTTTGAAGATAGAGCAGGAACAAAAACTATGAAAAAAATGCATGTTTTTCGAGGTTTCTTGTATGGGGACCCCCTTTGGTTTTTTTTTGTTTTTAGTATCAAAAAACAATCAACGAAGATCATTACATTACGATTTAAATTGTGGAAAGAAAAAAAAATGCGTACATGCGTTAAAAATAATAAAATAATCATTTCATTACTTTAAAGAAATAATAAAAACAAAATAACATCAAATACAACGTGAATTTTTCAACGATAAACAATAACTATCCAAAAATGCGTTCTCCGCTCGACCACTTGCAATTTCCACGCACTTTGCTTGTTTGTTTGGCGCCGACTCATCATTAGTTATTTACATTAGTTTAGTTAGGAAAATAGCTATTAAGACTAAAAGCTTCATTTCATTTTTTGTTTTTCAGTTTCTGTTTTCGTCGGTTCAATTTTTTGTTAAAAAGTTTTATATTATAAACAGGTAGTGACTTTGTGGACTGATGAAGAATATTAATTTTATATAGTTATCCATATTAATTGTATTCTAATTAATTTTAAAAATCTGTTCCTAGATGTTTTTCTCCCACCTTTTATATTACATTATATTCTTGCATGCTGCTTGGGTGTACTGCAGCAACTATTCGAGCGGGCTATAACATATTGTTTGTCTTTTATGTTGGTAGAGCACATTGTATGAGCAGTAACATGAAGCCTCTCTCCACTGCGGATTTCGGTAAAGTGATGAAGCAGGTGTACCCTACTGTGAGGCCGCGGCGTTTGGGTACGCGCGGTAACTCCAGGTAATACTTTTTCTATTATTGTTATTTGAGTAAAACATGGCCAGTGGAGATAGATGACGTTTGTGTTCTCCCAGAATGTCACATTAAATAAGATTACGATTGAACCACTAAAGGATTTAATGATGAATAATGGGTCCGAATACGTCAGAGGTAGGATTTGTAGTATAATAGATACGAGTAAACAAGCTTGGCCTATCACAGTCAACTACTGGACATAACCCCTCTTCCTTGTTGTTTTACAAACGTCAGATGTGTCTTTCACATCCAGTTTATCACCACTTCCTTCTTGAGGACTTTGTTTATGCCACTGCTATTTAAGATCTGGCTAAGTAGTATGTGTCATCTTTGCCCTATTATAGCTTGGTCCTTAATCCCTTGCTTTTTTACTTTTATTTCATGATATTTGACGCGAATTTCAAATCTTCTGATAATTACCTTATCCACTGATCAATAGAAGTGTTAGTTTGAAACTTATCATCACTGACCTAAGGTATAAAATTTAATATTCTACTCATCATAACTTATATCGTAATTTTCCTTAAATATCCATCATTGATAACGGCTTGTGATAATAATGCAAATCAAGATAACAATACTTATCAATTTATTTATTCTTGCTCTAATACCTGTTACTCCTCTCGGTTATATCTAACTGGGTCTCATTACAAAAGCTTAAACCGAAGTTTAGAAAAAGTTAAATCCGAGTTTAGTGTCTAAATCCATACAGAAAAACCGGCCAAGTGCGTGTCTGACCACGCACAGTGAAATGGTTCCGTAGTCAGTACAGGCTATACAGCATTCTTACAACATAGCTGAGCCCAAACTCGATGTATTTTAAAAATACAAAGTTAATTTTGCAGTTCATTTATAAAGAATTTCTCTACGATCGAACATACATAGATACATAAATACACACATGCATAGACTGTTAAACTTATTACCCTTCCTTTCCTGTTTCCTAGTTGGGTAAAAAGGTATTTTAAGCCTGGTTTAAGCTAAACAACTGCTGAAGCCGATTTTGTAATAAAGTGGTATGAGTTAAGTTTTTTTTTATATACCTAATGAATGGGCTTGAGTTTGACCGCCACCTCAGCTGATGTTAAGTGATGATACGGTCGACGATGGTAGACGCTTGCCTAACAAAAAACTATTCATTCGAGCCTTGAAAACCACCAGATTATACTTATCGAGAAACAGACACGTTTGGTGCCAAACCATTTTATGACAATAAATACAGCAGCAGTAACATATTGGTATTAGATTATACACACATACACAGTAAACACACACACATAGTTGAATTTAGTGTTTACTCCATATTATTGTGGGTTGTATGACATCATGCTTACGATCCCTAATTGCATAAGTAAAGTAGCAACCAGTGTTTTAGTGGTACTTACTAAACATTTACATATCTGATTCGAAAATAAAATAGTGTAAAATCAGTAAAAATGTCTCTCATAAACGTCTGCCTGGTTCGGATATATTATTTTGATAAGCCATTACCGGCAACGTTTGGTAGATTATGCAATAACTGCTAATAACTATTATCAATTTCTTTAAGTATTTACAAGATAACAAAGCGGGCTTGCCGTTTCGATAAATATAATGTGAATTCAATCACAAGATTGCTTAGCCCACTACTTTTGTTAACTAACAAGGTGGTCAAGGGCAAAACAAATAAACATGAAACGGAATTAAACCATGCTATGTATAATTTCAAAAACTTTTATTAAATTGAGCATTTACTGGCCATTCAAATAAATGAAAAATTGAAGCGAAGAGCGCTCGGCCGGCCGCCAGGGAGTAAACTGAGAAAAGTCGTGACCGTTAACTCGCGCGCGCTTTATATCCGCGCTTGCAAATGCGTAGAAGAGGCTTCGCTTCTGTCGGGCGTCCGCCGGAGCCACCCGTTATTTTTAAACAAAAGCCTTTTCCATCAAAAGTTCATATTATTATATTGTCATGTGTATCCAAAATTTCAGATTGATTGGAAAATTATTGCTTAATATTTACTTGCAAGATTTGTAGCAGATAGATCGACAACAAACAAATCAAGCTAAATAAAAGCTTTTTAAAATATTTTGTAAAAACAAATATTAAGAATTAACAACTACTTAACTCGAGCGTTATTATAATGAAAGATAACATGTTATAATAATTAAGATAACCCTTAGAGCATAGGACACTGATTCATTAGTAATATGTTTGAATCACATACCAGTAAGCCTCAAGACGCCGCATAAACAAAGTTTTGCATGAGAGAGAACACAGTCGTAAAATGTTGGCGGGGGGCGGACAGCGCGTTATGATTGGTTGACTCAAAAGTTCGGTGGTATGATTCCGTATGATTGGTTCCGCTCGCTGGCGGACTGACGTCCTTATTGGCTACGGGGCGTATGATATGCATTGCTACTGCATATGCGTAGTAACCGGTAGAGGTGAGATGGCGGATTCATGTCGGGGAATCACAGGCGAGAAAGTTGTCTTATAGAACTTCAATAATTACAAAGAGTTTCAATAATTTACGATTAATTTATCTCTGCGATCTGTTGCGTTTTTTGTGTGACCGTCACAATTTACAAGTTTATCTTTACAAGCATATCTTATTTTACACTATCTATGACGTAGACGAAATAAGATATGACAAAACTAATCGCTTCGATTCATTGTTTTTATATGTTGAATTTGAAGTGAAATTAATGATATTGACCTGACCCCAAGTAACTTGGGACCGGGGCAGGAAAATGATGATGATGCAATGATTATTATTATCTCAAAGTTCGCCTCTCAGAGCTCACTTTTTGGTCTAAATTAATGCATTCTTCTCTCTCACGCCTTTAATGGCCAAAAGTAATATCCGAGCCATCCACGATTTGCCCTACTAGAGATAGAAATTTGACATAAGCTCCATACATTTTATGTCAAATTTCTATCTCTAGTAGGGCAAATCGTGGATAGATCGGTTATTAATTTTGGCCGTAAGAGAACAGACAGCTCTTGTCTTGGTTAAAAGATTGCCAAGTCAGCAAGCTTGTTACCAAGGCTGACTGCCCAGGAAGCGCCGGACGTAGGTACTTAAGTACCATCACACATGGAGGTCTTGAACGGCGCGTTTATACGACTACGCTTTCGCATCGCGTACGCACCGCAACCGCAGACTACGAATTCACGCCACGAATGCGCAGTAACAGCGTCCCAAGGATGCAGGGCACGGGCACGCGGATAGCACACGAAGCGCGGACGCGACACTCGCTAGAGGTTTCAAAATAAGCTTTATTATAATAAGTATAGAACCCAAAATTATAACCTCTGTGGCAATACGTGGATAAGCGCTGAATCCAAGGCGGTACCGAGCCGGGAAAAAACGCTTACGTCTGTACGAGCTTTAATACACCTTCGCTATTAATGCATTACTGTATTAAATTAGTCATGAGTAGTTATGACATACAGGCCGCGATTCTGCGGTTACACTTGTAGGTAACGTATTATTAATTTTTGCCTTGTCTTACAAATCAGTTATAAAAACAACCTTTTAAAAAAATATGTATTTAGAATTCAAATATCCTATTGGATAAAGTCCAAGCCCAAGGTCTAAGTGCAGTAATTCTCTATAGTAGTGAACATTTATGTAGTTACTAGAGCTTCTGCTCTTCTAACAAAGTAGGTGAAGTCGTTGACCCCTTCTAATATCACTAGATGACGTTGGCCGTACGGGCATATCATATCAGATGTTTACTACTATGACACGTGGAAATGAGATAAAATAAAATATTGAAACATTTATTTTATTATTGAGCTAAACAATAAACAATGACATTTTTTAATAATTCAAAGACGTAATAAACTTCCTTCAATTTGATGTTTGACATCGGCAGCACCGGATTATTATAAATTAAAATAGTATCAAATATGTTATTTATTCTTAAATTGTATATCTCCACATAAGTTACTATCACTAGCTATGGATGATAAGAAGCGACTAATGGGTTATCCCAGAATTTTAAACCCTGTTCCCCTTATTCCTATAGATTAGACCAGTTTTAGACCCTTCTTTAAACCAGGTCTAACGTCAAACTCAATACATAAAAACCGGCCAAGAGCATGTCGAGCCATGCTCAGTATTATAGGGTTCCTTAAGTAGGTGTAATTACAAACGAATCAAATCGAATATTAATCATGGCTATTTTAGTTTTTGCAATAATCGGCAGCATTCGCGACTCAGAGCGTGTTGTTAGTAGCGCCATCTAGCGATAAATTCAAGAAGCCAAATTTAAGAAGTGTTTCATGCAAAGTTTCTTTTTGTGATTTTTTCAAATAGAAAGTAGCTAAAAGAGCATTATTTGCTATGACCATTTTTCTCTAAGGTCAATGACCTTTGAACTAGGACGTTTTAAGTATTTTTCAGTTTTCTCTCTATAACTCAAAAAATTATAATCACATTATACTCGAAATAATTTTAAAAGAGAGTTTTCACAAAGGTCTATCAATGTGGAAGATTATAAGTTTCTACGTTGGATAATTTAGAAATGGCAGGGGGGGGGGGGGACACATTGCAAGCCACTTTGGCGGGCTATATTTCGCAGATGGTACACCTGATAAAAAAATGGTGTATGAAACATTACCTTCATTTTAGTAGACCTATTCAATGATATCCCACACGAGGGGGTGCAGCGAAAAAAAATTTTGCATCCCCATTTCACATGTATGGACGCCACCCCTAAAATACGAAAAAACTATTTTTTTATTCTTTTAAAATTGAGATCTATATGTAGACTATTTTTTAACAAAATTTAATTTACTTATGTTTATAATTGTAGAAGTTATTAAGCTGTAAAGGATTAGGACAGACGGACGGACATGACGAAACTATAAGGGTTCCTTGTAGGACTTCGGAACCCTAAAAAGGGTTTTAAGTCCGGCTTAGCTAACTGCTAAACCCGATTTTGCAATAAAGTGATGTAAAACTAACAGCTTATTGCTATCGTAACACCACCTATCAGACGTGGTGATTATGGCTATTATGATAATGATATGCTATTAATGATTTTCATCATGTTTTGTAAATTATTAAGAAAACTCTCGTATGTCGTAACTCTCATGATAATAATATACAGAATATTTTTTAACCAGTGCGGAAATTTCAATATTTTATTAATAAACGAAATGCAATAGAAGCTTATTTTTTATTATTCGGTTTAAAAACTATACCAAAATTAATATTTACGAAAGATAACGATTTTTAAATAGATTTCTATGGTCATCTCTTTACTGAGCTTATTTTGTGCATATTTCTGCACGTCAATGTCAGTCCCCGCACCCCTGTTACCCGTACCGACACTGATTATAATTGGATTATTATTTTTAAAAAGTCGTTCGTAAATAGTAGTTCGAATAAATTACGAAAACAGAACAATTTATGTAAATAAAATGTGTAACAGAATAAACGCAAGACCTCAGACATATTATTAATATTATCTGGTTTTTTTTTTTCAAATCACAAAATTACCTAGTTTTTAGGCATCAGTAAGTTCCCGAGTTGGTTGCTGGATAGCTGCAGGATGCTGTTTAGGGGACATACGGAAACCCATTTCGCCAGAAATACCGGACGTCAATGATCTACTCGGGATCCACTGATATACATTTACATTTATCCTTAGAATACAAAATGAATTTAGAAAAAAAACTTGGTATAAAAACCATACGTTTATTATGTTACACGTTGCATATTCTATTAACGATACAGGATCACCTAAAAATTAATCAGCACTAGTAAAATTTTCTTTCTGTATAGGTATCTATATTATAATAATACACATGTCTTCATGATGAGGAAATGCACCCAATAAATCAATAAAACCAGCCTATCAGAGACTTTCAAGGAAAAAACATTAACACAATGTCCTCTGCATGTTCCATTTACTTTATTGTCTGTCCTACACTCAGCAGGATTTAAATCAGACAAGTGATAGGCGGCCTAGGTCGGGGTGCTGGCCAGAAAACCTCCACGTGTGCTTGACGGTTGCTAGTCCTTCTGGACACGTCTGGAGGGAACGGCAGTTGTTAGGCCGGTGCATCCTGGATACGGGTAATAAACATCCTTTCGAAGGACGTAGTTCGAAGTAGTAGTAGAGCTCCTTTGTGAAAGAGCTCGTCCGGGGAAGTACTACCACCGTGCCTACTTCTCCGCCAAATAGTGATGCTTGCATTGCTGTGTTTCGGTCTGAAGGGTACTGGTGCCGGTGAAATTACAATCACATGAGACTTTCCACCTTCATGTCTCAGTTTGGCGAACCGACTTGCGGTACCATTTAGGTAACAGCCTAGGTGGTATTGCAGTTGTTATGGGCAAAGGTAACCACTTAACATCAGGTGGGCCTTTAGCTCGTTTCGCCATCCTATACCATAAAAAAAAAAGAAAAAAAAAGTACATTATTATCCTTCGGGGAATCTTATTGCCTGTGGCGAATATTCTGGAGTGGCTGTGACATCGGCGTGTTAGCTTCGTCATGGCGGGGCCCGTAAGGTTGCGCGCAGCGTTCCGTGTACGCTTCCGGGATGGGTGCGGCCGATGTTAGGCCGCACGGGAAGAAGGGGCTCGCCTGCTTGTGGCGGGCCGGGACTTGTCGGGGGTGGTTGTGCGAATACTGAAGGTTCCCACGCCCCCGGCCAAAGGTAGTTGAAGGAACACCGTTGTGGCTTTAGTCGGTAAGAGTCCGACACTGGCTCCGCCGTCCCCGGCGGAGTGCGTCCATGAGGATTTCCCCTCGGCAAAAAAAAGGCGGCCCAGATCACTCAATATAATGCCCTGAGAAAATAATTTAACTAATTAGTTTATTGACACAAGATGGTAATTTGAATCTGAGCTAATTTATGGTTGTCTTTCTTTCTAGATATTGTTATGCGGGACTTAGGAAAAAGATCAAATTAGAAGTGCCACAGTTACCTGATTTGGGAGAATCATCCAAGGTATGTTTTTAATCAATAATTCACTTTTCACTTAATGATTAGTGACATCACAATTGTCATAATTCATAATTTCACTACGATTTCTGCGATTTATCACTGCACAAGTCCTCAAAAATTAAAGTTTTGCCCGTTCCGGATTCAGGAAATAGTGCCAATGAACCGCACACATTTCATATCTCTTAGTATTCAGATATCAATGATCGGATGGTTAAAGCCGGCGCTGCCTAAAATAAGCCCTGTTATAATATTATACACATAAACCCAGAGCAATGTTGTGGCCAGAATGACGTCCCTAATGTTAATGATGAAAACCAATTTAAGTTATTATGTTCTTACAGGAACCAACTGCGGCTTCCAGAGAAACTGAGAGAATAGTCTGCGATTGGGCCGAAACAAAATTAGGTATGTAATATCCAAAGTCTGATGATCACTTGTTCAAACTACCGGATTACTTCTGCTTTTAAATTAGATTGAATATTTCGCATCACGAGCAGATACATTGCTTTTTTTTCTGGCCAGACTGTATGACCATCATTAATCTGGGAATCGTCCTTTTTAGGGTTCGTACCCACAGGGTGCCAAACAGGACCCTATTACTCTCTCTACGCTGTCTGTTCGTCCGTCCGTCTCTCTGTCACAGGGCTGTATCTTTTGATAGGTAGCCAGTTGAAATTTTCTCCGAATATGTATTGGTATGACGACGACGATAGGTATCACGACAAATACTAAAAATAAAAATAAGTAAAACTAAAGGGGGTCCTCCCTCATTCATACAAGAAACCTCGAAACCTTGATTAAATGACATTAATTTACGATCAAATATAATTTATCCAGCTATTATACCTTATAGAGCTACTTTAATGTTTACTGTATTGTTCAGTATATATATATTGTGATTATAATCACCTATCATATTCCAATCACTATACAACGTGAAATAGAGTTGCAATTTGCAAAAAACGCAAGAAATCTTAAATTTCGCGGGCTACTACTGCGTACCAATCAGTATCAATCACCATAAAGTCAGATCTTGTTCCGCACATAGATTCCAAACCTACGTTAAATCCCCCCTAAAGGTCACAGCTTATTAGAGCTACCCGACCCGCACCGACTCGCCTCGTGCGGTTAGTATTCTTTATGTGGTCTTCTATGGATATGTGCTCACTACATCAACTCTGTAGCGTCACTGGATCGCCTCGGTCGTAAGCTGTCCACGCGCGGACGGCGAATAGACCACTTGGTGACAACTCGCTGCTCGCATACTTGCCTTGCGTTGGTGCGCATTGCCAACACACGAGTCCCGAGTAGACCGCGCGCTGCCCGCGGGTGATGTGACAGCTATGAGAGCCAATTCATGGTTTGTAAAATTTGACATAACGACCACGCGAGGTTCACTGGTTGACCACGCGCCGTTCACTTGTAGACTACGCGAGGTTCACTGGTTGACCACGCGACTTTCACTGGTGACAACGCGGCGTCCACCCGTGGACCACCTATCAACAACGAATAAACGCCGAACGACGAGGCGGTGCTAGTCGGGTGCTGGGTGGCTCTAATGAGCTGTGACCTTAAAAATAATGTAATACTGCCTGAACTGAAAATATAATTTTCATTGAGAAAATGAATTGTAAATTATGGAGTTATTTGTTATTCTGAAGTAATGTCTGTTTTGATGTAGGCATAAAATTGTCGAGTATATCGGAGTTGTCCCGCCACTTGATGTCCGCGGGCACGCAGCACGCGGCGCCCGGGCCCGCCAGCGCGTCGCCGCCGCCTCTTGCGCAGACACACGGTAAATACCTAGTACTGTAGGCCAATTCTACCACCGTACCTACTTCTTCGCCAAATAGTGATGCTTGCATTGCTGTTTCCGTCTGAAAGGTACGGGTGCCGGTGAAATTACAATAAATAAATAAATATTTTTACACAGCACCATCTAGTCCCAAACTAAGCAGAGCTTGTAATATGGGTACTAGACAATGGACAATCACATGAGACTTTCCATGTTCATGTCTCAGTTTGGCGAACCGACTTGCGGTACCATTTAGGCAACAGCCTAGGTGGTATTGCAGTTGTTATGGGCAAAGGTAACCGCTTGACGTCAGGTGGGCCTTTAGCTCGTTTTGCATTCCTATACTATAAAAAAATCACGTAACTATTGAAGTGCAGTTGCAGTTAAGTTTCGATCAAGAAAATGATTTTCGTATTCTCTTATCTAAACCATTTAAACCATTTATTTTGCCACACATACACAAAATATAAACATTACATGCAAAGGTAACAGGACAAATTAATGAGAACACAACATGCAAACAACATAATATGTGTGGCAAGGGATCCAGCTCAGTATTTGCTGTGCATGTAGGTATCTACGGCGGTCGCTGTCAAAAACGAACTGCAGCGTCACTGCAACTCGATCGGCGCGTCATAAAATTGCGTGAATTAGGGCCCTGTACAGCAGTGCTGCCAGCGCGCTTTTGTCAAAACTTACCTGAGAGTTATCAAAAAGTAACCTTTTAAGTGCTTTTATTAAGAAAAGTTGCCTTTTCTTTTTTTTTTGCAGGATTTTAAGTTGACATTGTGTTGAGTATTATTAAGTAAATTATGAAGAACAGAATATTTAGGTACCTAAAATATGGGACAGTCACAAATTACCTCGTACAGTAGCGCGAGCGAAGCGGCCGAAAAGTTTTTTGGCATTTGCAAAAAGATCACACCTACCATTTTAAGCGCATTGAAAAGCAGTTTTCAACTTTCTTTTCATATATTTACCATTATTGAGCTTCCTTAAACTGTGCTTGAACGTAGTTATTATGAGATAATCCAAAAATCTAAATATATTTTGTGTAAGTGCGTTGCTTTCAACGTTTTTCTAAGTCAAAATATTTTAAGGCTTTGGCGTTCCCTAGCTGTAGGTGCACTTGAGAAGAAACGCTGAAACAATGTGTTTTGTTATTTAAATAAATATAATTTTGTGTCCCTAGTATTATTTAGTGAGAGAAAGAAAGAGGTTACGCTACTCATATACTCGTTTAGGTATAATCTTTGTTTCTGCGTTTGCTATAATTCCAATATTGCAATAAAATTGTCAGGTAATTCGATTTCTAAAAGTTACCTTTTGAGTAGTGTTACCTGGAAGTAACCTAACGGAGCTGAAAGTTACCTAAAAGGTAACAAAAGTTACCTTCTGACAACACTGCTGTACAGTATATGCAATTCACGAGCGTGGTCGGCCCTTGGTTGTGGTTAAAGGTGTAGCACAGTGCGTACCTGACATTGACACGTATATAAATACGTTTTTACCACGACCAAGGGCCGGCCGCGCTCGTGGATTGCAAGAACTGTACTATTTTATTTTTATTATTAGGAACTCCAACGAAGAATACACCTTACATGCTATTAATTGGTACATTAGTTTTAAATCTTATGTTTCTTTAATTATCACACACAGCGTTTAAAAAAAAACTATACAAACAAACAAAAAAGAAAGAAAAACTTCTTTTTAAACACAACAATTAAATTACTCTACGATAAAGTACGAAAAATTAAATAAAAATAAAATAAAGAAGAGAAAAAAAAGTTAATAGTAACACAAAAACAAAACACATAGTACAAATCGAACACAAACTACTGTTTACTATAGGGTAAAGATGCTGTTTTCCTGTTTATATCCTTTTAAATAAAAGGCCAACCCTTCCTTCTTTCGAGCATATATTACATCACTCAATAAGTTCGTAGGATGACATATAGATAGCGCCACTATTGACAAATCCTTATGATTTTTTAATAGTTCTAACATTCAGACGATACGTGTCAGTATTTCATGACATTCCCGCCATTATTTTACAAATTACAGTAGTTTTAGTGACCCAAGTTTGTAATTTTCAAAACAATCGAAAAATATGAATTTCGTGGGTTAATAAAACATTGCTTTTTATGACAAAAAATACCTTTCAAGCAAAGCAATGGCCTAAAAAGTGTTACTCGGGTTCTGCTCCATCGAGACTCATGGTAGAGAAGTGGTTTGCTGATTTTAAACATGGCCGTACAGACACCGACGATGCTGAACGCTCTGGTCGCCCAAATTCGGCAGTTGTTCCAGAAAACATGAAAAAAGTGCACAAAATTGTTTTGGATGACCGTTAAGTGATGTTTCGTAAGAAAGCTGACACCGTAAAGATATTAGGAGGTAGTGTATTTACTATTTTGCATGAACATTTGTCCATGAGGAAGATCTATTCGAAGTGGGTACCGCGTTTGCACACTGTTGACCAAGAACAACAACGTGGTGATGATTCAGAGCGCTGTTTGGAGCTGTTCAGGCAAAATAAAAAAGGTTTTTTCATGCAATATATGACAATGAATAAAACATGGATCCATTACTATACTCCCGAGTCAAATCGGCAGTCAGCTGAGTGGACAGCAACCAACAAAAGCCGTCAAAAGCGACCAAAAACCCAAAACGTCGGCTGGGACCATTATGGCGTCCGTGATTTGGGATGCGCATGGTACAATATTCATCGACTATCTTGAAAAGGAAAAAAGGATCAATAGTGAATATAAAATAGCATTATTTGTGTGTTTGATGAGAGAAATCGCGAAAAAATATCCCCAAATCAAGAGGAAAAAAGTGCTCTTTCACCAAGATAATGCATCGTGTCATAAGTCGATCGCAATGATGGCGAAATTGCACAAATTGCACTTCGAATTGATTCAGCATCCACCGTATTATCCAGATTTAACCCCCAGCGACTATTACCTGTTCGCAAATCTCAAAAAAAATATGCTCGCCGGAAAGAGATATGGCTCCAATGATTAGGTCATCGCCAAAACTGGAGCGTATTTTGAAGGGTTGGACAAATCGTTCTATAAAAAGGCATAGAAATATTAGAGAAGCATTGGAAAGAATATATCACTCTTGAAGGAGACTATGTTGATGAATAAAGTAAAATTTTGCCTAAAAGTTGTTGTTATATTAGTCATCCTACGAACTTATTGAGTGATGTGTTATGTTGTAAAGATATCTAAGGGATATTATAATAGCTACTTTCCTATGCACTGCACTGCATATATAGGTAGGCAATAAGTTAAGATATTATTATCTCTTGAATTATATGTTCTGTATTTGTATAGGTTATTATTTTGTTAAAAGGTTTTCCATTTTTATTAAAACGCCCAACGGACGGCATTGAATTAATCTACATGAGGTTACATAATATTAAAAAACATTTTATTTTTTTTACTTTTTCAGCACCTGCAGATGACGCAACAAGTCGGCAATTAATAAAGCATCTAAAAAGAAAAATACAGGTAAGTGTAACAATAATAAACTTGTAACGCATGGCCCCGGCCCGTTACATTTGTTTGCATGTGATTTTACCTGTTAATGTTTCCACAGACACAAGGAACTCCTGGGCGACCTAAAAAAAACAAGGGTACGGAAATGTCAATAGAATCCCCTCCATCTACATCGTATGCGAGCCACCATCAACCGATGAAACACGAGAGCGAGTCTATGACGGACATGAGCTACGGGTATCCGCAGCCGCCCTACGTGCCCGTGTACGACGTGCGGCCGCCCATGCCGCCGTACGCGGCGCCGCCGCGCGCGCACCCCCCGCACCCCGCTCACCCGCCGCACCCCCCGCACGTGCCCGCCGCGCCTCACCCCGCGCTGCCCATGCACGAGTACCGGGCCGACCCCTACGTGTTCGAGCCGTCCTACAGCCCGCACGACCTGACGCGGCCCGCCGACAGCACGCACAACCTGCCCATCAACCTGAGCAGCGACGCGTCGCTGGATCTGTCCACGGAGCGCACGGAGTGGCAGCGGCGCCGGCCGCCCGAGCCGCCGCCGGCGCCGGCGCGCCTGTCTCTGCCCGGCAAGAAGCTCATCCTGGAGACGTACCAGAGCGAGACGCGCGCCAGCTCGCCGCGCTGCTCGCAGACTGACGCGCGCTCGCACCACGTGCCCGAGGACTTCCCGCGCATCGAGTACCTGCCCAAGAAGATGCGCGCCGCGGAGATCCTGGGCGGCAAGCTGGCGGCGGCGCGCCACGCGCTGGCCGGCCCCTCGCTTTCCTCCCCCTCGCTCTCCGCCCCGCCGCCGCCCTCCGATGCTCCCGTTCGTCCAGAGGTTGCTTTTTTAGAGGATCCAAAAAACTTAACGAGCCGGTCCAAAAGCACCGCCGCGGCGCTGGCCCGGGAGGAACAGGAGGCGGCGAGTCCCACACGGTCGGTGAAGGCTCCGACGTCTAAGTCCGAACTGCTACGCAATAAACTACGGAAATTGAGCGGCCGTGCCAGTGGACCTTCGCCGGAACGGGCGGGATCGCCCGAGCGAACCGCGACGCCTGATTCGTGTTGCGGTCTAGATGGGATTAATATTAGAACTGGAATGATTTGTGAAAACAAACATTCGGAAATTCTTAACAGGGAACGTGTGATCAGCATATGTAACATTGACAAACATGATTTAGATGATTATTTGAACGAGGGTAACAGTCAGGAGCATGAAGAAGAGTTACTGCAGTATTTTCATCATCGTGCCAATCAGTCACAAACCCAAGCAAACGCAAGCACTTCAGATAACACAGCTGCTTTTTTAGAACGACGCCAGGACCCCCACGACGACCATAGTCAGGGTAAAAATGAAAAGATATCTCAACTCAGGGAGTTATTAGCTAAAAATTTGAAAAACCAGAGTGGGTCTAGTTCTCAAAATATGCAAAACAATCAGGAGTCTCAACTTTCTCAGGAAAACTCTCACGAACCGCCGCCTAGCAAGACGATTTCTGAAGGTGCTTTCAAACCGCTTGGGACTAATGAACCAGAATTAAATGGGCAAACCATAACCAATCAAACTGCTATGAACACTAACAAACACAGTAATTCTGTTCCGAATCAAAATGGCACCGCTTTATCTTATGTCAATGATACCAAATCAAACCAAATGCCTGCAAATGTCGGAGGGCCTCATCTGTATAACGGACACTGTCACAATGAGCCGCAGAGCCCAACTACCAGAACACAGCAATATGATTTTGTGCCTATTTCTGATGGATGTCATTCTCCAGGAAATTTTCATTCCAAGTCACCTTTAGGATTCGGACAGAGAAGCCAAAGTCCAACTAAAGTGAATAAACAAATTATTATGGGCGGTTCCTTACAAACATCTCCTATTTCGCACAGCACTGCTGCGAGCCCTTTCGTTAGTCCAAGAAACACCCCGGTGCCGCGGTCGCGCCTGTGTCCTCGGCCAATACCTAAGCACAACGGGAGGAAACGACGCAACCCTCTGTCTCTCGGTATGGATCCGTGCTCTAAGCAGTTTGCTATTCCCAACGATCAAAAGTTCATGAACAAAGCTGTAGTCTGTGGTCCTGGCAAATATTGCCAGCCAATTTCTGCTCCTCCTTCGCCCAACATACTTTCGCAATATAAGAATCACATGTATGCGTGCCCTTCGAGAATGTCTAATGGCTCCAATAATCTCTGCTTGAATTTTTTACCCAACGCACCATTTCGAGATCACGTAAATGGAGACCAACCGTTGTCTGCAGACCCTTTGTCAAGTGAAGTTAGTCAGTTTTTTCAAGAGTCAATAGTTACTTATAGGTCAGGGCCCGATACATTTAGATCACAATCAGTACCCCTTAAACAGGGCATGGGAAATATGGGACTATTGAGTTATAACAACACTCCAGTCGGATCAGTTCCTCCCACACCTGTCCCAAATGAATTTTGTGATTTCGGATCTCTTGCTGATACTTGTGATATATCGAAAGCTGGACTTAATCGAGAAACACTCGACAAAATTTACGACGCTATCGACAGCAGTAACGATGTGCTTACTACTAGCGCGACACAGAGTATTTTAAATTCTAATGATACTTTGAGTAACGGTTGCGATCCAATACCTGAACATCAGATTCTTTCGGATGAACAATTGACCTCGATAATACCGAGTAGTGATGATTTACTCGAGAGAAGCAATCAGTTCAACCAATCGTTCACTAACGACAGTGCTGCCGCTGATAACGTAGAAGATTTTTTAAAACGAGCTAATAGTATTGAGTTTGATTTATCGGAATTAGTTACGGAAAAAAATAAATACTACAACACATCGCGATCGGTCCCGAGTACTCCGCTACCCTACAAACGCACCGCACCTAACTTGCAAATAGATTCGCGACGCTCCAGGGAACTTTTTACCGCTGAAAATTACTCCAACGTATCGAACGGCATATCATCCAAATCAGTGCCATCTACTCCTCAGTTCGCAGAGGACAGAAGCGTGTTTAGTTACAGTAACAGAGACTTTCTTATAAATGGTAACTCTGTGTGCGGCTCCACTCAAATGCACGAGGCTGTGGTGGACAGCGAGCAGACCCTGGCGTCTCCGCTGCACGACATGCTGCGCGAGGACATCCTCGGGGACCCGCTGACGCCCACCTTGCTGGCCGACCTCGACAAGATCGACGCCACTCCATACGTCGATCTCTAGTCAGCTCATTCATATATCACCACTTGTATATATGTAGTATAATAATATTAGTTTGATTTTGTTTGTACAGATACCGATAAATTGGATATCTACAGAGTACAATGTATTTGTATGCCTTCAGTGAAGGCAAGTGCTAAGTTGTGCATACCTAATTTAAATTGGATCGCACACTCCCAAAAATTGAGTCAATAATCAATGCACTATAATATTGTGATAATTATAAAAGCTATGTGACATCAATTATTAGAGTAAGCAAAACAGAACTCAGAATTTTGACGGCTTCGACTAGGTTAGCTGACCTACTCGTGAAGCTAGAAAAAATATTGGCCGTGTTTTATGTGAAAATATTTGAACTATAAGTTATAAATGTTTATTGCTATTATCTAAACCAATTGGCACGTTATAAACTTAACGTACTAAGTTAAATTGATGGAATTATTTAAATCATTATTATTTCTGCAATAATTATTATTTTTATCAACTTGAGAATGTGAAAATTTTGTGTTTAACCTCGGCTGAGCAATCGACATGTGCGGCATGCGTGTGATCAACGGACCACATAATAATATAATATATTTTTCATAAGATGAAGATCCAATATTAAAGTTAAAGATTAAATGGATATACGAAGACTATGGATCTGACACGTTCAGCCTGGCGTGAAATTGACTAATTACATATATATATATATACAAAACAGTAAGATACGCACTGTCGGTAGATACGTAAACCTTCTTATGTACTAACTAGTTTTAGGGACGTTGGAATGATAGATTGAACTTTAATGTTTACCGACTGTATACGTCATTATAATAATGAGCATATACCACCTGCAAACAATGCGACAAGAAAAAAATACACGTTGAGCTGAAAGTATATAAGTTTAAAAAAATATTGTTTTAATTCCTTCTAATGAATTCATTCATTTATTGATTTTAAATTCAGTTATATAAAATTACAAGATAGTATAATAGATTGCTATGTGCTGATTGCTTTGTACAGTCGACCAAACGTCAGTGGTAACACATGAATTACGAAAAGCGCCCTTACTGCTTACGAAGTAAAGACGTTGTCAAGGTCAAACTGTTACCACTTAACTAAATTGGTTTGACCGGTCTTCTTCTATCGTGTCAACGTGAGCTACATAATGATAAGCTCATGCCGTGAGAAAAGATTAGCCAGTCAGCAGATTGGTAGCGGAACTGACTGCCCAGGGTGCGCCGGACGATCAATTAAATATCACCACTCGTGGAGGCTCTTTTAATGCACCTCATTTGACCAGTTATTGCAATGATAATAGTTTAAACATTTTGTGGTTTAAAAACAATATTTGACATTTTTGATCATCAATTTCTAATACGTGTCGTCAA